>CM070541.1:32665347-33865347 GCA_036346415.1 Raddia guianensis | reverse complement strand
CCTACAATCCGGCCACCCCTGTGGCATCCTGGAAGCAATAATAAAAAGTATATATATAATAATTTCTCTCCCTGCCTTTTCTCTCTTTTCCTCCTTCCTTTGTCTCTCTATGGTTGGCTAGCCCTACACTAAACCTGATCCCCGGCCAACCTCGAGTCCAACCCGAGTCGAACCCCAAGCCGATTACCACTCCAATTCTTATCCAAATCAAAATTACCCCCAACCGTTGTACTTGAACATGCAAAATCCCCCTAAATCATCACAACCTGAAACACAACGTAATCAACTCAATCCGTTAAAACAACTTTCATTGAGTCTCTACACCTATCCATTTCTTTAACATTACTTTTGTCATTGTCGCACTGAAGAACGTCACGCTGCCGGCCGTCGTCGAGGTGAGCCGTCGGTTACTGCCTCACCTCCTCCCGTCCTCCCTCTAGCGCCGCTCCCTGCCGTGTCATCGTGCCCATCATCGCAGACAAGCAAACCGAGGCGCCGTGCCGTCCCTCTGCTACGTGCCACGCCGCCCTCTACCACATGGAACCTACGCACATTTACTTTAAAAATAACTTAGTGACAAACACAGATGATATGTTTTTCTCACCCCTTCTTAAAAAGTGATATGTTTCTCTCACCCCTTCTTAGAAAACCACTTACAAGAAACCACAAACTATCTTCTAGCGAACAAACTCCATCTCAGTAACTCTACAAAATAAGGAAAAGAAAACAATCTCTTAACAAAAAAAGCTAATGTGAACAATCTCTTAAACTAGCAGCCAGATCGGAGGATAAAGACGTCAATGGCCAAGCTAGACGTGATAGCGGGCAGAAAAAACCATAGAGCATCACCAATTCAAACCTAGCTTAGGTCGCGCTAAACACTATTTACATCTCCTTTTTTTTCTATTCATCTATATTTCTCTCTCTTCTATTTTATTTGCTACATTATTAGAACGATCTAAGTTATGCCTTCATTGGTTATGCTCTTAGAATACAAATATAAGATGCACCAAAACTATGAAAGATCCATTTCAATTGATTTAATGGCCCAATGATCTCTCTTGTGCAACATATTTGAACCGCAGTTTTCCTTCCATATCACAAAAACTTCACATTATAGACATTGACATGGTCTTCAAAATAAAACTTTGATCACTCATTAACAATGCAATTTATTTATTAAATCTATTTTAAAAAAGTAATATTATGAAGTGTTTTTTGAGATGAATATAGGTATGATTTTAACCATGAAAATAGTTGTAAAAAATTTCATATATAAAATTTTTAAAATTAGAACAAGTTTATAGCGTCAAAGATTGTGATTTGGTGGGAGTAACCCTACGGTTCAGTGATATCTTACCTTCTGTACCGTTTAAGTGCTACTCCAAGATATTATCTTGTTATTTTTTTCTAGCGAGATTCCTAGTATACTTAATTTAATTTATAAATGAATGGGGATGTAATATGGTGTGCTAGTTTAAGTAGCACCTTCAGCTAGATTTCGTAGCACCAAATTCTTGTTCGTACCTCTATGATTACTTGTCATGTGCAGAATCCGACTTTCCTTTTTGTATGATTAAATCATGCACGAACAGTCAGTGGCTTGTTTTGTTAATATAACTTTCGGGGCACATACAAGCATCATCATTTCGTTTAGTACTAGGGTTGGTAGTTTTGGTAATCTCTTAGGTTACTTTCTCCTTATACTATGCTATCTGTACTGGCTAATGGCTGCGTTTCAAGGGTTGTTAATGGTTTAATTGCTTGGTTAATTATCTAGGGGTAGCTAACCTAGATCAGATAGTTAGTTGACCTGGGGGACGACTGCGATCAAATGAGTTAGGAGAGGTTGATGGAACATGTACAAGGTCCATGCATATTCACACTGCTGTAGGAAACAACGACATCCGTGTTTGTTCTAAACTCTTTTATATGTCGATTTTTGAATTGGCACAGATGTACCAACACCAATAATATCCCAAAGCAAGGCCGGACAAGGCTTCAGGAGGATTATTAGTATCCATGCTAAATTGGAATCAGTACAGTGACCGTTAGTCACCAGGCCGTTGAGAAAGATGACCTAACCGTCGAAAGAAGCCATTCTCGACGGCCGACCATAGAGACAAGGCTGTTGTGACAGCTCCTGTAACATCCCCATTTTCAAACCCTAAAAAAAATCATGCATCATTATTTCATGTAAAATAAAAATTTTCTTGAAATAATTTTATTTTGAAAATGTGCATGAGTTTTGAAAATATTAATTAATTTGAAAAGGTGTATGTTACCTTCTAAAGGCTAAATTCAATATTTTGAATTTTGAATTAATTATTGTAAATGTCAAAGTAAAATTTTGATAAAATAAATATTTTTTTCAAATTTTAAAATAAGTAATTGCAAAAGCCAAAAGAATATTTTGGTAATTAATATTTTAGCTTTAATATAAAGAATGTTTAATATTAAATCTAAAAATAATATTTTGTGTTTCAGAATAATCATTCAAAATTTATATTTGATAATAAATGCTTGGATTTGAGTTTGATAAAGATATAAATAATTTAAATCTAAATTTGAACATGTTCTTATTATTTTGGAAAGATTTGATTTAATCAAATTGTACTTAAATTTTATCAAAAGTTTGAAAATTATTTAATCCAATTTTTCTACCAGTGGGCCCCACCCCTTTTCTTTTTCCTCTCTCCTTCTTTCTTTTTCTTTCTTTTTTCCCCTTTTCTTTTTCCCTTTTCCTTTTCTTCTTTTCTTCTTCTCTGTTTCTTTCTTTTCTCTTCGGCCTTGTCTTCTTCCTGGCCGACGCACCGCATCCTTCCCGGTCAGCTCGCCGCCGGCCACGTCCGCCCTCTGGAAGCTCCCCGAAGCCACTAGCCCCACATTCCCTCGCTCACTTGCGCCGTGGACCCCGCCGCCGTACCCGTCGTCGGTGAGAAATCCGCGACTTTGGACCCGCCGCCTTGTTGTTTTGCGCTGCAAGTGGCTCGTCGTCGACCCCACCACTGTCGGCCCAAGCTTGCTCGCCATAGCCTCTAAATACCGACGACCTCGTTGCGTCCCTCCTCCATTCTCCCTCTCTGCCTTTCGCTGTGCCACCGGTAAGCCTCCAAGGTGAGAGCCCCAGTCGCCGCCCGGCAAGCCGGCGACAATTCCCCTCTGCCCCGATCCATCCCCACGCCGCTGCGTTGGCACAACCTTCCTCAGCCAAAATTTGCGCCGCCACCATCTCCCTTCAGAACCACCGAACCCCTCACGAGCCCCTACACCCTTCACCTCCTTGCCAGCCACCCCCTCCGTCATGTGCCATCGTCTCCCACCGCCCCGAGCCGTCGCCAGCACGTCGCCGACGAGCCCCGGTGCCCCCGATCCCTCCCCAAGCACCCCCACTCCTCTCTCTCACCTTCCCCTCTCATCCCCTCGCCGGAGCGCCGTCGCCGTTGCCGGATTTTTCGCCCCTGAGCCGCTCCCGCCGCCTCCCTTGCTCTCTGTCTCTGCCATGCGGGCCCTGCTCGTCAGCTCCTCCTCTTCTTGGTGCCGCTGCCCTTTGGGCCCCATAATCAACTTCCCGAGCCCTCAAGATCGAGCTGCCCAAGGCCACGACCCAGCCGGTGGTGAGCTGGTCACATGACGTCTTGGCCTTGACCGACCACCATGCCATTGATCGAAGCAAGACTACGGGCCTAGCCTAGCCCCTTGTGAAGCTAGCTGCCGGCCCACTTGCTATTTCCTTTATTTTACTAATGCAATTAAATTATTATTTTCACATCTTTTGCAATATAGCTTCAAATTTAGTAAAATAAATTGCTACAGATTCATAAAAATGTAAAGTTAAATTTAAAAATATCATTTTCATCATGTGCATTCATATTTTTGGTATGTGCATTTATTTGTGATTATATGTTTGCGCTAGATCTAGATACCGGCGTCGTTGGAGCCGAGGACCTATCCGTACGCCCGGAACACTGGATTCACTGCAAGTCATTGTTGACTTTTTCCCTACAACATTTGTTGAGCATATTGTTGCCTAGATTTCTAAATGATTTACTAGATTTGCTAAGTGCATATTATATTAACATGTAAAAATGCTAGTTGATTAGGGTGATTAGTTAAATGCCCAGAAAATTTATTATTATCGTATAAACCTGATCCTTATCAACCCTAGGAATATATAACTTGTTTATTGCCATTTCAATTATTAGTTAATCGTCAAATGCTTAGCCCTGCTATTTATTGCTTATAGTCGTCACTGTTATTTCATGTGAAATGCAATGTTTGAAATGCGTGACACAATTGATGCTGTCATGTTTGATAAAATGGGACTATTGGGGTACGATAGTTATTGTTATAATGGGAAATTATTTTCGAGAAACCCTAATTTGGGTGGATGGTTGTGTGGATTGGTGTAGTACGCACGAGACTCGGGCCCATTGTGGGAACCACCCAAATCCTTTAGGACCGAGTCCTTTAGGTAGACAAACTAAGTTCAGCAGTGCGACCATGAGTGCTGGTATGGGCAGGCCCTGGTTGAGTACCCTTCAAACTCTTAGTTCGGGCATCTCACTTAGTGGAATAGGCAGCGCACAATCCGTAGCACACGGTGTCGCGCAGAATCCGTGGTTAACAGAATTGATCCGTGGATAATGGAAAACCACTCAGAGTCGAGCAGAATTTTGACAGTGCCCGTAGAACACGGTGCTACAGAATTGAGTGCAGAATCCGTGGATAACGGTGTCGCATCGATTTGAACCTATTGGCACAAGAGGGGGGCCGCTGGCAACTGAGTTCTAGCCTAGAGGTTGAATCCTTAGCGGTGATGCCTGTGCTAGGAGTGAGTTGGTTAAAGACCTTGTGGTGGTTTACTTTGTAAATTACCTCTCGTGGGTAAAGTGTGCAACCTCCGCAGAGTGTAGAACTGTCTTGACAGCCGTGTCCACGGTCAAGGGCGGGCGATGGAGCGCTGCCTCATGGTAGTATTTTCTCATTTTGTTTTCGAAATGGCGCTTTAAAAGAAAACCACGACAGAACGTCGTGAGTCTTGTTTTGGGCCTTCGCAGCAGGGCGTTGTGAAGTGATTGAGTTAGCATGACGGGTAGTCATGAGATTTGCATGGCGGCTAGCCTTGAGATTATGATTTTGACATGGCGGATAGCCCTGAGATTTTGATTTGGCGGTTAGCCCTGATATTGGATTTCTATGGCAGATAGCCATATGAACTTTGGATGGACATGGCAGGTAGCCATGAGTTGCCCATGCTGGGTTAAAACCAGTGGGTAGCCGGAGATTCAAAAGAAAGATATTTGTTTTGACTCTCCTTAACCCTTTTTACATTTTCAAAGATATAGGAAAAATTTATAAAGATCGCCTTTTGCAAATGAAACCCTGATCCCTCCTTTGCTAAAGCCCTCATATGCATATGTCAATTTGGCTTGCGAGTATTTGCACATACACTCACCCTTGCATTCACTCGCGGGGCTGCTCATTCCAACAAGCAGGTTTGGAGTCTCAGAATTACTACCTGGACGACATTGAGCTTGGAGATGCCAACTTCGCTGATGGAGTTCAGGACGTGGATTTCTCTGACACCTAGGATCGCTGCTACAGCCTTGCCTGTGGGATCGTGTTCGATTTTCCCTTTTGGTTCTTCTCTGTACCTATGCTTCCGTAGTTGTATGGCCTGCGTGCCAGACTTTTGTATTATGAGCCTTAACGGCCGCACTCTGATGTAATATTTAATGTTTTAATATGAATGGTTATGATCCAAGTTCTGAAAATCTGTGTGTACTAGCTACTGATCCAGGGACTAGTACAATAAGGCACAGAAGGGACTCGACTCGTTCAGGCTGGTCCCGACAGAGTTGGTATCAGAGCCTTGGTTGTAGGACGCAACCTAGGTAGAACTGGAAATTCTTTAGAAACTATTTCGATATAAATCATATCTCTCAAAAATCTTTGAAACAACTTCTCATCTGTTTAAATCTTTGTGGAATTCTTCATTCTCCCTTATCTTAATTCTATTTCCTCAAATTACCTTTTGTTTTTCTACCAAAATATGTTTTTACCAAATGTGTTTCGCATCGTCTTCCGCCTTTCAAAATAAAATGTGTTTCTGGATTCTTATCCTGAATCAAAAGCATTAGGAACCCCTCTTTTTCACTGAGAGACCCATAGCTGTAAATGTAAGAGAAATAGAAGGAGTTAGAGGCCTAAGACCGTAGTACCCCATGTATGCTAAACGTATTAGACAAAATTTGGATCTTCTATTTGGAATTTTTAGATAGTGCGCAATGACTAAGTCATGTAGCTATCGCTTGCATGTTTCCAAGAGCGTTTTCTTATGCTTGTCTGGTGTGATTGTTTGTGTGTGCATTAGATGTTATACCTCCCCATTAGTGTCTCTGCCCTCTTTCATCTCATTTCGACCCTCGTTCAGATGGTGGACACTCGAAGAATTAATGTTGGTCATGGTAGAGGAAGTAGTTTGGTACCGTATGAGCCCGAGGATCAACCTCAAGCCGATAGTCACCCTAGGAATCAACCTAATGTTGGAAATCAAGCCAATGAGGATTTGTCACCCTCATGTTGGAAATCAACCTAATGTTGTACACAATGTTGGAAATCAAGCTGATAGTTACCCTCAGAATCAACAACATGGAAATACACCATCATAAAAAAATTTATCACGAAATTATGTCCACAAATATAGATCCACGTGTACGGGATTATATCGTCTAGAGTATTAGTCAATGTTCTAGTAAGCGGTATAAAATACAAGTGAGATGTACACAACCGGTTTCAAGTATTCACCATTCTATCCGAACAGTGCTGTATAAAGATCATTCCATTGTAATGTTAAATATTAAAACATTTTACGAAATTTTGTGCGTAGTTTATTGTTTTAAACACACATATATACATATTAAACAACATATTATGTACAACAGAAGGTATAAAAATATAGAAAATAAAGTGATTTCATTTTGTAAGGTTATCTAGACTATTTATTGAAAAATGAGAGTATTCAAAATATTTATACAAATTACAAACATTTTTTAATGGTTTAAAAAAGAAATAAATATGTATGAATATTATAAAAAGATATTTTTAAAAATCAAAAATAGCAAATGGGCCAGCCCAATACACCTCAGCTCAGCGGCCAATGGTGCGGGTCGTCCCTCTCTTGATGGCCTGGAAGTGGCAGTCGAGATTATATCCACTCCAATGCAAATACATGGGCCAGCCCATGTACAGACTTGACGGCTTTGTTGTGGCCGTCGAGATAGATTGTTTCCCGTGCACGCAAAAAGCCGAAAACGTCGATTGAGCGGGCTAAAGCGAAACATTCTTGACGGCCGCGGAAAAGCCGTAGAGAAAGGCATCCTATAGCGACAACTTTTCCACGGCCGTCGATATTTGATGTAATTTATCGACCGCTTGAGAATGGACATCGAGATACTTTTGGCCGTTGAGATTTTGATCGATTCCTGTAGTGTCGATGCTAAATTGGAACTGACAATGATGAATGACTATAAGTAATAGCTAGTATAGTGACTATAGATTAGTTGTCGATGCTAATGATAAGTGATTAATAGTGCTAAAGTAGAATTGACACACATAGTTGTTATCTTTATCGTTTCCTAATAGTTGACCCTAGCATTGGAAGTGTCATGGCATAAAAAAAATTCCTGACTAGACCCTCTCAAACAACGTACATGTCACCAATCAAACGCACCTACATTCACTGTTACAGAAATGCTAATCTAGTCTGGTTCTAAATTATTCATTAGTGTCAATTTATGAACCAACATGGATCCTAATCGATTTTATTCTAACAATTTGATTACAAATGATATGCTTGTTCCTTTGCCTTTCTTTGGAGCTAACCTTTTACACAGAAACGAGAATGAGTCAAGGACGACTCACAAGCAAGAAGAGGAGGATGATGTGACCATGTATGTCCATCATAGGTATGACCAACACTACATCAATGTGGTAGTAATTAAGATTTTCATCGATTACTTCGCCAGCATCGACGTCGACGAACTTTCGATCGATTACAACATCTTTGATCTCTTCATCTACGACAAGTTGGCAACACTGCACGACATATTATGCATCATCTATATCAACTATGGTGCAATCATCAACTATATGGCATCATCGACCCACACCATGGCCAGGTCACGTGTACAGCCGGCAAGCTTATCATACTGATATTGCGTTGTCCCCGCCAGCAGTTCGGCCTCCACCATGACCACCTCCCCAAGCTTAAGACGTATTTAAGAAAGGCACAACTCCACCATTTCGACGCCCTCTGGTCTCACAAGCCACGTCGTTGCAAGGCCGGCCGAAGAAAGAGCATAGTTTGCCCACGAGTTCAGTTCGGGTATCTCTACTAGTAAACTTAAAACGGATGTCCCGGTCTCATATGAATGGCGTTTTGGACGTTCTTGGTATGCGCGGACAAGCTCTCGATGAGATATTTCCAACGGATCTAATCACACCTCCAAATTCTTTACGGATCAATGGGAATCATCGAAACAGTATCCAAACAGAATCTGTCGGGTGCTGTGACGCTCCACTTTAGCCTCATGGCCCATGTACCTGTTAGGGCTGCGCTCCAAATCCTAGCCGTCGCTATAAATTCAGTAGCCGTCACTTGTTTAGACTTGGGGTTTTGCTTAGATTGTTCTGCCGTTACAGCTTCGCCGTTTACCAGTTTGCGGAACCCCAACTCGTGTGCTTAATCGGTAATCTGTAATATTGAGATTGCATCTACCGTGTTCTTACTTGTGTTCTCGATTCGCTTGCAGGAATTAACCTTCGTGGTGATGTCAACCGTGTCTTGGCGTGGTTGATAACGAACGGAGACAGTGGTGTAGCGATTGCAGGCCTAGATCGGTGCTGTTCGAGGTCGGATCGTCAACGTCGAGTTTTCCACCAGTCGTGTTTATCCGTACCTGTCGGAAGATCGGGTCCCCGTCCCCCATCAAGTGGTATTAGAGCACCGGTTGCCCGTCAGGTATCTTTGTATCCCATCTCGTTTGTTGTTCATTCATTACCTAGAGTCTAGAAAATTGCCCCACAAAAAGATTTGAGTTCGTCGTCATATGCATCGTCCAAGCCACCTTGTTCCCTTCGTGATTTTGTTTTCAAATTCGCGTTGTTGAATTTGTATCCATCGTCATCATTTTTTTGCAGGTTTAGATTAAGGCCCAGTTCTTTTCAGCTTAACGGCTTAACAGCTTAACGACTTATCTATGTTTTAAAAAGACATATGCTTTGAGTTTTTTGAGTCCGTTTTTTGCTGTTTTGAAGGTGTGTCCTAACGCATTAAAAAGAAAGTCAAATGAAATGGATCCGAATCTCGAGACTATCTCGAGAAGCTCTCGAAGTTCAGTCATTTCAGTCGTTCAGCTGTTCAGCTGTTCAGATCAGCTCAAAAGAACAGGGCCTAAGTTCTTGATCTAGTTTGAATCTTGCATCGTGACGTTGAGTCTAACGCCATCACGACGTCGTCGCCGTTGCGTCCAAATCGGGTACCAATCTGTCCAGTTCGGTATTTTTTCATTATCTCCTTTGTTCGAACTCCAAATTTGACTAAATTGTAGCTAGGAAAAGGATCTACAACTGTTTCCATTGCACCAAGTTCCAGAAGCTCCATCTTCAGATCCAAAATCGCGTTTGAAGTGATTCTGTATGTGTTTAATATTTTGCTGATCAGTCTGTATTGTGGGCCCAAATATCATAGATCCTTTATCCAAATTCGGACTTCCATATATGGAAATTGCACGGAAGAAAAAGATCTACAACTTTGTAGTTGTGCATTTTTACGTTTGAGATAGCGAAAAATCTGAAAATGTGTTGGAAGATCTGCTATCTTTTGAGGCCGAAAATATAGTGTTGCAATTTTATCTGCCGGTGAAAAAAACAAAGAAAGAAAGAAAAGAAAAAGGCAAGTGCATACAAAGGAGCTGCACAGAAAAAGAAAGGAAAAAAAATTCAAAAGTGTTTGCATATTGTATTCTCTGTACTTGGTGTATCCCTCGCTTGCTTGAGCTAGTTTTAGGAACGAGTTTAAGCTAACAACTTTGACAAGTACTTTATTTATTCAGCTTTGCTATTTTGATTTCGATGATTGTATATTCATTACTACTAAATATTGCCTATCCAAACTCCACATATTTCTTATCAGTACTGGTTCGAACATGCAATCACTCGATTAAACTTGCTCGGTATCACGAACCAGACACCGGTTGTACCTCTTGCAACGTTGGTATGAACACTTGTAAGAGCGTGATAAGATGATTGAGTGTGTGATTCCACCTTCTACCACCTAGTAGTTGAGAGGGAAAATATTTTTGTGTTATTTTTTGTTTTTTACCTACCGACAATGGCAGGTTCATAGATCATTGGGGAAAATGTACAACAATATCAACGCTGGAATCATGATCGAAAAGGTAATGAAGGTGACAATGTCAATGGTAAAATAGCCTTACCTTCTTTTTACGGCGCATATGATGGTGAGATTTGCTTTGATTGGAAAACGATAGTTGAACAAAAACTTGATTCTCACCGTATTCATGTAATCCATAAGGTCAGATATGCTACTAGTAAGTTCAAAGATCGTGCTATTTTATGGTGGAATGATCTAGTCACTGTGGGCATAGAACCTGATAATTGGGATTTGTTGAAGCGAGTTATGCGTCACAAATTTGTTCCTCTTTCTTATAAACGTGGCATGCTAAAGAAATTGCAGAGCTCATGACAAGGTAATAAATCTGTGGAGAAGTACTATCAAGAGTTACATATATGCCTATCTCACTGTGGTTTATAGGAAACTGATAGAGAAAAGGGGCTAGATTCTTATGCGGACTTAATGAGAAAATATACAATATTGTTGTTGATAAATAATATGTTTCTCTGTTGAAAATCTTTGCTCTTGCTTGTGCAGTTGAAAATAAAATAAAGTGTAAGAAAGTTGAACATAAAATCAATGCATCTGTTTGCAAAAATAGTGTGCATCCATCCACGACTAACGTTTTGCAGGTAAGTAAAAAATGAACACATTGAGAAAGGGGAGAATGAAGAGATGCTTATTGCTGTACCTATGCTTCCAACACTTAGAACTAAAGATGTACCTACATCAGCTAAGGAGAAAAACAAAGGTAATAAAAAAGGTTCCGCACTCATTTTATATGAGAACGATATTGATGTGTTGAAACCTTCCACTAATCATGTTGTGGAACCAATTGCTGATTTACCACAAGAAGATTTGCTCGATGTTTCTTGTGATAAAGAAGAGTTGCGCGATAATGCTTCACTTATATCTATTTCACAACTAGTGAATGAACATGCTACTTTTCCTTCAAAACCAAACACTTGTGTTGAAAATAAACATATTATTCAACTTGGCAATCAAAATGGTGAGCTGAAACTGTTGTTTTTTTTAAATATTCTGGCTTATATTGAATTTGATGTTTTATGTGATCTAGACAATTTAGAGGAGAAACTTGTTAATTTCCCATGGTTATCTAGAAACACTTTTCATATTGTGGGTAAATATAATGATAAAGGAAAATATTTGATGAATTGAGTGTACGTTTGCTCAATTATAATTTTTTCTTATGATGTGCAACCTTTTGATCAACTGGAGAGCAAAATTATTAATAATCAGAAGACATCAAGTGACTCTAGCTTTGTTTCGAAATTATATAAAAAATTTCAAGAAGGGGAGGATGTAGTGGATCCTAATCGATTTTATTCTAACAATTTGATAACAAATGATGTGCTTGTTTCTTTGCTTTATTTGGAACTAACATTTTGCAGATAAACGAGGATGAGTCGAGGACGACTCACAATCAAGATGGGGAGGATGATGTAACCATGTCCATCATAGGTATGACCAACATTACTTCAATGTGGTGGTCATTAAGGTTTCCATCGATTACTTCGCCAGCATGGACGTCGATGAGCTTTCGATCGATTACGACATCTTTGACCTCTTCATTTACAACAAGTTGGCAACACTGCACGACATCTTTTGCATCATCTATAAGAACTAGGTGCCATCATTAACTATATGGCATCATCGCCCCGCACCATGGCCAGGTCGCGTGCACAGTCGGTAAGCTTATCATGCTGATATTGCGTTGTCGCTGCCAGCAGTTCGGCCTCCACCGTGGCCACCTCCCTAAGCTCAAGACGTATTCAAGAAAGGCGCATCTCCACTACTTCGACGCCCTCTGGTCCTACAAGCCACGTCGTTGCAAGGCCGGCCCAAGAAAGAGCGCAGTTTGTCCACAAGTCCAGTTCGAGTATCTCTGCACAGTAAACTTAAAACGGATGCCCCGGCCTCATATGAACTTTGTTTTGGATGTTCTTCGTATGAACGGACAAGCTCTCGACGAGATCTTTCGAACTGATCTGGTTCAACCTCCAAATTCCCTACGGATCAATGGGGATCATCGAAACAAGATGGCGAACAGAATCTGCCGGGTGCTGTGATACTCCACTTTGGGCCCATGGCCCATGTACCTCCTAGGGCTGCGCCCCAAATCCTTGCCGTCGCTATAAATTCAGTAGCCGTCACTAGTTTAGACTTAGGGTTTTGCTTAGATTGTTCTGCCGTTGCAGCTTCACCGTTTATTGGTTTGCGGAACCCCAACTCGTGTGCTTCATCGGTAATCTGTAATATTGAGATTGCATTTACCTTCTTGCTTGTGTTCTCGATTCGTTTGTAGAAATTAACCTTTGTGGTGAGGTCAACCGTGTCTTGGCGTGGTTGATAACGATCAGAGACAGTGGTGTATGTTGGCGATACTTACGCTCAAAGAAATTAATCCGCAAGCGGATGGATATCGCTTGTAGTTTTCACTAGGAGTATTCGTAGAGTTATCGAATCCACAAGGAACGAGGGTTTAAAGAGATAAACCTCTATATCTTAATTATTTAAAATACCAGCTCGTCTAGGTAACGGGGGTTAGGATAAATAAAAGACCGGGACACACACACACAAGATAAATATTCACACAGATAAATAGAAAGCTACTCTAACTAGATAGACAGTTGGGAGGACAACGAGACAAGTTTAATAAGTTCACAAAATCGTGTGATTCAGTTTATTGAGCAAGCTTGGGGTAATCAACTAGTGGTTCACTTGGTATTCGTCGTCGGAGCTCGGACATTCACTACCACCCACTATCCTGAATTGGAATCCCAAATGGTTATGATCATTCCGATAGGGCTCTACTGGTCCAAAGCCGGATGCTGTGGGTTACGCACGAGATACTTAGTATCTACGTATGGATAGGGCTGTCACCACCTACTACCTACCACATATACGTGGGCCCGGGTGTAAACCGAGTTAGTCCTAGTCTCAGACACCACGTCTGCTACTATTTCTAATCAATCTTCCTCAGTACCAAAAAGAAGTTGATCTAGGTTCAATGCCTGGCTCTAACAGTATATGAGTGAGAACCTAAACTGATTTAAGACGAATACAAGCTACCTGTAAGGCAAATCTACACAACTCATTTATGTAGATATACTCAGCTCAAATAAAGTTCAACAAATAAGCAATGAATGAAGTGATATCACTAATTGAAACAATTAGGAAAGGGTACAAGAGCTATTACCCGAATTCCCGAAGACACTTCTGGAACTCCGAGCTTCAGCCAGACTTGACTCTAACTCCCAACTACTACTAACTAAGAGCTATTCCAATAAGTGGAATGAAAGTGTGGAATGTGTTGTGTGTTGTGTTACAAGTGAGGTGTAGGGGTCCTTTTATAGTGTTCTGCAGCCAACCGGGGTGCTCCACGTGTAGGGACACTTGTCATCCAACCCTCCTCCAAAGGAATCCAAAGGGGCTCAAGAGGGGGTCGGCCGGCCTAGGGTGGGTCGACCGACCCACCTTCTTCACCTCTCGGCCGTGGATTTTTTCTAGGATTCTTCCTTGATGGTGTAGATTCACCCCTTAAGCCGATGGATCAAGTGGACATGCGCAAGAAAGGAATCCAAGGGAATCCTATGCTCATTTGTGAAGCAACCATGTCCATTCGATCAAACCGACTGCAATGGATGGTCTAGATGTCCTCATTTTGTGCTTTTATGTCACTGGGGAGAAGACAAAGCCGGATTGGTGACGTGGCCAGGTCGGGCGGCCTAGGGTGGGTTGGCCGGCCTGGCATTTTGCTCGGTTCAGCTCTGGTTTTTCCCATTTTGTACCTGTTGACCCACAAATCACCAAACTTGTGGAACTTTATTAGAATAAATAAAATGTTAGTATAAACCTTGATTTTCCCTCCGAAATACCGGAATTCCGGAATATGTTGACGTATAAAATTGGCGTTTATTTGACGTCAACACACCCCCCAACTTGAACTTTTGCTCGTCCTCGAGCAAAGAGCTCAAATGAGAACCTAGTGGATCAGGATTGCATCAATATCATTATTCAATAAATACTAAGCTTACAAGGTTGTACCACATTATTTGTTGACAAAAACTCGTACAAGTGTACCCCAACTTTTATCAAACTCACGAGGTTTTCAAAATCTCCCCTTTTCTTTTAGCGGTTGAAAGATGGAATAACTTTGATAGAACTTTGTCAACTCAGCCCTTTTCAAGCTATGTCTCGGGGTTTTTCTTTTCAAAATGTTAGTTCCTCATTATTACTCTCAGATCTCTCGGTGGTATTTGATCCTCACCCAGGCCTTTTTGTTAATGGCCTTCTTTCCTCCTATTCTAAGGTTTATGTGGAGCTCATAGGTATGGAAATGTGGACTACTTAGGTTGTATAATTTTGTAAAGTCAAAAATAGATCCTAGGGAATTTTGTACTACTTCGCAATCTGGTCATTAGAATAATAACGTCCAGGGATGAGGGAGAGAATGAACTCACGCCTAAGGAATGAAGAAACACAAGTGCAAGTGATGAGGGGTAATAATGAGTTCGCCCCATCGGATCTTGTGTTTATGAAAAGGTCTATTTGACTTCTTTATTTGATTTGAGATCATTCCTCAATCTAGAATTTTGAGAGGCATATATATATTTCAAATAAAGATAGAAGGAGATGATGGTTCTCTCTTCTTCTTTTCTTTTCATTTGTTTGTTTGCCTCAATTTTTCTATAATTTTGAGGAATAAATCTTTTATTATTTTGGAAGTCTTCTTGGGAGACCAAATAGGTATATATATGGTGGACTCACGAAAAAGAACTTGGCTTATTTTTGTAGGGAGGAATAGCTGGCGAGATGTATGCTCGTATCCCAAATGTGGAATTCAGCATTACCAGATACAAGAGGCTAGCATTCAAAGGGTACGCAAAAGGAAATGACCAGCTTTGAAGGGCACTAATTCCTAAGGATTTACTTTTGACAAAATTCAACACAACCAAAGTGGCTGAATGAAGGCTTTGAATTTATTTAGCATTTTTGGCTCTGGTAGGATGAAAAAGTCTAATGAGGAACTCAAGATAATTTTCTCTTTTCAAAATAAATTCCGAGACCATGCCTTAGTAGGGGCATAAGTAACTAGGTCCTTATCTCTGTTATATCATATCCCTCAACAACTTAGAATTGGTTCAATAATGTCAACAGTCGATGAGCAAGATTAAGCAGGATGACTACTCATACCAATAATTTTCAAACTTAAATGAGAGTACTAAATTGTATACTCAGCATTTATATCACAATAATATAGCAATGTTCATCATATTCTTTCTAGGTAAAATCAACATTTATACATTTTATTCAAAGGGAAATATTTTTGGTATTTTTAGATTTTGCAAATTTTTATAATTTTGATTTTTTTAAGGCATACTATTAACTAAGAACAGAGCTAAAGTTATTCATAAGCGGGGCAAGGCAATTTGGGATTTTTGGCAAGGCAGATCAGGAAAGAATTACTGAGAATTAACCTGGCAGGGTACTAGCGAGGCATGGCGGACAATCGTGAGGCGACCACACGTGAATGACGAGAGCGAGGACATGCCTATTGAGCCGGAGGGTCAAAACCAATATGCTGGAACCATGCCGCAAGGGCATCGTTCGTGGCATGTGTTACGGTGGTGTTGGCTCTAAGGTCACGGGTGATGTCCTCGTGGTACCTAGTGTGCTGAGCCTACGTTTGGTGTACATGACCCATGTCATCGACTAAGGTATCCATTCTCTGTCCTAAGGCATGGACGTCCTGTGCAAAGGGCTCAAAGTACAAAGGGTAGCGGGCTGACAACGGTCCTCCCCGTCCTATCTCGGGTCCTTGTTCACGAGGTGAGTGGGTCCATCCAGCATCATACTGCCATGAGCTACCGGTCTCATACTGCCGTGAGCTACCGGCCTCATAGTTGTGCGTGCCCCAACCTCCGTACTCATGTGAAGCAAAGGCGGACAGGTTCCATTGATCCCAACCCACACTATAATCGAAGTGATGAGGGGTTGCAGCTGCCCCCATCCACTGATCGTGGTGGGGCTCACTGGGCTTAGGTTGCTCTCGCTGCTAGCATGCGCGGCTGCGTGTCACAGGGCCAGAGACGCTATGCCTATGGGGCTCCAGGGCTCTAAAATCGATGGTCAGCGTCCGGGATCTGTAGATTCCGAGCCTTGTATTAGGCAAACGGATCTCAGCGGCGATGCCTGGAAATCTCATGAAATGAGCGTCCGACTCATCAACCCGAAGGATGTGGCCTTGGATGAAGTGGTCCTTTCCTATTGTTTGGAATTGTGTGTCTAGGAAGGCCAATTCACAATGTTCTAGCAGTCCCATACCCTCCGCAATGCGGGTGATTAGGGACGTGCACTCAATATTCCCCTTTTGGTTAATCATCTCTACCCAGTGAGCTACCATATTTGCGGTCGGGTTGACAGGCTTTTTATTGACCATTGCAAACGGGTACTGCAGCTCATCAAGGCGCATAGTGCGCATGTCTAGCCTAGAGTTAATTACCATTGCTAGCCACCTATGCATGAACCTAAGTGTGGGGTTATCAATATCGTTCATGCGAGGTTTGTTATACCCTTTTCCAGAAATAGATTCCCAGAATTTATCGCGATCAAAACCAGCTAACCTATCAGGAGAAACTCTACACAAGATGGAAAAGCCTAGATATCTAGTCAGGTTCTTTAAAGAGCATTCAAATTCTTCATTAAAGAGCCCAAAATAGTATCTATTCCCACCATCAAAAATGCGTAAAGTACTAAGAAATTCAAGGGTTAGAAGGCGCGAACTTTTTTCGACGATGGGCGCAAAATTTTCCCATCCGACGGCTCGGAAGGCTTCGTTGAATTCGTCCAGAAGGCCGGTCTTGATCAGCAGCATCGGGTAGTAAGTCCGTGTGTGCTGAAAAGACCGGCGCCTCAACGATTCGAAGACTTGCCGCTCTCGGTCGGTATGGAGCACAATTTGCTCCTCCCACACCAAAATCCTCGTCCCCAGGGCTAGACCAGACCCGGATGTTGTTGGGGCTTCAGAATATTCGTCGTGGTACCCCAAAAATCGGGAATCCACGGACATTGTATCCCCAGATTGGCTCTCCACGACCTCGGTCGGAGTATGAGTCCGATCCGAGCTGGACGAGCTGAATCGCTTGTGGACGCCCTTCGCTCCCTTAGCGATGGTGCGACCAAACATACCATACCATGACGATATTTTTCCTGCAAGGGTTAGGACGAACAAATACCCGAAGGATATATGAAAGTACTTACGGGTTAGTCGTCCAAAATTAGTAGTCAAGACTAGTAGTCCTTTGCCTCCACGAAAATTTTTTTTGCTCAATTTTTAGTTGATAGTATGCATGCAAATGAAAGCAAATATGCAGTGCAGAGGAGAGCTCTAGGCGAGACCATGCAATCACCGCAGGGATGTGATCTCAACCTAAAGGTCACTCCCGTATTTATAGAATTTCTTAATGCATGATTAGTGATAAACATGGGACAAATTCATGATTAATGAAGACAAATTATCCTACCAAGTGCCTACATGGATAGAGTGGTGGGTGTAGTGGAAAATGAGTGGTAGAGAGTGGTGAAAAGACCCACCCACTTGGGGAGGTGGCTGGATGAAAGAAGTGGGTCGGCCGGCCTAGGTGGGGCCGGCCGGCCCGACTTTTCCACCAAATTATTTTTTTGATATTTTTGTATTTTAATAGGCAGGACAAATGCATGGTAAAAATTAAATATGTAGTGGAAAATGCACGAAAAATAAATATGAATGCAAGATAAACTTCCGGCTTACCTCCCGGTGAAGGCTCGAATTTTTGTTTTCGCGGTCGACGAGTTAGACCGCTTTCAACCTTCAATTGTCTTGAATTGGTTCCGTAGCCGGAGTTGCTGCGGCCGGTTGAGTTTCCTTTTTACGCCACACTTGTTTGATCTGAGATTTTTGAGTGGCGTTTATCTTCCCTTGCGGCTCCGATTTCTCGACCGCATGTTTCTTCCGATGGGGTTTGGATTTTCCCTTGTTCTCCTTCCAATATGGACGACGCAATGGCTCATCCAATAATTGAAGAGTTCTCCTCATCGTAGCAATAAGGCTATCCACCTGAGATCTTGGTATAGCCCTTGTTTCCACCCGCACAGGTTTAGGATTCCTACCATAAAATGTGCGTACCTGTGAGCGTTGTTCAGCTCTTGCCCTGAAGTTGAATGTTTCATCTCGGCCGTTAATGTTAAGCTGAATTTCTCCTGCACCAACGTCGATCGTCGCATTTGCCGTGCTCAAGAATGGCCTCCCAAGAATGAGGGGCATCTTGGTGTCTATTTCCATGTCCAGCACCACGAAGTCCACGGGTACTAGGAAATTTTGAATTTTCACTGGTATGTCCTCCGCGACTCCAATTGAATGACGAATCGATTGATCCACCAGCTGCAAGGTCATGCCAGTAGGCGACAAGGTAGAATGATTTAATCTTTCATAAATTACCTTGGGCATGATGCTGACGGTTGCTCCGAGGTCGCACAGAGCACGCTCAAAGTGTTGTGCACCAATGGAGCATGAGATGGTCGGGTAGCCAGGATCCTTCTTCTTCTTAGGAAGAGAGTGTTCAAGATCGCCGCACTGCACTCCTCAGTCAACTTAATGACTTCAGACGTCGGCAACGGGTGCTTGTTGTTGAGGATGTCCTTCAGGTACTTGGCATATGTCGGTACCTGCATCACATCTAGTAATGGTATGTTGACATATAATTGCTTCATTACCTCAATGAACTTGCCAAACTGCGCGTCTGCAGTTGACTTGCGTTGGCGACGTGGGAAGGGTAGCAGTTGCGTCTCGGTGAATTCAGCGGGACTTGGCTTGGTCCGCGCTTCACTTCTCGTCGTCTTCGGCATCTCCTCTCTTGGTTCTTCATCGTGCTCACCTTTCTCCTCTTCTTCGTCGGAGGTATCATCTTCTTTCCCTGCAGCATTAGTTTGCGGCGGGTCTCAGGGTAGTTTTACCCGACTGGGTTGTGACCGCATTAACATTTTCTTTCGGGGTAGCCTCCGGCTGTCCCGAGAGCTTTCCCGAAGCAATTGTAGGGATTGAAGCAGCCAGTTGAGCAATTTGAGTTTCTAACATTTTGTTAAAGCTCATTTGACTTTTCATGGCAGTTGCAAATCCTTCTAGTTGTGAATTGATACTCTCCAGAATTTTATCATTAGCAAGAAATTTTCTACTAATGCTATCATTCACTTTTTGTTGAGCATTTGCATCATCTAGAGGAGATTTATTGCGATTAAAATTGCCATTTTCTGGAGATGCAAATCTCCTCTAGATGATGCAATTGCTCAACAAAAAGTGAATGATAGCATTAGTAGGAAATTTCTTGGTAATGATAAAATTCTGGACAGCATCAATGCACAACTAGAAGGATTTGCAACTGCCATGAAAAGTCAAATGAGCTTCAATAAAATGTTAGAAACTCAAATTGCTTAGCTGGCTACTTCAATCCCTACGTTTGCTTCGGGAAAGCTCCCGGGACAGCTGGAGGCTCCCCCGAAAGAAAATGTTAATGTGGTCGCAACCCGATTGGGTAAAACTACCCGAGACCCTCCACAAGCTAACGCTGTAGGGAATGATGAAGATATCTCCGACGAAGAAGAGGAGAAAGGTGAGAATGGTGAAGAGCCAAGAGACGAGTTGCCGAAGACGATGAGAAGTGAAGCGCGGACCAAGCCAAGTCCCGCTGAATTCACCGAGACGCAATTGCTACCCTTCCCACGTCGCCAACGCAAGTCAACTGCGGACACGCAGTTTGGCAAGTTCGTTGAGGTAATCAAGCAATTATATGTGAACATACCATTGCTAGACGCGATGCAGGTACCGACATATGCCAAGTACCTGAAGGACATCCTCAACAATAAACATCCGTTGCCGACGTCCGAAGTCATTAATTGACTGAGGAGTGCAGTGCGGCGATTTTGAACACTCTCCTTGAGAAGAAGAAGGATCCTGGCTACCCGACCATCTCATGCTCCATTGGTGCACAACACTTTGAGCGTGCTCTGTGCAACCTCGGAGCCAGCGTTAGCATCATGCTCAAGGTAATTTATGAAAGATTGAATCATTCTACCTTGTTGCCTACTGGCATGACCCTGCAGCTGGTGGATCAATCGATTCGCCATCCAATTGGAGTCGTGGAGGACATACCAGTGTAAATTCGAAATTTCCTGGTACCCGTGGATTTCGTGGTGCTGGACATGGAAGTAGACACCAAGACGCCCCTCATTCTTGGGAGGCCATTCTTGAGCACGGCAAATGTGACGATCGATGTTGGTGCAGGAGAAATTCAGCTCAACATTAACGGCTGAGATGAAACATTCAACTTCAGGCCCAGAGCTGAACAATGCTCGCAGGTACGCACATTTTATGGTAAGAATCCTAAACTTGTGCGGGAGGAAACATGGGCTGTACCGAGACCTCAGGTGGATAGCCTTATTGCTACAATGAGGAGAACTCTCCATTTGTTGGACGAGTCATCGCGTCATCCATATTGGAAGGAGAACAAGGGGAAATCCAAGCCCCGTTGGAAGAAACATGTGGTCGAGAAATCAGAGCCGCAAGGGAAGGTCAACTCCACTCAAAAACCTCAGATCAAACAAGTGTGGCGTAAGAAAGAAATTCAACCAGCCACAGCAACTTCGGCTGCGGAACCAATTCAAGACAACTGAAGGTTGAATGCGGTCCGACTCGTCGACCGCAAAAACAAAAATTTGAGCCCTTCACCGGGAGGTAAGTTGGATGTTTATCTTACATTCATATTTCTTTTTCATGCATTTTCCACAGCATATTTATTTTTTTACCATGCATTTATCCTGCCTATAAAAATACAAAAATGTGAAAAATTAATTTGGTGAAAAAGTGGGGCCGACCGACCCCACCTAGGCCGGCCGACCCACTTCTTTCAGCCAACTACCTCCCCAAGTGGGTGGGTCTTTTCACCACTCTCAAGCACTCATTTTCCACTACACCCACCACTCTATCCATTTAGGCACTAGGTAGGATAATTTGTCTTCCCTAACCATGCATTTAATCCCATGTTTATCACTAATCATGCATTAAGAAAATCTATAAATACGGGAGTGGCCTGCAAATTGAGGCCACACCCCTGCGGTGATTGCATGATCTCACTTGCGGCTCTGTCTGCACTGCATATTTGCTTTCATCTGCACGCATACTGTCAACTAAAAATCGAGCAAAAATAATTTTCGTAGAGACAAAGAACTGCTAATTGTGATGACTAATTTTGGACGACTAACCCGTAAATACTTTCGTATATCCTTCGGGTATTTGTTCGTCCTAACACTTGTCGGAAAAATGTCACCATGGTATGGCAAGTTTGGTCGCACCATCGCTAAAGGAGCAAAGGGCGTCCACAAACGATTCAGCTCGTCCAGCTCGGATCGGACTCATACTCCGACCGAGATCGTGGAGAGCCAGTCTGGGGATACAATATCCGTGGATTCCCGATTTTTGGGGTACCACAACGAATATTCTGAAGCCCCAACAACCTCCGGGACTGGCCCAACCCCGGGAATGAGGATTTTGGTGTTGGAAGAGCAAATTGTGCTCTATACGGACCGAGAGCGGCTCGTCCAGCTCGGATTAGACTCATACTTCGACTGAGGTCGTGGAGAGCCAGTCTGGGGATACAATGTCCGTGGATTCCCGATTTTCGGGGTACCACAACGAATATTCTGAAGCCCCAACAACCTTCGGGACTGGCCCAGCCCCGGGAATGAGGATTTTGGTGTCGGAAGAGCAAATTGTGCTCTATACGAACCGAGAGCGGCAAGCCTTCGAAGCGCTAAGGTGCCGGTCTTTTCAGCACACACGAACTTACGACCCAATGCTGCTGATCAAGACCGGCCTTCTGGATGAATTCAATGAAGCCTTCCGAGCCGTCGGATGGGAAAATTTCGCGCCCATCGTCGAAAAAGGTTCGCGCCTTCTAACCCTTGAATTTCTTAGTACTTTACGCATTTTTTATGGTGGGAATAGATACTATTTTAGGCTCTTTAATGAAGAATTTGAATGCTCTTTAAAGAACCTGACTAGATATCTAGGCTTTTCCATTTTGTGTAGAGTTACTCCTGATAGGTTAGTTGGTTCTGATCACGATGAATTCTAGGAATCTATTTCTGGCAAAGGGTATAACAGCACTAGCAAACCTTGCATGAACGATATTCATAACCCCACACTTAGGTTCATGCATAGGTGGCTGGCAATGGTAGTTAATTCGATGCTAGACATGCGCACAGCGCCTTTGATGAGCTCGCAGACTGCTTGCAATGGTCAATAAAGCTCACAACCCGACCGCAAATATGGTAGCTCACTGGGTAGAGATGATTAACCAGAAGGGGGATATTGACTGCACGTCCCTAATCACCCGCATTGCGGAGGGTATGGGACTGTTAGAACATTGTGAATTGGCCTTTCTAGACACACAATTCCAAACAATAGGAAAAGACCATTTCATCCAAGGCCACATCCTTCGGGTTGATGAGTCGGACTTTCATTTCATGAGATTTCCAGGCACTGCCGCTGAGATCCGTTTGCCTAATCCAAGGCTCGGAATCTACAGAGCCCGGACGCTGACCATCGATTTTAGAGCCCTAGTGCCCCATAGGAATAGCGTCTCTGGCCCTGCGACACGCAGCCGCGCATGCCAGTAGCGAGAGCAGCCTGAGCCCAGTGAGCCACACCATGATCAGTGGACGGGAGCGGATGCGACCCCTCAGCACTCCGATTATAGTGCGGGTTGGGAACAATGGAACCTGTCCGCCTTTGCTCCACATGAGTACGGAGGTTGGGGCACGCACAACTTTGAGGCCGGTAGCTCACGGCAGCATGATGCCGGATGGACCCACTCACCTCGTGAACAAGGACCCGAGATAGGACGGGAAGGACCGTCGTTGGCCCGCTACCCTTCCTTCTTCGAGCCCTTCGCACAGGACGTCCATGCCTTAGGATAGAGAATGGATACCTTAATTGACGACATGGGCCACGTGCACCAAACGTTGGCCCATCACACTAGGTACCACGAGGACAGCACCCGTGACCTTAGAGCCAACACCACCGCAACACAAGCCACGAACGATGCACTTGCGGCATGGTTTTAACACATTGGTTTTGACCCTCCGGCTCAATAGGTGTATCCTGCTCTCTGTCGCTGCCTGCTGTGGCCACCCTGCTTACTGTCTTGTCGTGCCTTGCTAGTACCCTGCCAGATTAATTCCCAGTAGTTCTTTCATGATCTGCCTTGCCAAAAATCCCAAATTACCTCGCCCTATTTGTGAATAATTTTAGCTCTGTGCTTAGTTAATAGTATGCCAAAAAAAGTTTAAAAACAAAATTCAAAACTATAAAAATTTGCAAAATCTAAAAATATCAAAAATATTTCCCTTTGAATAAAATGTATAAATGTTGATTTTACCTAGAAAGGATATGATGAACATTGATCTATTATGGTGATATAAATGCTGAGTATACAATTTAGTACTCTCATTTTAAGTTTGACAATTATTGGTATGAGTAGTCATCCTACTTAATCCTGCTCATCGAGTGTTGACATTATTGAACCAATTCTAAGTTGTTGAGGGATATGATAAAACAGAGATAAAGACCTAGTTACTTATGCCCCTACTAAGGCATAGTCTGGGAATTTATTTTGAAAAGGGAAAATTATCTTGAGTTCCTCATTAGACTTTTTCATCCTACCAGAGCCAAAAATGCCAAATAAATTCAAAGCCTTCACTTAGCCACTTTGGTTGTGTTGAGTTTTGTGAAAAGTAAATCCTTAGGAATTAGTGCTCTTCAAAGCTGGTCATTTCCTTTCGCGTACCCTTTGATTTCTAGCCTCTCGTATCTAGTAATGCTGTATTCCACATTTGGGATACGAGCATACATCTCGCCAGATATTCCTCCCTATAAAAATAAGCCAAGTTCTTTTTCGTGAGTCCACCATATATCTTCCTATTTGGGTCTCTCAAAAAGACTTCCAAAATAATAAAGGATTTATTCCTCAAAATTATAGAAAAATTGAGGCAAACAAACAAACGAAAAGAGAAGATGACGAGAGAACCATCATCTCCTTCTATCTTCATTCAAAAAAAACCCTCTCAAAATTGTAGATTGACGAATGATCTCAAATCAAATAAAGAAGTCAAATAGACCTTTCCATAAACCCAAGATCCGATGGGCGGACTCATTAGTACCCCTCATCACTTGCACTTGTGTTTCTTCATTCCTTTGGCGTGAGTTCATTCTCTCCCTCATTCCCTGGACATATGTATTCTAATGACCAGATTGTGAAGTAGTACAAAATTCCCTAGTATCTATTTTTGACTTTACAAAATTATACAACCTAAGTAGGCTCGTTTCCATACCTATTTGCTCCACATAAACCTTAGAATAGGAGGAAAGAAGGCCATCAACAAAAAGGCCTGGGTGAGGTTCAAACACCACTGAGAGATCTGAGAGTAATAATGAGGAACTAACATTTTGAAAAGAAAAACCCCGACACATAGCTTGAAAAGGGTTGAGTCGACAAAGTTCTATGAAAGTTATTCTATCTTTCAACCGCTAAAAGAAAAGGGGAGATTTTGAAAACCTCGTGAGTTTGACAAAAGTTGGGGTACACTTGTACGAGTTTTTGTCAACAAATAATGTGGTAGAACTTTGTATGCTTAGTATTTATTGAATAATGATATTGATGCAATCCAGATCCACCGGGTTCTCATTTGAGCTCTTTACTCGAGGACGAGCAAAAGTTCAAGTTGGGGGGTGTGTTGACGTCAAATAAACACCAATTTTATACGTCAACATATTCCGGAATTCCGGCATTTCAGAGGAAAAATCAAGGTTTATACTAACATTTTATTTATTTTAATAAAGTTCCACAAGTTTTGGTGAGTTGTGGGTCTACAGGTACAAAATGGGAAAAACCAGAGTTAGACCGGGCAAAATGCCAGGCCGGCCGACCCACCCTAGGCCGGCCGACCAGGCCACGTCACCAATCCGGCTCTGTTTTCTCGCCAGTGGCATAAAAGCACAAAATGAGGACATCTGGACCATCCACTACCATCGGTTTGATCGAATGGACACGGTGCTTCACAAATGAGCATTGGATTCCCTTGGATTCCTTTCTTTCGCAAGTCCATTTGATCCACCGGCTTAAGGGGTTAATCTACACCATCAAGGGAGCATCCTAGAAGAAATCCACAGCCGAGAGGTGAAGGAGGTGGGTCGGCCGACCCACCCTAGGCCGGCCGACCCACTCTTGAGCCCCCTCAGATTCCCCTTTGGAGGAGGGTTGCTTGACATGTGTCCCTACAGGTGGAGCACCCTGGTTGGCTGCGGAACACTATAAAAAGACCCCTACACCTCACTTGTAACACAACACACAACACATTCCACATTTTCATTGCACTTATTAGAGTAGCTCTTAGTTTGTAGAAGTTGGGAGTTAGAGTCAAGTCGGTGGCCGACGTCAAGTTCCTAAGTGTCTTCGGAATTCGTAATAGCTCCTGCATTCTTTCCTAATTGTTTCAATTAGTGAGATCACTTCATTCATTGCTTATGTGTTGAACTTTATTTGAGCTGAGTATATCTACATAAATGAGTTGTGTAGATTTGCCTTACCGGTAGCTTGTATTCGTCTGGAATCAGTTTAGGTTCTCACTCATATACTGTTAGAGCCAGGAATTGAACCTAGATCAACTTCCTTTTGGTACTGAGGAAGATTGATTAGAAATAGTGGCAGACGTGGTGTCTGAGACTAGGACTAACTCGGTTTACACCCGAGCCCACGCTATGTGGTAGGTGGTAGGTGGTGACAGCCCTATCCATCCGTGAGATACTAAGTATCTCGTATGAACTCCACAAAGATCCGGCTTTGGACCAAGAGAGCCAAATCGAATGATCATAACCATTCGGGATTCCATTTCGTGATAGCGGTGGTAGTGAATGTCCGAGTCTCGACGATTTAATATCATGTGAACCATTGTTAGAATACCCCAAGCTCGCCAAGTAAACTGAATCACACGATTTTGTGAACTTACTAAACTAGTCTCGTTGTCCTCCCAACTGTCTATCTAGCTAGAGTAGCTTTCTCTTTATTTGTGTGAATATTTATCGTGTGTGTGTGTGTGTCCCGGTCTTTTCGCTTATCCTAACCTCACACGTAGACCCACTAGTATTTTAAATAATTAAGATATAGAGGTTTATTTCTTTAAACCCTCGTTCCCTGTGGATTCGATAACTCTAGGAATACTCCTGGTGAAAACTACAAGCGATATCCGTCTGATATTCATAACCCCGGGCTTACTCGCCTCCGGGCTTGGAATGGTAGCACACATCTCCCGCATCAGCAGCTTGTAATGACGGTTGGAGGCGTAGGTGGCCGAGTCACCGTGAATGTATGCCACCGCATGCTTCGTCCACTGGAAAGCTAGCAGAGTGGGTCCTTTGTCTTCATCGTTGCTGGGAGGGCGGCGCTCCTTAAGCCGCCTCTCGACTAACTTCAACACGACTTGGCAATCAGCCAAGCCGTGTGCGTCAGACTTGTGGATGGGGTAGTATCCCTTTCACCCTCCGTCTTCTCAGCAGTCGTCCTGCCGACCGCGGCCGTCATCGCGTCGGTCACGACGGTCACCCCGTCGATCGCGATGGTCATTCTGCCGCGGCCTGGACTCCTTCTGGTCGCGCTTGGCGGCCAAGACCTGCCTGGCCTCAGATGCCTTGCACATATTTTATTCTTCTAGTTCTGGGAGCCAAAAACCTTAGAGGTCACAGGTTCTCCACCACCACCCGACTTCCCGACCACGCGCTCTCGGGCCTCTGCCACTCGAGCACACTTGTGCGCTACAGCGAATAGTTCGACAGTTAAAGAGATGTTGTGGGTCTCCATCTTCTCTTGCATCTTGCGATCGTTTACGCCCTTGCGGAAGGCTATGATGATTGCTTGGCTAGAGATCTTGGTGATTGTGTTGCGGCAGTGGCTGAAACGTCGACTGGACTCCCACGGGGACTCTCCCTTCTTCTGTTCCAGGGCGTGAAGATCGTCCTCCACTCCTAGTTGGACGTAAGAGCCCTAAAAATTCATGACAAAATGGTTACACAGTTCCTCCCATGAGCCTATCGACACTCGCAGGAGGTTTAGTGGCAAAGAACTGGCGGAGCCCATCAAGAATATCGGAACGTAATTGGCCATGACCTTCTCAGTGAGGCCTGCTGCTTGCACCACCGTCTTGCACCACCGTGGTGTAGATCTTTAGGAACTCTTCCAGGTTGGTCATGCCATCGTACTTCTTACAGATGCCGAGCGGAACTTTTCCGGCCACGCTGCGTGGTGCAACCGGGCATATAACGCTTTGCACCCGACACAATAAGGAGGTTGACGCCGCCATCAAATCCCGCGGGGGGCTCGGAGGATAAGGAATCCCCCTCGTCATCGCCGGAGTGGCCACCGGAGCTGGAACCCACCAGCTCCGATCGATCCCATGCCCTAACGCGGTGACGAAGCAACTCGTCACACAGATCACCGCCATGCTGCTGACGACACACCTCCATGCGAGTCTTGAGATCTTCTTAGCGCTCCCATCTCTGGGAGATGCTCGCGACGCTACTCGGGCTGGTATATGGTACTCCGCGTGAGCGGAGTCTGCACCCCGAACACCCTTTTCTTTGCTACAGGCCCCTTGTCCAGAGCGCACTTGGCTTGGTTGGCTCAAAGCCTGTGTACACTCCACATGCGGCTTCGATCGGGCCGCACCAGAAGTGGCCTACCGCCTGGACGTCTCCACGCGCTTCTGGGCCGCACCCACGAGACACGCAATGTACTAAAGCCACGGCCTGGCCGAGGTATCCCCCACTAGCTCCACCGGAGGATACTCCAGAAGCATGCGGACATCATGCAGATTCTAGGCCGGTGAGGCCTCACTCAACGCTAGCCTCCCCGGACCGGCAATGCCCCCCGCGGTAGGGGGTGTGGCCCCCTTCGTTGCGAGGGAGACGCCTCATCGTGGCGTTGGTTATCCGGCCTGCCGCTGGACACTCCGTCTCTAACTCCGTATCGTCGTCCCGACATCGGCTCGCTGGGAAGCCTGGGACACTTGAAGAAAATCTGACAAAAGAAGAACTAAGGGGCGGATCAACTATTTCCCCTACCTGGCGCATCCTTGTCGGCGTATTTCAGCTGCCAGGTTTTTCCGAGAACTAATCTGGTGTTCGACAGTGGGGGTCTGCGTAGTTAGATCTCCCCTCTTTCCGCACTAGTAGATGAACTGGACAAGAACGCTAAAGAACACACCGAGATTACCCAGGTTCAAGCCCCCAGAGTTGGTAACAGCCCTAGTCCTACTTAAGCTCTTGCTACTTGTGTCTACCGTGGTTTCACTGAGGGATCCCCCTTTACAGATGCACCCCTCCAGCCTTATACACTCAGGAGGTGGCTTGGGTAAAGGGAAAAGGGAAAAATACATGCCATTGTTGAAAACTTATCATTTTTTTTGTAAGCTATGTAAACATACAAAAATATTCTTAGAAACAAAGTGTTATCATATAATCAATACTTTCATCTTTTTTTTTGGTATTTTTATGAATTTTTTTATGTTAAAATTCTATATAAAAACAATTTAAACATAAAATATTAATCTTAAAATATTTTAAAAAACCATTCATTCAAATTGGTGCATATTAATAGTTCTATGTTTTTTAAGACTTTTAGAATGTTGACATGGATTAAATAAAAATATAGGTTTTCTTCCAATTACACAAAGGACAATATGGAGCGATTGCAATGATACAGACCGATTACATGGAGAGGATTATGCTTACATACAATGGCACACAAGTATTATCCCATACCCGCTTGTAAGGCCTTACCTTAGAATCCTACAACTTCATACATTTCTTCCAAAGTGTTATATTGGAAAATTGTATACTGAAAACTATAAAATTCCTACGGTTCAAGGCCTACAAAGATCCTACCTTTCTTTTAATCAAATGGTGGTGTAATCAAATGCTATATTGAAGCTACTCAACCAAGTACCTCAAATTCGGTACAAATGGGCTCCTATTATTTAAGTTATGCCCTCAAATTACTCAAGAATATTTCTCATCAAAATATAAATTAGTTTAATCATGCATGAAAATACGGGCCGTGTTGATTGGTAACTAATCGGGGGTTACCGTCGGCAATAGATTTATTTTAGGGCTATGCGCAAGAATCGAGCTCAATGGTAACACAAGAAAAGGTTTATCCAGGTTCAGGCCCTCAATTCAGATGTAACACCCTAATCTTGTGCTCTGGAATTATGTGTATGAGAAGATGAATAGATGATCCCTCTTGGGCCCTCTACCCCACCCTTGATATAGTGCAGGAGGATAGGGTTACATGATCTTATCCAGCATATGATACCGAATTCTGTTATATTGGCGCATGATATGCACCGACATTTACAGGTACAAATCTCCTAATTGCATGAAGCTAAACTCTATCCTCAGGAACATCTTGGCAACCAAGTTGCATGTAGCCCGAGTGGTCTTCATCCTTATCTAGCCTGTCCGAGTCGCCCCCTAGTTGTGACCTCATTGGCCTTCTAGAGGATACCCGGGGCCCATGTAGTTCACAGTAGCCCCCGAGTGCTTTGCAATTGAGTCAGATGTCTTGCTGACTAGTTCATTAGGTAGCTCCCGTAATCTGGAAAGAGATTGTAATGAACTCAATAAGTCTTAAGATTTTATGTTGAGAGCAATGCCCGATTCGGTAGTACCAAAATTCCGGCTATTGCCCTATTTGGCACATTACTCTATCGACATGTTCGGCTACTTGGAACCCATTCTCACTTTGTGAAAACAGCAATCGGCCCATCATGAAGCGTGCCTTAAGCCACACAATCACAGTTTTCGTCTTGCAGCTTACTGTGTGTTATGCTTTTAAAGCGTGTACAGCATTAGATGCCTGGCCCTGTCTTGCATAAACCAGCACTCGGCCCAGCATGGGGCACACCTTTCAGTCGGATGGTACCTGTCCCAACCAGAGAAGGGATCATCTAGCGGCCCACCTAAGGGCACACCAATTGGGTAAAGTTTTGCCGAGAGGCATTTGTACTCGGGTTGCGGTATACAACTGGCAAGCTACAAAGAGGCATACCTTCGAAATAGTATCCAAGTCTCATCAATGCTCAACCTTGAGCATGCAAAGTTGGCTAGTGACCCAGCATAGGGTATGCCATGCAACATTTTTCAATATGTGGCGCTTCAGGTCTTTTGCCCTCAAGGGTGTACCGAGGCCGAACTAGGCTCGATATTAACATATCACCACCATTGGTGGCGTGTTGTTAAGAAAGCCTGTTAAGGGGGTTGCCCTTTGTTTAATCTAATTAGGCCCAAGCCCATTTTACGGGAAGTCGAAGGGTTTTCGCCTTTCTTACCCAGCCGAAGTGTCACGCGATTCCGCTGGGAAGCTCAACCGCACCCACTCCCGTCCCATAGCCATGATGGTTTTACTGTGTTCAGAATGGGTCGCGAGGCACGTCTCTTCTCATTCTTCTATGTAAAAAATTCCAGGTACAGCGCATTGCTCCGCATCCAGTCTTCAAGCCCTTTCTTTCTCCCTTCTCGGAAAAAACATTAGTCCCTTTCTCCTCTTCTTCGTCTCGCAATGGAACGCCAGGTAGAAATGGTCGACGAGTGGGCCACGACCACCGCCGCTCAAGCTGCCTTAGATGATATCTAGAGGCAGTTCCGCGAAGCGACCACGGAAATCCATGCTGAGGAATCCATTAGGGTTCTAATCCGTGGGTTTCCGTAGCTGTACCAAGTGCGCATGAAGCTAAAGGATGCACTAGTCGCTACCCTGCTGGCGGAAGGATGGTACTAGAAGTGCCCTCATCCACCTCACCAGGGAAAGTGATCTTCTTCTTCTCTTTTTTTTTAAATTTCCTTTTGACTCTTTGTAAGCCAGCAACGAGCTCTTGCTCGTTGTGCTGCGCTACAGAGCTTCCCTTGCAATATGGCCTAAGAGCCGAAATGAAAATCCTTTGGCAAACCAGATCGCTCCTTATTTTAATCTGTTTGCACCATTGCCAAATCTCGAGGTCCCGACTGATTCTTGCCTCTATCCGAGTAGTTAGACCAATGCGTACCTCGAACCACCATTCAATACTTCAGTGCTCTTCTCCATGGACATCACTTGGCAAACCCGAGTGGTTTTAATTCAACTTGTACCGAAATAGCCATTCTTCAATACCGAATTAGGCCCAGCCCAAAATATGCTCTGTGGCCCTTTAAATTTGGGGGACAGGGGAACAAATTGCTCCACCCCGCCCATTTCTCACGCTAGCAGTTTCATCCGCTCTAGTGAACTCCGCCGCAAGGGCTTCCTTCCTTCGTACGCTCCATCGCCAGCGATCTGATCCAGCGATGGCCCCACCGTCTCCCGCTGCCGCGAAGGCAACCAAGAGCTCCAAGGAGTGGATGAAGTCCATCACCACAAACCGTCGGCTGCAGAAACTCGTATTCGTCGGCGTGCTCCTTTCAGAAGAGCTGATCTCATGGCGCGCTGCTACTGATGAGTCCTCCTCCACCCCTTGCTCTGACGAGGTAGTGGTCTTCGAGTCCTTCTTCCTCCGTGGCTTCGACCTTCCTTGCTCCTCCTCCTTCAGGGGGCTTCTGCACTTTTACGGGATCGAATTGACGCATCTTAATCCCAACTCTATTTTCCAAATCGTCGTCTTTGTTCACATCTGTGAGGCGTATCTCGGGATCGGGCCTCACTTCGACCTCTTAAGATCCCTTTTCCTTCTCAAACCCTTCCCCAGCCAATCATCCCTAGAGCCGTGGGAGGCGCTGGCTTCCAATTGCGGGAAGGGGCCAAAAATTCTATTTTGATCTTCCCATGAAAACCTCAAACAACGGCTGGCACACCAAATGGTTCTATTGTGCCAACCTTCCTCTAGTCTTTCCATCCTTCATGGCAGATTGTCCCACAGTCCGCACCTCCTAGTCCTCCCCTCTCGCCGAGAGTGAAGGTAGCCAGGTTAGGGAACTGCTTCCCCTCCGTGGGGATTTCAAGTCCAAGGGGCTAACTGGCGTTAGCGTTGTCATAAACTACAGCTTCCGCCATGTCCAACCCCTCAAAGAGAGAGTACACCTCGGATTTGAATATTCAGGGTCTAAGGACGCTACTCAGGAGAGTGAAGACAAGATCTCCCAGAAGTCCCTGATCGATTGAGTGGCCGACCTCTTCTCCTTGGGCACGCTCATAGACAATGAAGACTGCTCAGGTCCATACCGCTTGTCGAACCCACCTCCCGCGGTAAGCAAAGAACGTCCCTTCAATTTTAATTTACGCTAAGAAATTCTATCATTACTGACCGAGCTTGACCCCTTTGTAGGAACGCACCTCATTCTTCTCCATCCATCCAGTCCCCGAAGCCCCCAGCCATAAGGAGGCACCGCTCAAACGTCCTGCAGAGGACTCAGCGGATGCTGCTAAGCTAAGAAGGGCAAGGGAATCATTTTCAAAGACTCGGACGAGGACGAAGATGAGGATGACGTCCCACTCCTGCTCCGACATCGCCAAAACCCAAAGTCCAGCACTGCTCCCGCCGAGCGAGATCCGAGCCCTCCATCTCCCCCAATTACCAGCCCAGAGGCCGCATCAGGGCCAAGAGGGCCCTCCGGTTCCACCCCGAGTGGTCATGCCACCCGGAAAGGCGTGGGAGTTATATTCACAACATCACAAAGGTTTTCCCTCGCAACTTCTTCTTTTAATTATTTATAGGGAAGTCGCCTTCTTGATATCTTCTGTCACTCATAGCAAGCCCACCTCGGGTACATCCAAAACTAAACCCAACGCCAAGATATCAACTCCGCTCCATCTGCTCCTCTGTCACCATGTCCTCAGGAAGAGCCTACTCCAATCAAGGAGTCGACCCAGCACGCAGCGCCTCAACATACCGCTCCGCCGCTCCAAGATGCGCATCAAACCTCGAAGGCTAAAGGCACCATCCTTGCCCCAGCCCCAAAGAGCTCGGAGCCGGGAATCAAGGAAATTCCTCACCCTGCCGCTACTGCTAACGCTCCTCTCCATGTAAAATGGAGGAATGAGATGGAAGGCTACGAGGTTGACGACGACTGGAGACCGAAGAGTAGGAGATGCTACAGAATGTAGCGAAGTTCAGCGTCAACATGCTCGAGGTAGTCCCTCTTCATATGTCGAACTTTTATCTTAATCGAAACATATCTGATCGTTCCTTCTGCCTCCGCACAACGCATGGGCAAGCGGGTAGCACAGAAAACCCGATGTCTCTAGAAAGCAATTGGCCAACTAAAGTCCAGAGACGAATTTGACAACGCACTCTATGCGCAGAAGTTCCAATTCCATGGCGAAATCGAAGAGCTCCGTAAAGAGGTGACCGAATTGCGCCTTCGCCACGTGAAAGAAGCCAACACCCTCTGAAGTAAGATACTATCCGAGTGGTATCAAACTCCTCGCCAATCTTGAATACTTCTTATGATCAATCATTCTTGCTTAGGCCACGATGAAGCCCTGGCTTCCCACCAAGAGAAGTATAAAGCTCTGGAGGAGAACCAAAAAGTGATGGAAGCGAAGCAGAAGGCTATGAAAAGGGAAGTTTTCCTGGCCAACACCCAAGCCGAAAAGTCGGCTGAGGAGCTAAAGGGTAAACTCTCCACCTCAAGCTCTCTCTGACTCGGTCCCACTGACGCCTTAACCATATCACTCTGACCGATTGATTTACAGCTTATCAAGTGAAAACCATATCCCAGTTTCAAGTTTTTTATGAGAAGGTGAAGTTCGCTATTGAGCTGGACAACAGGACTTTGAGGGCGGTCGCTTTGGTGCTTCAATACATCTATCCCGAAGAAGAGTTGCCGTCCGACGCCGACGTTGTGATGGCGCGACTCGAAGACGCCCCTGCACAGCTCAAGGCCTTTGCGAAGGAGTCGGTGACAAACTGTACGAGCCAAGCCTTGGCCATCATGAAGTAACACTACCTTGATATAGACTTTGATGTTGTACGGGAGGGCTTGGCCTACTCTCAAGAAGCCTCTACTCTTTTGGTACAAGTCAAAGAAACCTCTGCCACTTTAGTAGAGAACTTGGATCTGTGAACACTTTGTCTTCATTTGAACAATTCTGTAATATATCCACCTGTCGATCCTCGATACTACTAATGTCGTTTATCTGAGTACTTGATTTATCCTACCTTTCGTGTAATGCTTCTTACCGACTATTCCAGCCCGCTAGTGGCAGGAATTAGTGCTTGGCTTTCTCTCTACGCACATGCCGAGTGACTAAACAGTGTCTATTGCAAATATTAGCGCCACTACTCAGGAATTTCATGATACCCAAATTTGATAATCGTATGTAAAGATAAAACAATCATTATTGATGAGATAAGGTGTGGTGAATCCGCACACTATTTAGTGTACCCCCGACTTACTACTTAGTTGTATACGGCTGAATAGCAAGTCACAAGAGCAATCATTTTACCCCAAGCTCAAATACATGATTCAAGAGTAAAAGAGACGTAGCTGCTCAATGTTCCAGGTATTAGGCACATCCGATCTGTCTTCACGTTTTAGTCGATAAACCCAGGGCGAGTCACCTCATCGATCACGTAGGGGCCTTCCTAGAGTGGGGAGAGTTTGTGCTTGTGCTTCTAATTCCTTCTGAGGACCAGATCCCCATTGGAGAACGCATGGCCCCGCATGTTGCGCTGATGATAGCGACGCAGGCCCTGCTAGTACTTGGCCGACTGGATCAATGCTGCTTCCCTGTCCTCCTAGAGCCGATCAAGGTCTTCTAATCTCCCTTCGTCCGACTAGTTGTCCTCGTAGTTTTGAACTCGCAGAGACAATTTGAATTCAGTCGAGAGAACCACTTCTGAGCCATACACTAGGAAAAAGAGTGTCTGGCCGGTTGCTCCACTTGGGGTTGTCCTGAGCCCCCAAAGAACTGAAGGCAACTCTTTAACCCAGCGCGTGGCGTATGGCTTTAGGCAATCGAAAATCCTTACTTTAAGTCATTGTAGAATCTTTCCATTAGCACATTCCACCTGTCCATTGCTTCTTGGGTGGGCTACCGAGGCGTAACAAATCTTGATGCCGATAGGCTTTGCCTACTAGGGAACTCGCTGGCGCATGATGTCCGCATTCCCCCGAGTGGATGTCATTTAAAAGATCCTTGCCTTCTTGCTCAGATTTGCAACGCCTTAGTATCCCGGAACTGCTTTTGCGAAAAAGCACGTCCTCGACTAGCTTATAGCTTTTGCTTCAGCGTGTTATGCACTCGGCTAGGCTGCGATCATCTAGAAACTCATCTTTGAGGAGACAATCTAAATACGGCTGTGTCCACCCGAGGTTGATTGATAGCACCTCCTCTTCCGCATGTCCTTTTTGCTGTTCAATTTGCGGCTGTGGAAGTTTGATAGATGGCTTACGCAATTCTTCGATGAAAGCACCAGTAACCACTTGCGCCCGACTGGATCCCATCCGCGCTAGCTCATCAGCTGCTTCATTGTCTTGACGGAGCACATGTGTTAGTTTTAAACCGTCGAACTTGTTCTCCAATTTCTAGATCTCCTGACAATAGGCTGCCATGTTGTCGCTAATACAAGACCACTTTTTTTGTACTTGATTGACCATGAGTTGAGAATCTCCGCGTACCATTAACTGCCGTATGCTGAGCGATATGGCAATGCGAAGTCCGTGGATGAGGGCCTCGTAGTCAGCGGCGTTGTTGCCGACTGAAAACAGGATCTGAAGGGCGTACTGTAGCTTTTTGCTAGTTGGAGATATGAGCAAAATTCAAGCCCCCGCGCCGCTGGGCATGAGTGAACCGTCAAAGTACATTGTGTAGTACTCGAGATTTTCTTTTTCTGTTGGGTCTGGGCCTCCGTCCTCCACTACAAAATCGGCGAGTTCTTGAGATCTTATGTCCAACCGAGGCTTGAATTTTATTTCGAAGGCTCCAAACTCGACTGCCCAGTTTGCGATTCTCCCAGTGGCTTCTCGATTGTGGAGTATATCGCCAAGCGGAAAGGAAGTGACCATCGAAACCTCATTATCTTGAAAGTAATGCCTTTGTTTTCGCGACATGATGAGCACAACGTACAAAAGCTTCTAAACATGAGGGTACCTTATTTTGGAGTCGCTCAATACCTCACTAACGAAGTAGACCGAGCACTAGATCTTCTGAAGGGAACCTTCCTCGTCCCGTTCCACAATTAATGCGCTGCTGACTACGTGAGTTGTGGCACCGATGTAAAGCAGGAGAGGCTCTTGGGGCATGGGCGGGACCAACACCGGCAATGTAGTAAGGAACTTTTTAAAGTCTTCGAAGTCTTCTTATGCTTCTATGGTCCACTGAAAACCGTCTTGTCGGTGGAGAAGCCTAAAGAAAGGCATGCCGCGTTCCCTGAGTCGAGAAACGAATCGGCTGAGTGCCACGAAGCATCCTGTGAGCTGTTGCACATCATTTTGATTGGTCGGGAGCCTCATCTTCATGATTGTGCTGATCTTTTCTGCGTTGGTCTCGATCCCCCGATGAGATATGATGAATCCGAGCAACTTGCCAGATGGATCCCCAAAAACGCACTTATCAGGATTCAGCTTCATCTGATATGCCCTTAGACTATTGAACATTTCAGCCAAGCCCGCGATGAGATCGGGTTTGGTCCAAGTCTTCACGACAACGTCGTTGACGTATGCTTCCACGTTGTGGCTGAGCTGGGTGTGAAAACACAGCTGTATGGTGCGTTGATAAGTAGCACCAGCATTCTTCAGGCCGAGCGGCATTGTGATATAGCAAAAAGCACCAAAACGCGTCATGAACGATGTCTTGATGCAATCTTCCTCCTTCAGGTTGATTTGATGATAGCCTGAATAGGCGTCCAAAAAACTTAGGAGCTCGCACCTAGCGGTGGAATCCACCACTTGATCAATGCGGGGGAGCCCGAAAGGATCCTTGGGGCAGGCCTTGTTGAGGTCGGTGTAGTTGACACACATGCGCCATGTTTTATTCTTCTTCTGCACCAGGACCGGAGTTGCTAACTATTCGGGATGATATACCTCCTTGATGAATCGTGCTGCCAACAATTTGGTAATCTAATCCCTGATGGCTTCCTTCTGATCCGGTGCAAATCTTCGCAAACGTTATTTAATCGGCTTGGCCTTGTCGTCAACGTGAAAAGAATGCTCAATCACCTCCCTCGGAACTCCAAGCATATCCGAAGGCTTTCAAGCAACACGTCCTATTTTGCTCGGAGGAAAGTGACGAGCGCGTCTTCTTATTTGCTGTCGAGCCCTGCCCCAATAACGGTCGTTTTGGCCGAGTCGGACGGGTCCAACACTATCTTCTTGGTCTCCTCAGCCGACTGGATGGAGGTTTTGGCTAGCTTCTTGGCGGGTAGGTCTCCCTCCTCCTGAAGGGAGGCGACTGTCTATCGAATCTTCTCCATCTCAGCCGAGGTCTCAAGGGTCTGTGCCATCTCATAGCTTTCACTGTCGCATACCAGAGATTGCTTCACGTCACCGGGTATGGCGATTACGCCATTGGGGCCCGGCATCTTCATGACAAGATAAGTGTAATTAGGTACCACCATAAATTTGGCGATACCTGGCCTTCCCAAGATTGCATGATATGCCGTCTCGAAATCGGCCACTCCGAAACTCATACTCTAAGTCCAATAGTTTTCCTTGGTACCGAACGTAACGGGCACGAAATCTGCCCGAGTTTTACTACGGACGTCCCGGAGATTACCCCGTGGAAAGGAGATGATCCCTGCCATAGCTCGAAGCGAGGAATCTTCATTTGATCCACGTTCTTGACAAAAAGGACATTAATCCCGCTCCCGCCATCGACCAGGACCCTCTTCAACTTGTTCCCTTGAACAACCGGATCCAGCACCAGCGGGTACATCCCGAGGAAGGCTATCCGATCTGGGTGATTCGTTCGATCAATGGTGATGGGAACCTCTGACCAGCGCAAGTAATTGGGGGTTGCGGGTAGGATCGTGTTGATCTCCCGAGTGGTAAGCTTTTGCTTCCGCTTGGACTCATACTCGTCGGAACGTTCAAATATATAGCTGATCTCTGAAGACCCGAGCTAGGCAGCTAGAGGGGGTGAATAGACGCCATAAATTTTCTACGCTACCGTTTTCACCAAAACCCGAACAACTTGATAATTATGTATGCCCATAGCATGCATGACTAAGAGTCATGGAATACGTGGGAGTTTTTGCATTCACAATCCTGGTTGTCAAGTGTCCAAAAGAGAGGAATCAATTTAAAGCTCAAGTCAAGAACTTGATCTCTTGCCTCTCATATGGTTGCAAAGAGTGTGGTGAATCATATTAGCAACCTCAAGGCATCATAGACCATCAAGAACCAGCAAGAAATCACCAAGACTCATCTCCAAATAAGAGCTCCAAAAGGGAAAAACAAAAGAAAGAAGAACTTGGAGTAAATTAATACAAGATGATCATGAAGATGAGAAATTTCATTGCATAGAAGTTGGGGGATTATAAACCACACTCCATGTGGTCACAAGCACTCTAAATGCCACCCTTACACACCCAACTCACCCTCTCTAGTTCTGAAATTTTCAGCTCTAAGGGGATGAGGAGGAGGTGCTCCCCTCCCCCTCTATTTATAGCCCAATGGTGAGACGCCCTCAAACCTAGAGCCCATCTCCACCCTTCATTCGAGGATGAGTGATGTACAAGCCACGCCATTACAACTTCGCCTTGCAAGATGTTTGTAAGTTGCTGCTTCAAGATGTATCGGCACAAAGCGCTGGTCTTAGCTTGTAAGAACCAAGATTTACCAAAGATGGGCGACCTTTTCACCGAGTGGTACCTGTCCCATCCAGAGAAGGGATCAGCCATAGGCCCCTAGGGGCATACCGATTGGATATAGTTTGGCCGAGAGGTAATTGTATCTGGGTAGCGGTATACAACTGGTGACCTTAAGAAAGGCATACCTCTGAAACTGTACCCAAATTTCACCAACACCCAACCTCAAGCATGCGAAGTTGGCTAGTGACCCAACATGGGGTATGCCATGAAATACTTTTAATTTTGGCGCTTCCGGTCAAATGCCCTCCAGGGTGTACCGAGGCCGAATTAGGCTCGATGTTAACACATTGCCACCGTTAGCGGCGTGTTAAGAAATCCTGTTAAGGGAATCGCCCTTTGCAATTTTAGCCCAAGCCCAATAAAGGGAAGGCGAAGAGTTTTTCCGCCATTTTCTCACACAGCCGGAACGACACGCGTTTCCACCGGGAAATGTATCCGTATCGACTTCCGTCCCATCGCCATGATGGTTTTACTGTGTTTGAAACGGATGACAAGGCGCGCCCGTTGAACTTCCTCTGTGTATAAAAGAAATCCAGGGGCAATGTACTACTCCACATCCAGCCTGTGAGCTTTTCGAGTCTCTCCTTTTCTCGGCGAAACCCGAAAACCTCCACCTTCTTCCTCTCGAGAGCAATGGATCCCTAGGAAATCACTTGCGCCGAGGAGCACGCCCGCATTGCCGCCGCAACAGCCGCCGTAGCCGCCCAGTGGCAACGCTGGCGAGAAGATTTCGCAGAAAACACAGCCCAAAGAGCCATCAGGATCCTGGTCAGCGGTCATGCGCGACTTTATGCAGTGCGCACTCCTTTAAAGGACGCCCTCATCTCCATCCTCAACGTGAAGTGGCCATCGAAGGAGTGATTTATCTTCTTTTGTTCCTCCGTGAGCCAGCGATGAGCCCTAGCTCGCTGTGCTGTGCCGCAGAAACATGTAATTAGGCCTAAGAGCCATTTTAATGAAAGCCTTTTGGAAAATCCCATGTCTCTTCTGGTTTCGATCCTGAATCCACAACCAACATTGCTTCATCCGAGTAGTTAGGACCGCCCGCTCCTAGACCGGCGCCCAGCACATACGCGAACCTCTCGGGAGGAATCACTCGGCCACCCAAGTGGTTATCCAAGCCCTCCATGAAAAGGTCAGATCCAAAGCTAGACTAAGGCCTGCCTGAATGTGAACGCGCCGTCACAGATAAATTAGGAACAGGGGAACGAAATTAGTTCACCTCGCCCACTTTTCGCGCCAGTCTGTTAGTCTCTCCCAGCGAACTCCGCCGCTAGGGTTCTTCTCCGTCACATCCTCCGCCGCCACCATCTACGATCTGCAATGGCTCCCCCTTCTCCCGCCACCCCGAAGGTAGCCAAGAGCGGCAATGAGTGGATGAAGTCCATCACGACCGAACGGAGGCTGCATAAGCTTGTCTCCATCGGCGTGCTCCCCTCCAAAGAAATCGCCTCGTGGCGCGCTGCCGCCGGCGAATCCTGCCCCGCTCCTCGCTCCGACGAGGTAGTGGTCTTCGAGTCCTTCTTCCTCCGCGGCTTCGGCCTTCCTTGCTCTCCTTTCTTCCGGGGATTGCTGTATTTTTACGGAATCGAGGTTTCTCATTTGAACCGCAATTCCGTCTTCCAAATTGCGATTTTTATCGATATCTATGAGGCTTATCTTGGGATCGCTCCTCACTTTGACCTCTTCAGATTTCTTTATCTCCTTAAACTTTTTCCCAACAAGAATTCTCCCAAAGCCGTAGGCGGTGCGGGATTTCAACTGCGGGAAGGGGTCCGAAAATTCTATTTTGAACTTCCTTTGAGAACCTCCAACAAGGGTTGGCACTCGGACTGGTTCTACTGTGCCAATTCTCCTCCAGCCCTTCCTTCCTTCTCCGGAGAGTGCCCCACAATCCATCCCGCCTGGTGTTCTCCTCTCGCCGATGGCGAAGGAAGCCAAGTGAAGGAACTTCTTGTTCTTCTCCACAGATTAAAATCTGCCGGGCTAACTGGCATTGGCGTAGTCTAGAACTACACTCAGCGCCGTGTCCAGCCCATCAAGGAGAGGGTGCATCTCGCCTTCAAGTACTCGGGGCCGCAAGACGCCACCCGGGAAACTGAAGACCCGATTTCGCAGAAGGACATAGCGAGCCAAGTGGCCGAGCTCATTGCCCCAGGCTCGGAAATAGTCCACTCAGATTGCTCGAGTGCGTACCGCCTGTCATATCCTCCTCCAGCGGTAAGGAAAAGATTCTTCTCAACTCAACTGTGGTTTTTAGGAGCGACATTGCAATTGATCTAATCCAACACAAACGCAGGGACGCGCGGCCTTCTTCTCCACCAATCCAATCCCAGAGGCCCCAAGCCATAAGGAGGCACCGCGCAAGCGTCCTGTAGGGGACTCGGCTAATGCTCCTCCGGCCAAGAAAGGCAAGGGGGTTGCTTCGGGGGACTCGGACTCGGATGATGATGATGACGTCCCGCTCCTGCGCCGCCGCCACCCAACAGCGAGGCCGTCTTCGGCTCCGGCCAAGAAGCCACCAAACCCTCCGTCTCCCCGATCTACTGGCCCAGAGGCCGCGTCGAGGGTGGAAAAGCCCTCCGTCTCCAGCCCGAGTGATTCGGGCATCCAAATTGGATTCAAGTTTGTCTCATCACAAAGGTATTCCCTCATGACGTTGTCCCTTCACGATTTGTAAAGGAATTTGTGTCTTGAAAAATCTTCAAATGCTCTCAGAAAACCCGTCGTGGATGATGATGACATGCCAAGCTCGCATGGCACCAAGGTGCCAGCTCCAGCACCTCCAAAATCCGATCACCAAGCCGAGCCCAAAGCAACAGAAGACCCGACTCGGCACACCGCATCCCGTCAAGACTCCGGTCCATCTTCTTCCACTCGCCAGTCCTCGCCGACGAAGGGGGAAACCCCAGCCCCAGCTCCAAAGAGCTCGGAACCAGAAATCGAGGAGATTCCTCGCCCCTCCGCCAAAGCTCACACTCCACCCCTCCGATTGAAGTGGAGAAAAGAGATGGAGGGCTACTAAGTTGACGACGAGAAGGAGGCCGAAGAATAGGAGGTGCTGGAGAACATGTCGAGGGCTCAAACCAAAATGTTCAAGGTAAAGCCCTTTTACGCCTTGAATCCCTGCTTTGCACGAGGGAGTCCCACTAATCTCCCCCTTTTTCCGTGCAGTGCATGAAAGAGAGGTCGAGGCAAAAGACCCGGTGCATGCAGAGAGCAGTGGGTGAGCTAAAGTCTCGCGATGAGTTCGACAACGCGTTATACGCGGTTAAGTCGCAATACTGCGGCTGGATCGAGGAGCTTCAACGAGAGGTCACTGAACTCCGATTCCGCCACGTAGAAGAATCCAATACCATCCGAGGTACAAATCCTCGAACAATATTAAACCTTTACAAAAAGAACGTCCCTTGGGTGATAGTCTCTAAGACTTGCCTTTGAATGTAGCATTGGAGACGAGGCAGAACGCCCTAGAGAAGACATCAGAGGCGAGGCAGAAGGCCCTGGAGGATGATGTGTTTCGAGCCAGTACTCAAGCCGAGAAGTTAGCTAAAGAACTGGAAGGTAACTTTCCACCACTGACTCTCCCTGGCTCAGCCCCACTGAAGTCCGAATGATTTGTGATGTCCGATTGGTTGTACAGAGTATTGGCAGAAGACCAGGGCACAATTCCAAGTTTTGGATGAAAAAGTAAAGTCTGACTACGAGCTTCGCAATCGTGCTCTAGTAGGAATAGCTCCAACGCTCCAGTACCTTTACCCTGAAGAAGAGCTGTTGTCTGATGCCGACATCCTGGTTGCTCGCCTTGATGATATTCCTACACGAATCAAGGTCTTCTCGCGGGAGTCAGCGACGACATGCACCAGCCAAGGCCTTGCAATCGCAAAGTCAAACTTCCCCCACCTAGACTTCAAGGCCGTGAAAGAAGGATTTGCATGCACCGAGGAAGAGGCCTACGCCTTACTGAAAGAAGTTCGCCCGACTGCTGCCAATCTAGCCAAACATTTGGATTTCTAGATGTATTTGTCGTCCAAACGCTTAATTGATCCTAGATACTTGTGATCTTATTTATCCGAGTATGTAACTTTATCCTTTTTCATCAAACGCGTTTGCCGACTGGTCCAGCCCCCGAGTGCCAGAAATTAGCACTTGGCTTTCTCCCCATGCACCAACAGAGTAACTAAACGTTGTCTTTGGCAAGTATGAGCACCATTAATCGAGAATTTGATCCACATATGTAAAGAGAAAACAACATTTATTAACAAGATAGGGTGCGGTTGACTCTACACACTATTTAGTGTAGTCCCCGACTTACTGCTTAGTCGTTTACGGCTAAGTAGCAAGTTAGAAAAGGAAACTAATTACACGCTACTTGAATACAAGACTTTAAGAGTAAAAACGACGTAGCTTCTCGATGTTCTAGGTGTTAGGCACTTCAGATCCGTCTTTGCGCTTTAGCCGGTAAGCCCCCGGGCGGGTCACTTCATCGATCACATAGGGGCCATCCCAGAGTGGGCAAAGTTTATTCTCATGCTTCTGATTCCTTCGGAGGACGAGATCTCCCTTGGAGAATGCACGGCCCCGTACGTTGCGCTGATGATAGCGATGCAAACCCTGTTGGTACTTTGCCGACTGGATCATTGCTGCTTCCCTGGCTTCCTCGAGCCGATCAAGGTCTTCGTGTCTTGTCTCATCGGACTGGTTATCGTCGAAACCGGCAACCCGAGGGGACCGGAACTTCAATTCAGTCGAGAGGACCGCCTCTAAGCCATAGACTAGGAAGAAGGGTGTCTGCCCGGTTGCTCGACTTGGGGATGTTCTAAGCCCCCAGAGCACCGAAGGCAGCTCCTTAACCCAGCGCGTAACATACGGCTTTAGGCGATCGAAGATTCTGGCTTTGAGCCCTTGTAGCACCAATCCGTTGCAACGTTCAACCTGCCCGTTACTTCTTGGGTGAGCCACCGAAGCGTAGCAGAACCTGATGCCCAGGTCTTCGCCCCAATCTTGGAATTCGCTACTTTTGAACTGAACGCCATTGTCGGTGATGATGCGATTGGGTACGCTAAAACGTACGACGATGTCCCATTTTGTAAACTTGTCGATGGCGATGAAGAGATGAGTGAATCCGCCTTGTGCTCGCCTGAGGGGGCCCACCATATCCAGATTCCAGACGGCGAAAGTCCAAGAGATTGGAATTTTTGTAGATCCTGAGCCGGCATAAGAATCTGCCACGCAAAGAATTGACACCCGTCACATCTGCGTACTACATCTTCCGCATCCGAGACAGCAGTCGGCCAGAAGAACCCCTGTCGGTATGCTTTACCCACTAGAGTACTGGCCGCCGCGTGGTGCCCGCACTCCCCCGAGTGGATGTCGCTGAGTAGGTCTCTGCCTTCTTGCTCTGATATGCAACGCCTTAGTACCCCGGAACTGCTTTTTCTTAAAAGCTCGTCCCCGACTACCTTATAGCTCTTGCTTTAGCGTGTAACGCACTCGACGAGGCTTCGATCCTCAGGCAGCTCATCACGAAGAAGATAATGTAAGTAAGGCTGCGTCCACCCAGGGTTAATTCACAATACCTCTGCATCGGGTTCTGGTTGCTTCTCCTGATCTTCTCCCAGTGCAGGTGTTAGCTTGATGGACGGCGTGCGCAGTTCTTGGACGAAAACACCAGTCGGGACTTGCGCCCGAGTGGATCCCATCCGCGCTAACTCGTCGGCTGCTTGGTTATCCCGGCGGAGCACGTGTGTCAGCTCCAGTCCGTCGAATTTGTCTTCTAACTTTTGTACCTCCTGACAGTAAGCCACCATGCTGTCGCCAGTACAAGACCACTCCTTTTGAACTTTGTTAACGACGAGCTGGGAACCCCCGCGCACCATTAACCGCCTGACGGCAAGCGATATGGCGACGCATAGCCCGTGGATGAGCGCCTCGTACTCGGCGACCTTGTTACTGACGGGAAACAATATCTGAAGGACGTTGCATAGCTTCTTTCCAGTCGGCGGTATGAGCAAAATCTCAGCCCCCGCGCCGCTGAGCATAAGGGACCATCAAAGTACATTGTCCAGTACTCGAGATTCTCCTTTCCTGCTAGGGTCTGAGCCTCTGTCCATTCCGCGACGAAATCGGCTAGTGCTTGAGATTTGATGGCTAATCGAGGCCTGAACTTTATTTCAAAGGCTCCAAGCTCGACTGCCCACTTTGCAATTCTCCCGGTGGCTTTCCGATTATGAAGTATGTCTCCAAGCGGGAAAGAAGTGACCACCGAAATTTCATGCTCTTGAAAATAATGCTTAAGCTTCCGTGATGTGAGTAACACAGCATATAGAAACTTCTGGACTTGTGGGTACCTTGTTTTGGATTCGCCCAATACCACGCTTCCAAAGTAGACCGGGCGTTGTACCTTCTGGAGGGAGCCCTGCTCATCCCATTCGACCACCAGAGCGTTGCTGATAACGTGAGTCGTGGCGCCGATGTAGAATAAGAGGGACTCCTGGGACATGGGAGGGACCAACACCGGAGGCGTGGTGAGGAACCTCTTTAGATCTTCGAAGGCTTCTTGTGCTTTCACTGTCCACTGAAAATCATCTTGTCGGCATAAGAGCCTAAAGAATGGCATGCCTCGCTCCCCGAGTCGGGAAACGAATCGGCTGAGTGCCATGATGCATCCAGTGAGCTTCTGGACGTCCTTCTGACTGGTCGGGGGCTTCATCTTGATGATGGCGTTGATCTTTCCTGGATTGGCTTCGATCCCCCGGTGAGAGATGATGAATCCGAGTAATTTACCAGACGGGACCCCAAAAACGCACTTCTCAGTGTTTAGCTTCATCTGGTATGCCCCTAGGCTCTCGAACGTCTCGGTCAGATCTGTTATGAGATCCCATCAGGATTTTGTTTTTATGACGACGTCATCGACATAGGCCTCCACGTTGCGTCTGAGCTAAGTGTGAAAACACCGCTGTATGGTGCGCTGATAAGTCTCGCTAGCGTTTTTCAGCTTGAATGGCATTGTGATATAGCAGAAAGCACCAAAAAGGCGTAATAAACGACGTCTTGATGCAATCTTCCTCCTTTAGACTGATTTGATGATAGCCGGAGTAGGCGTCCAGAAAACTCAAGAGCTCGCACCCGGCGGTGGAATCCACCACTTGGTCGATGCGGGGGAGCCCAAAAGGATCCTTAGGACATGCCTTGTTGAGGTCAGTATAGTCGACACACATCCGCCATGTCTTGTTCTTTTCGCGAGCCACTCTGGGTGATACATCTCCTTGATGAACCGAGATGCCAGCAGTTCGGTGATCTCTTCCCGTATGGCGTCCTTCCGATCGGAGCAAATCTTCGTAGGCGCTGCTTGATTGGCTTCGCCTTTTCGTCGACGTGGAGATAGTGCTCGATCACCATCCTCGGAACACCAGGCATGTCCGAAGGCTTCCAAGCGAACACATCCTGGTTGGCTCGGAGGAAAGTGACGAGCGCGTCTTCCTATTTGCTGTCGAGACATGTCCCAATCACGGCTGTCTTGGTCGGATCAGACGGGTCCAACGAAATCTTTTTAGTTTCTTCGGCTTTCCATCTTAGCAGATGAGTCCAATGCCTGCGCCATCTCACAGCTTTCGCTGTCACAGAGCAGGGACTGTTTAACGCCACCAGGGAGGGTGATTACACCGTTGGGACCTGGCATCTTTAAGACGAGGTAAGTGTAGTTGGGGACAGCCATGAATTTGGCAATCCCCGGCCTTCCCAAGATGGCATGATATGCCATTTCGAAATCAGCCACGTCAAAGCTCAGACTCCCAGTCCTATAATTATCCTTGGTCCCTAACGTGACGGGCAAAGAGATCTTTCCGAGTGGTATCGTGGACGTCCCGGGGATTACCCTGTGGAAAGGAGATGATCCCTGCCTTAGCTCGGAACGAGGAATATTCATCTGGTCCAGGGTCTTGACGAAAAGGACATTAATCCCGCTCCCACCGTCGACCAGAACCCTCTTTAATTTGCTCCCTCGCACGACCGGATCTAACACCAGAGGATACCTCCCTGGGAAGGCAATCCGATCCGGGTGGTCCGATCGATTGAAGGTGATGGGTACCTCGGACCAGCGCAAGTACTTTGGGGTCGCGGGCATGATAGCGTTGATCTCCCGAGTGGTAAGCTTTTGCTTCCGCTTGGACTCGTACGCATCGGAGCCCTCGAAGATGTAGCTGATCTCGTGCTCAGCGTCCTGGTAATCTCCATCGGGTTTCTTGTCTTGACAGCCCTTGGCTGCCGACTGCTTTGAGTTTTCGACGAATTTATGCAAGATAAGGCAGTCCTTGGCCGAATGTTTTCCTCATGGTTGGAAGGGACATACCGAGTCCATAACTTTGTTGTAGTCGTTGTTGTTGGGGGGCTTAGGCCGATTGCGCTCCATATTGGCAACCATCTCGTCCCCTTCCGCTTCTTATCCTTGGGATTGCCCTGCTCATCATTAGGCATCTTCTTAGGGCCTCCGTCATTGCCACCACGATGATTCATAATGGCCTCTTCGGCGTTGGCCTCCTGGTCCGCCATTGTGAATATGGTCTTGAGATTACGCAGGGTCCCGAGTCATCTGCCTGATTAACTCCTCAGATTTACATCCGGCGAAGAAGGCATCGATGACCGTTTGCTCCGAAACATCCCGGATCTCGTTCTTCTTCTTGGTAAAGCGCTTGATGAACTCACGAAGAGTCTCGTTCTTGCGCTGATGTAACTGTCCAATCTCCTATCTCCCCGCGGGCCTTTCATAGGTCCCTTGGAAATTGGCGATGAACTGTTCCTGGAGGTCGTCCCAAGACTCGATCGAGTTCTTCGGGAGTCCCATCAGCCAGGTCTGGGCGGTTGGGGTCAAAGCGACTGGCAAATAGTTTGCCATGACGTTCTGGTCACCTCCTACCCCGCTGACTGCTAAGGCGTAAACCTTCAGCCAGTTCTTTCAGTCCCTCTCGCCATCTAACTTGTCTATGCCTTTGAGGTTAAAACCATCCGGCCAAACCACTCGACGAAGATCTGGGGTAAAGGCCCGAATCCCCTCCAACGGTCGTGGCCACCTCCGCCTCAGGGATCTGCTACGATGCTCCCGCCGCGGGTCTTGGCGACACTCCTAACGATGGTCGCGTCAACTGGCGGTGCTCTCAGCCTAATCATCAACGTGCCGGTTGTGATGGCTACGAGAGTTTTGTTCGCCGTCAATGCGCTCCCGTCGTTTGGCTTCTATGTCTTGATGAAGATTGTGGGCAGCTGTCTGGCGGGAATCGCCAGCCGTGGAGGTGCGAGCCCTGTTCCGATTGCGCGTAGAACGACTGCGTGCCGAAGCGGTCGGAGCGGGACGCGCCTCGTTTTGTTGAATGGCAGCCATCTCCACCATGGCCGTTGCTCGAGCGAGGGTCTGGACAAGCGGGCTGCCTTCTAGAAGTTGCGGTGCGATGGTCTCAAGAAGAGTCTTCGAAGCGACGATGTTTGCCTAGGGAGTCGTGTAGACGTCTTGGTCCCTTAGCTTCACCGCGTGAAGCTAGTTTTGGACGTCGCGGCCGCGGATGCGAAGCTGACGTATGCGATCTTGGTCCTCCACTCGGCATGAATCCGGGTCCGCCGCGCCAGTGGCGGTCTCCTCGTATCTGACAAGTGGAGAAGCAGAGTGATGATCCTCCGCGCCAAGAACGAAAACTTCTCGGTAGTTACGGACCTCAGCGCTCTCGTCAGACTCGGAGTCAGAAACAGAGAGGACTTGTTTGCTCTGTCCAATGAGTTGGCCAGCATTGATGACACCCACGAACATAGATGGATCTGATCGGATAAAACCGACCGGATCTGATGCACTCGCCGACTGGTTATCTCCTTCCCAAATCTCAGAAGCAATCCGTGCGAAGGTCGCAACGGAATTCTCGAGTCCGGAGGAAAATCCATCCAAGGGCATTGAGTTGTTGTTGCGCAGAATAGGATTCACGCCCATGCGGTCGAGGGCGGTCGAGACCGCCGAATCCTTTCTCGTCTTCCTTGGGAGGAGGTGCGAGGTCGAACAGCGAGCGGGTCAATCCGCTGAAGGTACTTGCTGAATTCTCCAAGCCAAGGGGCAATGGGTCCCGTTGATCGCGCGTACCTTCTTCCGAAGAGATCTCCCTGGGAAGAGAGAGATGAAAATTGCCGATGTCGTCGGCGATGAAATCCAGGGTGCCGAAGCGAAGGGACTGCCCCAGCCTCATGGTGACGTGCGGCGATCTTGAAGAAGTCATCTATCTTGAGAGATGATCTTGACGCTGCCCCGTACCTGGCGCGCCAACTGTCAACTGATGGTTAACTGGGGGTTACCGTCGGCAATGAATTTGTACGAGGGGGTGTTAGCAAGAACTAAACTAGATGGTAGTATAAGACCGGGTTTATACAGGTTCAGGCCCTCAATAGAGGTAATACCCTACTTCCTGTGCTCTAGGATTATGATTGATCAAGATGCGGGATGCAAGATGACCAAGATGATTACAGCGTATGCTCTATGATGTTGAGATCTATGAGATTATTCTGTCTATGGCCTCTACCCGCTTCCTTTATATAGTGTAAGGGGAGATAGAGTTACACAGTAACACGTGATATACGGTACCTAATTCTGTTATGTCGTTACATGTCATGCATGTGCTGATCTCCTAATTACATGGAGGTAGATCATATCCTCGGGAACTTCCTTGGAGCCCAAGGCACGCGTAACCCGAGTGGTCTTTATCGCTAATCGGCTGACTTGGATTGCCCCCATCTGCTCCCTTATGGGCCTTCTAGAGGATACCCGGGGCCCATGTAGTCCACACCTCCGAACGCACCAGCCTCTAGCTGTCCCCGCGAAGCGTCAGCCATGTACCCACCGATACCTGCATCACTGAGGTGAACATGCATGAAACCAACACACCTTACCTCACCTGTAAGGTTAGTGTAAGGATCTTAGGCCGAGAGGGGGGGGGTGAATCGGCACTTTTCAAATTTTACTTCTCTCGATTCGTTTGATTTACTTAGTCAAATTAAGATCCCAAGCTATCGATTGACCTAGAGTCTAGTTCCGGAAGTGATCACAATAATGCACAAGCGACTACTAGGAGGCTCGATGGCACTCACATGCAAGCGATCAAGACAATATGCGTAATTAAACAAGTGAGATGAGGAGGCGCAAACCGAGGTGTTTATCAAGTTCGGTGCTCAACACATGAGCACCCACGCCTCCGCTGAGGAAACTTCTCACAGAGAAGTCGGGACTCTCTCGCCCCTAGCCCTCAATCCACTTGCGGTAGCTCTTCACCAACACATGGTGGGCGAGCCCAAGCCTTCACATGAGGCGAGTTCTCTCACAAGCGAGAGCACTCACACCCACCGGCACCGACACACGGCACCGACCACCGACACACGGTGGGTTTCGTCTCAACACATGAGACACCCCCAACACATGGAGGATTTGGCTCCGACACACGGAAACCGTGGCACCCCCGACACACGGAGATGGCCGCCGACACACGGCGGACTTGTGCCTCCAACGGATGGAGCGGATGTTGTCGTACGGTTGATGAAGCCCGTGGCGTGACGACGATCTCTCCGGCGGCGAAGTCCCAAGAGCACAAGGTCGAGATCGTCTCTCACCACTACCCCTTCTCACTCCCCATGAAAACTAGGGCAACAACGCCATGGGAGATGGGGAAAACCTTGGAGATGATGGGAGGAGGTAGGGATCACCTTCTTCTTCTCCTTCCTCTCTTCTTCTCCCTCTCAATCTCTCAAGCACATGGAACCTTAGGTGGAGGTGGGTGCCATGGGAGGAGCTCTCATGGGTGGCTAAGGCAAGGGGTGGCTGCTAATGATGGCTCTCTCAATTTTACCCCGTACACCAAGCCCCTATTTATAGGCCCAAGGCGGAACCCTAGAAATGGACGGCTCAGATTAAATCGCGAAGTTTGGATCACTCTATCGGACGCCGTCGGTTCCGTCGGACGCCGTCCGACATGGGTTTTGCCAAAATTTGAACTTTACCGGACGCCGTCCGGTTGGTTCATCGGACGCGTCCGTCAGTGAGCTAGCGTCTTGCGTGAACAAAGGCTCACCGTGTGTTTGGTCGCGGGATTAGCCGTCGCCGACGCTGTCCGGTCACAATCGGACGCCGTCCGACGATGACTACCGTCGCACTTATTGACCGAGACGCCGTCCGGTGCCCGCGGACGCTCTGGGAGATCTCTGATGAACTTAATCGGACGCCGTCGTCGCTGTCGGACGCCGTCCGACAAAGTGACTTTGAACTCGACTTAGCCAATTTTTGAGTTGGGTCGTTGAATCCGGCTCATTGTCGGACGCTGTTCGAATACCGTTGACGCCGTCCGGCGATGGGTGTGATTTTGGGACTTAGCCGAATTTGGCTTGTGTTTCACGGACGCCGTCAAGACGGCTATCGGACGCCTTGATCCGAGGGGCTGAAATTTTTCCACTCAAGTTTTTGACTATACCGACTTCGTCCGACGTCACACCTAGGGTTGTTGGCCTATCTTGTCGACTTGTGGAAACGAAAAATATCTGGCTTTGAACTTGGCGGCTACGAAAACCCTGGACAGCTGTACTCCCCGAACTCTCTCGAACCCTGGACACCTGACATCTCTAGAACCCGCTCGAACTCACTCAGATGGACTGGAACTTGTGCTCAGTGGGACCTACAACCAGAGAGATGATCTTGCAGACATCAATGGGCCGGATGGGCCAGAAGCAGACACGCACACAAGGAAAATAGAAGAACTAGAAAATAACATCCTTAGCCTTGATGCGATCCGTCGAGGCCCAGTTGGCATCAATTGCCAAAACATTAAGCCCAAGAGAGGCTTGATCTTACAATCTCCCCCTTTTTGGTAATTGATGACAACACCTGCAAATCCAACATGACCAGGCAAACAAAATACAATCTCTGGTGCAATGGGTTAGTTCAGAAACATTGCACGCCACTCAACACATACAAGATACTAGGCCAATTAATAGAGTGTAATATATGTGAGACTAGAGCTCCCCCTAAATTAATGCATACCACTTGAAAATTCATCACATTTCATGGAGCAAAGCATCTCCTAAACCTACCACTTGTAACCAAAATCAATTCCATTCTCCCCAAGCATCCAAAACATATACATGGATTTGCTATTATTTCTCCCCCTTTGTCATTAATGACCAGAAAGTAGCAAAACAAGGGAGTGAGAACTAATTAAGCGCTTTGGAAGTTATACTAGTGCAATCACGCCAATAAGTTCATCACACTCAAAAACTAGCCATCTCAATGTCACAATGTCACAAGATCAATTCAAGTTATTATGACCTAGAGCAAATATAAGATGAACAATAGCTAGAAGTATCAAGAGTTGCTCCAAAATTCAAAGAAGACACATGATGCACCATAGCACTAGAAAATGCAATCCAAACTACACATGCTATCACCATGCCAATTTGAGACTAAACACAGTTTGGTTGAACTCATTTTGAAATATTTCACATTTTTGCATTTTGAATATTCTCAAATTTTTCATGTCTCAGACAATAGGCGACGCCACCCAGCATGACACTGAAGATGAACGTCTCGGTCATCCAAAGCTCCCCCTAAGTTCATGCCTAGTGCAATGGCGAGCTATCTCATCGAGGAGACATTGGTGAGACATGTATGACCACTTGTGGCCTTATTCACTTTTAGCATATTTTGCAAATTCGGCTCAACATTTTCTCAAAATTGCTCAACTCAGCGAAGTATAGACATGTGCAAAATGAAAGAACACAATCTAGGCTTAGACGCACATGGTCAACCAAAGAGTTTCGAGCAATCAAATGGAACTATAAGCTATAGCCCTTCTAACACATGCTCGTGGCTTCCAATTATATATTGAGTTAGACATGGTTGAGCTAGTGACAAAGTAAACATATGCTATAGCTATCAATTTCATGTGATGAACATATAGGCAATAAACAACATCCAGTATAACAAGCAAAGCACCTAAATGTTCACACATGCTTCAAAAGATTTGCAACGAATAACAAAGCCACACGACCAACTCAGCAATGTTTGACTTGTCTAAGACGCTCAATTCATTTCTCAATTTGCGTAATCGTGCCTCATCAAGTGGCTTGGTGAATATGTCGGCAAGTCGATCCTCCGTCCGCACGTGCTCAAGCACAATGTCGCCTTCGCCACATGATCCCGAAGGAAATGGTGACGGACGCCAATATGCTTGGTCCGTGAGTGTTGGACCGGTTGCACGCTATCTTCACCGCGCCTCGTTGTCGCATAGGAGAGGCACGTGATCAAGTTTAAGCCCAAAGTCAAACAACGATCGTGTCAAGTAAAGAAGTTGTGCACAAGAACTCCCCGCCGCTATATACTCGGCCTCGGCAGAGATAGCGCCACGGAGTCTGTCGCTTTTGACGCCCATGACACAAGACACCTACCTGTAAAGTGACACGCCCCGGAAGTGCTTTTGCGATCGATCTTGCACCCGGCATAATCTGAGTCAGAATAGCCTAGGAGCTCAAACCGCGCACCCTTCGGGAACCAAATTCCTATGCTAGGTGTGTGTTTCAGATATCGAAGGATTCGTTTTACAGCAGTCATATGTATTTCTCTAGGGGAGGCTTGAAATCTAGCGCACATACACACACTAAACATGATGTCCGGCCTAGATGCAGTCAAGTATAACAAAGCACCAATCATGGAACGATAAAGCTTTTGGTCGACATGTTTACCTTCTTGATTGAGGTCGAGGTGGCAATTCGTTCCCATTGGTGTTCGAATTGGCTTGCAATCCTCCATGTTGAAGCGCTTGAGCAGGTCGTAGATGTACTTCTCTTGACACATGAATGTCCCGGTCTTGAGTTGCTTGATTTGAAATCCCAAGAAGAAGTTCAATTCTCCCATCATTGACATCTCGAACTCCTTTCTCATCATGTTGCTGAACTCGTTGACCAAGGACTCATTTGTGCCGGCCAAGATGATATCATCCACGTAGACCTTGCACAAGAACAGATCTCCATCCACCACCTTAGTGAATAGAGTCGTGTCAACCCTTCCGACTGTGAATCCCTTGCCGATCAGAAAGTCCCTTAGCCTCTCGTACCATGCCCTAGGAGCTTGCTTGAGACCATATAAAGCCTTCGACAGTTTGAACACATGGTCAGGGTAATGAGGATCTTCGAACCCCGGAGGCTGCTCCACATACACTAGCTCTCCAATGTACCCGTTGAGAAAGGCACTCTTCACATCCATTTGTTTGAGGATGATGTTGTGACATGTAGAGAATGCCACAAGCAATCTGATAGCCTCCAGACGTACACAGAGCATAGGTGTCACCACACCAACTCCCTCAATCTGTGTGAAACCACGAGCGACCAATCTAGCCTTGTTGCGCACCACCACCCAAGTTCATCTTGCTTATTCTTGAAAACCCACTTGGTGCCAATCACGTTGCAATCACTTGGTCTTTCCACTAAGGTCCAGACTTTGTTCCTCTCAAAGTTGTTCAGCTCCTCGTGCATAGCATTGATCCAGTCAGAGTCACTAAGAGCCTCTTCCACTTTCTTTGACTCAAGCTCAGACACAAACGCCGTGTGCTCACAGAAGCTTGCCAAAGCACTGACCTCACTGACGCCAGCTGTCCTTGACCTTGTTTGCACTCCTTGAGTCAATTCCCCAATCACTTGATCATTTGGATGATCACGAGCTATGGTGTGATGGGTCTTGATCAAGCGAGGTGGTAGCTCTACCGACTCAGATCCGCTCATGTGCTCTATCTCAGATCTGGGCGGCTCCACACTCGAGCTGTCTTGAGGCAATGCTCCCCGAGTCGGCATTGGTTCGGGGTGAGAGGTGATGGAACTGTCTCGGTCTCCCTCTGAACCCTCATCGGCCTCACATCACCAGCAGCATCACCTCCACCGCTCTTGCCAATCGCCACCGTCCACATCATCCAAGTTCTCATGCTCTCCTTGGCTCCCATTGATTCGTCGAACTTCACATCGCAGTCTCCTCAATCGACCCTCGCTCTCGTTGTACACCCCGAAGGAAGACCCTCCGGTGAGTACCCCAAGAAGACTCCGTGTCCACTCGCTCTCGAACTTGCCCAAGTGCTCCCGCTTCTTCTTGATGTAGACCCTGCAGCCAAAAACCCTAAAGTAGGAGACATTGGGTCGTCTTCCTACTAGCAGCTCGTAGGACGTCTTCTTCAGGAGCTTGTGAAGGTACAGCCTGTTGATGCAAAGGACAGTCAGTGTTGATCGCTTCATGACCCGAGCAGATGTGAAGTCTTGTACTCATCCAACATTGTCCTCGCCATCTCGATGAGCGCCCCGTTCTTCCTCTCAACCACCCCATTTCTTTGAGGGGTGTAGGTAGCTGAGAACTGGTGATCAATCCCTAACTCATCACAGAAGATCTCAACTGAAGTGTTAGTGAACTCCGTCCCATTGTCACTTCTCACCTTCTTGAGGGTACAATCAAAAGCATTTTGGGCTTTCTTTACAAACTTTTTGAAAACATCTCCGGTTGGAGTTTTGTCGTAGAAAGAAGACCTGTGTATCGGAGAAGTCATCAACAATGACCAAGCAATAGAGATTTCCCGATACTCACATAGGTAGTTGGTCCAAAAAGATCCATGTGTAAAAGCTCAAGAGGTCGAGATGTAGACATGACATTCTTGGCAGGATGTGAGCTTGCCACTTGCTTGCCTACCGACAGTAATCGCATAGCTTGTCTTTCTCGAATGTCACATCTTGCACACCAAGAATCAACTCGTTTTTGAAAAGTTTCTTCAAATTTGCCATGCCGACATGCCCAAGACGTCTATGCCAAAGCCAACCAAGAGAGACTTTGGCAACAAGACAAGTCGAAACGGATGCGGCAGGCTCATTAAAGTTCACAAGAAACAAGTTTTCAAAACGAAAACCTTTGAACACAAGTTTTTCATTTTTGTCCAAAACCAACAAACCCTCAGGTGAGAAATTGCAATGGAACCCCAAATCACATATTTGGGCAACAGAGAGGAGGTTATAGCTCAAAGTTTTCACGAGTAGCACATTATCAATTGAAAGATCTGAAGAAATTGCTACCTTCCCAGCTCCAAGAACCTTGCTCTTGCTTCCATCTCCAAAAGTGACCTTGGGGGGAATCTTGCCTTCCTCCCCAAATGAGGTGAACAACCGGGGGTTGCCGGTCATGTGTTGGGTGCACCCACTGTCAATGATCCAATGGCACCCTCCACTCCGGTAGTTCACCTGTCATGAGAGAAGATCACTTATGTGACTCAGGGACCCACACAGGAGGTCCCCGAGGGTTAGCCTTCATACCAGAAGCAACACGAGCAAAGCGATCAATCACTGACTTAGGCACCCAAACATGTGCCTTGTGCTCATTCTCAGACTTGAGCCCAACAAATCTAGCAGTCATCCTACCCTGATCATTTTTCTTGAGCAAGTATTGATCATACAACTCGGTATGTGCTCTAGGGAATCTTGGTTGTGTGTGAATGGGAGTGTTGCGGTTTTGGTTCCTAGGTGGATGTGTCCTACCAATGTTGTGCCTAGGAGGTCCATTCCAGAAATTCTGCCTAGGTGATTGCCAAGTGTTGCGATACCTAGGACCTTGCCAGTTATTGTAGGATCTAGGACCATATTGCCAAGCACTATTGTTTCTTTGCTGCCATGTGGAGTTATAGTGCCTAGGAGGTCCTTGCCAAGTGCCGTGCCCATTGTTCATCCTAGAAACATTGTTGCTAGTGTGCAAGTTGTTACCATGCCTCTTCTTGGGATGAGTCTGATAGTAACCTTGCCTATGGGTAGATGCTCGAGGAACACTTGATTTCTTCCTCCCCTTTGGCTTCTCAGGGGTAAAACCCAAGCCACCCTTTTGGGAAGGTTTTCTTTGTTCCTTGAGCATCTTATCCAAGGCTAGGCTACCCTCATAGCACTTCCCAAGCCCCTTATCAAATTTCTCAAGTTTAGACTTTAACTCAGCATTTTCAATAGCGAGCTCCCTAGCAGCTAATGCAAATTTACAATTATCAGGTGTACACACTAGTGCATTGCTAGAGGAACCGCTAGAAGTGGAAGCCAATATAGTGCAATCATGGGCAACCTCAGGGCAAGCAAGAGTCAAATCAATAACAGGTGCAATAGCAACAGAAGTAACAGGCGTGGCACAAGCAAAGATCCAAAGCATCAACAGATGTATCAACTAGTTGAGCAGAGGCAAAGCAACCAATTCATCATTCTTAGCCGAAGTGTCTCATGGTTCTCCTAAGTGCATGATAAGTAGTCATAAGATCATCTAGGATTCATTCAAAGCATCGCGTTCTTGTTCTAGCACATTGCACTTAGATGATGATTTTTGTTAGAACCTAGCAAAGTATCATGCTCGATTCTAAGCTATCACATCTAGACACAAGGTTTTTGCACTTAGTTTGCAAAGCAATCAAGGTTTTACCAAGCTCAAGATTCTTTAGTGTCTCATGCTTATAGCGCCACAAGCTTCCCTAAGACAATCACGCATGCCTTCAACATCCTCATCGAGTCGAACAGAGTCGCCACCTCGCCACTAGGTCGAGCCATCGTGCACTTGGAAGTACCGGAGGAGTCGGTGAAGCCTTTGCCGATGTAGAGGAAGTAGTGGAAGAAGCCCCATCGTCATCGAATACCATTCTCGAGCCTCGATGACGGCCAGAAGACATCTTGGAGCAGAGATCGGAGGAGGTGGCATGAGACTCAGCTATCGCCATGGTGGCCAACTCTTGATCAGCTAATTCCTCATCTCCAGAAGCAGACGTGTCGCTGGAGCTGTCATCGGTCACCCATTCTCCCACAAAGGCTAGTCTCTTGCCTTGTGAGGAGCGACCCTTGAATCCAGACTTCTGGGGAGTCTTCTTCTTGTTGTCATTGTGCCTCTGCCTCTCACCATCACCCTTGTCCTTTCCTTTGTCCTTGTACTTGGTGTTTCCCTTCTGAGGACACATTGAAGCGATGTGCCCCTTCTCCTGACACTCATAGCATCGGTATGACGCATGAGTGTTTCGGCTCATCCTCTTCTTGCCTCCATAGCCGTTTCTGCTCATGAATTGGCAGCTTGCTTCATGAACAGGCCGAAGTGTTGGAAGCCCTCCTCAAACTCGTTCCAACTCATCTCACCACTGTCCTCAGATTGACTTGACTTGAGACCACTCTGTCTAGATCCACTGGCCTTGAGAGCAATCACTTGATTCTTCGCTGGGGCAGGGGAATCCTCACGATCATTAAGGAGCATCATCTCATGAGCGGTGATCTTACTGAGCAAAGCTGTGGGAGCCAGCTTCTCCACATCACCACTGTTGGTGAGATATGTGATGATATCCCGATAGTCCTTCTTGGGGAGGATCCGCAGCATTTTCCTGCACACTTCATCATTGGCAACAGTGTGACCGAGCCCCTTAAGCTCGTTAAGGATGGGGTTAAGCCGAGTAAACATAGCATTGACATTTTCATTTGGAAGCATTCTGAACTGATCAAAACGCTCCTTGACAACCACTAGTCTACCCTCCTTAATGGTGAGGTGCCCTCGTGAATCTCAATGAGTGTGACCCATATCTCGTGTGCACTAGTGAGATTGCTAACTCTATCAAAGACCTCCATGCTCAAACCACAAAACAGAGCGTTCATGGCCTTAGCATCGGTCTCTAGGAGTTTGTTTTGAGCGGGTGTGGCAGGTATATTGTTAGTGAGTGTGACACCATGAGGAGACTCTACAACTCTCCAAACATCCATTCCCATTGCCTGGAGAAATACTTTCATTCGCAACTTCCGAAGCTGAAATTAGTGCCACTAAACAGAGGAATCCTATTGGCGGCTACACTACCCCGTCGGCCATCTCTATGCGGTTAAGCAACTAGAGACCCGTGCTCGATACCACTTGTAAGGATCCTAGGCGAGAGGGGGTGAATCGGCACTTTTCAAATTTTACTTCTCTCGATTCGTTTGATTTACTTAGTCAAATTAAGATCCCAAGCTATCGATTGACCTAGAGTCTAGTTCAGGAAGTGATCACAATAATGCACAAGCGACTACTAGGAGGCTCGATGGCACTCACATGCAAGCGATCAAGACAATATGCGTAATTAAACAAGTGAGATGAGGAGACGCAAACCGAGGTGTTTATCAAGTTCGGTGCTCAACACATGAGCACCCACGTCTCCGCTGAGGAAACTTCTCACAGAGAAGTCGGGACTCTCTCGCCCCTAGCCCTCAATCCACTTGCGGTAGCTCTTCACCAACACATGGTGGGCGAGCTCCAAGCCTTCACACAGAGGCGAGTTCTCTCACAAGCGAGAGCACTCACACCCACCGGCACCGACACACGGCACCGACCACCGACACACGGTGGGTTTCATCTCAACACATGAGACACCCCCAACACATGGAGGATTTGGCTCGACACACGGAAACCGTGGCACCCCGACACGGAGATGGCCGCCGACACACGGCGGACTTGTGCCTCCAACGGATGGAGCGGATGTTGTCGTACGGTTGATGAAGCCCGTGGCGTGACGACGATCTCTCCGGCGGCGAAGTCCCAAGAGCACAAGGTCGAGATCGTCTCTCACCACTACCCCTTCTCACTCCCCATGAAAACTAGGGCAACAACGCCATGGGAGATGGGGAAAACCTTGGAGATGATGGGAGGAGGTAGGGATCACCTTCTTCTTCTCCTTCCTCTCTTCTTCTCCCTCTCAATCTCTCAAGCACATGGAACCTTAGGTGGAGGTGGGTGCCATGGGAGGAGCTCTCATGGGTGGCTAAGGCAAGGGGTGGTCGCTAATGATGGCTCTCTCAATTTTACCCGCACACCAAGCCCCTATTTATAGGCCCAAGGCGGAACCCTAGAAATGGACGGCTCAGATTAAATCGCGAGTTTCGGATCACTCTATCGGACGCCGTCCGGTTCCCGTCGGACGCCGTCCGACAGTGGGTTTTGCCAAAATTTGAACTTTACCGGACGCCGTCCGGTTGGTTCATCGGACGCGTCCGTCAGTGAGCTAGCGTGCGCGTGAACAGTGCCCACCAGGTGTTTGGTCGCGGGATTAGCCGTCGTCGGACGCTGTCCGGTCACAATCGGACGCCGTCCGACAGTGACTACTGTCGCACCCCCATTGACCAGACGCCGTCCGGTGCCCGTCGGACGCTCCTGGGAGATCTACAGTGAACTTAATCGGACGCCGTCCGGTCGCTGTCGGACGCCGTCCGACAGTGACTTTGAACCTGGGACTTAGCCAATTTTTGAGTTGGGTCGTTGGAATCCGCTGCTGTCGGACGCTGTCCGAATACCGTCGGACGCCGTCCGACCGTGGGTGTGATTTTGGGACTTAGCCAGAATTTGGCTTGTGCTCACCGGACGCCGTCCGACGGCTATCGGACGCAGTCCGGAGGGGCTGAAATTTTTCCACTCAAGTTTTTGACTATACCGACTTCGTCCGACGTCACACCTAGGGTTGTTGGCCTATCTTGTCGACTTGTGGAAATGAAAAATATCTGGCTTTGAACTTGGCGGCTACGAAAACCCTGGACAGCTGTACTCCCCGAACTCTCTCGAACCCTGGACACCTGACATCTCTAGAACCCGCTCGAACTCACTCAGATGGACTGGAACTTGTGCTCAGTGGGACCTACAACCAGAGAGATGATCTTGCAGACATCAATGGGCCGGATGGGCCAGAAGCAGACACGCACACAAGGAAAATAGAAGAACTAGAAAATAACATCCTTAGCCTTGATGCGATCCGTCGAGGCCCAGTTGGCATCAATTACCAAAACATTAAGCCCAAGAGAGGCTTGATCTTACAGTTAGTCCATCACAAAATTTCCAACATCATAATGCCTTCATGACATCATAATTAAAAAGCCCTAACACACCACATGTCAGCTTAACAAATTTCACCAGACCACGTCCTGTCAAAACTATTACCTAGCACAAGCTCAGCACAATGGTCCGATTCCAATTCCACGACAATTTCCACAAATGCACCATTTAACATTCTTAAAAACACTTCAAATTCCATCTTGTCACATATAGTCATCATCAAACCGGGGTACCCTCCACATGGGTCTCTACAATCTCGCGCTCAGCATCCTGGTAATCTCCATCGGGCTTCTTGTCGTGGCCTCCTTTAGCTACTGACTACTTGCAGTTGTCGGTAAACTTCTACAAAATAAGGCAATCCTTGGCAGCGTGCTTACCACGGGGTGAAAGGGGCAGACTGCCTCCATGACCTTGTTGTAGTCATTCTCGTTGGGGAGCTTGGGTCGGTTGCGCTCCACGTTCTCGACCATCTCATCCCTTTGCGCTTCTTATCCTTCGTTTTGCCCTGCTCATTGTTGGGCTTCTTCTTAGAGCCTTCGTCGTGGCCGCCGCGATGATTCATGATGGCCTCTTCTGCGTTGGCTTCTTGATCTGCCATTGTGCACATGGCCTTCAGAGTCCACGGGGTGTCCATAGTCATCTGCCTGATCAACTCCTCGGATTTGCAGCCGGCGAAGAAGGCATCGATGACGATTTGTTCCGAACGTCCCATATCTCATTGTTCTTCTTGGTGAAGCGCTTAATGAACTCGCGGAGAGTCTCGCTCTTCTGGCGATGTAGTTGTCTGATCTCCCATCTCCAAGTGGGCCTTTCATAGGATCCCTCGAAATTGGTGATGCACTGCTCTTGAAAATCATCCCAAGATTTGGTAGAGTTCTCCGGGAGTCCTGTCAGTTATGTTTGGGCGGTTGGGGTCTGAGCGACTGGCAAGTAATTCGCCATTACGTTCTGATCACCTCCTGCCGCGCTGACCGCTAAGGCATAAACCTGCAGCCAGTTATTTGGATCCCTCTCGCCATCGAACTTGTCGATGCCTTTGAGGTTGAAACCGTCGGGCCAGACCACTCGGCGAAGATCCAGGGTGTACGCCCGAATTACTTCCAAGGGTCGTGGTTGTCGGCACCACGGAGATCTGTTGCGGCGTTCATTGTGTTGGCCTTGACGAGGATGCCAGTCGTAGTGGTCGTGCCGACTGGCTGTACTCTCGGCGTGGTCATCATTGTGCCGACTGCGATGGCTGCGGGATGCCCGCTCGCTTTCGGCACGCTCCTTCCTCCTTGTCTTTATATCATGGCGGAGGTCATGGCCCACTGATCGATGTGATCTGCCGACGGTAGAAGGCCGTGCCCTGATTCGGACGGGCGCGGAACGGCTGTTTGCCATCATGGGAGCAGTAGGAGCGGGGTGCGCCTCATTCTGTTCGTGGCCGCCATCTCGACCATGGCCGTTGCTCGGGCCAAGGTCTAGATGAGCGGACTGTCTTCCGGTAGTTGTGGCACCATGGTCTGTAGGAGGGTCTTGGAAGCGACAATATTTGCTTGAGGGGTCGTATAGACGTCATGATCCCTTAGCTTCATAGCCCGCAGCTCGTATTGGACGTTCCGGCCGCGGATGCGGAGTTGGGACATGCAGTCTTGGTCTTCGGCATGGCGCTGGTCCGCGTCAGGCGCCTCCGTGGCCGCTGCTTCGTCCCTAGGGTGCTGGGACGTGGAGTGATGATCGCAGATCTCAGTACCCTCGTCATAATCAGAATCCGAATGAGAGAGACCGACTTTCTCGCTCTGTCCAATGGGTTTGCCAGCATTAATGTCACCCACGATCATCGTTGGGTCCGGTCGGATCGCTCCGACGGGACTAAGGGGTCGACTCTCAATGTGATCACCTCTTGTCCCGAGTCCAGGGAAGATCCGCGTGAAAGGTCGTAGTAGAGTTTCTGGGCTCGAAGGGAGACCTAATCTGAGGTGTCGAGGCTCTCCCGGATTGGACCGTGTCCATATCCAAGGAAATGCCGCCGCCGAGTCCTTTTCTACCCGCTTTGTGGGAAGACGCGAGGTGGAATTGTCGGTGGATCAATCTGCGGAAGCGCCTGCCGAGTCTCCAAACCAAATGGTAAAGGAGATGATGAAACGCAGGTACCTTCTTAGGGGTGATCTCCTTGGGGGGAGAGAGATGAAGATTGCCGATGCCGTCGGCCACAAAGTCCAGGGATCCGAAGCGCATTGCTTGTCCCGGCGTGAGGACGACGGACAACGATCTAGATGATGCCATCTAGCTTGAACGATGATCTTGACGTAGCCCCCTACCTGGCGCGCCAACTGTCAACTGGTAGCTAATTGGGGGTTACTATCGGCAATAGATTTGTTTTAGGGGCTATGCGCAAGAACCAAGCTCAATGGTAACACAAAAAAAGGTTTATCGATGTTTAGGCCTTCAACTCAGAGGCAACACCCTAATCCTGTGCTCTGAAATTATGTGTATGAGAAGATGAATAGATGATCCCTCTAGGGCCCCTACCCCTCCCTTTATACAGTGCAGGGGGATAGAGTTACATGATCTTATCCAGTATATGATACCGAATTCTATTATATCAGCGCATGATATGCACCGATATTTACAGGTACAAATCTCCTAATTATATGGAGCTAAACTCTATCATCGGGAACATCCTTGGCGATCAAGTTGCACGTAGACCGAGTGGTCTTCATCCCCATCCAGCCTATCCGAGTCGTCCCCTAGTTGTGACATCATGGGCCTTTTAGAGGATACCCAGAGCCATGTAGTCCACAGGCAATCACTTTTAATGTATAAAAAAAGTTGTCTATCTTGTCATTAATAATTTTGCGCATGATATGCACTCACCTGGTGTATGCACAGAATAGAAAGACTGCATTGATCCGTTTTGCCATTTCATCATCAAGGCCCTATTTTAGGACGAATGAACTTTAAAAAGTTGTATAGGCCGAATCATGCATCAAAACCCAAAAGGATAGAACAAAATCACCTTATTTCAAGCGAGCCACGAAATAATGAAAAAACTTGAGCGTTTCCGTTTTGATCGAGGTTAAATAATAATATGTTAGAGTTACTGGACTTTGGCCATATATCTGACAAATAATTTTTGAAAAATCTCGCCCATATTTGTTAAAGGGTGTGAAAACTCTTTATTATCATATTACTAGTAGGACGAGTGAAACATCAACTTAAATTATGGGGTGTGTCTCTCCTTGCTAGTGCATGTATGTCAGAAAGAGAGAAGAACACATACGCACTCGCCTCAACGGGCCAGGCTTTTGCAATTTTTTTTGCTCTTTGGAAATTCTGGTAACTTGGTTATGAGATATGAAAATCGTGGATTCGATCACGGCACAATTTCATGACTCATTCAGCTGCTGACCCCTCTATATATACCGTGCGGCCACCAGAGAGAAAAAAGATTAGAAATCAATTAGGGTTTTGCTTCTCCTCTCTATTGCACCGCCTTCTGGACTACTCCATCACGACCTTTGGCGTGCACTGGTCGTTGGGAGAGAAGGGTTTGAAAACCCATTGTCGCTGAGATCTTGCACCGGGATATGGTGAATAAGGTTTCTCGCAAGCATATAGCATGACTGCTGACAATATTTTTCCTCTATGACCACGATGATCTGTTACGTATACTTCCTCTATGTTGTCGCTATGGTCTTTGTCGCCTTCAATACCGCAGCCATGGGTCATCTTCATCCTATCCCGGTTGTAATTCCGAGGAGGATTGGTACGTATTCTTCGCCACCCTAACAGGCAGTTCTTCGCCGTTTTGACTTACAAATATATTAAAGGGGCATATATATGTTGCATCCGTATCTATGTCCATAATTTATTCGTGTTGCTTGATGTCAGTGTTCACAAAATATTTTGCTAATTAACTTACAACTTGAAAATGCTGATTTTTCCATCATAATATGGACCAGGTTGGTTAAATTCTTAATAACTTCTTGAGTTTCAAATCACTGGATGAAAATCACCTAAGGATGCGCGGACAAAACCTACATTCACTTTGTAAAAAGTATTGTTTCTAGCAAAACCTTTGCACCCGGGCCATTGGGTACATACACACCCATATACAGCCCTTTCTCCACTTTCATAATAACAAATAATGTTGTCAAGTTTGTTAACGTTCTTAAGCAAGGATTAATTATGATGTCTCTCGGTGTATGATTGCAGATTTACTGTGCACCTGGGGTGGGGGTGTGAGGAAGCATAATCAAATAAAGCGTACCACACCTGCCCTTTTACAAATTAAAAAAATGACATAACAAAAACAAAATGAATGGAGTTTAGGTTTAGGTTTGGCAAGCACACATGACTACATGAGTGATTTTGAGCTCGCCTAAATCCTAATGATCATGCATGACCATGGCTGGGTGCACAATTAGTAGATTCAGAAGCTGTCAGGAACAAACTATACAGATTAATCATTATTTATGGGGTCGCTACAAACAGTCGGTAAATAAAACTGCACTACATGTTGACGAGGTATACCGATCTGCAACTGCTCCTAATTTATTGCTTGCAACAAGTTATCTACGGTAGAGGGTGGATACGTACAAAAACAGTGCAATGAAGGAAAGAGCTAAATAGGAATCGTCCATCTTTGTCCTGTGGGTTTGTTGAGAAGCAGATTAATGAGCACTTGAGGATTAGCATCAATTTTCAGCTTAATGTTAAACAAAAAAATCTCTCTCCCTTTTTTGTTTAGTTAATGATTTGCGTGAGCCGGACTGACTGTCACATGATGTGAGCCTGCAGCTGCAGCTGCGTTAAGAGGTTTGGAATTTGGCCGGCACATATGGTCTTGTTGCCTTCAGGGTTTCTGTCCTCGCACGCTTGGATTCTAGCAGGAGGCCATGATTTGAGGTGTTGGGATCCTCCAGCAACAGCTAGCTACACCAAGTAGAGCCTTGCTCGCTGATACCCAGCATGTAGTGACATCTACACGGTGGCAATGACAACTTGACAAGATAAAGAAAGTATCTCAAATGTAACTGAAAATGTCCAAAGAGGAGTATTGAAACAGAATCTAAATTTTGGAGCCAATGAAGACCATGATAATAAATCTAGTACGTAGGTTAATTAACATTAAGCTATTCAAGGTCTAGTTTTGGTGCATATCCAACCGCCTGCCTACTCCTGAGTTCCACCTCTATAGAAAACTAGTCCATGAAAAAATAAATAAAATTAATCTTTATTGAAAAGCAATGGTCATCGATGGTAAAAGCAATGGTCATCGATGGTTAGCACCACACTTCATTGAAATTATCCATCATGCATGTCATCCATTGTAAAAATATCTAGGGACAGAAGAAAAATTCTTCTAAGAAGACAAATGGCTACGGCACACTACCTTGAGAGAGCAATATTCTTGTTTCAAATTGTTCGGAAAAATATGGTTTTGTAACTAAGGTTCTCAGGGCTTACCCCCATTTGAGTCTTCTTTTTGACGGGCTCTAGTGTTTTGAAAGCTTATTGACTGACATCATTTACTTGACCAGATTCGACATGTTCAATTGGGCCATATGACAAGATATTTCTACCTGTGGGACCTTGATAAGAATGGGCTTTTTGCAATAAAATTTCTGTTTCAAAGTACGATTAATCATCAAGTGTCTTACCCAAACAAGTGTTATGGAGTATGAATTTGCCCCTTAAGTTTAAATTTTTCATGTGGTACTGTGGTAGTGAAAATTTGTGTTTTCTATAATAGTAATGAAACTATTCATCATCACTTTTTCCAATGCTAGTTAGCTGGAGCAGTTTGGCATTTAGCTCAGATTGATTTAGGTTTGAAATCCCAAATAATTTTTTTAATTAATAGGGGGCCTGGCTACGAAGTGTTGAGATCAAACAAAAAAAAAAGTAAATGTTGGCTGAAGCAATGTTGTGTCTGACAAATAGAAAGTTTTTTTAGGGGACCCTACTGGCTACGTCACTATTGATCATTACTGAAGAAAGGGGGATAACAAGAACTCAATACTAAAAGCTTGTTGTTTGCTAGCGATGGTGGCTATGTCTTTCTTTAACAAGCATGGATGGTAAATTAATAATCATATTAGCTATGTTTAAAAATTATTCTTTTTATCACATTTTTTATGTAAGACAATCTTTTGACTGTATCTTGATTTTGGTTTAAGGGTTTAAGGGTTAACATTCTTTTTATGTGGTTTAAGGGTTGTATATGTCTATGATGTTGAGGACAGAATACATTTTCATTATCTAAAAAAGCCATGTCATTCATTGTAATAAATCCATCTCTTCCATTAAAAATATCCACCATAATATTTTTGGTAACAAATTTATTTTATCAAAAAATTGCCAATTATGCCATTTTGACGCAACAGACATCACTGCATATGACCCGCTTATCATAATCTCGATGGTGGAATTAAGGTTTTTTTTTTTTGCTGTAAAACACGGCTCTCGGGCAGTAGGTCCTGATCGCTATATACAGGGTCAACATAAATATAGAAGAGCAAGAAGTGAACCAAAGAATTGGGGCAGTACACATGCCCATTGTGCTGAAAGCTCCCTTGCTTAACAGAAAACAAGTTGCAAGTTGCCTTGAAACTCATGAGCAATGAAACAAATTCACAGGTAGGATCAGTGGGATACAGGAGACATTCACGTACTGGTTAGTTGGCATCCTAACGACCCCCCACGAGAGCACACCGCTACTGGAGAGGCACTTTAATTAATTAAACTATGCAGCTGCGCTCTGATCATGATGTCTGAGCTAATCAACCTGGCCATTTTTTCTCTCATGCACGTTTACTTTTCTTTTTTTTTCTTGGCGTGGCGTCTGCATGATTGCGCCTCCGATGAAGATCAGGCCGCCTACCCCTAAATCACGACGCTAATCCGCGCAAAATGGCCAGATTTCCGATGCTGACACAAGCAACACGCGTAAGATTTTCTTGTGAGGAATGAACTCTTGATTTTAGCCGTGCAACCCGGGTGCCACATCAGCTGGGCCAATCGATTGTTTGACGTTTTCTTTGCACATTAACACAGGTTTGTTACTCCCGTCCGGTCAGAGACAGATGATGTCGTTTTAGGTACGTGCAGTTAAGACTTTTAAATCTTTTGACCTCTTTCTAAAATCCTGATTGTACACGTGAAGAATATATACATAAATAGTTCAAATATTTATGAAGAAAAGACCTAACCAATGAAGTATATCCATAAATTTTTTCTGGATTTTTCATATCTTTTGCTGTGTGTACATGGGAGGCCCTATGTACACATGATATGCTGCCCTTTCACAATGCTATAGTTTCAATCAATTTTCTAAGTAAATTAGAACAATTATTGATTATCAAAGTTGTATTTTATAGATCATGTCGACGTTCAAGTCGATATCCCATGTTTTTAACCAGAGGAGTCGCCAATTTTCTGTTTGCAATCACCCCCAAACATCTCAGCAAGAACGAGTTAACTCGTACGTGCACCGATCGCTTCAGCTCTACACAAGCCGAAGCACAATGATCAAGGACCGGGCGCACGCATGATAATTGATAGGTGATTTCGATGTGCAGTCAAGAAAGCGATCGAGCTGTTTGCAGCGATGGCCAACCCCCCAAAAAAAAAGGCCATCACACTCGCAGGCGCGCATGGCACGGAAGCATTATTAACGCACTTAGATAGCGTAACCCGGAGAAGAGCAGCAGCATCGGCTTGCAAACCTGCCGCTCTTTATTCAGCTCAAAAGTTCCCAAGAACTCGAGTAAAGTTCTCCAGAGAAAAAAAAAAAAAAAAACTTGAGTAAAGAAGAGCCATCTGTTCAGCCATTTGGTGCAGGGCAGTGCAGGTACAGGCTTTGGCAGGAGAGACTGTGGTGAGTGAGATTACAGAAAAGGTTGCAACATAATGATGGTATCGAACACACTTTAATCTTCCAGTCAGTGGTGAGCAGCAGCACTGAGCAGGATTGCAGATGCTGCTATTTTTATGAGCAGTTCTTTTGACAATTTGTTGGGCCTGTAAGGCATGGATTGAAGGTGTTTGCAATGCAGCAACAGTTGTCAAATAGCCAAGGACAGGGACAGCTTCTTGCTCTCTCTTACAGTGCAGATCAAGAACATTGATGAGTGCTTTCATGTGTCATAAACTCACAGCTAGTAACATCGTTAGTAACGAGCAGGTGTGGCAAGCTGTATTGCAACATCTCGATAAGTTGAAGAATCAAAAAAAAAGAAAGAAAAAGATATATCTCAGCAGAGGGAGCAGGACATGGCACAGTGAGCTCTGCTAAGGCAAAATAATTTTAGCTCACTGCCTACAAACACATCCTTTTCAATGCCCAAAACACTAGTGATCACTTTCAATCCTGCTCTGCTACTTTAGGCTCAATGTCCTTCAGCAGGCCAACGATCTGCTGCATGGCTGGCCTCTTGGATGGCAGCTCGGCAGTGCACAGGTACGCGATCCTCAGCGCCTCCTCCATCTGCCTCTCCAGCCCGGTGTCGCGGATCTTTGGGTCGATGATGCTTGGTCCTACGTTTGCCTTCACCATTGCCCTGGCCCAATTCACCAGGCTCACCTCCTTCTGATCAGGGTACTCATCACCCACTGGCTTCTTGCCGGTAACCAGTTCAAAAAGTACGACACCAAAGCTGTAGACGTCAGACTTTGCCGTTGCCATGGCGTTCTCTGAGTAAGAGAACTCTGGCGGTGCATAGCCAGGCGAATGGTGCAAGAGATCGTCATCAGTGCTAGTCCCAGAGATCATTGACAACCCAAAATCAGACAACCTAGGCTCCATTATGGAGTCAAAGTATATGCTACTTGCCTTCACATCCCGGTGGATAATCTGCGGAATGCAGCCATGGTGGAGGAATGCCAGTGCCCTTGCAGCACCTAATGCGATCTTGTGCCGAAACCTCCATGTTGCGGTGCTCTCCGGTGTGATGTTTTCAGTGGCGACACCACCATTGTTGTCCTCCCATGTGTCGGTGCTCCAGTCTTCAGTGGTCTGAACTCCCAGTGGCAAATCATGCAGTAAATTGTGCAAGTTGCCATTCTCCATGTACTCGTAGATGGCAATTCTCTGGTCCCCTGCCAGACAGTAACCAGTCAAAGGAACCAGGTTAGAATGTTTGATCCGTCCCAGCCGCTCCAGCTCTCTTGCAGCATCTTGGTCAGCCATTACCGAACCATGGACTAGCACCTTCACAGCTACCTGAATTCCACCAGGGAGGAATCCCCTATACACTGGTCCAAATCTCCCTTCAGCTAGCAGAGTTCCCCTATCAAAGTTTGTTGTTGCTGCCAAGAGGTCAGCGAATGTGAAACTCAGCAACGGCTTCTCAAAGATGACGACTGGCACAGATGTTGCAACCTTGACATCAGCAACCCATGTCGTAGAATCTGTTTGGAACGCAAATGGCCCTGACATTGCTGGCTCCTCCTTGAATGACACCTGCTTAACCACAGGCAATGCATCACACCTCTTCCTCCGTCTTCGACATGCAACTGCCAAGCAAAGCAGCCCAAGAACGGCAAAAAAGAGCGAGAGCACAATGGCCAATGCCAACTTCATCCCCTTATGCTTCCCCCCATTTTTCCTGATGCGGTCTGGATTCACAGCAATCGGGCAGTCATTCCTGGACCTGGCAAATGCGGCAGCAAACGCTTTAGGAGAGAGCTCAGAGGCACAGACAGTGAGATTGTTGTATGAGAAGTTGAACCGGTCCATTGACGCCAACTTCTTCACCAATGCCACAGGGATCTCCCCTGTAAGGTTGTTCACTGACAGGTCCAGCACCCGCAACCCCAGAGTGCTCAAGTCTGGTACTACTCCATTAATATTATTCCTTGACAAATCGAGCACCTTCAATCCAACCAATTGGGAAGACAATTCCCTGGAGATTTGCCCATGCAACCCAGTGCTTGACAAATTGACATACTCCAATCCATAGATCTCACCTATGGACTCAAGCAAATTTCCCACCGACAACTGGTTGAATGCAAGATTCACATGCTTGAGGTTCCGGAACCGGCCTGCAACACCACCAAATTCCCCAAGAAGCTCATTGCTTGACAAGTCGAGGTACATCAATGGCGATCCGGCATAGCCACTGCTGAAATTGAACCCCGAGAAGTGGTTGTTGCTGAGGTCTATGACTCTAAGCTGCTCCTGGAAAGCACCGATGATGGAGCCACGGAGCTGATTGCCGGACAGGTTGAGATAGGCCAGAGACCGTAGCGGCGACAAGTAAGGCAAGTCACCGTCCAGCGCATTGCCCGAGAGATCCATGGACACAAGGCTTCCACAGCCAAGGACGACGGCGCTGGGGAGCTGCCCCTGGAACTGGTTGTTGCTGGCGTTTAGGGCCTGCAGGCCGGCGATGGAGCCGAGCGCCGCCGGCAGCGTGCCGGAGAAGCCGTTGTGAGAGACGTCGAGCACCTGGAGCCGCGCGAAGTTGCCGACGTTGTTGGGGAGCTCGCCGCGGATGGCGTTGCGCGAGAGGTTGAGCAGCCGCAGCGACGCGCCCACCTCCCACAGGTCGTTGGAGAGCGCGGTGAGGCGGTTGCCGCTGAGGTCCAGCGCCTGCAGCCTGGCGAGCTTCCCCACCGTGTCCTCAGGGATGGGCCCCGCCAGCCCCATCCCGGCGGCGGCGAACGCCACCACCCGCCCCTCGCCGTCGCAGGACACCCCGGGCCAAGAACACACGGCGGCGCCGCCGGCCGACGGCGCCGCGCGGCCCATCTTGGCGAAAAACCTGGAGACGAAGTAGGCGTCCGTGTTGGGCTCCTGCGCCGCCGCGCAGCACACCAAGGCCAGGAACGCCACGACGGGAACGTGGGCGCCGCCTCCGCCGCCGTGGCCCATGGCAAGAAAGAAACGCATGCCTCCGGCGAGATCTTGCGCTACCGCGTGCCCTTCTTGATCGGTTCTTGGGGAGGCGAAGGTGGCGGTGTCATGGTCTCATGGAGGGGAGGACAGCATGGAGGTGGCAAGTGGCCGCCGCCCTCAAACCACCGCTCTCACACTATATGTTTCTCTCTCTACACCACACTCCCTCTACCTCTCTCTCTCCCACCTCCTGGCCCGTGGCTAATGCGGCGAGTGTTCGGCAACCGGCCTGCTGCGAGAGGGGGAAGGAGGGAGCTTGGAGTCCGGAGTGGCGGAGTAGGAAGAAGAAGGGGGCCATAAATTGAGGGGTGGTGGAGGGAGTAAATAGGGGAGTAAATTGGGGGAGTGGGATTAAGCTGAGCAGCTGCAGCCTGCAGAGCACACCGCCAGCATCACAGACGGTGATTGGGGATAAATTTGATGGTTGTTTAATGATTTTTAATGGGGCAGTGGTACTAGTAGCAGCCAGGGCATCGTCGACGGTATACCGTAACAAATAAAGATTGAAAAATATTGAGAACAGTAAAAAAGTGAATAGTGGTTAAATAGCGTCCGAGCAAATCTAAATTAGGTTTATATTGAACATGCCAGAGAAAAGAGTAGAAAATAGTAAAAAAAATAGCGTTAACAGTGTTTAGACCGACTTAACGAGCAATTCCTTGTGTGGTGGTAACAATATATTTTTTGTGTTAAAAGAAATGAACTTGGAAAAGGATGTGAATTGGATGATGGGGGCGAATGTTTCGTGTGAATTTAAGTGAGTGTCAATAAAGAATTAATGATACCCAAAATGTTTGTCTGGGCAAATGTTTTGTGTCATATAACTATACACTATTTTGGTATGTGCCATGGGCGTGTCTAAAATTTAAAGTGGGTATCAATGACAAATTAGTGATACCGAAATATTTATCTGGTTAATAATTTTTTTTTCAAAACGATAGGTTAAATGATGTATTCTACATATCACAAAAAATTGACTCTTAGACTTGCCCTACTTTAACTATTTGAATTGGATACATACAAATCATACATATTGATTCGTCTGAAAAAAAAACATTTACATAATATTATATTTATTTTTTATTTAATTAATAAATTATATTCTAAATGGCCTTTGTAGTCAAAATTTAGGAACCGTGTTTCTTAAATGACCACAATGGAATTTATCTCTACTGTTAAATCTCAGGATTTCATATTTCATCCCTATATTTAAGAGTTATCTCCCTTCTCCCTATTTTTCTTACAACAAATTACATATTTCTCCCTACAAGTTGTGACCAAATTTTACTTAACTCATGGATGTTGAAAATTATTTTTCCGGCTTATGGAAGTTATTGTCATTTGCACTGTAATCCCAAAACCGTTAGCGTGGGTTCTCAAATGCTGATGTGTACATCTAGGTGGCTATCGAATGCTGACGTGGACGTCGAGTTGGCAGTTAAATGTTGAAGTGTACGTCATATCAACATAAATGACAACATTTCAAGACACTTGGGCAATCATTTTGGAAAACATTTTAAAAATAACGTCAAACAAGATTTTTAAAAAAGTTGAAAAAATAAATATTGTCAATTTCCAAATTTTTTATATTTCAGAAAACTTTTGTATTTGGAAAACACGAAATTCATAATTAAATTGCTAACATAACCATTTATGATTATTTATTCAGGACTTGACAAACTTTATTTCACAATTTCATAATTTTAAAAATTGTCAAACTTTTAATTCCGAAATTTGAGTTTTCCAAAATATAAAAAATGAAATTTGTGTTTTGAATTTTCTTTTAGAAACTGTTTTTTTACAAAATAAAAAAATTGAACTTCTCAAAAATAGGTTTTTGAATTATTGTGAATAAAAATATAAAACATTATTTTCAAATTGAGCTCTGAATTTTATGTTTTCCATATATAACAATTCTAATTTTTTGATTTTTATTAATGAAATTGACTTTTTCCTAAAGTATAAAAACTTTGAAATTGAGCAAAATGATTTTTTAAAATATTCCCTGGATTTTCAAAAAAAAATAGTTAGAAGATATTTTTTTAATATTTTTTGAAAAATAATGCCAGCTTGACCTGACATGTAAGCATTTATGATGAAATGGCATACATTTCAGCATTTAACGATTACCCAGACATCCACATCAGCTTTTAACGATTTTGTGACAACGGTGTAAATGGTAGCAACTTTCAGAGGGTGAAAACGTAATTTTGAAAATCTAGAATTTAACTAAGATTTGGTTACAACTTTCGGAGGGCTAATATGTAATTTTCTTTATTTTTATTCAATGATATTTTGAAGATATGTTTGGAGGTGGAAATATTGGGAAGGGACGGTTGTTTGAGAAATGTACATATGGGAATGTAGGGATCCAATTTTAGGGAAACCATTCAAGGTGTGGATCGCACTTGGATTCTTTTTTGTCCTATGATTATAATTTTCATAACTTTCAAAATATATTATTTACTTCTCAAATCATTTGTATGCCACTTTTATAAATTTTCCATGTATCCGATGTTTTTTTCAACTATCAATGAGTAATATATTGGCAAGTGTCCCGATTTGAATAGCAATGATAAATATTAATGGGTAGAGATTCTATTCCTTTTTTATTTTAGAAACTTTTGCCTAATTTATTGAATAGGGTACAAACAATTTTTAATCTAACCAAACCTAGAGATACACCAAGCACACTTAGGAGACTTAATTGCACACATCTTCTTCCTGGATCCAATTTGTGATATAAAAACAACCAAAAAAATAGTCTCATTCCTTCAAGCACAAGACATTTTTTTTTGTCGATGGTAATGTAGCTCTATCTTTCTTTTGAAATCTAGTAAAATTGTTGTGCTTGGAAGAAGATGTCAAATTTATGCCTCATAAATTAAAGAGTAAAGTAGATACATGTCATTACCTTGTGCCATTGTTTGCCTGTATGAACTTTTTAACCAAAAACCCTTAGTCCTTTTCTTCCTCCCCCGACTCGGTTCATTCATTTTTTTTAGATAAAGGAAGATTTATTGATAACAAGGCAATTACATTGAGTTGATACAATTATCTTTCAATCACTTCCGGACTCTGCATAACAAAGATGCACACAGCTCACACAAAAGATAAAACAGACACACTAATGACTATCAATTCATAGACTAGATCTCCATCCAAATGCCTGGATAAATCTAACCACACACAACCGAGCTCCAATTAGTGTGCAACATAACTCTTTGGCGGCCCCTAATCTTTCTTTCTCCACATTCTCCTTCAATACCACCAACAAGATCCGTCGATGAGATGTCAAGTAGCGCCTTGCATGGTGAGCTCCGCTTAATGCACCATCAATTCTAGCGAGCCCCTGCCCTACCTTCATCCCCTCCCCTCCCTCCTCCTATTACACCACCAACAAGAGCTAAAAATCTAGGTTCGTTTGGTTGTAAAGCCCATCACCCACCATCCGGATTTAAATCCCCATAGATACAACATAACCCTTAAGCCTCATTTCTTTGAGAATGTGTTACAACTATGTGACTGAATCATCGAATTTGTCGACGGTTGGGATATCGGTCCCAAGTCAACTAAGGTTCTTGAGAACGGGAGATACAAGACACTGCCGAGCAAGGCAAACAGCAATCAACGAGCAACGAGCAGACACAGTGTTTTTATCCTGGTTCGGGCCTCTACAAGAAGATAACAACCCTACGTCCAGTGCTTCTTTATGTCAAAAAGGATTACAAGAGGGAACTTGGCAAGATGAACAGATCTCGACGAGATTATGGGTGAACAGGAAGTAATATGCGATCTTGGATGCTAGATCTGATGATGTTCGCGTGGCTTCACCCCTCTACACGCCGTAGGGGCCTGGTTTATATAGTGTTGAACAACCGACCTACCGGGGGATAATCGGGCCGGGCTACGAGAGCGTAATGAACTCGTGTACATGCCAAATACATCCCGAGGTAGATAAGGTATACTCTAATTCTTGGGGATCACGACGTCTGCTCCAATCTGGGAAACCTTCGTCCGGGTCTCCACGTAGCCGTGCAGAACTCTTGTTCGAGTAGGACTCAAATAAGAACCCTAGGCCATTACGCACTGTGCCAACCAGGAAGCTGTTCGGCAGGATGCACATGGGCCTGAAAAAGCCCTCTAGGGAACCTGGCCCTAGGAGGCTGTTCGAATAGACCGTCAGGGAGTGGGCCATGGCAATGGGCCATGATTTTATCCCCGACAGCTAGCCCCCGAGACTCAATTGGAATATCTCACTAGAGTGGGGTCTTCCTCTTGAGACTCTAAATCACAAAGAGGGCATTTCATCTGCTACAAAGACGTGCAACAGACGACCGAACAGGTTAAGGTTCAACCGAACAAGCTTTGTTCGGGACTGAACAAACCCGCCAGTGCCGAGCAACTCTGTTGCGTCGAACAGGAAACCACATCTGTCCGAGCAGAGCACCCAGCCCTCGATACAGAAATCGAAAAAATTAACCGTTGGCAGATTCTAACGGTAACTTTTGCTACGCAGTAAGAACGGGCGATCATTTTTACTTAGCCGTTGCAGTAAAAACTAGCCGTTTTGTGGCAAAAAACCGTTGCGGAGCTGCTCGGACCAGGGCTATAAAGAGCACCCAAGCCGCCCACGGCTCGCCACTTCCGCTCTTGCGCGCCTTTCCTTCCCAAGCCCTTTCCCAACAGCGCTAGCATCAAATAGTCGCAACCCACCTCCAAAGTTGTTCGCCAAATCTGGGGATTGCTCTGGCCAAGTTCGCGGGCACTAGCATGACCGAGGAAGACATGAAGACTTTAGAGGCAGAGGGACACATCGACGCCGGCAGCTGGAGGTTGCCCGGGGAGGAGGAGATGCCGAAGCCGCTCAGAGACGAGTTCGTCAACTTCGAGCTCTTCGCCATGTTTGGGCTGAGGTCTCCCGAAAGCGATTTCGTAGAGGCCTTCCCGAACATCAGCGGGCTGGAGGTTGCTAATCTCAACCCCAACTCGTTCCTCCAGATGGCTGTCTTCGCACACCTGTGCGAGGGCTATCTGGGCGTTGATCCATCGGTGGGGCTGTTTCTCCATTACTACGAAGTAACGAGGAGCAGCTCCGCTGCTTCCGGACTCGGGTGTTACTACCTCAAGGTCCGGGCCACTGCCGACGACGCACCGTACCCTCGTCCACCGCTGCTCGACTCGATGGGCGCGTGGTGGATGAGGTGGTTCTACACCAAGCGGAGCGGCGACAGCAAGCTCGTCTTCACCAGACAAGCTCTGGCGAAGGGAACGCAGATGCCGCGGCTGGAGCCGACAGGCGAGGAGTGGTGTCTTACCCGAAAGATCGCCTCCCTCGTGGTCCTCGGGCAGGGAGATCATTCGGGACTTCGTGGCGAACAGAATCTGTCCGCTACGGAAAATGTCCTACCCCTTCTACAAGATAGAAGACTGGGAGGACATCACCAGGGAGAACTCGGGTAAGTCCCTTAAATGCTTAACCTTTTTTGGGTGATTCATCCGAATAGGAACTAATAATTTCTTCTGTTCGGGTAGTGAAACCGACAGACGCATGGGTAGCCGAGTAGGTCGACGCCATGCTGAAGGCCGCTAGAAAAGACGCCGAGGTGACTGGCGTGGTGGCCTACACATGCCCATGGAACGTGCTCGTCTGCTCACCGGAGGTAACTTACGCAAAACCCTCACCCTAGTTGCTAGACTTACACGATTAAAGCATGCTCACACTCCTTCAAATACGCTGGACGAGTAGTTGATCATCGGTGGGATCGTCGAAGAGCTCTCTGAATCCGATAAGGAGGGAGCGAAGAAGGGCAAGGCCGAAGTGGCCGAGAAGCCCAAGGTGGTCGCTGAGCCGACGCGGAGCTTGCCGCGCCATAGCGGCCGCCAACAACCTCCGAAGCCCCCTACGGCAACGATCCGAGCTGAGCAGGCCAAGCGCATGCGCGGCCAGCCAAGGGGGGAACGCCCAAGCCCATCCCTCCTCATCGAGCAAAGCGATGAGGAGGTATGGAACCTGACCCACTGGCTGAGGCGCTATACATAGTCTCACCCGGGCCATATGGAACGGCTACAACAGGTCGCCGAGCAGAGGAGGCTCGAGGAGGAGGTCGCGTGCAAGGAAACTCTCCTTGCGCTGCGCAAAAAGAGTGCTCAGCTCACTAAGGAGCTGAGTTCGTCGCCGCGGGCACTCGGAGGCCAAGGCGAACAAGAAGCCGAGGATCCGCCGAGCAAGAGGCGCAAGCTCCGTCACGGAGCAAAGAGTAAGGTTAAGCTTCCTGCGATGGGCACGGCAGGTATGTAATGGTGAGATTCTCCCCTTTACATTCTACCGAACTACACAGGTCTTAATGCACTATTTTCATCAGCTGCTGAGGAGGTGATCACCAGCGGCAACGTGGATGCAGCGATCGAGCGGTCCTTACTGCTCGAGCACCTACACAGTGCGTCGCGGACAACGAGACTGGCCGCCCTCAAGGACAAGCTAGCAGCGTGGGCCGTGCTTCCGCCGAGCTCCACCGACCAAATCGATGCTCTGAAGGGCGCGATCGATCGGCTCAAAGCTGAAGAAGCGGGGCGCGACACCACGAAGAGCAGGGCCAAGGTGTTGGCTTTGCCGGCTGCCCGGGGCGGGACCGAGCAGGCGGTCCTGCCAGGCACTTCGTCGCAGGGGCAACTCATCCCTGCGGCGACGGCGACGGAGACTTCTAGAGAGCGGGGCGAAGGACTCGCTCTCAGGGAGCAGGGAGATGACCGCGAGCAGGGGGCACAAGTCGCCCTATCCGCAGTCCCACCGACGTCGCCAAGTCTTGCCCGAGGGTGACCGGGCGGAGGAAGAAGAAGAAAGGCAGGAGCTCGAGGGCGGGAGGTCCTCGCCCATCGCAACTGCCCCCAGGCGGGTGCACTCCCGCAAGGAGAAGACGCAACGGAGAAAACACCACGCTGCGGCCATTCCGAGCAGCCAGGGCTTCGCAACCCAAGGCCTCGGGGAGCGCCTATGCCGGAACTTGAAGTGCAGGCTTCAACAGGTAAACCTCAAACCAAAACTTGCCCGTTTAAGTTATCGGCAACCTAATGTGACCAAATTGTCCTTGTCTCTCTCAGGTCTTGCAGGGCACCATGGAGAACTTCAAAGAAGGCGTCGCCATCGAGCGCGGCACCATTTTGGGAGCCTTCCAGGGGCAGAGCCGCACAAGGTGGCTCGAGGGGGAGCTCACGACCTTGGCCGAAAGCCGGAGCCGACTCGAGGCGAAGGTGAAGAAGCTCAAGGCCCGACTGACCGAAGAGAGGCAGTCCTCCGCGACCCTCCAGGAGAAGGTATTGAGCCTGTGGATCTCACAGGAGGAGGCCGAGGACCTTCGCGTGCTGGCCGCGAGGGCTAGCGCTGCGGAAGAAAGGGTCAAGGAGCTGGCCGAGCAGCTCAAGACCATCGAGCAGCACCGCAGTTAGAACGAGAGTCTGACCGAGCAGCTGTGGGCCAAGACCGAGGAGGTCGAAGCCCTCCGTGCAGAGGCCAAGGAGCAGGCCAAGCACAGGACGGTCAGCAAGGAGGAAGCCGAGTGCCTCCGAGCTGAAGCGAAGGAGGTATCAGAGCCCAAGGGGAAGCCCTGCGCCTCAAGTTAGAGATTGAGGAGCTGAAGGAGCAGTTTGCTTCTAAGTAGTAGCAGTAGGGCAATACTCGAAAGGGCCTTTGTACCTGTAAAAAATTGTTAATTGAAATGAAAACTTATCTTGTCCCTGCGAAAAAGAGCAGAAAAAAGACAAAAACGAACAGGAAACTAGGAGCAAGGCAGAACAGCGCTAGAGAGTTTTCAGAAAAAACGGTAGAACGCCAGCCTAACTCCCAGCCCCCGTTGTGCATTTGCTCGAGAAACTAAGTTTGCAAACTCGAACATGTGCACAAGCAGAAGAGCGACACCCTAGCCCCCGGTACGGATGATGCTTGAAGACCTAAGTTTGCGAATTCAAGCACGTGCGTAGAGAGATAGAGCGACACCCGCATCCTGTTCGACTCATCCCATGAACTGCTCGTTTACGTAAGGTAGGCGATTCGAAAAGTAACCGAACAAGGAAAGTGCCTCTGCCGCGGGAGCCTTACGAGAGCAAGCTTCGCCAAGTCGTTGTGCTGAACGTGGTAAGTTCCTCTGCCGCGGAGGGCATACGAGAGCAGATTTAGCCGCAAGGCGGAAAGCCGTGTTACGCAACCCTGAGTTTAGGAACTTGCTGAAACTAGATGCGGGCAGGGAAATCCTGAAGATCGCGGAGCCAAGAGTTCGCAAGACCGGACAGCCATCAAGTGTTACCAGAGAGAAAGTAGTCTGAGAAGACAAGATATAAAAAGGGCTGCAGGGGGCCGCAAGCATTCACTATTTATTGGATTGAACTTTACATGGCAGCCTGAGAGACTTTTACTAACTAAGGCGCGAAGTTTGACAAAAGCGCGAAGCTAAGAAAACAAACGAAAGACCTACACAAAGAACTTACAAAGCTGGTCGATGTTCCAAGTGCTGGTCAGCTCTCTCCCGTCCTCTATTGCCAGGCGAACAGCCCCCGGACGAGCAGTAGAAACGACCGTGAATGGGCCCTCTCAGCAGGGACTTAACTTGTTGGCGTTGGACAGGTTCTGGACGCGACGCAGAACGAGGTCCCCCGCCTTCAAAGCCCTTGGTCGAACAGATTTGGCAGCGTGCCGGCGAAGATCTTGCTGGTAGCGCGCCATTCAGACTTGTGCCCGGTCGCGTGTGCCTTCGAGGAGGTCGAGTTCGAGCAAGCGCTCTTACTCTGTGTCAACCATGTTGACCAAGCTCGTGCAGGGCGAGCCGAGTAACACTTCGGCGAGCAAGATGGCTTCTACACCGTAGACCAGTTGGAAAGGAGTTTCCCTAGTTGTCCGGCTGGCTATGGTGCGAACGGCCCAGAGGACGGAAGGAACTTCGTCGACCCAGGCTTTATTGTGCTCGCTGAGTGACGCGAACATGAGCCGTTTGATACTTTGGACTATCATAGCATTCGCCGATCGCTTCATTGCTCGTGGATGTGCCACGAGGCGTAAGCGAACCTTGGTGCCCAAATTATTCGCATATTCTGGAATAGCTCACTTCTAAACTGGGGACCGTTATCGGTGATGAGCTTGTGGGGGATCCCGAAGCACGTGATCACATTGTTTTTGACGAAACACACAGTCGATTTGGCGTGAAGAGATCACACAGGCTCGGCCTCAATCCACTTCGTAAAGGTATCGATGGCGACGAGCAAGTGCGTGCAGCCCTTGAACCCCATGGGGAACGGGCCGAGCAGATCCAGACCCTATGTGGAGAAAGGCCATGATGGGGGATCGTTTGGAGCTCTTGGGCGGGCTTATGGGTCTTCCGGGCGTGAAATTGGCATGCCTTGCACTTAGTTACCACATCCCGGGCATCCTGTAGCGCTGTGGGCCAGTAATAACCCATGCGAAACGCTTTGCCGACCAGAGTGATGAAGGAGGCGTGGTTGCTGCAGGCACCCTCATGTATGTCCCTAAGAAGGAACACACCCTCCTGCCGCGAGATGCACTTGGAGAGTACTCTCAGAGCACCTTGCCGGTAATGGATGCCGTCCACAAGCTTGTATGGACTAGCACACCTTATAAGCCGGGAACGCTCGGCTTCGTCGTCGGGCAGGGTCCCATCTGCAAGGTACCGAACAAATGGCGTTGTCCGATCCATGACTGCTTTCGATGGCGGAGACAAGCAGACTCTCTATTGCCTCGTCTGGAGACGTGATAGAGGGCTTGTAAAGGTGCTCGACAAGCACCCTTGTCGGAGCAGGTTCACGTGAGGATCCAAACTTGGACAGCTAGTTGGCCAAGAAGTTGTCCTTCCTGGGCACGAAGAGCACCTCGAAGAATCGAAAGTGCCGCTCTAACTTCCTCACTTCAATCAGGTATCGCGCCATTGAGTTATCGCAGCACTGATACTCCTTGTTTACCTGATTGATGACCAGCTGTGAATCTCCCTTCACAGTTAGCTGTTGGATGCCGAGTGACTTGCACGCTCTTAGTCCCGCGAGGAGGGCCTCGTACTCCGCGGCGTTATTAGTTGCTGCAAAGTGTAGCTAGATACAATACTGGAGTTGCTCTCCTTTAGGGGAGATGAGAACAAAACCAGCCCCCGAGTTTCCAGTGCGCGAGCCGTAAAAAAAAACATGGCCCAGGGGGTGTCGGTGTCTGGGAACCGCGCTCCTAAAGAGCAGCGAGACCACGGACCGGCAGACAAAATTGTAGTTGGTGTGAGGCCCAACGACCACCCTTCTCAGTAGCCCGGGGCGGCGGCCAATCCTACGGGGGGCTAAGGCCGCGCTGTCTTCCCGGACAAGGGCCCGGTGCGATTTGGCGATCCGGGTACAGGTCCTTCGTACAGCGAAGGGAGGAAGACGATACAAACCGTGAAGACACAGGAGATTTACCCTGGTTCGAGCCCCCACTGCCGGGTAATAGCTCTACTCCAGTCTCGTTGATTATATGGTGGAAAACAGTACAGAGGAGCCGAGACCGGGCTTGAAGGCACCGATCCCGAGCTTACAAAGGCGGCGACTAACGACTAAGACTATTGCTAAGGAAGCTTCGGTCTCAGGTGTTGCTTGGGTGCTTGGAGTTGTGTGTTGGATCTCGGGTTGCTTGCCTGGCCCGAACAGATCTAGGGCCCCTCCTTTTATAGGCGTGGCGGGTCGCCCGAGGCTGATGCGGCGGGCCCCGCGCCGGTCTTTGCTTTAATGGCGATGTTCTTGTCTCATTCCGGGGCTCTGTCTGGTTTCGGGCCTGCAGGGAGAAGCTGGTCAGGTTAGTACTGGACACGTGTTTGTCTTAACATGCCGATACAGGGGAGAAAACCTCTTTAGGGATAAAGCACTTTTCCTTTAACCCCAATATAGCATTGACTAGACCGAGCCAGCCTCGCGCCGCCCGTTGGGAGCGTCGCGTAGCGTAACAACCATTTGCTGCCTGCCAAGGAGGGAAAACGGCAAACCTGGCTGCCCGCGTGCCCTTCCCCGGGCTGCGGAGTCCCGGGGAGACACAGTTCGTTCCGGTCAAGGCCAGAGAAAGTACGGTGGAGCACGATAGTTGTAAAGGCCTATCTACGAACAGGCGGGCCGTTCGCGGAGCCTTCCTCCGGGCTAAGGGAAGCCCGGGAGGTGCGCCACGCCCCTGGCACAGACCCAGGGCAACATGGTTGACCTGGTCAAGCTCGGGGCAGACCCTGACGGGCTAGGCGCCTGGCCAAGGGTGGCTCTTTGGACTTCCCGTAGGCGTGGTGGGCTGATACGGGATCAGCCCAGGCCCATCTCGAGGTGGGTCGTTTACCAATCACCAACAGGGGGTTTCTTCAGGTTGCTCGGGAGCTTCCTGGGATTTAGGCGGGCAGGTCCATTCGGTGACAAAGTCAGTCAGGACCTGGGATTTAATAGCAGTTCGGGCAGCAAACAGAATGTCGAACTCTGCTAGTTCCATTGCCCACTTAGCTATGCGTCCGCCTGCTTCCTTGTTCCGTAGGATTTCGCCCAGTGGGAACTTGGTCGGGATTAGTATTTGTGCGCTTGGAAATAATGCCGAAGCTTTCTGGAGGACATGAGTAAGGCGTAGAGCAACTTTTCGACCTTGGGTAATGCTCCTTTGATCCATGAAGTACCTCGCTCACGTAATAGATTGGCCGCTAGATGTCTTTTCTCTCCACCCTCAAGACATCGCTCACCGCTTGTGGCGTGGAACCAAGATATAGCAAAAGCTGTTCGCCATGTCGTGGGGTAGTCAGGACAGGTGGGTTGGACATGTATTGTTTGAGATCTTTGAAAGATCTGTCAGTCTCCTCTGTCCACTCGAAGCCATTGTGCTTGCGCAGGGCCTTAAAGAAGGGCAGCCCGCGTTCGCCTTGATGGGAAATAAACCTGCTTAAAGCAGTCATCCGCCCTGTGAGGCTCTGGACCTCCTAAACGGTGGTCGGAGCCAGCATGTTTTCAATGGTCTCGATTTTTCAGGGTTAGCGGAAATTCCTTGCGAACCTATGGCATAACCGAGCAACATGCCGGATCGAACACCAAAGGTACACTTCTCTGGATTTAATTTAATTCTGTGTCTGGTGAGATTATGAAATGTCTCGACCAGGCCTTTTACATGATCCGGAGCATATTGCTCTTTACAACTATGTCGTCAACATAGACCTCCAGGTTTCTTCCGTGCTGTTTTGGGAAAGTCTTCTCCATTAAGCGTTGAAAGACATGGTAGTGTAGCAGAAAGTGTCGAAAGGGGTGATGAAGACAGTTTTCTCTTTATCCTCGGGGGAGATGCTTATTTGGTGATAACCGGAGTAAGCATCCAAAAAACTCAAAAGCTGGGCATTCGCAGCCGCGTCGACCAGCTGGTCTATGCGAGGCAGCGGAAAATTGTCCTTAGGACAAGCCGCGTTCAAGTCCGTGTGGTCGACACACATCCTCCACTTGTTGTCTTTCTTCTTTACGATCACAGGGTTAGCCTGCCACTCGGTGTGATCAACCTCGCGGATGAACCCAGCGGCGAGCAGCTTACCAAGCTGATCCTTGATGATCCCCTGCTTGAAATCCGAAAAGCGACGAAGCTTCTGGCGAACAGACTTTTTGTCCGACCGGACTGCTAGTTTGTGCTCGATAACCTCCCTTGGGACCTCGGGCATGTCAGACGGCTCCCAGACAAACACGTTTGCATTAGCTCGGAGGAAGGCAATGAGCTCGATTTCTTATTTGGGGTCCAGATTGGCCCCCCAAATGAACTATCTTGGAAGGATCGTCAAGAGACAGCGGAACTTCCTTGGTCTCTCCCCCTGGCTGGAGAGAAACCTTGGGACGGGCAGACTTGGTCTGCGCCACTTCGGGACTACGCGGGGGAAGTTGGTCGACCAGGGCAAGGGATTACTCATTGCAATCGAGAGTAGCCTTGTAGTTGCCCTTGACCGTGATCACGCCGCTAGGGCCCGAAATCTTCATGCAGTGGTATGCATGGTGAAACACGGCCATGAACTTTCCCAGAGATGGCCGGCCCAAGATCGCGTTGTAGGCAGATGGAAAGTCGACCACGTTAAACGTGATCAACTCTGTCCGAAAGTTGCTTGGGCTGCCGAAGGTAACGGGCAGAACAATCTGCCCCAGCGGCCGAACAGCTTCTCCCGGTACAATCCCATTGAAGGGCATCGCGACCTCTTTGAGCTTGGAACGAGGAATCTGCATCTCGTCTAAGACTTTTGGAGAAAGTAAGTCCAGCGCACTGCTGCCATCGATCAGGACACGACCGACTCTAGCTTTGTTGTTGGTCGGAGCGACCACCAGTGGGAGCCGCTGAGGCTTGGTCATCCCAGTGGGGCAATCCTCCTTAGAGAAGGAGATGGAGACCTCGGTCCACTTCGTCGACTCGGGCTGTGGTTTGCCCTTCTCGACGTTGTGGACCTTCCGAGCAGCTTCCTTGAGACTGCGCCAAGAGGGATAAGACGAGGAGCCGCCAAAGAAAACGGCTATATGGTTCATGGGCTCTGGATAGTCATCCTCATCCTCCCGATCACCATCATCGGTTTGGCGCTTGGCCTTGCCGGCATCACCTTTTTCAGGCAGGGTGGGCATGGGGCCTTTACCGTTGTAGAACTCCTCGAGCTTTGATGCCCAGGTCCTGCAATGGCGTATATCGTGGCCGTAGTTCTGGTGGAACTGGCAATATCGGTCACCGGGACCTTTCTTGCCTTGACCGCCTCCCTGGGCAGGCTTCTTGCCCTTATTGGCGGGCTTCTTCTGCCTGTCCTTGGGAGGAGGTGCGCGATCTATACCCGCAACGGTATTGTTCGACGCAACTTTATTCTATTTCTTCTGGGACTTCTTGTCGCCAGAACTGTTGTTATTCTTCTTCTTCTCATCTACACCAGGCTGGACGGGAAGCTCGCCCTTGTCAAACGCCTTCTTATACTGAACACGCTCTGCCGCGTTGGCATAGCGATCAGCCGCCTTGAAAAGATCGTTGGTGGTCTAGATCTCATTGATCTCGAGATCCTGGGTGAGCCGCTCGTCGCGGACACCGTTTTTAAAGGCGCGGACAACTGATTCATCCGAGATGTTCGAGATCGTGTTGCGGATCTTGATGAAACGCTTCACGAAGTTGCGGAGGGTCTCCCCGTTCATCTGGATCATCTGGTGCCAAGAGCGGATGGAACCTTCTTGCTGATTGAACAACCACGTCCGAGCAGCACCCTCAAGGACAGTCGAAAGGTAATTAGCCATGACTAGCTCGTCACCCCCGGCTGCCATGATGGCGGTAGCGTAGATGGAAAGGAACTCCTCTGGGTTTTGGGTCCCATTGTACCTTTCCATGTGGCCAGGTTTGCACTTGGAAGGCCACCTGACAGCGCGGAGCTCATCAGAGAAAGCCTTGCAGCCCAAGGCGTATGCCCGACCACCTTCTCCTGCAGAACCTAGTCTTGAAAAGACATTAGTCCTGTTGCGCGGAGGGACTTTAGTTGAACGGGAAGATTCTGCCAGGTGATATTCTCTCCGAGACAATCCTCCGCGCTCCTTCCTCGTGGTCGCCACGATGTGCTCGTCCCGAGGGGATCGTCCCTGATCGCTGAGCGCCCGCTTGCCCCAGTGGTAGCGGCGACCACGAGGACTTGGTGAGCGTTGTTGACCACGGGTATCTTGCTCGTAGCGAGTCGCCCTTTGACGGTGCCGAGGGTCATGCGATCCCTACGGGCAGACTGACTGCGTTGTCCGGAGGAGGTGTTAACTTCACCTATGGACTTAAGACCTTCTGCTAGTCGCTCTAGGTGAGAAGCAACAGTGTCGCCCATGAGGGCGAGGTTGGCCTGGTTGGTGGATCTGGCCACCGTTACCAAGGCTTGAAGTCGTTCCCGACTCTGCTCAAGGGGTCTTGGGATCCTTGAGGCATCCGCGTTTTGCCCGACCGGGGTCTAGTTACGCGGGGATTCGCCTCGAGCAGGTAGAACTTCTACCGAGGGACTTGGCGTAGGTGCGTGAGGCGGGTCGCGTCGTTGTCGCTTGCGCTGATAGTGAATCTGCACCAAAGTTTGATTAATTGAGGCATCCAGACTACGGCGAACAACTTTTTGTTCGCGAGCAGCAAGCGTTGCCCCATCTTGCTTCCGAGCAGAATTGATCTGCTCGATCTCGTCGGCCGCCGTGGCCCGCACACGAGCCTCTGAGGTCTCTGCGCCGGCCATGTTGACGCTGCGACGGCCGTGCATTGGCACACTACACGGTGTCATCACTGTGTCGCCACAGGAGGAATCGACCGACATGGCCTTGGAATCCGAGAGATCTAAACCAGCGTAAAGATCATCGGTTCCATATTCATCATCAATGACGGGAGATTGATCTAAGACCATCTCCGGAACGTAGCCAGAGAGTTCTGTCCCAGATCTGGAAGGTGATCGAGATCGAACGGATCGATCCGATCTGACAGGGGACGTGACATCCTGTCCTTCTGAGTCATAGCCCTCAGGAAGAGTTTTCTGGTCGCTGAAAGAGTTCGACAAGCTCGAACAGGCTTGATCTACTATGTCCCCACGGACGGCGCTAACTGTCGACGGTCAGGATATCGGTCCCAAGTCAACTAAGGTTCTTGAGAAGGAGAGAGAATACACTGCGGAGCAACGCAAATAGCAATCAAAGAGCAACGAGCTGACACAGGGTTTTTATCCTGGTTCGGGCCTCTCCGGGGAGATAACACCCTACGTCCAGTGCTTCTTTATGTCAAAAAGGATTACAAGAGGGAACTCGGCGAGATGAACATGTCTCGACGAGATTATGGGTGAACAGGAAGTAATATGCGATATTGGATGCTAGATCTGATGATGTTCGCGTCGCTTCGCCCCTCTACATTCCTTAGGGGCCTGGTTTATATTGTGTTGAACAGCCGACCTACCGGGGGATAATCGGGCCGGGCTATGAGAGTGTAACGAACTCGTGTACATGCCAAATACATCCCGAGGTAGATAAGGTATACTCAAATTCTTGGGGATCACGACGTCTGCTCCAATCCGGAAAACCTTCGTCCGGGTCTCCATGTAGCCGTGCAGAACTCTTGTTCGAGTAGGACTCAAACAGGAACCCTAGGCCATTACGTACCGTGCCAACTAGGAAGCTGTTTGGCAGGGCGCACATAGACCTGAAAAAGCCCTCTAGGGAACTAGGCCCTAGGAGGCTGTTCAAATAGACTATCAGGGAGTGGGCCATGGCAATGGGCCGTGATTTTATCCCCGACAGAATCAATACAGTCTTTCTTAAAAAAAGCAACAATTGTCATAGCAAGTAGCACCAGGTGAGCTCCTTTGGAATCGGCACATCCATTATGGTGGTTGTTTCTCTTTCTTCCCTTTCATCCTATTTCCATCACATATAGCTCACAAATAACTCATCACAACTTGTTGGACCTTGATCTCACAAATGTGGAGCTTTCTCTCCCTTCCAAAGGCCGATGACATAGCTTCCTAAGCTTTGCTAACGTGGAGCTCTCTTTCCCACATTCCTCCTGAGGTCACTGCCCAACTTTTTTGGACACTAGACAATGTTGTAGATGACGTTGCAAAGCTGCATAAGTCTGAAGAACTTGAGTCTTGGGAGAAGGGCGTGGAAGAAAATGCCAGCATATTTTTGATCAAAAAGATACCATAGAGGCTTGTAATGGTATATTTAGAAAGAAAACATTCTTCGCAGTGTCGCTTGGTAGGCCTCTCGTTTTCTAACGTTATACTCCCTCCGTTCCAATATATAGGACGCATAAGTTTTTTTGAGTTGTCCCATAATATAAGGCATCTTCCCATTATTTCTTTGAAAAAGAAGAGCAATTAACTCATAGTTAAGCTATTCACGCTATAAAGTGCATGCTTTTGCGAGCTTTAGCTATTAAAACTATTAATTAAGTGCATGCATGGGAAGGAGATGCATGAATCGAGTAACGAGATAATTAAAAATGATTTGCTCTCTTAAACACCATTTTTTGGTCTTGATGAAAATTTTTGTAAGCCCTATATTTTGGGAAGGAGAGAGTATAATTTTTGCTTGGTAGCATTTATCTAAATTTTTCTAAAAAAATGGATATCTTCTACTGCTAACTAGGGCGTATAATTTTTTTCGTGCAGTTTTAATTTGTAGGGCGTGATTTTATTTCCTACCTTGATTTCTTTCCCAAGACGCGCGCGTGCAAAGGCTCGGGCGCATGCAGAGAGACGCAGGCGAGCGCATGCATAGACATAGGTTAATGAACAATTAATTAACAGCAGTTAATTAGCGCATGCACAGAGCGCGTGGGCGCCTGTAGAGGCGCGGAGTAATTTGCAGCAGTTAATTAACACATGCCACAACTACTCCTTGGTATTTGTAAAAAATTCTATACGCCCTACGTAACCGAACGGAGGGAGTAATTCATAGAAGAAAAGAAAAATGAAAAAACCAAGGCGTAGATACGCACATGTGCTTCAAAAATAAGATCGGACACGATATGAACTGTACATGGATTGTCGTCGGGGGCAGTCAAAACGTGATTGGTGATGACCGGTTATTGGCATGTTTAGTACGAATATTCTAAGCGCGTAGCTACGTAACACTACTGCGGATCGCCCTAGGCCAAACGGCTCGTAAGACCTGCTTGCAAGCAACCGCGACTGAAGCCGCTAGTGATGCCCCTCTGCAAGCGGTTGGCAAGCGGTTGGCGGTTGTAGGCACCAACCGCTTGCAGAGAGGCAATAACTGCTTGCGGAGACGTGCAGTTTTTCTACCTGGTTAATTTGGGGGCGGCGTAAATAGATATTTAAATATATATTTCGGCAGGGGTTTTTTTAATTTGTCGTTTAAATTTAAATACATATACGATGAGCATATAATTAGCGATCACACAAGCTTAAATATATTAGATAATATATATAATAATATACACTTTATATGTACCGGCCTAGACACACATGCATGAAGTAATAATGAGCCAAATTTACAAAGTTTCTAATTAATATACATGGAGCAAAATGCACCAAACAGTTCATTGTTTCCTTGCAGTACTCTTCTTGACGCTCTTTGACGACGTAGAAGTCGTCACTAGTTCGTTCGTGTTGAAATATGGTTCTCGAAAGTGGAACTCGCTTTGGGAGTTAATGACCTCATCGAGAATAAAGCCGAGTAGTTGTTCTTGTAATGCGAGCATCCGATGATGTGCTAACACTTCAGTATGTTTATCCATGTCGGGCTGCCAATTCAATTAAAGTGGAAAATAAATAAATACGTGCAGCCATGTAAATTAATGGAGTACATAAGAACGTTATTAAGTTGTAGCTAGATGCATTGTTGCGTGCATATATATACGAACCTCTTCAGGAGGCTCAAGCTCACCGTGGCACATCATTTGGATATAGTGGAACACATAGTAGCCACATAGGTTGTTTCCCGCAGATTTTTGTTTTACGTATGGTCAACCAAGGGTCAAGGAAGCCAATCGATTTTGGCTCCTGCTTTCTAAGTCTTTGTATCTACATTTTACAGAAAATGGGTTAATTGAGTTAATTAATTAGGGTTCCAATTAATTAGGTGTCCTCGGCAAGCAGCAGGTATAGATATATATAAACTCGGATGATCGACACTCACAGGCACCAGCAGGTCATGAAGGACACGTTGACAGCGTCTCCTTGGTACACATGGTACCAGTCTTTAAAATCTAGATTTATCATTTGATCATTCCCTCAAAACAAATGTTCTTCTTGAAACGAGACGCTTAGTAAAGTATATCCCCTGGCGGACGTGTGCTCGTACCTTTCATGCGCGCGTCGCATCTTGACCGGTAGTTTCCGTATCTCCTTAGGGTCTAGCAACGGTTGGCTGTTGACGTCAAATAAACACCAATTGTATACGTCAACATATTTCAAAATTTTGTTTTTTCGAGAGAAAATCAAGTTTTATACTAACATTTTATTTATCCTAATAAAGTTCCACAAGTTTTGGTGAGTTTTGGGTCTACAGGAGCAAAACAGGACAAACCAGGGCCAGACAGGGCAACAGACCAGGCCGGCCGACCCAGCCATGTCCCCGATCCAGCCCCGTCTTCTCCCCAGTGGCATAAAAACAGAAAAGGAGGACATCTAGACCATCCACTGTTGTCGGTTTGATCGAATGGACACAATTGCTTCACAAAAGAGCATAGGATTCCCTTGGATTCCTTTCTTGCGCAAGTCCATTTGATGCACCGGCTTAAGGGGATAATCTACACCATCAAGGGAGCATCCCAGGAAATATCCACGGCCGGGAGACGAAGGAGGTGGGTCGGCCGACCCACCTAGGCCGGCCGACCCACTCTTGAGCCCCCTCGGGTTCTCCTTTGGAGGAGGGATGGATGACACGTGTCCCTACACGTGGAGCACCCCGGTTGGCTGCGGAACATTATACATAGACCCCCTCTCCTCACTTGTAACACAACACACTTCACTTCCACACTTTCATTCCACTTAGTAGAATAGCTCTTAGTTAGTAGAAATTGGGAGTTAGAGTCAAGTCGAGCCGACGCTCGGAGTTCCGGAAGTGTCTTCGGGAATTCGGGTAATAGCTCTTGTACCCTTTCCTAATTGTTTCAATTAGTGAGATCACTTCATTCATTGCTATAGTGTTGAACTTTATTTGAGCTGAGTATATCTGCATAAATGAGTTGTGTAGATTTGCTTTACGGTAGCTTATATTAAATGCGAATCAGTTTAGGTTCTCACTCATATCCGTTAGCGCCTGCATTGAACCTAGATCAACTACTTTTAGTACTGAGGAAGATTGATTAGGAATAGTCGCAGACGTGGTGTCTGAGACTAGGACTAACTCGGTTTACACCCGGGCCCACGTATATGTGGTAGGTGGTGACAGCCCTATCCATCCGTAGATACTAAGTATCTCGTGCGTAACCCACAGCGTCCGGCTTTAGACCAGTAGAGCCAAATCGGAATGATCATAACCATTCGGGATTCCAATTCAGGATAGCGGGTGGTAGTGAGTGTCCGAGCTCCGACGACGAATATCAAAGTGTACCACTGTTAGAATATCCTAAGCTCGCACAATTAAACTGAATCACACGATTTTGTGAACTTATTAAACTTGTCTCGTTGTCCTCCCAACTGTCTATCTAGCTAGTGTAGCTTTCTCTTTATTTGTGTTAATATTTATCGTGTGTGTGTGTCCCGGTCTTATCGTTTATCCAAACCCCCGTTACCTAGACTGGCTAGTATTTTAAATAATTAAGATATAGAGGTTATCTCTTTAAACCCTCGTTCCCTGTGGATTCGATAACTTTAGGAATACTCCTGGTGAAAACTACAAGCGATATCCGTCCGGTTGCGGATTAATTTCTTTGAGCGTAAGAATCGCCAACAAGTTTTCTGGTGCCGTTGCCGAGGAATGCATCGGTTTCTCAAAAAGAGGTAAAAAAATATATTTTCCAAAACCTACATCTAAATTATTTAATTTACCAGCCTAGTTTAACGGGTATTACCCTGCTCCGTCTTTTGATCTCCCGGAAAACTTTTGACAAAATCTGAAGTCACTCATGCGAAGGACGAGACCTCGAGTCCTACCTCCGCAAACCCGTGTCTCTGAGTTGTCCAACCTCACGAGCAATCCTTTCCTTGTCACCGTGACACCTTCATCAGCGATGGCTGCCGAGAAGACCATTCTTGAATTCTCAGCCCCGTCAAGCACCAATGTCCCCACTGGACCTGCCACCAATGTGGGAGACGGTGGTTTCGAGCTGAAACCAGCTCTTATTAACATGGTTCAGGCGAGCCATTTTTGTGGCAAGCAAACGGAGGATGCCAATGCGCATCTGCAATATTTCCTGAAAATCTACAGTACTTTTACCGTCAAGGGTGCAACTCCCGACGCTGTCCGGCTACACCTATTTCCGTTCTCACTGATCGGGAAGGCAAAACAATGGTTTTATGCCAACAAGGCTGCAGTCTCAACTTGGGAGAAGTGCTCCAATGCCTTCCTCACCAAGTATTTTCCTCTGGGCAAAACTAATGCCCTGCGGAACAAGATCTCCGCATTCCAGCAACACACGGATGAGTCCATTTCGGATGCTTGGGAGCGTCTGCAAGAGTATATACTGGCTTGCCCCCACCACGGGGTGCAAGACTGGTTTATCATTCAGAGCTTCTATCATGGACTTAACCGTACTGCCCGAGAGCACCTCGATGCTGCTTCTCGAGGAGCTTTCTTCTCACTCAGTGTGAGTGCTGCCCGCACTCTCATTGAGAAGATGGTTTCAAGCCAGGGCTGGAACGATGAGCGTTCATAGCCGTGCACTCGAGGAGTCCACCAGATCGACGATATGGACATGCTTGCGGCTAAGATGGATCTATTAATGAAAAAGCTGGAAGTGTCGAATCAAACCGTCCAGGCGCTCGAATCTCGCATGACTTGCGAGGTTTGCGGAAGCCTTGGACACTCTGGGGACAATTGCAATGAGACCCGACCGGAGGACGCAAACTTCATCAGCAATGGGTTCCGACCTCAATCCAACTACACTTTGGGTTGGAATTCGAGGCCGAACTTCTCCACCGACAACCGTCTTCAAGGAGGTAACAATGGCAATTTTACTCGCAATAAATCTCCTCTAGATGATGCTAATGCTCAACAAAAAGTGAATGATAGCATTAGTAGGAAATTTCTTGCTAATGATAAAATTCTGGAGAGCATCAATGCACAACTAGAAGGATTTACAACTGCCATGAAAAGTGAAATGAGTTTCAATAAAATGCAAGAAACTGAAATAGCTCAATTGGCTGCTTCAATCCCTACATTGCTTCGGGAAAGCTCCCGGGACAGCCGGAGGCTCCCCCGAAAGAAAATGTTAATGCATTCGCAACCCGATCGGGTAAAACCACCCGAGACCCGCCGCAAACTAACATTGTAGGGAATGAGAATATTATCTCCGATGAAGAGGAGAAAGGTGAGAATGATGAAGAGCCAAGAAAGGAGCTGCCAAAGACAACGAGTGAAGCGCGGACCAAGCCAAGTCCCGCTGAATTCACTGAGACGCAACTGCTACCCTTCCCAAGTCGCCAACGCAAGACAACTGCGGACGCGTAGTTTGGCAAGTTTGTTCAGGTAATCAAGCAACTATATGTCAATATACCATTGCTAGATGCAATGCAGGTACCGACGTATGCCAAGTACCTGAAGGACATCCTCAACAACAAGCACCCGTTGCCAACGTCGGAAGTCATTAAATTGACTGCAGAGTGCAGTGCGGCAATTTTGAACACTCTCCTTAAGAAGAAGAAGGATCCCGGCTACCCGACCATCTCATGCTCCATTGGTGCACAACACTTTGAGCGTGCTCTGTGCGACCTCGGAGCCATCGTCAGCATCATGCCCAAGGCAATCTATGAAAGATTAAATCATTCTACCTTGTCACCTGCTGACATGACCCTGCAGCTGGCGGATCAATCGATTCGCCATCCAATTAGAGTCGCGGATGACGTACCAATGAAAATTCGGAATTTTCTGGTACCCGCGGACTTCGTGGTGCTGGACATGGAAGTAGACACCAAGGCACCCCTCATTCTTGGGAGGCCATTCGTGAGCTCGGCAAATGCGACAATCGATGTTGGTGCAGGAGAAATTCAGCTCAACATTAACGGCCGAGATGAAACATTCAATTTCAGGCCGAGAGCTGAACAATGCTCACAGGTACGCACATTTCGTAGTAAAAATGCTAAACCTGTGCAGGAGGAAACAAGGGCTATACCAAAACCTCAGGTGGATAGCCTCATTGCTGTGATGATGAATACCCTCCGATTGTTGGACGAACCATTGCATCATCCATATTGGAAGGGGAAGGAGAACAAGGGGAAATCCAAACCCCGTCGGAAGAAACATGCGGTCAAGAAATCAGAGCCGCAAGGGAAGATCAACGCCACTCGAAAACCTCAGATCAAACGAGTGTGGCGTAAGAAAGAAATTCAACCTGCCGCAGCAACTTCGACTGCGGAGCTAATTCAAGACAACTGAAGGTTGAATGCGGTCCGACTCGTCGACCGCGAAAACAAAAATTCGAGCCCTCACCGGGAGGTAAGCCGAAAATTTATCTTGCATTCATATTTATTTCGTGCATTTTACCACAGCATATTTACTTTTTACTGGACACTTACCCTTCATATAAAAATAAAAAATCACAAAAAAATTTGGTGGACAAATGGGGCCGGCCGACCCCACCTAGGCCGGCTGACCCACTCCCTTCACCAGATTGCCACCAAATTTGGTGGGTGACTCCACCACTTGCATTCATTCATTTCCCACTACACCCACCATCCTAGGCATATAGGAATTAGGTAGGGTAATTTGTCCCACTTAATCTTGCATTTAGAAATCACTATAAATATTGAGGTATGCAGCAGGTTGAGATCACACCTCTGTGGTGATTGCATGATCTCACCTGCAGCTCTCCCCTGCACTGCATATTTGCTTTCAACTGCACGCATACTGTCAACTAAAAATCGAGCGAAAAAATAATTTCTGTGGAGGCAAAGAACTGCTAATTGTGATGACTAATTTTGGACGACTAACCCGTAAATACTTTCGTATATCCTTCGGGTATTTGTTCGTCCTAACCTCTGCAGGAAAAATGTCGTCATCATATGGTAAGTTTGGCCGCACCATCGCTAAGGGAGCAAAGGGCGTCCACAAGCGATTCAGCTCGTCCAGCTCGGATCGGACTCATACTCCGACCGAGGTCGTGGAGAGCCAATCTGGGGATACAATATCCATGGATTCCCGCTTTTCGGGGTACCATGACACATATGCAGAAGCCCCAACAACCTCCGGGGCTGGTCCAGCCCCGGGGATGCGGATTTTGGTGTCGGAGGAGGAAATTGTGCTCCACACCTATCGAGAGCGGCAAGTTTTCGAAGCGCTGAGGCACCGGTCTTTTCAGCACACGCGGACTTACGACCCGATGTTGCTGATCAAGACCGGCCTTCTAGACGAATTCAACGAAGCCTTCCAAGCCGTTGGATGGGAAAACTTCGCGGCCATCGTCGAAAAAGGTTCGCACCTTCTAACCCTTGAATTTCTTAGTACTTTACACATTTTTTATGGTGGGCATAGATACTATTTTAGGCTCTTTAATGATGAATTTGAATGCTCTTTAGAGACCCTAACTAGTTATCTAGGTTTTTCCATCTTGTGTAGAGTTACTCCTGTTAGGTTAGCTGGCTTTAATCGCGATGAATTTTGGGAATCTATTTCTAGCAAAGGATATAGCAACACTAGCAAACCCCGCATGAACGATATTCACAACCCCACTCTTAGGTTCATGCATAGGTGGCTGGGAATGGTAGTTAATTCAAGGTCGGACATGCGCACTGTGCGCCTTGATGAGCTGCAGTACCTGTTTGCAATGGTGAATAAAAAGCCTGTTAATCCAACTGCAAATATGGTAGCTCACTGGGTAGAGATGATTAACCAAAAGGGGGACATTGACTGCACGTCCCTAATCACTCGCATCGCGGAGGGAATGGGATTGTTAGATCATTGTGAATTGGTCTTTCTAGACACACAATTCCAAACAATAGGAAAGGACCATTTCATCCAAGGCCACATCCTTCGGGTTGATGAGTCGGATGCTCACTTCATGAGATTTCTGGGCAAATCTGCTGAGATCCGTTTGCCTAATCCAAGGCTCGGAATCTACAGAGCCGGGACGCTGACAATCGATTTTAGAGCCCTGGAGCCCCATAGGCATAGTGTCTACAGCCTGTGACAGCCAAGACGCCAGCCAGCCGAGAGCAACTTGAGTCCAACGAGCCCCACCACGATCAGTGGACGGGGGCAGCTGCAGCCCCTCATCACTCCGAATACAATGTGGGTTGGGATCAATGGAACCCATCCGCCTTTGTTCCACATGAGTATGGAGGTTGGGGCACGCACAATTTTGAGGCCGGTAGCTCGCAGCAGTTTGATGCTGGATGGACCCACTCACCTCGTGAACAAGGACCCGAGGTAGGACGGGGAGGACCATCGTCGGCCCGCTACCCTTCCTACTTCGAGCCCTTCGCTCAGGACATCCATGCCTTAGGACAGAGAATGGATACTTTAGTTGATGATATGGGCCACGTACACCAAACGTTGGCCCATCACACTAGGTACCACGAGGACATTACCCGTGACCTGAGAGCCAATACCACCGCAACACAAGCCACGAAGGATGCCCTTACGGCATGGTTCCAGCACATTGGTTTTGACCCTCCGGCTCATTAGGTGAGTCCTGCTCTCTGTCATTGCTTGCTGTGGCCAGCCTGCTAAATGTCTTGCCATGCCTTGCCCTGCCAGATTAATTTCTAGTAATTCTTTCCCGATCTGCCTTGCAAAAAATCCCAAATTACCTTGCCCCATTTGTGAATAATTTTTGCTCTGTGCTTAGTTAAAAGTATGCCCATAAAAAAAAATATTGAAACATTCAAAAACTATAAGAATTTGCATAATCTAGAAAATACCAAAAATATTTCCCTTTGAATAAAATGTATAAATGTTGATTTTGCCTAGAAAGGATATGATGAACATTGCTTTATTATTGTGATATAAATGCTGAGTATACAATTTAGTACTCTCATTTAAGTTTGACAATTATTGGTATGAGTAGTCATCCTGCTTAGTCTTGCTTATCGAGTGTTAACATTATTGAACCAATTCTAAGTTGTTGAGGGATATGATATAACGGAGGTAAGGACCTAGTTACTTATGCCCCTACTAAGGCATAGTCTCAGAATTTATTGTAAAAACGAGAAAATTATTTTGAAGTTCCTCATTAGACTTCTTCATCCTACCAGAGCCAAAAATGCTAAATAAATTCAAAGCCTTCATTCAGCCACTTTGGTTGTGTTGAGTTTTGTCAAAAGTAAATCCTTAGGAATTAATGCTCTTCAAAACTGGTCATTTCGTTCGCGTACCCTTTGATTGCTAGCCTTTGTATCTGGTAATGCTAAATTCCACATTGGGATACAAGCATACATTTCGCCAGATATTCCTCCCTACAAAATAAGCCAAGTTCTTTTTCGTGAGTTCACCATATATCGGCCTATTTGGTCTATCAAAAAGACTTCCAAAATAATAAAAGATTCATTCCTCACAATTATAGAAAATTGAGGCAATCAAACAAAAAGGAAAAGAGGAAGAGAGAACCATCATCTCCTTCTATCTTTATTTGAAAAAAAAGAGCCCCTCAAAACTCTAGAGTGAGGAATGACATCGAATCAAATAAAGAAGTCAAATAGACCTTTCCATAAACACAAGATCCGATGGAGCAGACTCATTAGTACCCTTCATCACTTGTACTTGTGTTTCTTCATTTCTTTGGCGTGAGTTCATTCTATCCCTCATCCCTGGACGTTATTATTCCAATGACCAGAATGCGAAGTAGTATCAAATTCTCTAGGATCTATTTTGACTTTACAAAATTATACAACCTAAGTAGGCCACATTTTCATACCTATGAGCTTCACATAAACCTTAGAATAGGAGGAAAAAAAAGGGCCATCAATAAAAAGGCCTGGGTGAGGATTAAATACCACCGAGACATAGCTTGAAAGGGGCTGAGTTAACAAAGTTCTATCAAAGTTATTCCATCTTTCAACCGCTACAAGAAAAGGGGAGATTTTGAAAACCTCGCGAGTTTGATAAAAGTTGGGGTACACTTGTACGAGTTTTTGTCTACAAATAATGTGGTACAACTTTGTATGCTTAGTATTTATTGAATAATGATATTGATGCAATCCTAATCCACCGGGTTCTCATTTGAGCTCTTTGCTCGAGGACGAGCAAAAGTTCAAGTTGGGGGGCGTGTTGATGTCAAATAAACACCAATTGTATACGTCAACATATTCCGGAATTCCAGCTTTTCGAGGGAAAATCAAGGTTTATACTAACATTTTATTTATCCTAATAAAGTTCCACAAGTTTTGGTGAGTTTTGGGTCTACAGATGCAAAACAGGACAAACCAGGGCCAGATCGGGCAACAGGCCAGGCCGGCCGACCCACCTAGGTCGGCCGACCCGGCCATGTCACCGATCCAGCCCCGTCTTCTCCCCAGTGGCATAAAAACACAAAAGGAGGACATCTAGAACATCCACTGCTGTCGGTTTGATCGAATGGACACAATTGCTTCACAAAAGAGCATAGGATTCCCTTGGATTCCTTTCTTGCGCAAGTCCATTTGATGCACCGGCTTAAGGGGTTAATCTACACCATCAAGGGAGAAGAAGGAGGTGGGTCGGCCGACCCACCTTGGCCGGCCGACCCACTCTTGAGCCCCCTCGGGTTCCCCTTTGGAGGAGGAATGGATGACACGTGTCCCTACACGTGGAGCACCCCGGTTGGCTGCGGAACACTATAAATAGACCCCCTCTCCTCACTTGTAACACAACACACTTCACTTCCACACTTTCATTCCACTTAGTAGAGTAGCTCTTAGTTAGTAGAAGTTGGGAGTTAGAGTCAAGTCGAGCCGACGCTCGGAGTTCCGGAAGTGTCTTCGGGAATTCGGGTAATAGCTCTTGTACCCTTTTCTAATTGTTTCAATTAGTGAGATCACTTCATTCATTGCTACAGTGTTGAACTTTATTTGAGCTGAGTATATCTGCATAAATGAGTTGTGTAGATTTGCTTTACCGTTAGCTTATACTCGTCTGGAATCAGTTTAGGTTCTCACTCATATATTGCTAGAGCCAGGCATTGAACCTAGATCAACTTCTTATAGTACTGAGGAAGATTGATTAGGAATAGTTGCAGACGTGGTGTCTGAGACTAGGACTAACTCGGTTTACACCCGGGCCCACGTATATGTGGTAGGTGGTGACAGCCCTATCCATCCATAGATACTAAGTATCTCGTGCGTAACCCACAGCGTCCGGCTTTGGACCAGTAGAGCCAAATCGGAACGATCATAACCATTCGGGATTCCAATTCAGGATACCGGGTGGTAGTGAGTGTCCAAGCTCCGACGACGAATATCAAAGTGTACCACTGTTAGAATATCCTAAGCTCGCTCAATTAAACTGAATCACACGATTTTGTGAATTTATTAAACTTGTCTCGTTGTCCTCCCAATTGTCTATTTAATTAGTGTAGCTTTCTCTTTATTTGTGTGAATATTTATCGTGTGTGTGTGTGTGTCCCGGTCTTATCTTTTATCCTAACCCCCGTTACCTAGACTGGCTGGTATTTTAAATAATTAAGATATAGAGGTTATCTCTTTAAACCCTCGTTCCCTGTGGATTCGATAACTCTAGAAATACTCATGGTGAAAACTACATGCGATATCCGTCCGCTTGCGGATTAATTTCTTTGAGCGTAAGAATCGCCAACATTGGCCCAGCTTAAATGGCCACATGACTTGTGCCGTTGGAAGATCATCAGTTAATCCACGGACGGCTTCTATGTTATCGAGGCCATCTTCCCTCATGAAGTCATACTCCATCTGTAGACGTTTTGCCTCCTCCTGTTCTTCCTTGCTCATGTACATGCCCGGAGGTTGTTTACTGTTGAAGACGTGCTTTCTGATAGTCCTTTGGTAGTCGGTACAGAGAGGCGGTCGGTACTGAACAGTTGTCGGGAATTTTTCCGCGATCTTTGGATCAATTCGTTCCTTTGGCGGTGGAATTGTTCTATATTTAAGCCCTTGTATCCATGCGTCCACAGCTTTCTTGGACTTCCTCTTTGGCTCCTTAGGAGTCATCTCATATAGTGTTTTTTCGGGTTCCTTCATTCTCTATCTAAATGGGAAATCGGCCGCCCTGCTGCTTGTAGTTGGTCTAGCTGCAGGAATGCTCCTTTTGCTAGCAACGTTCTTACTGGGGGGAGATGCCGGCGCCGTTGTTCCCCTAGGAGGCTGCTGCTTCCTTTTGCTTTGAGGGGCTACCGGCGGTGTTGGGCTTCTGTGCACAACGCTAGCGGGTGGTGGAGTGCTATGTCTCATCGGCGAGGCGTTGCGTGGTGGCGTGGCCTGTCTTGGTGGAGGAGGTGAGCTCCGTCTCGGTGGAGTGGGCTGTCTTGGTGAAGGAGGTGAGTTCTGTCTCGGTATAGATATCACGTCCACACCATCAGGAAACACGATGTACTTCTTCCGTCAGAGGATGATGTTATGGAGGGCCTCTCCAAGCTTGGTCGCATCGTCTCCTCCGGCAATATCGAGCTCCATATCATCAAATCCGGCCACCACCTCGTCCACCGTGACCTTGGAGTATCCCTCGGGTATCGGGTTACAGTGGAATGTCTGGCCCGACTCCACCGGGAAGGCCATGCCGTAAGCCACCTTGAGGGTGAGGTTGTGCAGTTGGACGCGTAGCTCACATTGGCGGGACACGGTGATGTCGTCCACGGGATAACGGGCCTGCAATTCGTCGGTCGACACGTTGTTTGACGCGAAGCGGCTTCGCCGACCGGAGGCCGGATGACTAACCACATTGTCCGGAGGCATGACGACAACCGCACCTGGTCTTTGATGACTGGCAATTGTAGCGTGCACTTCCCGCTTTAATATTTCTGCCATGTTTTTCTTGTGCTCCTTGAGCTCCCGTTCGATTTTGTTGACTCTATTGTGTTCTCTTACTTTCCTTCTTTCCCGGCTCCGGTATGTGGCTTGATCATTTGAGAAGCCAGCCAGCCACGACATTTGCTTGCCAATTTCTCGTGTCCTTCCTGAGTGCTCTGCGTTCCCGACTACGTAGGTAAGCTGATCATTCTCCCTGTTTACCACCAAGGATCTTGCACGTTGCTTCTCGATGGCTTCCACAATCCTTTCTTTCACGGGTTGCACTTGTGGTGCCACCTCCAGCTTGTCATCATCCTTCAGCCTCCCCCCGTGGCCCAAGGTCCAGTTACGTGGGCGGAGCTCTCAGTCTTCTGTTTCTGGTATTATACCCTTTTTTCTAAGCTCCTCTTCCTGCTTCTCCCATTTTGGCATAGCCTTGATGTAACCACCGGACCAGAGATGGTGGTGGTATTTTTTCTTCTGTGTATAATTGGCCTTGTTCTGCTCACTCGCGGCCTTGCCTTCAGCCGACAGTTTGTACTCCTCGAATGCTTGCCAGTGATCCGCTAGCTTTAGATATTTATTGAAGTCTGGGGTTGTTCCGGTCTCCACGTACTTTTTAGTGAGCTCGCTCTTCCACGACTGAAAGCATAATGCTATCTTGCTCAGAGTAAATTTCTTGCACTTGTTTTCGTAAGCCGTCGGAATCGTCAGTGTGATACGAACCGCTTACAGTGGGCAATCTCTGCAAGCGGTTCATACTTTGAACCGCTTGCATATGCCCTTTCCCACCCTCCTCCCACCCGTTGGCCACGAACCACTTGTGGCGATCGGGTCGCAAACGGTTTAAAGCGAACCGCTTGTCATGGTCCGCTTTGGAAGCCCCGATCCGTCGCATCCTCAAATAATTAAAGAGGGACAAGGTTGATTTGCACCTAACTGTAGTCCACGTGTAGTGCTTTTATTCCACCAAAGTAGGCACAGCCCACGTTAGGGCAATCCTTAAGAGCTGATTTTGTTTAACAGTCTTGTTTGCATTAAGTTAAATAAGTTGAAGTTCTCTAATGGCTTGAAGAGTTTGGTTCATTTCGTTTTAATTATTTCTTAAAGATTTGAACCACGTTTTTAAGATGTAAAAGGGGTTTAAAAAATCAAAATGTTTGCGCTCGCGCCGCCAGTGCCATCGCGCTCTCCCTCACCAGCGTGCTCTCAGCCCATCCCCACCACTGTTGACCTCATGACCGAGTCGAGGACGCCGTCGCCACCACCCGTGGAGCTTGCACAACCCATCATAGAGATCGCTGTGGAGGCGGCCATGGAAGAGACTGCTCCGATGTACTCACGAATATCACGTCGCCGGCAGTAGAGCTCACACGGCCACCCGCGGAATTTGCCGTGGAGGCGGTCATGGAAGAGTTCACCGCGGAGGAGGCCATGGAAGAGCATAAAAGATACATGCGTATTCTAAAAAGGTCCTTTAAGAAAAATAAACATCATCAAATAACCCGAAAACAGAAGGCTCTAGACATAAGGAACCCCCATGTATGAGGCACCTCATGGCTAAGGTAATAGAGGAACATCAAAACATGCTCCTCCTCCTCTTAGCAAGACTCACGCTGTGACGCTGACATGCCCGAGCAGTACAGCAACAGTATAAATCTCCTCATAACATGACATAAGGGTAGAAGATATTAGTCCTATAAAATAACCTACCTGTGCAAAACTCCTATCACGAATACTTCGCTACAACAGTGGATGTCACATAAACTTGATCATGAGTCCTTTGGTTGAAGCTACAACCAGGTGCATCTAAACACATATTTGGAAAACACTACTATGAACACTAGTATAAAAGACCATGAACACTAGTATAAAAGACCACCAGATCCGAGATGATTATGTTATTTTAAAAGCAGGCATCATTTTTAACACTAGTTTCCTAGCACATTTTATTTTTGCCAATAACATGGTTGGAAGGTCCTTGCACATGGAGCTAATGACTTTCGTGGAATGTGGGGTGATACTTGTGCCTTTGGTTCGAACATGAAGAAAATAAATAAATAAAGTTGTAGGTAGCTCAAACAAATAATCATTAATTTTTTAAATATTAAAATAATTAAGGAGAATCTTAATATGGAATAAAATCTTGATTTCGAATGTGTATTTTTGAAAAAGAAATTCTACTAGAAGGTTTCTATTATGTTAAATAATTTTGTTAACCTTGAATTTATTCCATATTTACATTCTTAATTTTCTAAATTAACTTTTAGGAATTATTCCCATATTTTTCTGAGCCACCGACTACGTACAACTTCTTCAGTCTATTTTTTATTATTCAATTTAAGGGCATATGTGTCATTTCACCACAGTCATTAATTACTTAGCCCCATATGATGATAAATCTGTTTATACAGTGGCATAACCAAATTGTGCAATTTTTCCGACGGTCTAAACAAAATTTTCCCTAAGGTCATAATTCTGCTTACATTGTTTGGTGCTTAATTTGAGTTCCAATTTTTTTTAATAAGTTTTAAAATTTGAGTTCAATTACTGTCTTATACATACCTGCTATCTTTACGTCCCCTTACATGCTTCAACCAACTTTTCCTAGCGTATTTATACGCTGCAACTATATAAAGTCCGATGTTGCTTTCATTGATGGAGCCTTCGAAGGGAGCAGAACCTGAACAAAGTAGCCAATAAAAAGGCTAATGAAGGCTGTCAAAGGCTAAGGAGGACGAGATACCTGAGAGAAGGCAGAAAAGATGGAGCTAGACGGCTTAACAACGGGGCTCTTTCACCATGACTGGCTGAATAGAACCTCTTATGGAAGAAGGAAGCTACCAAGGTGATCTAGGTGGAACATTATCCGCAGCCTTCGTGAATTAAGATGAATGTTGCCTTTACTTGATCTAGTCCATACATAGTTAAATCAACGGTGAATATAGGTGGAAAAATTATTTAATAAATAGAGAGTGCCATAGAGAGGCCGGCTCGCGGACAGTGTAAGGTGCGTCTCCTCACATAAATGAGAAGAACTCTAGAGATTTTGGGGTTTGGAACTAGAAACGCATGGTCGTGAATAGGAATCACATGACCCTACTGAGATGAGCGATTCTTTATTTATAGAGGAAACATGGGCTTAGGGTTTACAATAATGAAATGAAAAGACCCACGTAGCGCCCATCAGCGCGCCCGCCTCTTCAAATTTTCATTACTTGGGTAATTTTTAATTTCAAAGCAAACTACCCCGATTTCAGCTGTCCATTCCAGCACGTGCCACGCATTGCGTGAGTGCCTTGGGTCATAAATACGGGAGGGCATCAACCCTCTCCCCTTCTCACTTTTCATTCTCACGCCCAGGCTACTTCAACCTGCTCTTGCCGCCACCACACCACCGCATCATTTCTCAGTCCTGTCGTGCCCCGCGCGCTGGTAAGCTCGAGACCCGCCGCAAGTGCGTTCCAACTCCGCTGTCGCCATGCTTGTGCCTTTCCTTCTTCTTCCACTCCGGCGAGTATTTCCGTTGAGCAACCATGGCGCCCATGCGCATTCTTGCCGCCGCGTCCCTGGCCAATCTGTCGTGGGGCTAGGGGAGTCGCGTGTGACGGTTGATGAGGTGGCCTCCGTGGCGGAGTGCTCCAGCGTGGCGGCGGAGGAGGTGCACTTGCCGGAGCGGGAAATGAGCTCAAACCCCTGCAAGGGGGAGGCAGTTATCTTCGTCTGCCAGCATGACGCAAGACTTCGGGTGCCCTGCGTCCCTTTGGTGGGTGAAGTGTTGGGTTTGTATGGGGCTTAACTTTGCCAGTTGTCCCCCAACGTGGTGGTGTGGCTGGCCATCTTCGAGTGGGCCATTAGTAGACATGGAGGATGCCCCTTGGCCCACGTCTTTTCCTATATCCACGAGGCATGATGGCAGGTAAAAGCCTCGGGATCCCCTTCGGGAGTGTCAATTTTGTGGTCAATTTCTTCCCTCTGATGGCGACCAAGAAGAAATGAGAGGGGTCTTCGGGTTTGTCCGAGAAGCTGTTCTGATTCAACCAAAGGGTGGACGAGGCAGATCAAAGACTCGCCTACTGTTGGCAGTCATTAAAGTCCGATTTCATACGCCGACATACGCCAACTTTCCGGTGATTTGGAAGAAAATCAAGATTTATAGAGGCATTTTATTTAAACTAATAAATTTCCACAAGTTTTGGTGAGTTTTTGTCCTTAGGAATAAATTGGAGAAAAACCGGAGCTGAACTGGACAAAGAAGGCGGTCGGCCGGCCCACCCTTGGCTGGCCGACCTGGCCTTTACACCCAACCGACTCCAACTTCTCCCAGTTGCCAAGAAACGCATCAAGGAGTAATATCAAGCGTCCACATGCATCGGTTTGATCAAATGACTGCAGTTCCATCACACTTGGGTCACTTGGCTCTTAAGGAAGTCAATTCCATCGGCTTTAACTGTCAAAACCGACATGGGGGATCGATCTACGCCATCAAATAGGCATCCCAGGAGAAAACGAAGGCCGGGATTGACTGAAGGTGGGTTGGCTGACCCACCTAGGCTGACCGACCCCCTTGGATCCCCTCTCGGATTCCCCTTCGGCTGGTGTGGAGGTGACACTTGTCCCATGACGTGGAAGCTCTCCATTGATTTCGGATGGCTATAAAAGGACCCCCTCACCTCACTTGAGAGAACACACAAAACATCCCTCTCATTTGTAGTCACTCTTCACTTGTTAGAGTAGTTAGCTTGGGAGTTAGAGTTGAGTTGAGCTGAAGCTTGGAGTTACGAAATTGTATTCGGGAATTCGAGTAATGACTCTTGTATCATTTCCCTTTTGTAAGATTTTGCTTTTATAATATAAGTGTCTTTCACTATCTGAGCTGAGCATATTTATACAAAATTGTAAGTCTGAATTATTAGAGCAGTAAATTAAGTTCATCTGGTTCCGAGTCTGGGTTCATTCCCATATGCTTAGTATAGCCTAACTATTTAACTTGCATCACCTTCCTAGGGTCCGGGGAGGAGTGATCGGATTTAGTAGCATATGTGGTGTCTGAGATTATCTTTGACTTGGTTTACACCCATTCCAACGTACTTTGTGGTAGCTGGTAGGTGGTGACAGCCCTATCCATCTGAGATTTATCTCACGCGTAATCCAGTGCATTAAGAATTGAACCAGTAGGGCCCAATTGGGGGTGGTCATAACCAATCAGTGTTCTTAACTGATAGCGGGTGGTAGTGAATCGGCCGAGCTCCGACGAAGTTTTTAAAACAAACCTCCAAACTCATATTTGTTAGCTCAACCTGATAATTGATTACACTATTATGGAACTTTATACTTTTCTTGTTGTCCTTCCAACTATCTACCTAACTTATCTTTTTATACTCCTATGTGTGTGTGTCACCGGTCTTATTATCTTATTATTATCCTTACCCCCCGTTAACTAGTTGGTTGGTATCTTAAAAAATATAGATATTAAAATTATCCTTCTCCCTCGTTCCCTGTGGATTCGATACTCTCGAATACTCCCGGGTGAAAACTAAAAGCGACACCCGTCCGCTTGCGGATTATTTCTAATAGCGTAAGAATTGCCTACATGTTTTCTAACGCCGTTGCCGGGGAACGCTGCGGTTAAAGATAATTCAAAAGGAAAAATTTCCAAATATATAAAAAATATCTTTATTATTTAACGTAACAGCCTAGCTTAACGGGCTTATCCGTGCTCTATCTTTGCTTGGTGAAACTAGCAGAGCTGTGTATGATCGGATTCGACCTTCCTGAAAATTTCCACGAAAATTTAGAGTCACTCGTACGGAGGACGAGACTTCGAGTCTCACCTCCGCAAGTTCGAGTCTCTGACCTTCAAATCCTCAAAAGCAATCCTTTCCTCTCTATCGAAAGACCAACATCTGAGATGGCTGCTATCGACGGTTGAGATATCGGCCCCAAGCCAACTAAGGTTCTTGAGAAAGGGAAATAGAAGACCTGCCGAGCAAAGCGAACAGCAATCAACGAGCGACAGGGTGACACAAGGTTTTTATCCTGGTTCAGGCCTCTCAGGAGGAGATAATAGCCCTACGTCCATCCTTTCTTTATATCAAAGAGAATTACAAGAGGGAACTTGGCGAGATGAACATGTCTCGGCGAGATTATGGGTGTACAAGAAGCAATATGCGACAATCTGCTAAGCCTTGATATTCTAGCCGTAAAATCGTGCCCTCTACACGCCGTAGGGGCCTTGTTTATATAGTGTTGAGGAACTGACCTACCGAGGGATAATCGGGCCGGGCTAACCACGAGATCGTAATGAACTCGTATACATGCCAAATACATCCCGGGGTAGATAAGGTATACTCCAATTCTTGGGGATCACGACGTCTTGTTCCAATCCGGGAAACCACGTCCGGGTCATTCACGTAGCCGTGTAGAACTCTTTTTCGAGTCGGACTCAAACAGGAATCCTAGGCCGTTACGCACCGTGCCAGCCAAGAGCTGTTCGGCAGGATGCACATGGGCCTGATAGAACCTTCCAGGGAGCTAGGCCCTAGTAGGCTGTTCGATTGAGCCGTCGGAGAGTGGGCCATGGCAATGGGCCGTGATTTTATCCCCGACAGCTAGCCCCCGAGACTCAAGTGGAATATCTCACTAGAGTGGGGTCTTCCTCTTGAGACTCCAAATCACGAAGAGGGAAATTTTGCTGCTACAAAGACGTGCAACAAACGACTGAACAGGTTATAACTCAGCCGAACAAGACTTGTTCGAGACCGAACAAACCCGATCGGTCTTGAAGCAATTACATTGCGTCGAACAGGAACAACATCTCGTCCGAAGCGAGCACCCAAAGACTTAGTGCGACCATCGAAAAAGTAGCCGTTGGCGATTCTAATGATAATTTCCATTGCTTGATGAAAACGGGCGATCGTTTTTACTTAGCCGTTGCAGTAAAAAACTAGCCATTTAGTGACAAAAAACCGTTGCAGAGCTGCTCGTTTGGGGCTATAAAAAGCACCAAGTCGCCTGCGGCTCGCCACTTCCGTTCTCACGCACCTTTCCTTCCCAAGCCCTATTCCAACCCGCACAGCATTAAACAGCCACCGCCCAACTCCAAAGCTGCTCGTCCACCGTGGGGATTGCTATGGCCAAGTTCTTAGGCACTAGCATGACGGAGGAAGACTTGCGGATTTTAGAGTCGGAGGGACACATCGATGCCGGAAGCTGGAGGCTGCCCCGGGAGGAGGAGACACCGGAGCCGCTCGATGACGAGTTCGTCAACTTCGAGCAGTTTGCGTTGTTTGGGCTTAGGTCTCCCGAAAGCGATTTCGTGGAGGCCTTCCTAAACATCAGCGGGTTGGAGGTTGCAAACTTGAACCCCAACTCGTTCCTACAGGTGGCCGTCTTCGCACACCTGTGTGAGGGCTACCTAGGAGTAAATCCATTGGTGGGGCTGTTCCTCCACTACTACACCGTGACGAGGAGTAGCTCTGCCGCTTCGGCGCTGGGGTGCTACTACCTCAAGCTCTGGGCTACCGCCGACGACGCGCCGTACCCTCGTCCACCACTGCTCGACTCGATGGGGCCATGGTGGATGAGGTGGTTCTACACCAAGAGGAGCGATGACAGCAAGCTCTCTTCACCGGGAAGGCGCCGGCGAAGGGAACACAAATGCCGCGGCCGGAGCCGAGCGGCGAGGAGTGGTACCTCACTTGGAAGATCGCTTCCCTTGTGGGCCTCGGGCTCACGGGAAGCGAGATCATCCGGGACTTCGTGGCTAACAGGATCCGTCCGCCGCGGAAGAGGTCCTACCCTTTCTACAAGATAGTAGATTGGGAAGACATCACCAGGGAGAGCACGGGTAGGTCCCTTAAACACTCAACCTTTCTTGGTGATTCCATCCGAACAGGAACTAAGGGTTTCTTCTGTTCGGGCAGTGAAATCGACAGATGCATGGGTGGCCGAGCAGGTCGACGCCATGCTGAAGGCTGCGAGGAAGGACAGCGAGGTCACCGGCGAGGTGGCCTATACATGACCACAAAACATGCTCATCCGCACACCTAAGGTAACTTGCGAAACCCCAACTGAATCGCTAAACTCGCATGGTTTACGGTATGCTGACCTTCGTTTCCCAAATATGCAGGACGAGCAGCTGATCCTCGGCGGGATAGTCAAGGAATTCTCCGAGTCCGATAAAGAGGGAGCGAGGAAGGGCAAGGCCAAGGTGGCCGAGAAGCCCAAGGTGGCTATCGCACCGACGCGGAGCTCGCCGCGTCGCGGCGGCCGCCAACAACCTCCGAAGCCCCCTTGCGGCGAAGAGGCGCGCTGAGCAGGTCAAGCATGAGAGCGGCCAGCCAAGGAGGGAACGTCCAAGCCCATCCCTCCTCACCGAGCAAAGCGACGAGGAGGTACAAAACCTGACCCATTGGTTGAGGCGCTACACACAAGCTCACCCGGGCCACGTGGAACGGCTGCAACAGATCGCCGAGCAGAGAAGGCTCGAGGAGGAAGTCGCGTGCAAGGAAAAGCTTCTTGCGTTGCGCAAAAAGAGCGCTCAGCTCAGCAAAGAGCTGAGTTTGTCGTCGCAAGCGTCTGGAGGCCGAGGCGAAAAACAAGCCCTGGAGCCTCCGAGCAAGACGCGCAAGCTCCGTCAAGCAGCGAAGAAGAAAGTTAAGTTCCCTGCGGCAGGTACATAATGGCGAGACTTTCCCCTTCACATTCCCCCAACCGCATAGGACTTAAGGCACTTCTTTATCATCAGCTGCCCAGGAGGAGATCGCCACGGACGACGTGGATGCGGCGGTCGAGCAGTCTTTGTTGCCGAAGCACCTGCACGGCGCTTCGCAAGCAACGAGGCTGCTCGCCCTTAAGGACAAGCTGGCAGCGTGGGCTGCGCTTCCGCTAAGCTCCACCAATCAGATCGACGCCCTGAGGGGAGGAGTAGTCTGAGAAGACAAGGTGTGAAAAGGAACACAGGGGGCCGCGAATATTCACTGTTTATTGGATTGAACATTACATGGCGGCCCGAGAGACTTGGACGAACTAAGGCGAGAAGTTTGACAAAAATCGCAGAGCTTAAGAAAACCAACGAAAGACCTACACAAAGAACTTACGAAGCTGGTCGATGTTCCAAGTGCTGGTCAGCTCTCTCCAGTCCTCCATTGCCAGGCGAACAGCCCCCGGGCGAGCAGTAGAAACGACCGTGAACGGGCCCTCCCAACGAGGAGTTAACTTGTTGGCATTGGACAGGTTCTGGACACGGCGCAGAACGAGGTCGCCCACCTTCAAAGCCCTTGGTCTAACAGATTTGGCAGCGTGCCGGCGAAGATCTTGCTGGTAGCGCGCCATTCTAACTTGTGCCCGTTCGCGTGTGCCTTCGAGGAGATCGAGTTCGAGCAGGCGCTCTTGCTCTGAGTCAACCATGTGAACCGAGCTCGTGCCAGTTGGAAAGGAGTTTCCGGTTGCCCGGCTGGCTGTAGTGCGAACGGCCCAGAGGACGGTGGGAACTTCGTCGACCCAGGCTTTGTTGTGCTCACTGAGAGTTGCGAACACACGCCATTTGATACCCTGGACTATCTGTCCGTTAGCTCGCTCGACTGCTCCATTGCTCTGTGGATGTGCCACAGAGGCGAAGCAGACCTTGGTGCCCAGCTGTTCGCCGTATTCCTGGAATAGCTCGCTTCTAAACTGGGGGCCGTTATTGGTGATCAGCTTATGGGGAATCCCAAAGCGCGTGATCACATTGCTTTTTAAGAAGCACACAGCCGTTTTGGCGTGAAGAGACGACACAGCCTCTGCCTCAATCCACTTTGTAAAGGTGTCGATGGCGACGAGCAAGTGTGTGCAGCCCTTGTACCCCTTAGGGAACGGGCCGAGCAGATCCAGACCCCATGTGGAGAAAGGCCATGATGGGGGATCGTTTGGAGCTCTTGGGCGGGCTTATGGGCCTTCCAGGCGTGGAATTGGCATGCCTTGCACTTAGTTACCACATCCCGGGCATCCTGCAACGCAGTGGCCCAGTAGTAACCCATGCGAAACGCTTTGCCGACCAGAGTCCTGAAGGAGGCGTGGTTGCCACAGGCACCCTCGTGTATGTCTCTAAGAAGGAACACACTCTCCTACTGTGAGATGCACTTGGAGAGAACTCCCAGGGCACCTTGACGGTAAAGGATGTCATCCACAAGCTTGTATGAACTAGCACGCCTTATAAGCCGGGAACGCTCGGCTTTGTCATCGGGCAGGGTCCCATCTGCAAGATACCGGACAAATGGCGTTGTTCAGTCCGCAGCTTGCTCGAGGACGGAGACAGCACCACCTGTCTCTGTTGCCTCGTCCAGAGACGTGATAGAGGGATTGAAAAGGTGCTCGACGAGTACCCCTGCCGGGGCAGGTTCGCGTGAGGATCCATATTTGGATAGCTGGTCGGCCAAGAAGTTGTCCTTCCTGGGCACGAAGGGCACCTCAAATAATCGAAAATGCCGCTCCAACTTTCTCACTTCAGTCCGGTATCCACTGATACGCCTTGTTTACCTGATTGATTACCAGCTGTGAATCTCTCTTCACAGTTAGCTGTTGGACGCCGAGCGACTTGCACGCTCTTAGTCCCGCGAGGAGGGCCTCGTACTCCGCGTCGTTGTTAGTCGTCAAAAAGTGTAGCTGGATAGAATACTGGAGTTGCTCTCCTTGTGGGGAGATGAGAACGAAACCAGCCCCCCGAGTTTCCAGTGCGCGAGCCGTCAAATAACATGGTCCAGGGGGTTTCTTCAGGTTGCTCAGGAGCTTCCTGTGATTTGGGCGGGCAAGTCCATTCAGCGACAAAGTCAGCCAAAGACTGGATTTAATAGCGATTCGGCAAACAAGCGAAGATATCGAACTCTGGAGTTCCATTGCCCACTTAGCTATACGTCCGCCGGCTTCCTTGTTCCGTAAGATTTTTCCCAGAGGGAACTTGGTTGGGACCAGTATTTGATGCGTCTGGAAGTAATGGCGAAACTTCCTAGAGGACATGAGCAAGGCGTAGAGCAACTTCTGGACTTCAGGGTAATGCTCCTTTGATCCATGGAGCACCTCGCTCACGTAATAGATTGGCCGCTGGATGCCTTCCCTTTCCACCGTCAAGACCACGCTCACCGCTTGTGGCGTGCAACCAAGATACAACATAAGCTGTTCGCCACGTCGCGAGGTAGTCAAGACGGGTGGGTTGGACAGGTATTGCTTCAGATCTTGGAAAGATCTATCAGCCTCTTCTGTCCACTCGAAGCCATTGTGCTTGCGCCGGGCCTTAAAGAAAGGCAACCCGCGTTCGCCTTGACGGAAAATAAACCTGCTTAGAGCATCCATCTGCCCAGTGAGGCTCTGAACTTCCTTGACGGTAGTCGGAGCCTGCATGTTTTCAATGGCCTCGATTTTTTAGGGTTAGCAGAAATTCCTTGCGTAACCTATGACATAGCCGAGCAACATTCCGGATCGAACACCAAAGGTACATTTCTCCGATTTAACTTAATTCTATGCCCGTGAGATTACGAAAAGTCTTGGCGTGTCTTTTACATGATCTGGAGCATACTTGCTTTTACAACTATGTCGCCAACGAGACCTCTAGGTTCCTTCCGCTACTGCTCGAGAAAGTCTTCTATTAAGCGTTGGGAGGTGGCACCAAAGATTCTTGCAGACCGAAAGACATGGTCGATAGCGTAAAGTGCGAAGGGGTGATGAAGGCGCTTTCTTCATCCTGGGAGATGCTTATTTGGTGATAACCGAGTAAGCATCCAAAAACTCAAAAGTCAAGCATCCACGGTCGCGTCGACCGCTTGGTCTATGCGAGGCAATGGAAATTGTCTGGGACAAGCGGCGTTCAAATCGTGTGGTCGACACGCATCCTCCACTTCTTGCCTTTCTTCTTTACAATGACAGGGTTGGCCAGCCACTCGGTGTGATCAACCTCACGGATGAAACCAGCAGCGAGCAGCTTTCAGAGCTGATCCTTAATGATCCCCTGCTTGATGTCCGAAAAGCGATGAAGCATCTGGCGAACAGGCTTTTTGTCCGGCTGGACTGCCAGTTTGTGCTCGATAACCTCCCTTGGGACCCCGGGCATGTCAGACGGCTCCTAGGCAAACACGTGTGCATTAGCTCGGAGGAAAGCAATGAGCTCGCTTTCCTATTTGGGGTCTAGATTGGCCCTCAAATGATCTGTCTTGGAAGAGTCATTAAGAGACAGTGGAATTTCCTTGGTCTCTCCCCCTGGCTGGATAGAAACCTTGGGACGTGCAGACTTGGTCTGCGGAACTTCGGGACCACGCGGTGGAAGCTGGTAGACCAGGGCAAGGGATTGCTCGTCGCAATCTAGAGCGGCCTTGTAATTGCCCTTGACCGTGATCACGCCGCTTGGGCCCGGAAAGCATGAGAGCGGCCAGCCAAGGAGGGAACGTCCAAGGCCATTCCTTCTCACCGAGCAAAGCGACGAGGAGGTACGGAACCTGACCCTCTGGTTGAGGCACTACACACAAGCTCACCCGGGCCATGTGGAACGGCTGCAACAGATCGCAGAGCAGAGAAGGCTCGAGGAGGAAGTCGCGCGCAAGGAAAAGCTTCTTGCGTTGTACAAAAAGAGCGCTCAGCTCAGCAAAGCGCTGAGTTTGTCGCCGCAAGCTTCCGGAGGCCGAGGCGAAGAAGAAGCCCTGGAGCCCCCGAGCAAGAGGCGCAAGCTCCGTCAAGGAGCGAAGAAGAAAGTTAAATTCCCTGCGGCAGGTACATAATGGCGAGACTTCCCCCTTCACATTCCCCCCAACCGCATAGGACTTAAAGCACTTCTTTATCATCAGCTGCCCAGGAGGAGATCGCCACGGACGATGTGGACGCGGGCGGTCGAAAGCGATCTTTGTTGCCGAGCACTGCACGGCGTCATGAAAGCAACGAGGCCGCCGCCTAAGGACAGCCGGCGGCGTGGGCTGCGCTTCCGCTAAGCTCCACCGATCAGATCGACGCCCTAAAGGGCGCGATCAGCCGGCTCGAAGCTGAAGAAGCGGGGCGCGACGCCACGGAGAGCGGGGCCAAAGTGTTGGCTCTGCCGGCTGCCCGGGGTGGGACCGAACAGACGGTCCTGCCAGGCACTTCGTCGCAGGGGCAATCCATCCCTGTGGCAACGGAGATCTCTGGCGAGCAGGGCGGAAGGCCCGGCCACCAGGGAGCAAGAGGAAAGCCACGAGCAGGGCGCACAAGTTGCCCTGTCCGCGGAAACTCCGCCGTCATCGAGTAGAGCGGCGCCGATCCTGCCCGAAGGCGAATGGGCAGAAGAACTAGAGGAAGGGCAGGTTGCCACTGCCCTGAGGCGGGCGCGCTCCCGCAAGAAGAAGGAGCAGCGGAAGCAGTGGGGGGAACAGCGTGCTGCGACCGCGCCGTGCATCCACGGCTTCGCAACCCGCGGGCTTGGGAGGGGCCTACGCCTGAACCTGAAGCAAAGGCTTTGCGAGGTAATCCCAAACCAAAGCTTGTTCGTTTAAGTTTACCTGCAGCCCGATATAACGGACTTGCTCTTCTCTAACTCAGGTCTTGCGGGGCACCATGGAGGATCTCCAAGAAGGTGTTGCCATTGAGCGCGACGCCAACCGAAACCTTCCAGAATCAGCGCCGCACGAGATGGCTCGAGGAAGAGCTCATGTCGACGGCCGAAAGCCGGAACCGGTTCGCGGCCGAGGTGAAGGAGCTCAAGGCCAAGCTGACAGGGGAGAGGGATCCATCCCCGCGGATCTATTCGGGGGAAGCCGAGGGGCTTCGCGAGCTGGCCGTGAGGGCGTAAGCCGCGGAAGTAAGGGCCAAGGAGCTGGCCGAGCAGCTCGAGGCCGCCGAGCAGCGCCTTAGTCAGATAGAAAATCTGGCCGAGGAGCTGCGGGCCAAGACCGAAGAAGTCGAAGCCCTTCGCGCAGAGGCGAAGGAGCAGGCCAAGCAAAGCAAGGAGGAAACCGAGCGTCTCCGAGCTGAAGCCAGAGAAAGGATCAAAGCCCAAGGGGAAGTCCTGCTCCTCAAGTTAGTGATTGAGGAGCTAAAGGAGCAGTTTGCCTCTAAGTAGCAATAGGGCTGTAACCCGAAAAGGACTTTGTACCTGCAAACTTTTGTTAATAAAGACTTACCTTTTCCCAGCAAAAAGACAAGAACGAACAGGGAACTAAGAGCAAGGCGAACAACGTTAGAAAGTTTAAGAAAAAAGGTAGAACGCCAGCCTAACTCCCAGCCCCCGTTATGCATCTGTTCGAAAACCTGAGTTTGCGCACTCGAACAGGTGCACAAGCAAAAGAGAACCACCCTAGTCCCCGGTACGGACGATGCTTGGAAACCTAAGTTTGCGAATTCAAGCACGTGCGTAGAGAGATAAAGCGACACCCGTATCCTAATCGACTTGTTCCGTGAACTGCTCGTTAACGTAAGTTAGGCGATTTCGGAGGTAACCGAACAAGGAAAGTGCCTCTGCCGCGGGGGGCTTACGATAGCAGGCTTTGCCAAGTGGTTGTGCCGTGATCGGTAAGTTCCTCTGCTGTGGAGGGCTTATGGGAGCAGACTTAGCCGCAAGGCTGGAAACCGTTTTACGCAACTCTGAGTTTAGGGACTTGTTGAAACTAGATGCGGGTAGGGAAAACCTGAAGATCGCGGAGCCAAGAGTTCCCAAGACCGGGCAGCCATCAAGCGTTACCAGAGAGGAGTAGTCTGAGAAGACAAGGTGTGAAAAGGACCACAGGGGGCCGCATATATTCACTGTTTATTGGATTGAACATTACATGGCGGCCCGAGAGACTTGGACGAACTAAGGCGAGAAGTTTGACAAAAATCGCAGAGCTTAAGAAAACCAACGAAAGACCTACACAAAGAACTTACGAAGCTGGTCGATGCTCCAAGTGCTGGTCAGCTCTCTCCCGTCCTCCATTGCCAGGCGAACAGCCCCCGGACGAGCAGTAGAAACGACCGTGAACGGGCCATCCCAACGAGGAGTTAACTTGTTGGCATTGGACAGGTTCTGGACACGGCGCAGAACGAGGTCGCCCACCTTCAAAGCCCTTGGTCTAACAGATTTGGCAGCGTGCCGGCGAAGATCTTGCTGGTAGCGCGCCATTCTAACTTGCGCCCGTTCGCGTGTGCCTTCGAGGCGATCGAGTTCGAGCAGGTGCTCTTGCTCTGAGTCAACCATGTTGACCGAGCTCGTGCCAGTTGGAAAGGAGTTTCCTCGGTTGCCCGGCTGGCTGTGCTGCGAACGGCCCAGAGGACGGAGGGAACTTCGTCGATCCAGGCTTTGTTGTGCTCACTGAGAGTTGCGAACACACGCCGTTTGATACCCTGGACTATCTGTCCGTTAGCTCGCTCGACTGCTCCATTGCTCTGTGGATGTGCCACGAGGCGAAGGCGCAACTTGGTGCCCGGTTGCTTGCGATATTTCGAATAGCTCGCTCGATCGGGGACCGTTATTGGTGATCAACTTATGGGGAATCCCGAAGCGCGTGATCACATTGCTTTTGAAGAAGCACACAACCGTTTTGGCGTGAAGAGACGACACAACCTTTGCCTCAATCCACTTTGTAAAGGTGTCGATGGCGACGAGCAAGTGTGTGCTGCCCTTGTACCCCTTAGGGAACGGGCCGAGCAGATCCAGACCCCATGTGGAGAAAGGCCATGATGGGGGATCGATTGGAGCTCTTAGGCGGGCTTATGGGCCTTCCGGGCGTGGAATTGGCATGCCTTGCACTTAGTTACCACATCCCGGGCATCCTGTAACGCAGTGGGCCAGTAGTAACCCATGCGAAATGCTTTGCCGACCAGAGTCCTAAAGGAGGCGTGGTTGCCACAGGCACCCTCATGTATGTCCCTAAGAAGGAACACACTCTCCTACTGTGAGATGCACTTGGAGAGAACTCCCAGGGCACCTTGACGGTAAAGGATGCCGTCCACAAGCTTGTATGGACTAGCACGCCTTATAAGCCGGGAACGCTCGGCCGTCATCAAGGTGGTCCCATCAGAAGATACTGGGACAAATGGCGTTGTCCAGTCCACAGCTTGCTCGATGACGGAGACAGCACCACCTGTCTCTATTGCCTCGTCCAGAGAGGTGATAGAGGGCTTGAAAAGGTGCTCGACGAGCACCCCTGCCGTGGCAGGTTCGCGTGAGGATCCATATTTGGATAGCTGGTCGGCTAAGAAGTTGTCCTTCCTGGGCATGAAGGGCACCTCGAAGAATCGAAAATGCCGCTCCAACTTCCTCACTTCAATCTGGTATCCACTGATACTCTTTGTTTACCGGATTGATGACCAGCAGTGAATCTCCCTTCACAGTTAGCCGTTGGACGCCGAGCGACTTGCACGCTCTTAGTCCCGTGAGGAGGGCCTCGTACTCTACGGCGTTGTTAGTCGCCGCAAAGTGTAGCTGGATAGAATACTGGAGTTGCTCTCCTTGTGGGGAGATGAGAACGAAACTAGCCCCCGAGATTCCAGTGCGCGAGCCTTCAAAGAACATGGTCCAGGGGGTTTCTTCAGGTTGCTCGGGAGCTTCCTAGGATTTGAGAGGGTAAGCCCATTCAGCGACAAAGTCAGCCTAGACCTGGGATTTAATAGCAGTTCGGGCAGCAAACAGTATATCGAACTCTGGAGTTCCATTGCCCACTTAGCTATACGTCCGCCGGCTTCCTTGTTCCGTAAGATTTCTCCTAGAGGGAACTTGGTTGGGACCAGTATTTGATGCGTCTGGAAGTAATGGCGAAACTTCCTAGAGGACATGAGCAAGGCGTGGAGCAACTTTTGGACCTCAGGGTAACACTCCTCTGATCCATGGAGCACCTCGCTCACGTAATAGATTGGCCGCTGGATGTCTTCCCTTTCCACCGTCAAGACCGCGCTCACCGATTGTAGCGTGCAGCCAAGATACAAGAAAATCTGTTCGCCACGTCGCGAGGTAGTCAAGACGGGTGGGTTGGACATATATTGCTTCAGATCTTGGAATGAACTTTGTCGTCAATATAGACCTCCAGGTTCCTTCCGCGCTGTCCTGAGAAAGTCTTCCCTATTAAGCGTTGGAAGGTGGCACCAGCGTTGCGCAGACCGAAAGACATGGTCGTATAGCAGAAAGTGCCGAAGGGGGTGATGAAGAACATCTTCTCTTCATCCTCGGGGGAGATGCTTATTTGGTGATAACCGGAGTTAGCATCCAAAAACTCAAAGTGGGCATCCATGATCGCGTCGACCAATTTGGTCTATGCGAGGCAGCGAAAAATTGTCCTGGGACAAGCAGCGTTCAAATCTGTGTGGTCGACACAGATCCTCCACTTGCCGCCTTTCTTCTTTACAATGACAGGGTTGGCCAGCCACTCGGTGTGATCAACCTCGCGGATGAAACCAGCAGCGAGCAGCTTTCCAAGCTGATCCTTAATGATCCCCTGCTTGATGTCCAAAAAGCGACGAAGCTTCTAGCGAACAGGCATTTTGTCCGGCCGGACTGCCAGTTTGTGCTCGATAACCTCCCTTGGGACCCCGGGCATGTCAGACGGCTCCCAGGCAAACACGTCTGCATTAGCTCGGAGGAAGGCAATGAGCTCGCTTTTCTATTTGGGGTCCAGATTGGCCCCCCAAATGATCTGTCTTGGAAGAGTCATCAAGAGACAGAGGAACTTCCTTGGTCTCTCCCCTGGCTGGACAGAAACCTTGGGACATGCAGACTTGGTCTGCGGAACTTCGGGACCACGCGGTGGAAGCTGGTCGACCAGGGCAAGGGATTGCTCATCGCAATCTAGAGCGGCCTTGTAGTTGCCTTTGACCGTGATCACGCCGCTAGGGCCCGGAATATTCATGCAATGGTATGCATGGTGGGATACGGCCATGAACTTGCCAAGAGATGGCCGGCCCAAGATCGCGTTGTAGGCCGATGGGAAGTCGACCACGTCGAATGTGATCAACTCTGTCCGGAAGTTGCTTGGGCTACCGAAGGTAACGGGCAGAACGATCTGCCCCAACAGCCGCACTGCTTCTCCAGGCACAATCCCATAGAAGGGCATCGCGACCTCCTTGAGCTTAGAGCGAGGAATCTGCATCTCATCCAAGACTTTTGATGAAAGCAAGTCCAAAGTGCTCCCGCCGTCGATCAGGACACGCCCGACTCATCCTCATCGTCCCGATCACCACCATCGGCTTGGCGCTTGTCCTTGCCGGCATCACCTTTTTCGGGAAGGGTGGGCATTGGGCCCTTGCCTTTGCAGAAATCCTCGAGCTTTGCAGCCCAGGTCCTGCAATGGCGGATATCGTGCCCGTAATTCTGGTGGAACTGGCAATATCGGTCACTCGGACCTTTCTTGCCTTGATTGCCTCCCTGGGAGGGCTTCTTGCCCTTGTAGTTATTGTTGGGCTTCTTCTGCCCGTCCTTGGGAGGAGGTGCGCGATCTATACCCGCGACGATATTGTTCGCATCACCTTTGTTCTTCTTCTTCTAGGACTTCTTGTCACCAGGATTGTTGCTTCTCTTCTTCTTCTCATCTAAACCAGGTTGGGCTGGCAGCTCGCCCTTGTCGAATGCCTTCTTATACTGAACACGCTCTGCTGCATTGGCATAGCGGTCAGCCGCCTTGAACAGGTCATTGACGGTCTAGGTCTCATTGATCTCGAGATCCTAGGTGAGCCGCTAGTCGCGAACTCCGTTTTTGAAAGCGTGGACAACAGATTCATCCGAGATGTTCGGGATTGTGTTGCGGATCTTGATGAAACGCTTTACAAAGTTGCGGAGGGTCTCCCTGTTCATATGGATCATCTGGTGTAGATCATCCTCCTTGCCCAGACGCACATAACAGCTCTTGAAATTGACGATCAGAGCGTCACAAAGTTGGTCCCAAGAGCGGATGGAACCTTCCTGCTGGTTGAACAACCACGTCCGAGCAGCGCCCTCAAGGACAATCGGGAGGTAATTTGCCATGACTAGCTCATCACCCCCAGCTGCCATGATGGCTGTAGCGTAGATGGAAAGGAACTCCTCTGGGTTTTGGGTCCTATTGTACCTCTCCACATGGCCAGGTTTGAACTTGGAAGGCCACTTGACAGCGCGGAGCTCATCAGAGAAAGCCTTGCGGCCCAAGCTATACGACTGACCACCTTCTCCTGCAGAACCTAGTCTTGAAAAGACATTGGTCATGTTGCGCGGAGGGGCTCTTGTTGAATGGGAGGATTCTGCCTGGAGAAATTTTCTCCTTGATAATCCTCCACGCTCCTTCCTCGTGGTCGCCACGATGCGTTCCTCCCGAGGGGATCGTCCGTGATCGTCGCGCGCCCGTTTGTCCCTCTGGTCGCGGTGACTGCGGGGGCTTGGCGAGCGTCGTCGACCGAGGGTAGCTTGCTCGTGGACAGTAGTCCTTCGACGGTAACGAGGGTCACGCGATCGATCAGAGCTTTCCGAGCCATTCCGGGCAGGCTGACTGCGTTGCCTGGAGGAATTGTTAACTTCACCTAAGGACTTAAGGCCTTCGGCCAATCGCTCTAGGTGAGAAGCAACAGCGTCGCCCATGCGGGCGAGATCGGCCTGGTTGGTGGATCTGAGCACCGTTGCTATAGCATGGAGTCGTTCCCGACTCTGATCTAGGGGTCCTGGGATCCCTGAAGCATCCACGTTTTGCCCGACCGGAGTCTGGTCGCGCGGGGATTCAACCCGGACAGGTGAAGCTTCTGCGGGGGGACTTGGCGTAGGTGCGTGAGGCGGGTTGCGACGCTGTCACTTGCGCTGGTCGTGGATCTGCGCCAAGGTCTGATTAATGGAAGCGTCCAGACTGCGGCGAACGACATCTTGCTCGCGAGCAGCTAGCGCAGCCCCATCTTGATGTGGAGCAGAGTTGGACTGCCCGATCTCGTCAGCCATCGCGTCCTGCGCAGGATCCTCTGAAGTTCCTGCGCCGGCCATGTTGATGCTGTGACGGCCATGTGTTGGCACGCTAGACGATGTCATCACTGTGTCACCACAGGAGAAATTGACCGACATGGCCTTGGAATCCGAGAGATCTAAACCAGCGTAAAGATCATCGGTTCCATAGTCATCGTCAATGACGGGAGCTTGATCTAAGACCATCTCCGAAACGTAGCCGGAGAGCTCTGTCCCAGATCTGGAAGGCGATCGATATCGAAGCAATCGATCCGATCTGACTGGGATGTGACATCCTGCCCTTCTGAGTCATACCCTTCAGGAAGATTTTCCTGGTCGCTGAAAGAGTTCGACATGCTCGATCAGGTTTGATCTACTAAATCCCCCACGGTCGGAGCCAACTGTCGACGGTTGAGATATCGGTCCCAAGTCAACTAAAGTTCTTGAGAAAGGGAGATAGAAGACCTGCCAAGCAAAGCGAACAGCAATCAACGAGCGACAGGGAAACACAAGGTTTTTATCCTGGTTCAGGCCTCTCAGGAGGAGATAATAGCCCTACGTCCAGCCTTTCTTTATATCAAAGAGGATTACAGGAAGGAACTCGGTGAGATGAACAGGTCTCGGCAAGATTATGGGTGTACAAGAAGCAATATGCGACAATCTGCTAAGCCTTGATCTTCTAGCCGTAAAATCGTGCCCTCTACACGCCGTAGGGGCCTTGTTTATATAGTGTTGAGGAACCGACCTACCGAAGGATAATCGGGCCGGGCTAACCACGACATCGTAACGAACTCGTATACATGCCAAATACATCCCGAGGTAGATAAGGTATACTCCAATTCTTGGGGATCACGATGTCTTGTTCCAATCCGGGAAACCACGTCCGGGTCTTCACGTAGCCATGCAGAACTTTTGTTCGAGTCGGACTCAAACAGGAATCCTAGGCCGTTACGCACCGTGCCAACCAAAAGCTGTTCGGCAGGATGCACATGGGCCTGATAGAACCATCCAGGGAGCTAGGCCCTAGTAGGCTATTCGATTGAGCCGGCAAAGAGTGGGCCATGGCAATGGGCCGTGATTTTATTCCCGACAGCTATCGAGAAGACCATTCTTGAGTTCTTAGCCCCGTCTAGCACAAATGTCCCCACTAGACCTGCCACCAATGTGGGTGACGGAGGCTTCAAATTGAAGCCGGCTCTTATCAACATGGTTCAGACTAGCCCTTTCTGTGGCAAGCAATCGGAGGTCGCCAATGCATATCTCCAGCATTTTTTGGAGATCTATAGCACTTTCACCATTAAAGGAGCACCTCTCGATACGGTCCGGCTACGCCTATTTCCTTTCTCAATGGTCGAGAGGGTAAAATAAGGGTTTTATGCTAATAAGGATACAGTTTCAACTTGGGAGAAGTGCTCAAATGCCTTCCTTGCCAAGTACTTTCCGCTGGGAAAGACCAATGTCCTTTGGAACAAGATCTCTGGTTTCCAGCAAAACGCCGACGAGTCCATTTCAGACACCTAGGAGCGACTCCAGGAGTACATACTGGCTTGCCCCACCACGGGATGCAAGACTGGTTTATCATCCAAAGTTTCCACCGTGGGCTTAACCACATGGCCCGTGAGCACCTTAATGCTGCCTCTAAATGCCACGTGTACTCTCGTTGAGAAGATGGTATCAAGCCAAAGCAGGAGTGATGAACGCCTTCAGCCCCACACACGAGGAGTCCACCAAATCGATAATATGGTTATGCTCGCATCCAAGATGGACCTCCACCAAATCGATAATATGGTTATGCTCGCATCCAAGATGGACCTTTTAATGAAGCTGGAATCACCACCGCAGACTGTCCAGGTTCTTGAATCTCGCATGACCTGCGAGGTTTGTGAGAGTCTTGGTCACTCGAGAGACAATTGCACCGTACCCCAACCTGAGGATGCCAACTTCATCAGCAATGGATTCCGTCCGCAATCGAACTACACTCTGGAATGGAACTCCAAGCCCAACTTCTCGTTCGATAACCGTCAATAAGGAGGTAATGCTGGTTGCTTTAATCATAATAAGTCAACCCTAGATGAATTTATGAACGCTCAACAAAAGGTGAATGATAGCATCAGTTGGAAGTTTCTTGCTAATGATAAAATTCTAAGAGCATAGATTCAAAACTAGAGGGATTTTCAACTGCCATGCATAGCCAAATGAGTTTTGACAAAATGTTAGAAACCCAAATAACTCAATTGGCTGCTTCAATTCCCACATCCACTCCGGGTAAACTTCTGGGGCAACCAAAACCACACACAAAGGAGAATGTTAGTGCGGTTGCGACTCGGTCGAGAAAAACGACTCGAGACCCAACGCAGCCTAACCCTGTAGAGAAGGAGCATGAAACCCCCAACGAGATCAATGAAGAGAAGGAAGGGTATGTCAAGGAACCGCATGATGAGCCACAAATGATGATGGGAGAAGATGCGGGGACTAGAACTAGTCCAGCAGAGCTCACGGATACACAAGTGATACCTTTCCCGCATCGCCAATGCAAACCTATTGCAGACGTGCTGTTCGGCAAGCTTGTCGAGGTAATCAAGCATTTATATGTCAGTATTCCATTGGTAGATGCAATGCAGGTGCCGACATACGCAAAGTACCTGAAGGATATCCTCAACAACAAACATTCGTTGCCGACCGCGGAAGTCATCAAGTTGACCGAAGAGTGCAGCGCTGCAATCGTAAATACTTTCCCCGAGAAAAAGAAGGACCCTGGTTATCCAACCATCTCGTGCTCCATTGGTGCACAACACTTTGATCGTGCTCTGTGCGACCAAGGGAAAACGTCAGCATTATGCCCAAGGTAATTTATGAAAATTTAAATCATTCTACCTTGTCCCCTACTGCCATGACCCTGCAGCTTGCGGACCAAACAATCCGCCATCCTGTCGGAGTCGCTGAGGATATATCGGTGAATGTCCGGAATTTGCTAGTGCCCGTGGACTTCGTGGTACTCGACATGGAGGTGGACACCAAGATGACTCTCATTCTTGGGAGACATTTCTTGAGCACAGCAAATGCGACCATAGATGTTGGTGTAGGAGAGATTCAACTCAACATAAATGGATGAGATGAAATCTTCAACTTCAAGCCAAGAGTTGAGCAATGCTCACAGGTATGCACTTTTTATGGTAAAATCCTAAAACTGTGTAGAGAAAAGCGGAGGCTATACCAAAACCTTAGTTAGATAGTCTCATTGCATCTATGAGGAGAACTCTCTAACTATTGGACAAGCCTTTACGACGTTCATATTGGAAGGAGAGCAGCAACAAAGGGGTGTAGAAGTCCCAAACCAAGGAACGGAAGCATCCTGTGGTCGAAAATTCGAAGCTGCAAGCGAAGCTCAACACCACATGAAAATCTCAAACAAAACAAGTGCGGCGTAAGAAAGAAATTCAACCGGCCGCAACAGCAACTTCAGTTGCGGAAATTCTTCGTGAAAAATGAGGTATGGAGATGGTTCGACTCGAGGACCACGAAAAATTTTGAGTCCTCACCGAGAGGTAAGCCGGAACTTATCTTTGCATTCATATTTATTTTCCTACATTTTCCATTGCATATTTGACTTTTACCCGTGCATTTACCATTTATATAAAAATAAAAAATCAGAAATTGAGGGGCCGACCGACCCCACTTTGGCCGGCCGACCGCCCTTTTCATGTCCACCTCACACTTCACTTCACACCAACTACTCTATATGCTTAGTTAGGTATCTTGCCACTCAAAGTATTGTAGATAAGTGGATTTTTGTTGCATCCTGCATGCATTCGTCGCCTATAAAACGAGGAGCCAGCAGCTGAGATCGAATGCACATTCTAGCAGTGATTGCATGATCTCACGTCTACCCTCTCTCTATTTGCATTAGCTCATTAATCATTGCATCCATGCTAATGACTTTGTGACTTAAACAAATAAATATTTTTGTGCAGGCAATGAAGTAAGCTCTGCAAGGGCTACTAATCTTTGGATGATTAACTGCTAACTGTTGGACCGCTAATCTTTGATCTTCACTCTTTATATCCTTCGGGTATTTGTGGTCTAGGCCTTGTTTGTTTCAGATTAATGTTGAGTTGAATTTACTATAGCAAATTTGTGACCCACTCGAAATACATTTTAAAAAATTCAAAAAATTATAAAAAAATATTTTGCAAACTTTAAGAAGAACTATTTAAATCCCCACAAAAAAAATTACGAAATATTACAACATTTGGCCTATACAAAAATAACAAATTTTCATTTAATTTAATTTAGTTTAATTTAATCTGAAACAAACAAGGTGCTAACCCCTTTTTGCTGAAATGTCGTGGTACGGCAAGATTGGCAGAACCCTGTCCAAGGGTGCCAAGGGCGTTCACAAAAGGTTTAACTCTTCCAGCTCGGAATGGACTCACACTACGACCGAGGTCCTGGATAGAAGCTCAAGGGAAGACATGTCAATGGACTCCCATTTCTCTAGGCATCACAGCTGGCAACCTGACTTAGCCGAACCATTTAGGGCTGATCAAGGCCTCATGATCAGAGTGTTAACGCCGTAAGAGTAGATCGTCCTCCAAAGCGACCATGAACGAAATATATTTGAGGCGCTCAGAAACCGGACTTTTTCAGCATACACGGTCTTATGACCCGATGTTACTAATTAAGACTGGCCTTCTGGACGACTTCACTGGTGCCTTTCAAGCGGTCGGCTGGAACAATTTTGTTCCCATCACGGAAAAAGGTTCATGCCTTCTGACCCTTGAGTTTCTAAGTACTCTTCACATTCTTGATAATGGAACTAGAAACTCGTTTAAATTTTTCAAATGAAACATTTGAGTGCTCATTGCAAGATCTAACTAGACATCTAGGTTTCTCCATGAGATGTAGAGTAACTCCTAATAGGCTGAAAAGTTTTAATCGTGATGATTTCTGGTTAGCTATTTATGGCAAGGAATACACAATTACACCCCTCAAGAATGAAATTCATAATCCTACTCTTAGATTCATGCACCTGTGGCTTGATATGGTTATTAATTCTAGACATGATATGCGTACTAAGCACCTGGATAAACTACAATACCTATTTCTATGGTCAATAAGAAACCTATAAATCCAACAGCAAACATGATATTACACTGGCTAGAGATGAGAAACTTGCTACGTGACATAGATTGCACTTCTTTTGTCACCCGCATTGCGGAATGTTTTGCGGGTTTTAGAGAGTGCCAAAGTGGCCTTCTTAGAGGAGCCATTCCCATTAGTAAGGAAGGACCACTTGACCCAAGGGCACATTCTGAGGGTAGATGAGTTTGAAGCCAACTACATGATATTTCCGAGGACCACAGTTGAGGTCTGTTTACCTAATCCAACGCTCGACCTCTACATCGCCCGAAGTTTGACCCTCAACTTTAGTGCCTTAGAACCCCCGCGTCACAGCATTTCTAGACCAGTAACTCGTAGTCGCGCACGCCGCCAGCGTGAGTTTGAGCAGCACACTCAACCCGAACACAGCGAGCCCCACCACAATCCATGGATGAGAGTCGTCGCATCACCTCACCAGTTTTACCCTAATGCCTGGTGGGATCGATGGAGCCCACCTGCCCATGGGTACGCACCATAAAGATTCAAGGAATGGAGAACCCATCATCATGAAGCCGGGAGCTCGTGGCAACACGAAGCTGGAGGGTCCCAATACTAGCATGATCAAGGTCCCTTGTAGGACGGGAAGGGCCGTCATCGGCCCGATACCCTTTTTATTTCAAGCCCTTTGCACAAGACCTCCGCACAATAGGAGAGATAGTGGACACATTGGTAGATGGCATGGGCAACGTTCGTCAAACACTTGCCCGACACACTAGGTACCACAACGAGACTACAGAAAACCTTCGAGCCAACACTGATGTGGTGATGACTGGTGCCAACACTTTGACAGCTTGGTTCCAGCATATGGGTTTTGACTCACCAGCTCAGTAAGGTACGCCCCATCTACTCTCCCACTTGCTTCATTGTTGCCACTGCTGTTACTTTTACTATTGCTGTTGCTGCCTGAAGCCAGATTACCCTGCCTTGCCCTACCTTACCTGTTACCCTGCCTTGCCCTGTCGTCATGCCATAAAAATTGAGTTTGCTTAGTGGCACTTGTCATATGCATGATTAGATAATAAAAAAAATTCTATAAAATTTGCAAAAACTAAAAAGACCAAAAACATTTCCCTTCAAATAAAAAGTATAAATGTTAATCTTTACCCAAGGAGATGATGAAAAATTTCTCTATTTAATTCTCTAAATACTGGGTTCACAATATTGTACTCTTCTTTAGTTTAACATTTATTGGTATAAGTTGTTATTCTGCCTAGCCTTTATCTAGTAGGTGTTGACATTTTTAATCCAAGTCTAAGTTGTTGTGAGATATGATACAACTAAGATTAGAGCTTAGTTGCTCATACCTCTAGTAAGAAAAGTCTCGGAAAGATTTTATTTTGAAAATATAAAAATATTTGCAGAAATGTTCCTCGGTAATATTTTCTTCCTAACAAAGCCAAAAGTACTCAAAAAGATTAAAGCTTATAATTTAGCCACTTATGGTTGTGTTGAGTTTTATCAAAACTTGTGACCTTAAGGAGTAGTGACTCTTCAAAGATGGTCATTTCCTTTCGTGTATCCCTTTGATTGCTAGCCTTGTTCATATCTGGCAATGCTAAATTCCACCTTGGAATGCAGGATCCATTCCGCGAGGTATTTCTCCACTTAGCAAAATAAGCCAAAATCTTCAATGTGTCCCCTTTCTACATACCTATGCAGTCTATTCCATTAAAGACTTCAAATTTATCGTAAGTCGTCCCTCAATCTCTTTGAAAATTGAGAGGCTAAAAAAGGAGATAGAAAACTTGGGAGAAAATGATCTCCTCGGAAAAAAAGAGAAAAGAGTTGATCTTAAACTCTGAGAAATTCTGCCTCTCCAATAATATTTATTAAAGAGGGATTTGCTCAAAATAAAGAAGTCATATGGACTGTGCCCTTAAAAACAAGATCCGATGTGATGGACTCATTAGTACCTCACATCCTTACACTTGTGTTCCTTCATTCCTTTGGCGTTAGTCCATTCTCTCTCTCACCCCTGAACATTATTTCTCTAATGACCGGAATGTGAAGCGGCATGATTTTCATTAGGTCCAAATTTTGACTTAACAACATTATACAGCCTAAGTATGCCATTTCTAGCCCTACCTTGAGCTCCACATAAACCTTTAGAATGTCGAGATTAGAATTGGCCATAGGCCTTGGTATGGATGAGTAAAATACCACTTGAGCGATTCAAGAGTACCAATAGAGGAACTAAAATTTTGAAATTTCTGAGACCTATTCTGAACAAGGGTAAGCTAACACTGCTCTGTCTTGGTTGTTCTATTTTCCAACCGCCTAAGATGAAGTGACATTTTAGAAGCCCTACATGTATAAGTATAAGATTGGGATACACTTGTACGAGTATATGTTAATAAATAATGAGATTATTTTCTTGTGCACTTAATATTTATTGAATAATGATATTGATGCAATCCTGATCCACCGGGTCCAATTCTGAGCTTTTTGCTTGAGGACGAGCAAAAGTTCAAGTTGGGGGTTGTGTTGGTAGTCGTTAAAGTCCGATTTCATACGCTGACATACACCAACTTTCTGGTGATTTGGGGGAAATCAAGATTTATACAGGCATTTTATTTAAACTAATAAATTTCCACAAGTTTTGGTGAGTTTTTGTCCTTAGGAATAAAGTGGAGGAAAACCGGAACTGAACCGGACATAGAAGTCGGTCGGCCGACCGACCTGGCCTTTGCACCCAACCGACTCCAACTTCTCCCAATTGCCAAGAAACGCATCAAGGAGTAATATCAAGCGTCCATATGCATCAGTTTGATCTAATGGATGTTGTTCCTTCACACTTGGGTCACTTGGCTCTTAAGGAAGTCAGTTCCACCGGCTCTAATTATCAAAACCGACGTGGGGGATCGATCTACACCATCAAAGAGGCATCCCAGGCGAAACGAGGGCCGGGATTGACCAAAGGTGGGTTGACCGACCCACCTAGGCCGGCCGGCCCCCTTGGATCCCCTCTCGGATTAGCTTACCTTTTTACTCCTCTCTGTGTGTGTGTCATCGGTCTTAACATCTTAATATTATCATTACCCTCGTTAACTAGTTGGCTGGTATCTTAAATAATATATATATGAGAATTATCCTTCTCCCTCGTTCCCTGTTGAATTGATACTCTGGAATACTCCCAAGTGAAAACTACAAGAGATATCTGTCCACTTGTGGATTATTTCTAATAGTGTAAGAATTGCCAACACCTACCATCGGGGAAGAGGATGGGGCCAAGCTCTCCTTTGGGGACTGCTGTGTTCTGTTCGCAAGAAGGCCGTGGAGTATACCGAGTTCATCCTAGGGCCAGCCATTACCGAAGAGGTCTCTAGAGCCGCCAATGCTGGGGTGACCATGAAGATCAACCGGGTTCGGGGCATCGAAACCCTTTTTACCAAGGGCAGCCACAAGCGCAGGAAGAAAATCGGGGGCGCGAGCACCTCTGGGACGCCTACCCTGAAGAAGGTTGTCGACTGGTGGCTAATCGGGGGTTACCGTCGACAATAAATTTGTTGTAGGGATAGATGCACTCGAACGAAACTAGATGGTAACACAAGACAAGGATTTATACAGGTTCGGGCCCTCAACTCGGAGGTAATACCTTAGTCCTGTGCTCTGTGATTATGTTTCTGCATTAATTCGTGGATGATGGGTGTGCAGATGTTGATGATGATGTCTATGACCCCTACCCCTCCCTTTATATAGTGTAGGGGATAATGTTACATGGTTCTATCTAGTACATGATACCATATTCTGCTATACCAGCACATGATATGCACCGATATTTACAGTTATGAATCTCCTAATTACATGGAGCTAGATCCTACCCTCGGGAACATCCTTGGTGACCAAGTTATGCATAGCTCGAGTGGTCTTCATCTCTATCCAGCCAGCTTGGATCGCCCCCTAGTCGCTACCTCATGGGCCTTCTAGAGGATACCCGGGGCCCATGTAGTCCACAGTAGCCCCCGAGTGCTTTACGATCGAATCAGACGTCCATCCGACTGGTTTGTTGGATGGCTTTTGTAATATGAGAAGAGATTGTAAAGAACTCAAGAAATCTCAAGTTTTTTTGTTGAAAGCAAAATTCCGGCTTTCGACCTATTTGGCACATCACTCCGACTGATGAATTCGGCTACTTGGCACCCATTCTCACATTGTGAAAATAGCAATCAACCCATCATGGAGCGCGCCTTAAGGCACGCAATCACAGCCTCCATCTTGGGCCATGCTATGTATTATGCGTTTGTATATGTAAGCATCAGACGCCTGGTTCTGTCTTGCAGTTACCAACACTTGGCCTATCATGGGCACGTCTTTCAGCTGAGTGGTATCTGTCCCAACCAGAGAAGGGATCAGCCGACGACCCATTTAAGGACGTGCCAACTGGATAAAGTTTAGCCGAGAGGCATTTGTACCCGGGTAGCGGTATACAACTGGCGACCTATAAAAGGCATACCTCCGAAACAGTATCCAAGCTTCATCAACACCCAACTTTGAACATGCAAAGTCGGCAACATGGGGTATGTCATGAAACATTTTTCAATGTGTGGCGCTTCTGGTTATATGCCCTCGAGGGTGTACTGAGGCTGAATTAGGCTCGATGTTAGCATACCACCACCGTTGGCGGTGTGTCGTTAAGAAAGCTTGTCAAGGGGGTTGCCCTTTGCTTAATTGGATTTGGCCCAAGCCCATTTTAGGAGAAGACAAAGAGTTTTTGCACCCTTCTGGCCCAGCCGAAGTGTCACGCGCTTCCGCCAAAAACGCAACCGCACCCACTCCCGTCTCATCGCCATGATGGTTTTACTGTGTTCAGAACGGGTTGCAAGGCGCATCTCTTGAACTTCTCTGTGTATAAAAAAGGCCTAGATGCAGCGCATTGCACCACAACCAGTCTTCAAGCCTTCTTCTCCCCTTTTCTCTCCAAACTTCTTCCTCCCATTGCACTAACGGGTTAGGAAGAAGAAATGGACGAGTGGGTCATGGCCGCCGCCGAGGATGCAGCCACCAATGCCGCCACTCAAGCTGCCCCTGGACGCCATCTGGAGGCAGTTCCACGAAGAGACCGCGGAAATCCGTGCTGAAGAATTCATTCAGGGTACAAGGATGCCACCCGGGAGAGCGAAGATCAGATCTCCTGAAAACCCCTGATCAACCGAGTGGCTGACCTCTTTGCCCCGGGCACGTTCATAGACAATTAGGGTTGCCCAGGCCCATATTTTTGTCAAACCCTCCTCCAGCGGTAGCAAAGAATTCCCTTCAACTTCAGTTTTCATTAAGAAATCCCATTCTAACTGACCAAGCCTGACTCCTTGGTAGGAACGCGTTGCGTTCTTCTCCATCCATCCAATCCCCGAAGCCCCCAGCCACAAGGAGGAACCGCTCAAACGTCCTGTAGAGGACTCGGCTGATGCTCCTCCAGCCAAGATGGGTAAGGGAATTATCTTCAAAGACTTGGATGAGGATGAAGACGAAGATGATGTCCCACTCCTACGCCGATGTCGTCATGACGCAAGGTCTAGCCCTGCCCCCACTGAGTGAGCTCCAAGCCCTCCATCTTCCCCAATTATCAGCCCATAGGCCAAATCAGGGCCAAGAGGGCCCTCCGGTTCCACCCCGAGTGGTCAAACCACCTAGAGAGGCATGGGGGTCAAATTCACCACGTCGCAAAGGTTTGCCCTTACAATATCTTCTTTCAATTACCTGCAGGGAACGCGCCTCCTAGAAACTTTGTGTCACTCGCAGGAAGCCCGTCTCAGGTACCTCCCGAGGCAGAACCAGCGCCAAGACTCTGAGTCCCACTCCTTCTGCTCCACCGTCATCTTGTCCTCAAGCGGATGCCACTCTGATCAAGGAGTCGGCCCAACATGCATGCCTCAACCGACTGCTCCGCCGCCCCAAGACGCACATCAACCTTCGAAGGCTAAGGGGAAAATTCCAGCTCCGGCTCCAGAGAGGTCGAAGCCAAAAATCGAGGAGATCCCTTGTCCCGCCACCAGTGCCAATGCTCCTCCGCTCCGTGTAAAATGGAGAAAGGAAATGGAAGGCTATGAAGTTGATGGCAAACAAGAGATTGATGAGTGGGAGACGCTGCAGAACGTAGCGAGGTTTAGTGTCAATATGCTCGAGGTAGACTTTCTTCATGTCCCGAATCTTTATCTCAATCGAAAACATGTCTAATCCTTACTCCTGCCTCTGCACAGCGCATGAGTAAGAGGGCGGTGCAGAAAACCCAGTGCCTCCAGAAGGCCATCAGCCAGCTGATTTCCAGGGACGAGTTCAACAATGCACGATACGTGCAGAAGTCACAATTCCATGGAGAAATCCAGGAGCTTTGTAAGGAGGTGACCAAACTACTCTGCCACGTTGAGGAGGCCAACACCATCCGTGGTAAGGAACCATCCGAGTTATGTCAAACTTGATATTATTCTGCAATACTTCTCAAGGTCAATCCCCTTTTGTACAAAGCTCTGAAGGAAAATCAACAAGTAGTGGAGGCAAGACAGAAGGCCATGGAGGGAGAAGTTTTGCTGGCCAACACCCAAGCCGAGAAGTCGGCTCAGGAGCTGAAGGGTAAACTCTCGAACTCTGACTCTCCCTGGCTCAGTCCCATCGGGGCCCTGATCTCGTTATCCTAACCGACTGATTTCACAGCCTATCAATTGAAAACAAAGGCTCAGTTCCAAGTCTTCAATGAGAAGGTGAAGTCCGCCGTCGAACGATGCAACCGAGCTCTAAGGGCAGTCGCTCCGATGCTTCAATATCTCCACCCCGAGGAAGAGCTGCCATCCAACGCCGACGTTGTAATGGCACGACTCGAGGATGCTCCTGCACAGCTTAAGGTCTTTGCAAAAGAAGCAGCGACGACTTGTATAAGCCAGGCACTGGCCATCATGAAAACGCATTTTGTCGACATATACTTTGACGCTGTGCAAGAGGGCTTCGCCTGCTCCGAAGAAGAAGCCTCCACTCTTATGGAAGAAGCCAGAGAGACTTCCACCACCCTGGTAGAAAACTTAAATTTGTAGACTCCTTGAACTCCATGGGGTTAACTTTGTAATCCTTGAACTCCATGGGGTTAACTTTGTAATATATCCAGCCATTGATCCTGAATACTACTAATGTCATTTATCCGAGTACTCGGTTTATCCATCTTTTCGTGTAACGCTTTTTGTCGAGTGATCTAGCTCCCGAGGGATAGAAATCAAGCTATTGGCTTTCTCCCCATGCACATACCGAGTGGCTAAACAACGTCTATTGCAAATATTAGCGCCACTACTCAAGAATTTCACGATACACAAATTCGACAGTCGTATGTAAGGAGAAAACAACTTTATTGACAAGATAGGGTGCAGTGAATCCACACACTATTTAGTGTAGCCCCCGATTTAATATTTAGTCGTGTACTGCTGAGTAGCATGTCAAACGAGCAACTAATTTACAATGTTTGAATACAGGATTGAAGAATAAAAGCAACGTAACAGCTCAATGTTCTAGGTATTAGGCACATCCGATCCATCTTGACGCTTTAGACTATAAGCCCCCGGGCGGGTCACCTCATCAATCACATAGGGGCCTTCCCAGAGTGGGGAGAGCCTATGCTTGTGCTTCTGCTTCCTTCGGAGGACTAGATCTCCTTTGGAGAATGCACGGCCCGCATGCTGCGCTAATGGTAGCGGCGCAGGCCCTGTTGGTACTTAGCTCGGAGCCAGAAATCGAGGAAATTCCTCGCCCTGCCGCCACTGCCAACGCTCCTCCTCTCCGTGTAAAATGGAGGAAGGAGATGGAAGGCTACGAGGTAGACGAACTGGAGACCGAACAGTGGGAGACGCTGCAGAAAAAGGTTGGAGACCGAAGAGTGGGAGACCGAAGGTACGAGTCACTCGTGGATGAGTGACTCGTACTTAGCGGCGTTATTGCTAACAAGAAAAAGGTTTTGAAGATATGAATAAAATGACAGTACTCTTTTTCTGCTAGGGTCTGGGCCTTCGTCCATTTCACAACAAAATCGGCGAGCGCTTCAAATTTCATGGCTAAACTGAGGCTTGAATGTCATTTCAAAGGCTCAAAACTCGATTGCCCACTTTGCAATTCTCTCAATGACTTCTCGATTGTGGAGTATATTCCCAAGCGGAAAGGAAGTGACCACCGAAATCTCATGATCCTGAAAATAATGCTTAAGTTTTTGTGACATGATGAGCACAGCGTACAAAAGCTTCTAAATATGAGGGTACCTTATTTTGGAGTCGCCCAATACCTCACTAAATTAAGAAGTAGACCGGGCGCTGGTTCTTCAGAAGGGAACCTTTCTCGTCCCGTTCCATAATCAATGCACTGCTGACTACGTGAGTTGTGGCATCGATGTAAAGTAGGAGAGGCTCTTGGGGCATGGGTGGGACCAACACCGGCGATGTAGCAAGGAATTTTTTAAAGTCTTCGAAGGCTTCTTGTACTTCTATGTGTCGACTGGTGGCTAATCGGGGGTTACTGTCAGCAATCAATTTGTTACAGGGTTATGTGCTAGAACTAAACTAGATGGTAACAAAACATAGGGATTTATACAGATTCGGGCCCTCAACTCGGAGGTAACACCCTAGTCCTGGATTCTGCCAGGTTGAGTTGGAGAAAAATTAGAAAGTCTAAACCAACTCGGATTAGAATTCAGGACTTCCCGAATTAAGATCCCAACGTTCCTTGTGAGTTTGCGGTCGAAACTTGGGGAGATGGTTATCTATAGCTTCTGGAAGACTCCCCTGTTTTTTGAGAATTTTCGGGTAAGTGTTCGTCATGATTTCGTGCAAAATACCTTCTAAATTGGGCCTTTTCAGGCTTAATCTGATTTTTTGATAAACCGAAAAATTAGGAAAAGGTGGGAGGTGCATTTGGGGCCTAGGAAACATGTTGCCACAGCTTTATCGATCCGAAATTCTAGGGAGGTCTTGAGCATAAAATATCCCATCGGACTCTTAAAACACTAGGTTTTGATAAATTTCGACAAGGATAAATAATGGAATTGAATATACCTTTGTTTTTCTTTCTTTTAAAAACTTGGCACATCTAATAATTTTATTAGGATATCACATTAGGTTAGATCCAACACGAATAACCACCCAAATAGAATACGATCTCTACGTGCACACATGTTGGATTCGCAACACAAACCTAAGAGCATCCCCAGCAGCCCCTCTTACCTCCCCTCTAAAGAGGGGCTATTTTAGATGGGATAAGAGGGGCTGTTGGGAATGCTCTAAGTATCAGTTCAAAATAACTTTTGTTTAGAGCAAGGTGCTTTTGTTCAGCCGAATCATAAAGCTTGGCCAAAGCATAATCATCGTCCAAGACTCATGGAGAAAACCGCAAAAGGAATACCTGTGGATAATTGACCTCCTTAACAAGGCGTTCCTGAGCTTTCAAGAGATTCAGAAAGGATGTTTTAAGAAGGAATTCGATGTCAAGCTAAGCGACTGGGTACGCTAAAACAACGTAATTGCCCTTTGTCAATTAATATTTCTTATTATTACTGATCTGTAATTGCCCCGCATCGACCATACGTAAAACAACAATCTACGGGAAATAACCTATGTGGCTACTATGTGTTCCACTATATCCAAATGATGTGCCACGGTGAGCTTGAGCCTCCTGAAGAGGTTCGTATATATATGCACGCAACCGTGCATCTAGCAACAACTTAATAACGTTCTTATGTACTCCATTAATTTACATGGGTGCACGTATTTATTTATTTTTCACTTTAATTGAATTGGCAGCCCGACATGGATAAATATACTGAAGTGTTACCACATCATCGGGTGCTCGCATTACGAGAACAACTATTCGGCTTCATTCTTGATGAGGTCATTAACTCCTAGGGCGAGTTCCATTATCGAGAATCATATTCCAACACGAACGAACTAGGGACGACTTCTACGTCGTCAAAGAGCGTCAAGACACTACAAGGAATTCAACCTATTGCAACGACAATTTTTATTGCATTAAGCCTAAAATTATGGCAATATGTGCATATTGCAACAAAACTAAATCGTTGCAATAATCTCCGTGGTAATAAGAAGTTGCAATGATATCAAAATCATGGCAATAAGTTTCTTTATTACAACAATATAGTTGTTGCAATAGCATATCGCCACGTTTGTGAAATCGTTGCTATAACTTATTGCAACAGATATTATTTCATAGCAATATCATAATGCAACAAAATGGAATTCGTGGTAAAACTTATTGCAACAACATATAAGTCACATAGAAAAACAAATACGTAGATTCTAGGATTCGAACCCACAACCTCTTGACTTAAAGTAATCTCACTTAACCAACTCACCTCGCATGACTACTTGTATAAAATATATCATGTTTTCATTTTGATCTTTTTTCAAGAACATATTGCAATGAAATAAATATTGCAATATGTCCAATATTGTTGCAATATGTATATATTGCAACGAAATCAAAATCGTTGCTACCCATAGCAATAATTAACCACCTGCAATCGTTGCAATAGGTGAAATTTTTTTGTAACAATATTATTTTGTTGTGATAGAAGTTAGTTATTGCAACGACTTATTTTTTGTTGCCATAGTAGCTAGTTAATGCAACAATTTTATTTTCGTTGCAACACATTTAATTTATTGCGATAAAAATAATAAATAATGCAACAATTCACTATTGTTGCGATATAGGAAACTTATTACCACAAAAAATATTATGTGGCAATAGCATTGGCTATAGCAACGAAATTTATTTTGTTGCAATCGCTGCGTGGCAATAGGTAGAATCCCTTGTAGTGAGAAGAGTACTGCAAGAAAACAATAAACTGTTTTGTCCATTTTGCACAATGTATATTAATTATAAACTTTGTAAATTTGGCCGGTGCATATAAAGTGTACATTATTACATGTATTATCTAATATATTTAAGCTTGTTTGATCGCTAATTATATGATCATCCTATATGTATTTAAATTTAAACGACAAATAAAAAAATCTTCTGTCGAAATATATATTTAAATATCTATTTGCACCGCCCAGAAATGAACCAGGTGGCCTACTGTACGTCTGTGCAAGCGGTTTTTGAACCTCTTGCGGAGATACCTCTGTACAAGCGGTTCGTGCCTCCAACCGCTTGCGCAGACGACCCACGTGACCTACTGGCCCGCCCGCGCCATCGCCCTGTGAACCGCTTGCAGAGGGGCATCACTAGCGGCTCTGGGAGCCGCTTGTGATGCTCCTCGGGCATCAGTCGCGGTTGCTTGCAAGCGATTCTAAAACCGCTTGCATAGGCCTTACGAACCGCTTGGGAAGTCCCGATCCGTAGTAGTGTGCGCAGGTATACATGAAACCATTGAAGATCGATCCAACTGCTACGACGGCTCTTGCATAAAATTAATGTACAGGTTTTTGCACACATATATGGCCATGATCTGCCACTGCCAGCGAGATTTAACAGCATACAAGAGTTGAAGAATTCATGGCGGATACACAACGAACAGCTGTACCAAACACGTAGAGATGGATAAATGGGGCGAGTGGTACTGGGACCTCGATCGGCACGGCCTATACGTGGTCCTACGTATTACTGCTGCGTACATCCCTTTGGCATATGTATGACCGCGCGACCAGATTGCGCTCACCAACACAAATCAACCACTTTCTGTACACGCGCAATTAATGTAATACCACTGCTTCTTCGAAGTTTAAAATGCAACTAACGAACTAGAAATTTAGAAATTTCTACAGGGTCTCCCCTTAAATTATGTACATCCACGCAACAAAGATATTGCAAATAATCGTAATTTTAACAATATAAGTATACTAGTAGGGTTAGCACACCCGTGGAGCGCCACTGCAAGCCCTCTTGTATCTGAGTAAATAAAGATGCATCACAAAACAAACTAATAAAAAAACATTACTTTTTTTTTTTTGTTCTTATTTTTTAAATTTTTTTCCCGACATTAGTTGCTGGTGTCAAAATTTTTTATAGGTCATTATCATCATACTACGGTGCCTTTTGCAAAACTTTTTTCCCTAGAATTTTTTAAGTGGACATAAAAGTTACAATAAAAGAAAAGAATGAATTGTTTCGTAATACAATCATTTGTAAGTCCTAAATGTTTAAAAAATAGCTAGCTTTTTTAATGGACATCTTCATGAATGCGTGTTCTTAAACTGTAGTTTTGAATTTCGAAGGTTTTTTATTTCTATTATTTACTAATTGATATCGAAAAATTTAACATCTGTATTGATTAAATACCAGTGTTTGCCTAGTCGGGCAACTAGCACGACTAGTCGCTAGTCGATGGCAATCCGCACTGATTAGGGCCTAGTCGGCGGATTAGTCGGTCAGACCGCCTAGTCGGTCAAAGTCGGTCAAAATCAGACTAGTCGGTGCTAGTCGGTCGGTTCAAGTCGGCGACTAGTCATTTAATCGGGCCGACTAGGATAATGAAAAGGTGGGTACACAGTCACACACTAGTTACTAGTACACTAATAGTCTAATACACTTATACATCAGAGACCAAACTAGGGTTAGGCGTGGCCGGTGGCCGTGCTCCCTCGCCACGCCTCCCTCTGTCTCCCTCAAGCGCCGCCGCCTCCCTCTTCCACCCTCCAGCGATGTCTTATGTGTGTCAGTGTGTGACTTGTATTATTATTTTCTGTATTTATGTTATGCTTATTTGTATTAATTTTCTTAGTAGCCATATTGGAGTCTCCGACTAGTCCCCGACTAGTCGGCCTAGTCGCTAGTCACTAGGTAACCGACTGACTAGCGACTAGCGACTAGGTGAACACTGTTAAATACATTTATGGACCCTTACTATAAAGTTTTAATTGCATTTGAAAAAAAATGTAAACTTCTATATTTATTTACGTTTCTGTAGACCAAATTTCTCCCATTTGATCCCCTCTCTCTCCATTCTTTCTAAAACTCATGTTTTAGTGGTTCAAAGTTCTAAAATTGAATATCAACAAATTTAAAATTTGAAAATAAATTTTAGGGAGTTTAAAAGATATCGAAATTTCCATTTCAATTCAGGTTGGGAATTTGGAAATAAAAGTTAAGAATTACCAAAACTGTAAGATTCAATAACATGAATTAAGCAAATTATAGAATACAAAAAAAGAAAACCTAAATTTAGAAAATTCAAAAAAAAATTTAAAGCGAATATATCAAAATGTAAAATACAAAATATCTATAAAGGTTTAGAATTTCCGAAATTCATTTAATTTTGAATTTTTAAGAGGCGAGCGAGAGGCAATATAGGTTGTGCGAGGAAAATGACGGAGTGGGGATTCGATCCCCGGACTCCTTGGCGAAAGCTACCTTGTCTAGCCAACTTGTCAAAGTGCGCACCATGTTGCTCAAGTAGGAAGAAAAATGATTTTGAAGGTTAATTTAATATGGATGGCTGGATTTGATTCGAACAGCAATTGGACGGCTCTGGACGATGCCACGCGTCGCAACACTAGCGCTTTGACAAACAGTGTTCCACGTGTTCAGCCAGGACACTGAGTGTTCGGCTTTGTACTATTTATTAATAATTGATTTTCAACGCAATCAGGCATTCACATGCTAAACACCGGTTTCACCTCAATAGGGACCCATTACAAACCCTCTCACTTCCCTTAACACCCGATAAGAATGTAGTAACATGATGCAACAATGTCTCCTCTGTTATTTTATACAATTATCACATCATTCATCATTTAGAAATGAGAACTTGCCACCACACACCTAAACACAAATCATCTGGCCATATGACAATCTTAAGCCATCAAACCAATTAACCATGCATCCAACCAAACACCTCTTTAATATATACTTACCTTTCATCTGCGAGCGATCAAATGATGTTTAGACAACACCAATCCCGACCTCACACCTACAAAAAGATAGTTCTCAACACAATGCTTCCTCAAGAAACTCAATAAATAAACCATATAGCATAGTTATGCTCTCTCCTCCTTTTTTGTTGCCTAGTACACGCCTAGACCACCAAAACTTAAGCAAAAGACAGTCTAGATTGGGACAGCAAGTCTAAAACAGTCATAACTTTCAAACCGCTCAAGTGTTTTTCGTGTACATGTACACAAAAGAAAGCTAAGACTTATACACATAATTTTTGTAGTAGGGCAAATTTTGAATCACACAGTAATTCACATGGTCAGAACACCATCGAAACATGCCGCATATTCAACCAATTTACTCATTTACTAAACTTGCAACCTCAACAACTAACCATCATTAATTCATAAAAATCATCATCTAATTTGGGAGGAACCTCACAACAGCACATTCAATACCCTCTCAATCATATAGTTCTCTTGCCTCTAATCAAAGGAAAGCATAGAGAAATGATTTAAAATTCATTTCCCTTGAGAAAACCGATGAAGAATCCAAGCATAGGTGTAGGATCCTCCCCCCCCCCCCCCGCATCTCTTCCTTTTTTCTTCCTCTCCTTCCCTTTCTTTCCTTTCTAACCGACCCTTAGTCCTCTCCTCTATCCTCAATCAACAGGAAGGGAAGCCAATAGGGAGGGAGACTCCGTCAGGGTGAAGCTCTTCGGTGCGGCGATGTCTCTTTGGTGCCGCGGTAGCAGCACTGCACAGATTGGCGGGAGGCATAGAGGTCGACATCAGGAGAGGGCAATGGCATGTGCTGGCGATGGTGACGGCTAGTACCAGCGACGACCCATAGCGACGGCATTGACGCTAAAAACAATGACATTGGAATTAGGATAGTGACGATGGTAGCGTCTTAGCCTCCTAGGGAAGGCAACATAAAGCCTCTCATCCCTTGTCTTCTTATGGCCACGTGTGGGCCGATCCAGGCAAAAGCCCAATGGCCTATATGGGTCAATACACGCACCTTGTCGCACAAGTGGATGACGGTCAGTTTAGTTTTGGCCCATTTGATCCTATCAGTATGTAAACCGGGTTAACGGGCCGGTGTTTAGGCATGGACCCAATTTGCAAAAGAACTTGGCAGGGCTAGGTTGGCGCAGTAGATGCAATTTGATTTTTTATGAAAATTCTCTAAACTATATGATTGAAAATAAGGCTGAAACTAATCTAGATATTGAGATTCTCACATATAACCGAAATCCTTGGTATCAAATGATGTGCATGGTATCAATGTTTTTGTGAGATGGATAGATTCGATTTAAGTGTCACGGTGACCTTGACAATCTGACTATCAGCCATACAAGGATGGAACACGACAATCACTAAAGCCAAACACGATCGATCTGATCACAAAAGGGTGTGTTCCTATGAGCATCCAAAAAAAAGGAAAACAAAAGTAAAACTAATATTAAATTGCAAATATTGAGCACATGGTTTGGGGATTTCAAAGGTCGTCGTTGTTGATCTTGCTGGCACAAAAGGAATCGAGGTTGTTTCAACACACATGTGAAAAACTAAACAAAACACAAAGGAAGAATGGGGTGGTGCCCATACATAGAGGATGCAAAATGCCTAGAGGGGTGTACTAGACATCTGGGCACATGTAACCATGCTACTCTAGTGGTGCATGGGCCTTTGGCACAAAATAGGGGTGATAGATTCTGATCGCTTGTCTTGTAAGTTTTTCATGAAGTGCTCATTTGTATCAAATGGACGTCATATGCGGTCTGGGCATCTGTGATGAGTGCAGATTGGTATCTAACAGACAAAGGGACTCTAGAAGACTTAGGTTTGGAGTTGGGTTTGCTTGGTCTAGTGTGATGAGGGTGAGGTGGGAAGGGGGAAGGAAAGGTTGACATGTTGGACCTCTCACATGTGTGAATGGTTCAGCCAATGGATTTAAGCCTACTTTGTTTTTTCCTTGTCCTTTTGACTATGTAGTGAATGCAGTGGAGGTCACAGATGTGGAGAAATTAAGAGCTGTGATTATGATCTTACTTTAATGTCCTTGTTGGCTACTTTTGGGTTTGAGCTCCCTTACGAGCTACGGTAGAACACTAACATTACCATGCATGCATTCACTCAGTCATTTTCCTCTCCATCCATGTATAGAAAAATATATACCTACATAATTGGTGGAACAAGATAAACCATATTAAAATGAAATTGCTTTTGTTAATTGCAACCGTGGAAAAAATATTCTTGTCATAATATATTTACAGTTGTATATTATACCAACAAATATTAGTAATATAAATTATTAGTATTTAAAATGAACATATACATCCCTAGAATAATTTTGTATGATAAAAATAAATTATTAGCATTTAAAATCATGTATTTTTAGAGAAACATTTAGAATTATATAAGCAAGGAAACAACACAAATGATTATAATTTACATGCTCCCTTTTTTTATATATAAAGACGTATTTTGAATTGGCGCATAGATTAAGGAAGTTGTCAATTTAAAAGAAAGTTGTTCATAAATGCATATGACATAATTGTGTAATAAATAAGGATAGACAAAAAAAAATTGCGCACGCCTTATATTTCGACACAAAATCATTCATACTATATGCCTTACATAAAAAAAAACAGAGAGTAATATTTATTTGAATTCATTTGCATTAAATGGGTACTCGACTAGATAATTCTTAATAAAAACTTCACCTCTCTGTCATCCCACGCTCTCCGCTATATTTTTAAATAGGGATACTAGGGAACAATATACCATTAGAATGGGACATGTGTTTCGCATGAAACGCCGTGCGAAACACATGAAACACTCATGAAACACCATATGAAATGAAACACCACATAAAACATATGAAACATGATATGAAACACCTACACAATTGAAACAGTATACCGTACGTCTATTAGCATTTTTTTAATTTTCAACACGGGAATTTTCTCCATATTGAAAGGAAAGGATAAGGTACATGTCCTAAACAGAAATGCTACGGGACCATGACCATCTTTGTAACAACAGTCACAAATTTACCATTTAAAGCGGATTTATCAGCAAAAAAGGAGTACTAAGCGGATAGAAGACTGCATGACATACAATCCGGCCCATCCAGCTGAAAATTCCAGCATTTCTCATATTGTGCCCGGAAATGGGACGCGAGCTGCCACACGGTTCGATCTTCTTTTATAATTTATAGGAAAAAGTCTAATTACCCATCTGAAATATTGACCCGATCGCACGTAACCCCTTAACTTCTAAAACCACCGGAAGCAGACTCGCGCGCGTAGAGTAAGTAGACGTACATGTCCCGATCACCACCAAGCAGGTCGCACCGTGGTCGGGGTCGAGTGCCGACAGGTTGGAGAGGTCGCCGACTACTCGCCGAGTGGTCGCCGGTACTAGCCGAGTGCTCGGAGTAGATTGCCGAGTGGTCGCCGAGTAGATCGTCGAGGCCACTGAAGATCCAACCGAGTTAGCGCGTACGTATACGGCAATGCCTCTAGCGGTAGTCACGCGTACCAAACAGGAATACGGCGCAAGGTGTGCTAGCAACCCGCCGCACGGCTAGGGTTTCTAAAGAGCCGGAGGGGCGCGCGACGACGCGCTAGTGAGCTTCGGCCCGCTAGGGTTCCATCTCCCATGCGGATCACATCCACGCATAAACCCATTAAAAAGTTCCAACCCATTAAGTATGTGACCCGTTAGGTTTAGTGCAAGTTGGCAGTGGATCCAATCCAACGATCAACATAGGCACCTAGCAATACTTATTGACCCCGAATGCACAAAATAAATATTCAGCCGAACATTTGATACATCCACGTATACCGATCCCTTTGCCACACGATACCAGTTAAGCTCAAGGCGAAATACGCGCCACCCTTGTTAATAGCTCAACCAATTCACTCGACAATGTGATGAATACAAATCATGACTAACACTTTAGTTATATTAGCACGGCCGTGCACTTTCCCTATCCATCAACACGAGGGGCTCGGAGGTATTTCTCCTGTTATCCTGAAGGGGAAAATTTCATCTTGATCATCACACCCCTGGCTATTTATCGTGGCATACCTAGTAGTCAGCTTTGTAACTACCCAGTTGCGGTGTAGCGTTTGATGACACCAAAGCACACGAGTCAACATGGTGGGAATCTATAATAATCTCAGGTCTAAGGATTATATAGGTGTACCACTCGAGACTATACGCTGATGACTCTATAAGAGATAACAGCACACATTGTCTTGGAGTAGATCTGTCCGACTAGCCATGTTCTCCAACATGTGTTCATACTATTGGTTTGATATCTCCATATCTATGGTATGTGAAACATTACCATCAACCAATACGTATGCTAATCAAATCATAAACGCTCCTCGTGATGATATGGATCAGGGACCTATTTAGAATAATGTCACTTAACAATGTGTTTCACAATCAAGTTGTATCCAATGGACAAAGTCAAGGGCAAAGTCATGACATTTATTCGGGGAACCGATAAACAATGTTATCAAAAGTACATAAACAATGACGTGGTACAATCATCACAATGATTGATCTATGGTATATCCCTTTCAAAGTTCACGTGGCAAAACCACCTTGATAAACCGAAGCAGGGGTTAAGTGTACCGGTTTTGAAAATATAGGGGTCACAATATTTGGTTTGCCAGTTCAGGGGGTTATGTGCGCTCAACTCAATACTTTAGGGGGTAAGCAGACTTTTTCCTAATTTATACTCCATACTGTTAACACCCAAATTTGGCAAGAAAATCAGATATTGTAAATAAGTCATTGTTATCGGAATTATTGGGCTGTATCAGAATATGGGCTTAATTATCAAAGGATAGAGGTGTGTAAAAGAAGATTCCGATGGTTCCAAGACTCTAGGAGAATTACGAAGCTTTGATCAGAAGATGTCTTCCACGACGCAGTAAATTAGGTTGTGTTGGTTTCGGTTTTGTAATAGTATAAATATGGTCCCAAATCTCGTATGAACGATATACGACATACACAAAACACAACTACTTTTTTCGAATCCGATCGACTTCGTCAAAAGGCTTCAACTCGCAGGTAGAGCTATCTCGATGAAATAATCGATTCTCTTCTTGTAACCCGTATGCATGGCTGTATCGTTCCGATCTCATGTATACAAAGCATCTTAGACTGTCTTGGTTTTACCGATCTTTAATATGTTCTCACATGTTACACTGTCTTGTTTAATCGATCCGTAATATGTGTTTACCTTGCAATGCTGATTGTCAATTATCTTATGTGCTTTTTGTTAATCCGATATATGCAACTATCTTGTTTGATCGATCTTGCATATACTTGTTTTAGGGCTTCGCATGTCTAGATTATTGGCCGATTAGCATTGTATTTACCCGTATTGGCTGTGTTAAGTTTTAATCGATTTATAAGTTTATACCTGGATTTAGATCTGAATACTGTCTTGGATTGACCAATCTATTTAGTCTGTTCCCTGGTTTAATCTGATAAATTGATTCAAAGATTTATGGCTAATATTATCTATAAAAATAACAAAAAGAGATGAAAAGATTCATGTTTAAATGTTTATTTATAATTATTGCTCTATCGGACATTAAGCCGATAGAATTATAATCGGATTCCCTAAAGCCGATTCTTAAATACCTGATCTAGCTCTTTTCCAAAGCCGATTACGGTTATGTTACTAATAATTTTCTCCTTGTCAATTTATAGGTCAAATTGACTGGCACGTTTGGTAATCGTGGTTGCGACACAAACACAGATTTGACGCTTGCGCGGTGTGTTTGCGGAATATCAATTTTCGTGTCAACACACTTTTTGGCATGCTCGGTGGGACCCGAATAATCAGAATTGATGAGATGACTCGCACTGATGCTGAGGCGGAGGTAGAGGCACTTAAGCTTGCTGTTGAAGCTGTGACTTATGATGAGCTGAACCCTGATCAGAAAAATGAGATTGAAGATAGGCTCGCTGAAATTCATGAAGAAAACAAGAAAAGGATGTTGACAGGCTATCGGAAAACTCGCAGTGGCCAGGTCACAAAAACTTATATTGGAGATCCATTGCTTACTGGAGATTTTTCCGAAATCATAAGGGATCAGATTAATAGTTCAGTTTACCGATCAATGCTAGATCAATCATCGGTTTTGGGGCAAATTGTGCAAGAGGGGACTAGTTCTGCTTTGCATAATATCATGATGGGCCAAACTCCTCTAAGGAATCGGAATAACCCGCCAGAGATAAGTTTGGGAAACCGATATCCACCTCATGCCCAGATCGCAAGTACCCAGGCAGGAACTTCTCTAGCTGGAGCTTTTCAAGCAAATCCTTCATTATCAGCTTTTAACACAAATCTAGTTTTCAATCCAAATCCTGCCGTGGACTATATGGGCCCCGGGTATCCTCTAGAAGGCCCATAGAGGAGCAGATAGGGGGCAATCCAGGTTGGCCGGCTGAGGATAAAGACCACTCGGGATATGCATCCTTGAGCTCTAAGGAAGTTCCCGAAGATAAAATCTATCTCCATGTAATTAGCAGATTAGCGCATGCATGACATGTAACAGCATAACAGAATTGCTTACCGTGTACCACGCACAATCCTGTAACTCTATCCCCCCTAGACTATATAAGGGGAGGTGGTAGAAGCCATCGGCATGAGACCTAGAATCATCCACAGTGCACGGCATCATCTTGCATCCCGCATCTCGATCCACCATACAATCCCAGAACACAGGAAGTAGGGTGTTACCTCCTCAGTTGAGGGCCTGAACCTGTATAAACCCTTGTCTTGTGTTACCATTTGACTTAGTTCTTGATTAGCGTCCCCTCGTACAAATTCATTGCCGGCGATGACCCCGCAGTTAGTCACCAGTCGACAGTTGGCGCGCCAGGTAGGGGGTAGCGTCAAGATCATCTTTTAAGTCAGATGGCTTCTTCGAGATCGCTGCACATCGCCATGAAGCTCGGGCAGCCCCTTCGGTTCGGCACCCTGGACTTCGTCGCCGATGGCGTCGGCAATCTCCATCTCTCCTCTCCCGGAGAGATTCCTTCGCAAGGAGGCGCACGCGATAGAGGTGACCTATTGCCTTTTGGCTTGGAGAATTTAGCAAGCGCCTTCCGCGGATTGACCCCCTCGCTGTTCGCCTTCGCACCTCCTCCCGAGGAAGACGAAAAAGGACTCGGCGGGCTCAACCGCTTGGGCGTGGATTATATCTTGCCCCACAACAACTTATCGCCCTCGGCTGAATTTCCCTTCGGACTCGAGAATTCCGTCGCGACTTTCGCACGAGATTCCTCGGCTATTCGGATAGGAGATAACCAGTCGGCGAGCGCATCAGGCCCAACCATGTTCGTGGGTGTCATCAACGGTGGCCAACCCATTGGACAGAGTGAACAAGTCAGCCTCTCCGCTTCTGACTCAGAGTCCGACGGGAGTGCTGAGATTCGTAACTACCGAGAGGTTTTTGTCCTAGGCGCGGATGATCACCACTCCACTTCTCTGCTTGTCACGTACAAAGAAACCGACGCTGGCGCGAACCCAGATCCTCGCCAGGTGGATAAATAAGGTCGCGTACAACAACTTCGCGTCCGTGGCCGCGACATCCAGAATGAGCTCCGCGCGGTGAAGCTAAGGGATCAGGTGGTCTACAACACTCCCCAGGCCAACGTCATCGCGTCAAAGACTCTTCTTGAGACTATTGCGCCGCAACCTCCAGAGGGCAGCCCGTGTATCTAGACCCTTGCTCGAGCGACGGCCCTGGTGGAGATGGCTGCCATACAGCAAAACGAGGCAATACCGGCTCCGACCGCCGCCGCTCGCGGTCGATCACGCTAATCGAATCAGGCTCGTTCCTCGGTGGCGATTCACACCAATCGCCTGCCCGTGATTTACATCAACACATCGAAGCCAAGCGGCGGGAGCGCAGCAACGGCGAGCGGAACTCTCGTGGCCATCACTGCCGTCGCGACTATGACCAAGCCAAGAGCACCGCTAGTCGGCGCGACCACCGTCAAGAGCAGCGCCAAGGCCCGCGACAGAGGCATCGTAGCAGATCCCCAAGGCGGAGGCGGCCACGACCGTTGGAGGGAATTCGGGCCTTCACCCCGGATCTTCGCCGAGTGGTTTGGCCGAATGGTTTCAACCTCAAAGGCATCGACAAGTTCGATGGTGAGAGGGATCCAAAGAACAGGCTGCAAGTTTACGCCTTAGCAGTCAGCGCGGCAGGAGGTGATCAGAACGTTATGGCAAACTACTTGCCGGTCGCTTTGACCCCAACCGCCCAGACCTGGCTAACGGGACTCCCGGAGAACTCTATCGAGTTTTGGGACGACCTCCAGGAGCAGTTCATCGCTAATTTCCAAGGGACCTATGAAAGGCCCGCGGGGAGATGGGAGATTGGACAGCTACACAGGCGCAAGAACAAGACTCTTCGTGAGTTCATCAAGCGCTTCACCAAGAAGAAGAATGAGATCCGGGACGTTTCGGAGCAAACCGTCATCGATGCCTTCTTTGCCGGATGCATGTCCAAGGAGTTAATCAGGCAGATGACCCGGGACCCCCCGCATAATCTCAAGGCCATGTTCACGATGGCGGACCAGGAGGCCGAAGCCGAGGAGGCCATCACGATGGCAACGACGGAGGCCCCAAAAAGAAGCCCAACGAAGAGCAAGGCAAGCCCAAGGACAAGAAGCGAAAGGGGGACGAGATGGTCGCAAACATGGAGCGCAACCGACCGAAGCCCCTCAACGACAACGACTACAAAAAAGTGATGGATTCGGTATGTCCCTTCCATCCTCGAGGAAAGCACTCTGCCAAAGACTGTCTTATTCTACAGAAGTTCGCCGAGAGCTCGAACCAGTCAGCTAAAGGCGGTCAAGGCAAGAAACCCGATGGAGATTACCAGGACGCTGAGCCCGAGATCAGCTACATCTTCGGGGGCTCTGACGCATACGAGTCAAAGCGGAAGCAAAAGCTTACCACTCGGGAGATTAACGCTATCATGTCCGCGACGCCAAAGTATTTGCGCTGGTCTGAGGTGCGCATCACCTTCGACCGATCGGACCACCCAGATCAGATTGCCTTCCCTAGGAGGTATCCTCTTGTGCTGGACCCGGTCGTGCGAGGAAACAAACTGAAGAGGGTTCTGGTCGATGGCGGGAGTAGGATTAATGTCCTTTTCGTCAAGACCCTGGACCAGATGAATATTCCACGTTCCGAGCTACGACAGGGATCATCTCCCTTCCACGTGGTAATCCCCGGGACATCCGCAATACCACTCGGACAGATCTCTTTGCCCGTCACGTTCGGGACCAAGGACATCTATCGAACCGAGAGTCTGAGTTTTGAAGTGGCTGATTTCGAGATGGCATATCATGCCATCTTGGGAAGGCCGGGGATCGCCAAATTCATGGCGGTTCCCAATTATACTTACCTCGTCTTAAAGATGCCAGGTCCCAATGGTGTAATCACCTCCTCGATACGTTAAATGTCCCCGCTCTGTGATAAAAAAGTGTGAGATGGCGCAGTAATCGGACTCGTACCGAGATGGAGAAGATCCAACTAGAGGTTGCATCCCTTCAGGAAGAGGGGGATGTCCCCACCAAGAAGCAGGCCAAAACATCCATCCAAGCAGCCGAAGAAACCAAAAAGATCCTGTCGGACCCGTCTGATCCGGCCAAGACAGCCGTGATCGGGACAGGGCTCGACAGCATATAGGAAGACGCGCTCGTCACTGTCCTTCGGGCCAACCGGTATGTGTTCGCTTGGAAACCTTCGGACATGCCTGGTGTTCCGAGGGAGGTGATCGAGCACTCTCTCCACGTCGATGAAAAGGCGAAGCCAGTCAAGCAATGCCTACAAAGATTTGCCCCGGATCGAAAAGACGCCATACGGAGTGAGATCACCAAATTGTTAGCCGCTCGGTTTATCATAGAGGTGTATCACCCTGAGTGGCTTGCCAATCCGGTCCTGGTGCAGAAGAAAAACAAGACATGGAGGATGTGTGTCGACTACACGGACCTCAACAAAGCATGTCCCAAGGATCCTTTTGGGCTCCCCCGCATCGATAAAGTGGTGAATTCCACCGCCGGGTGCGAGCTCTTGAGTTTTCTGGACGCCTACTCAGGCTATCACCAGATCAGTCTGAAGGAGGAGGATGGCATCAAGACGTCGTTTATTACGCCTTTTGGCGCCTTCTGCTATATCACAATGAGTCGTTGCGCCGATGTAGAGTAAGAGGGGCTCCCTCCAGAAGGTACAGCGTCCGGTCTACTTCGTAAGTGAGGTATTGGGCGACTCTAAAACAAGGTACCCACAAGTTCAAAAGCTTCTGTATGATGTATTACTGACGGCGTGCTCTCCGCTCAACCACGGCGGATCACACCCCTATCAGATTTCTACCTCTGCTAGCCGATCAGCACGGGCTCAGTTCGATTCGAGCGTCAGGAGCGGCGAGGAGCGACACGCAGAACTTACCCAGGTTTGGACCCCCTCGCGGGTAACAGTCCAACTCCTGCCGAGCCTTAGCTCTTTGCTTGTTGTGGTTGCGTGGGAAAGATTACAGAATGTCCGACCTCCCCCTCCTTTCTCTCTCTTCTCCTTTTATACAAGCCTTGGGCTGACGGAGAGAGCCGAGGGGGTAGGCAGTACAGTATACTTAGTACACTGATAAGACATAAGAGACGGGACAGGAGAGATGAAAACGTGCTGCTACTGTGCCGAGCGGCGCTGCCCACGCGTGCCTCGCAAGTGGCCTCTGACTCGTATGATCACGCCGGTGAAAGAACCGGTGGGACCCAGCTTGCTCCTTCTGACGCGGGCGGCCATCCTCATGACGGCAAACTCTTTCTTTGCCGGTCAATTCCGCAGCGCCACAGTGACAGTTTGATCACACCTGCAGAGGTCACTGTGGCGGTAATCATCTCTTCATCGATCCGTCCGCGCGTGATGTCGCATTTAATGCGCCTGTACTTCACTGCAGGGGAGAGCCTTCGCCCGAAAGACTGCCTTCGGGACGCTTCCTGCCACGCGGGCCCCACCCGACAGCCGAGAGCTCTCGCGACTCGCCCCGCCAGACCGGCGCCTCGAGGAGCTCGCCCACACGCTTAGGCCTCGATCGCCACCGACGTGTGGTGCCCCGGCCTGACGCCCTGAGGAGTTCGCCCACGCTAGGGCCGATCGCCGCACGGACGTGTGGGGGCCTCGCGTGGCGCCACGAGAGCTTCGCCCACACGCTTAGGCTCGATCGCCCACCGACGTAGGTGCCCTGGCCTGACGCCCTGAGGAGTTCGCCCACACGCTAGGGCCAGATCGCCCGCCGGACGTGTGGGGCCCTCGCGTGGCGCCCTGAGGAGCTCGCCCACACGCTTAGGGCTCGATCGCACCGACGTGTGGGGCTCTCGTCAAGGCCCCGAGGAGCTCGCCACACGCTTAGGGCACGATTGTTCGCTCGACGATGGGGCTCTCGCCTGACGCCCTATGGTGCTCGCCCACACGCTAGGGCCTGATCGCCCGCCTGACGTGTGGGGCCCTCGCCTTCTTTCGTACTCTTCGTACCCCGGTATTTATTGTACCGATAGTAGCCCCCTTGTCCACCATGATACGCGAACCGTCGCGCCGATATTTCGCCATTTCTCGTGCGATGGGAGACGAATCGTGGGGGGGCCCACCCCTGCGGCGGCCGTACGCCCGGTTCTTCACCTGCGCACGATCTTCCTTGGGGAACCGTGCCGCTTTTTGCGGGAAGTCGAGGCGCACGAGGCATAATGGCGCCGCGTGCGCGCGAGTGGGGACGGAATCCAAACCGTCACGCTCGCTCCTTCTACCTATAAATGCTTCACTTCTCTGCGCCGCAATGAGTTCTTTCGCACGCCAAATCCTCAAACTGCCATCCACCATCTTCGCCGCCTCTGTAGAGCTTTTTCGCCAATGCCACCGCCGTCCTCCCATGGCTCCGAAGCGCAGCAAGGGTCGTCGCGGGGACGCCGCACCGGCCGCGCCGACGCCTGACTCTGCTTTGCCCGCCTCTGTGGCCGATGAGGAGACAGTTGTGCTGTTCCAGCGGCACGTGCCACCGTCCGCCGCCAGGTTCCACGCCGGCACCATGGCGCCAAGCCTCCGCACCGAGGAGATCATCACCTTCACCTGGGCCGTGCTGGTGGGGCTTGTCCCACCGTACTCCGAGTTCTTCTTGGGGGTGCTTGCCTTCTACGAGATCTACGCGGCGCACCTTCCCCCCAACTCCATTGTGATGCTGGCCATCTTCGCCCACCTCTGTGAAATGTTCGTGGGGGTGATGCCGAGTCTTCCGCTCCGGCGCCGGCTCTTCACGCTGCACGTGAGCTCGCGCTCGAGCGGGGCCGTTGGGAGCTGCTACTTCTCGCTCCGCGACGCCACCGCCTTCATCTCGGTCGCGCTCAAGTCCAACTGGAAGGACTGGCCGCGACAGTGGTTGTACGTGGAGGATTCCAGTGGCTGCGACGATCTTGTCTTCCCTGAGGGCCCCACTGAATCCCTTGCCAGCTGGGGGTCTCAGCCCGACGACTCGGCGGAGACGGAGGCGATGCTGGCGCGCATTGCTGAGCTCCGCCGCCATGGGCTCACCAGAACCCACGTGGCGGCGGACTTTTTGCGGCGCCGCCTCTGCCTGCTTCGCATGAGGGTGCGCCCCGCCTGGCAGTACTACGGCGACGATGATGGGACCCGCATTGCCCCCGGAGGTGAGTACTCTTGCATTCTTTCGGGTCTTCAGATCTCGTGGAACGCCTTTTCCTTTCTTTTGCATCTTGACTCCTTGCCAACTCGCGGCTTCTTCTTTTCCTCCTTTTGTGTCCAAATTGCTGGGAACGTGGTTTGAGGAGGTGCTCCACCGCTGGTTGGCGGGACTCGGCCAGCGCCAAGAAGCGATGCCCTTCGCTGCAGCGCCCGCCCCCTCTGCGACTGGGACCCACGGGAGCGAAACCAGACTGCAAGGCGCCGCCTCCCATGGAGGTTTCGGTCCCGCAGCCTGTGGCCGGGGACCCCTGCAAATCATGATTCATCACGACGGCCGGCCGAAGCTCCTGCGGCCGCCAAGGCTTCCGTCCAGCCGACCGATCAAGGCCTCGAAGCGCCGCCTCGTCCTCTCCCAAGATGACCACGATGATGAGGGAGAGGCAAGCCCGAAAAGGCTTCGCCCTTCAAGTCCTGACCTACCCCCACCTCCTTCGGCCCCCTCCAGTGGGGACCCTGCCGCTGATGCCATCGCTCTGCCTCCCGGCGAGAGAGCGGTGACTTGTCTGGAGCCGCCGCCGCCTGCGCCGGCCTCTTCCACACCGACACCTCCTGCGCCGGTGCCAGATACGCCGTCTCCCGCGCTGGCGTCCGTTCCGATGGCACCGCCCGTGGTGATTCCGCCGCCGCCCCCACCTCCTGCGTCGGGAGGAGGAGAGGCTGCGGCGATCCCGCTGCCGGGCGGCCTATGGCTGCCCCCCTCCGCCTTCGTCTTCGAGGGGCCCCGCTTTAGGTAACTTTTCTACACACATGTGTTTTCACGTTAGGGTTAGCATGCTGCATATTTCTCGCATACCTGAACCCTTTTCGGAATTTTCTTCGCGGAACAGGCCGGATCCTTGGGCTTCGAGCTGCGGCTCGCACATTCCGCCAGCCCCCGCCTTGCTCCCGACCCCTCTGACGGAGACGGTGCCTCCCATCACGGAGAGCGCGCCGTTGTCGGGGCCGGAGCATCTTCCGGCTGCGGCGGCTGCTGCCGCCGCCGACACTGATGTCGTTTCTGCCATCGCCGCCGACGTCGGGCGCTCCTTCGAGGCGCTCCGCACCCTCGCCCATACCTGGGCGGCGCGAGAAGGTGCGCTGGCTTCGGCGACGCGAGCTGTTGGCGACCTGCGGCGGACTCTCGACCAGAGATCGCCTGGCGAGGCGACGACCAGCGAGGTCGCGGCGGCGCAGACCGCCGCCGCCGCTGCCACCAAGGAAACCGCGAACCTTCACGCGGCGCACTCTGAGCACCTCCGAGTCCTCACCGCCATGCTGCGGACCGCCTATCGCGACTTCGCCGACATCACAGGTCCGCTGGCGTCACCTCACGCCCATTGGAAGAGACGGTCAGACAAGACGCCGGGCGCAGAGGGGACGCGCCGCCAAGGCTCTTGGGGACCTGCCGGTGATGATGCGGGCGCGGGCGATCGAGGATGGTCGCCGCGGCGCTTTTGGAGCAATATGTTCATCCGGCAATCGCTTTGCCCGTAACGCCGCTCGACTTTGACGCCGCCACGGGAAGCTCGCGCGCCACCGGACCGAACGAATAGCCTCGCGTCGGGGTTGCTGCCGACCGAGTGTCCATGATGGGCGGTGCCGCACCGGCGGAAGACAGCGACGAAGATGAGTGACCGGTCTCCGCCGCTGCTTGTCTTGTACATAAGACCTGTAAATGCAAACTTTTGCTTTTCCTGCCACAAGTCTCGTTAATCCTTTACGCAGCCTCTTAATTGCGAGAGAAAGAGGCTTAGACAAGCGACCGCCAAAAGCTTTAGACAGAACGTTCTGCTAAAAGCGAGCGCTTTTTCCCTAGGCAACTGGTTACTTCAACCCTTACGGCCTCTCCGCAAACCGACTTAAACGTTCCTAATCTTGGGGATCACGACTCCTAATCCAATCCGGGAAACCAACGTCCGGGTCTTCACGTAGTCGTGCAGAACTCTGTTCGAGTCGGACTCAAACAGGAATCCTAGGCCATTACGCACCGTGCCGCCCATGAAGCTGTTCGGCAGATGCACATGGGCTCGATAGAACCTCCCAAGGAGCCGGGCCCCGTAGGTCAGTTCGATTGGGCCGCCGTGAGTGGGCCATGGCAATGGGCCGTAGTCTAATCCCCGACAGCCTAGCCCCGAGACTCAAGTGGGAGGACTCACTAGAGTGGGGTCTTCCTCTTGAGACTCCAAACCACTAAGAGGGAAATTTTTGCACACAGAGACATGTAACGATCGATCAACAGGTTAAGTTTCAACCAACAAGACATGTTGGGTCCGAACAAACCTGTTCAAGATCGAGCAACTCAGGCGTCGATGTGGAACGACATCCGTCCGAGCAGAGCACTCACCTTCAAGGCGGACATCGAAAAAATAGCCGCTGGCGATTCCAACGGTAACTTCTCGTCAAGACAAGGAAACAGCAGCGACTGCTTTACCTTGCCGCTGCGGTAAAAACTAGCCGCTTTGGGACTAAACCGCTGCAGAGCTGCTTATACGGACTATAAAGCACCCAAGCCGCCCGCTGCCAGCCACTTCGCTTCTCACGCCTTTCCACTCTAAGCCCTAGCTCTAACCACGCCAAGATCAAGTACCCAAACTCCATCACCGACCGCCGTTCGTCCATACGGGAATCGCTATGGCCAAATTCACGTGCACTAGCTTGACCGAGGAGGACCTTAGGATCCGGGAGGAGGAGGGCCACATCGACACCCAGAATGGAGGTGCCCGAGAGGAGGATACTCCGAGCCGCCGAGGGAGAGTTCGTTACCTTCAACAGCTTGCACTGCTCGCTGAGGTCTCTCAAGCGACTTGCCGAGGCCTTCTTGAACATCAGCGGATTGGAGGTGGCGAACCTCAATCCGAACTCCATCCTCCAGATGGCGCTTCGCACTTTTGTGCGAGGGCTATCTGGCATCGATCCGCCGGTGGGGCTGTTCCTCCATTACTACACAAGAACGAGGAGCAGCTCCGCCGCTTCGCGCTGGGTGCTACTACTCAAGCTCGGGCCACCGCCGACGACGCGCCAGATCCTCGCCCCACCGCCGCTTTCGACTCGGCGGGCGTGGTGGTGGGTGAGGTGGTTCTACAAAGAAGCGGAGCGGCGACAAAGAACTCGTCTTCACCGGGAAGGCGCCGGCAAAGGGGACGCCAATGCCTCGGCCGGAGATGACTGCCGAGGACTGGTATATGACAAGGAAGATCGCCTCCCTCGTGAGCCTCGGGCTCACGGGCAGGGAGATCATTCGACTTCACAATGTAATGTGGTCTCGTCGGCTGCGGAGGAGGTCCTATCCCTTCTACAAGATAGAGGGATGGGAAGACATCACAAGGGAGAGCACGGGTAAGTGCCTTTAAGACTCAACCTTTTCATTGATCATTTCCTCCGAACAGGAATTAACGACTCCATCTGTCCGGACAGAGAAGCCAACCGACGCATGGGTGGCCGAGCGGGTCGACGCCATGCTGAAGGCGGCGAAGAAGGACGGGGAGGTCACCGGCGAAGTGGCGTACACCTGTCCGCCCAACGTGTTTGTCCGCATGCACGAGGTAAATTACTTACCTCACCTATGTTGCTAGACTTGCAACGTTGTTTAAATGCTAACATCCGCTTCTCAAAACGCGCAGGAGGACCAACGATCCTTGAGGGATCGTTGAGGAACTCTCCGGTCCGAGAAGGAGAAGGCGAAGAAGGGCAAGGCCAAAGCGCCACAAAGCCCAAGGTGGCGGCCGAGCCTACGCGAGCTCGCCCTGACACACGGCGGCCGCCACCGTCGAAGAGACCAATCGCGGCGACCGAACGCCCGAAAGGCATCAAGCGGCGCGCTGGTCAGCCCCCAATGGAAGAGACCAAGCCCTCCCTCCTCGCCGAAAGCGAGCGACGAAGAGGTAAAGACCATGGCCCTCTGGCTCGGGCGTTACACGCAAGCTCACCCCGCCGCATGGATCGGTTGTAACAGTCGCCGAGCGAGGAGGCTCGAAGAAGAAGTCGCGCAAGGAAAACTTCTGCGCTGCAAGGCGAGAGGAGCGCCAGCTCACCAGGAGCTGAGCTCACGCCACTGAACACCCAAGGGCCAAGGCGAGAAGCCGCAAGGAGCCCCGAGGAAGAGGCGGAAGGTTCGGCGAAGAAGATCAGGACCAAGCCTTCTACGGCAGGTATGTAGGAATCGATCTTTAGATCTTCCAACCTTCTGACCGCTGTTAGACTTAACGATCATCTCTTTTTCATCAGCTGCCCAAGAAGAGACCGCCACAGACGACGTCGAGGAGGCGCTCGAGCGGTCGCTGCTGCCCGAGCATCTGCACGGCGCGTCACGGCAAAGGAGGTCGGGCGAGCCTCAAGGACAAGCCGGGCGGCGTGGAGCTCTTGCCGCCGGCTCCAGCTGAAGAGATCGACGCGCCAAAGGCGCGGTGGGCTACTGGGGCAAAAGTAGCGGCAAGCGGCGCCACGGACTTCGGTGCCAAGGCGATGGCTCCGGAAGCTGCCCAAGGCAGGACCGAGCAGCCGGTCCTGCCAGGCACTTCGTCGCAGGGGCAGCTCACCCCTGAGGCGACGGGATTCTCCGCGAAAGGTGGCGAAACCCCAGCCGCCAGGGAACATGAAGATGCCCCCGAGCAGGTCGCGCAAGTTGTCCTACCCGAGGAAACAACGGCGCCACCCGTGAGTGGAGCCGCCTCGCCTCAAGACGTTCGGGCGGAAGAGGAAAAGGAAGAGGAGGAACGCGGAGACGAAAGTGCTTCGCCTGCCGCTCCCGCACGGCGAAAGCGTATGCGCCCCGCAAGAAGAAGGAGCGAACAAGGCGGCGACGGCAAGAACGCACCCGCCTCATCCCACACGAGAGGGGCTTCGTGACGCATGGCCTCGAGGACCACCTGCGTCATGGATCAAGCAACGACTTGGGAAGGTAGGCACCAAGACCAAATCTTGCTCAAAGATAGCTACGCCATCGCTAAGTAGTTAACTTGTTCTTCCCTCTCGTGTCTTCGGGGACACCATGGAGGAGCTCGAGGACGGCGTCACCATCGAATCGGAGCGCCAGATCTTGGCGCCGCCCGGAGCACCTCAGACGAGGGAGTCCGGCTGGGCCCTCCGCACCAGCCCCCAAAGTCGGGTTTACCAAGGCGAAGGTGAAGAAGCTCAAAGCCCAATTGGTCAAGAGAGGCGCTCGCGAGTCTCTCCTAGAAGAGGCCGAGGAGCTTGCGCAAGTAGACTGTTCAAACGCCGGCCGGGCGGGCCGACCGGCCCGAAAGCCCTGTCCCGAAAAACCAGTTCGAGCCCGCCCGCCCGGGCGTCGGGCTCGAAACCGGGCCCGACCCGCCCGAAGCCCGAAGTCCGCCCAAGCCTGGCGGTCTGCCCGCCACGGCTTCCGGCGCGAAATCTGGGCCGGGCCGGGCCTGCCCGCCCGACCACGGGCTGGAGCCGAGGCCCGACCACGGCCGGGCGGGGCGGCCGGGCTTTTTCGGCCGGGCTCTGGTCGGGTTACCGGGCCGGGCTTCCGTGAGAGTGTCTACGCGCAAGCCATTAAGGCGAGCAGCACCGGAGGAGAAGGTCAAGGAGCCGGGCGAAATTAAGACGGCCGAAAGCAATGAGTCACCAGAGCGAGGCTCGAACGATCACCAAGCGCCAAGACCGAGGAGGTCGAGGCTATCCGGCAGAGAGCGCGCAAGCCAATAGCGAGCAAGGAGGAGATCGAACGCCCGAGTGAAGCCCGGAAGGAATCAAGGCTCAGAGGCGAAGTCGTGCGCCCAAGTTAGAAGTTGAGGAGTCAAGGAGCAGCTTGCTCCTAAGTAGCACCGCCGGTCAGAATCTTAAAGGGCCTTGTACCAAACTTTTGAGTAATGTAATAAAGCATTTACCTTTATTCCCGCAAAAAGAGCAGCAAAAAGACAAGAACGAATGAAACCAAGAGAAAAGCGTAACAGCGCTAGGAAGTTTAAAAAACCAGAGAGCGCTCGCCTAACTCCCGCCCCGTCACAGTATCCGCCGAAACCTGAGTTTGCGAACCCGATCAGTGCACAAGAGAAAGAGCGACACCCTAGCCCCTTGCACGGACGATGCTCAAGAACCTAAGCTATAACTCGAGCACGCGTCGTAGAGAGAAAGAGCGACACCCGCACCTTGCTCGATTCGTTCCGTAGTCCGCTCGCTGACGAAGTTAGGCGCCCGAGTGTAACCGAACAAGGAAAGTGCCTCGCCGCGGGAGCTTACGAGAGCGAGCTTTACCAAGTGGTCGCGCCAAGCAAGAAGTGCCTCGCCGGAGGGCTTACGAGAGCGCATTTAGCCGCAAGGTGGAAAGGCCGTGTTACGCAACCCCGAAGTTTAGGAACTTGTCGAAACCAGATACGGGTAGGGAACAATCCTTAAAATTGCGGAGCTAAGAGTTCGCAAGGCCGGGCACCATCAAGTGTTACCGTAAGAAAGTAGTCCGAGAAGACAAGTAGTGAAAAGGGGCACAGAGGTCGCGAGGATTCACCGAGAATTGATTGAACTTACATGGTGCCCGAGAGACTTGGACGAACTAAGGCGTGAAGTTTACAAAAGCGCAGGCTAAGAAAAATGTAAAAGACCTACACAAAGAACTTACGGTCGGGTCGATGTTCCAAGTGCTTTGGTCAGCTCTCTCCCATCCTCCATAGCCAGCGAACATGTTCCGGCGAAAGCGTAAGAAACGACCAGAATAGGCCCTCCCAACGATGAGTTAACTTGTTGGCATTGGACAAGTTCGGACACGCGCAGAACGAGGTCGCCCGCCTTCAAAGCCCTAGGTCGAATCGACTTGGCGGCGTCTTGCGGCGAAGATCTTGCCGGTAGCGCCATTCTCGACTTGTGCCCGGTCGCGTGTGCCTTCGAGGAGATCGAGATCAAGGAGGCGCTTGCTCTTCGTCAACTAAGTTGACCGAGCTCGCGCGAGGCGTAACCGAGTATGATTTCGGCGGCGTGATGGCTTCGCACCATAGACCGCTTGGAAAGGAGTTTCCCGGCCGCCTACCGTCAGAAAAGCGAATCGCCTGTAGGACGGAAGGAACTTCGTCAACCTGTGCCTTGCTGTGCTCGCCGAGAGCAGCAAATACCGCTGCTTAATACTTTGCAGGCAAGCCAAGCGAGCAAGGAGGAGATCGAACGCCCGAGCTGAAGCCGGAAGGAATCAAGGCTCGAGGTATAGTCGTCGCCTCAAGTTAGAAATTGAGGAGTCAAGGAGCAGCTTGCTCCTAAGTAGCACCGCTGTTGTAACCGAAAGGGCCTTGTACCGAGACTTTTGAGTAATCGTAATAAAGTTCTTACCTTTATTCCTGCAAAAAGAGCAAAGAAAAGACAAGAACGAATGAAACTAAGAGAAAAGCTTAACATGCTTAGGAAGTTTAAGAAACCGTAGAGCGCTCGCTTAACTCCCAATTTCCATTGTGCATCTGTTCGAAACCTGAGTTTATAACTCAACAGTGCACAAGAGAAAGAGCGACGCCCTAGCCCCTGAGACGGACGATGCTCGAGAACCTAAGCTATAACTCGAGCACGCGTAGGGAGAAAGAGCGACACCCGTATTCTTGCTCGATTTGTTCCATACCGCTCGCTGACGAAATTAGGCGGTTCCGAGAGTAACCGAACAAGGAAAGTGCCTCTGCCGCCGGGGGCTTACGAGAGCGTGCTTTGCCAAGTGGTAGCGCCAAGCAAGAAGTGCTCCGCCATGAGGGCTTACGAGAGCGCACTCTAGCCGCAAGGTGGAAAGGCCGTGTTACGCAACCCCGAGTTTGGGAACCTATCGAGACTAGACACGGTAGGGAAAAATCCTTAAGATTGCGGAGCCAAGAGTTCGCAAGACCGGCAACCATCAAGTGTTACCGTAAGAAAGTGGTCTGAGAAGACAAGCAAAGTGAAAAGGGCACAGAGGCCGCGAGGATTCACCGAGAATTGATTGAACTTTACATGGTGCCCGAGACTTGGACTAACTAAGGCGCGAAGTTTACAAAAGCGCAGCTAAGCAAACACGTAAAAGACCTACACAAAGAACTTACGGCCGGGTCGATGTTCCAAGTGCTGGTCAACTCTCCCGCCCTCCATAGCCAGCGAACAGCCCTCGGGCGAAAGCGTAAGAAACGACCGTGAACGGGCCTCCCAACGAGGAGTTAACTTGTTGGCATTGGACAAGTTCTCGACACGGCGCAGAACGAGGTCGCCCGCCTTCAAAGCCCTAGGTCGAATCGACTTGGCGGCGCGTTTGCGAAGAGCTTGCCGGTAGCGCCATTCGACTTCGCCGGTCGCGTGTGCCTTCGGCGAGATCGAGATCGAGGAGGCGCTTGCTCGACGCCAACTAGGTTGATCGAGCTCGCGAGGCGTAACCGAGTACAACCGGGCGGCGTGATGGCTTCGCGCCATAGACCAATTGGAAAGGAGTTTCCCGGCCGCCTGGCCGTCAGAAAGCGAATCGCCTGAGGACGGAAGGAACTTCGCCAACCTGTGCCTTCTTGTGCTTTCGCCGAGAGCAGCAAATACCCGCGCTTGATACCCCGGACTATCTCGTCTGCTAGCTCGCCGACGCTTCCATTGCTCGTGGATGTGCCACGAGGCGAACAGACTTTGGTGCCCAAATTGCTCGCAGATTCCCGAATAGCTCGCTCAATCGGGTACCGTTATCCGTGATCGCCTTATGGGGATCCCAAAGCGCTGTGACCACGCCGCTTTTGAAAAAGCGAACAGCCGCTTTGGCGTGAAGAGGCGACACAGCTCGCCTCAATCCACTTTGTAAAAGTGTCTATGGCGACGAGCAGTGTGTGTATAGCCCTTGTACCCCTTAGGGAATGGGCCGAGCAGATCCGCACCCCATGTGGAAAAAGGCCAAGATGGGGGATCGCTTGGAGCTCTTAATGGCTTGTGTGCCTTGCGGGCGTGAAATTGGCAAGCCTTGCACTTAGTCACGATGTCCCGGCATCTTGTAACGATGGGCCAATAATAGCCCATGCTAAACGCCTTGCCGACCGTAGTTTCAAGGAGGCGTGGTTGCCACAGCACCCTCGTATGTCCCTAAGAAGGAACACACCTCCTGCTGCGAGATGCACTTGGAAAGAACTCCCGAGCACCTTGACGGTAAAGGATGCCGCCCACAAGCTTGTATGGAGCAGACGCCTTGTAAGCCGAACGCCGCTCGGCTTGCCGTCGGTGGTCCCATCCGCAAGGTACCGGACAAATGGCGTTGTCAAATCCATGGCACCGCTCGATAACGGAGACAGCACCACTGCCTCGTTGCCTCGTCCGAGACGTGATTGAGGGCTTGTGAAGGTGCTCGACGAGCGCCCTGCCGGAAAGCAGTGTTCGCGTGAGGATCCATACTTGATAGTTGGTCGCCAGAAGTTGTCCTTCCCGGCACGAAGAGCACTTCAAAAATCGAAAATGCCGCCCAACTTCCTCACTTCAACCAGTATCGCGCCATTGAGTCATCGCAAAGATCGATACTCCTTGTTAACCCGATTGATGACCACCGTGAATCTCCTTCATAATCACCGCTGGACACCAAGCGACTTGCACGCCTTAGTCCGGCGAGGAGGGCTCGTACTCGCAGCGTTGTTAGTCGCCGCAAAGTGTAGTTGGATAGAATATGGAGTTGCTCTCCTTGAGGGGAGATGAGAACAAAACCAGCCCCGAAGTTTCAAAGGCGCGAGCCATCGAAAAACATGGTCCAGAGGGTTCATCAAAGTTGCTCGGGAGCTTCTCGATTTGGGCGGCAGTGTCCATTCATCGACAAAGTCAGCTAGGACACGTGACTTAATAGCGGTTCGGGCAGCAAATAACTGATCAAACTCTGCTAGTTCCATTGCCCACTTAGCTATACGTCCGCTAGATTCCTTGTTCCGTAGGATTTCTCCCAGAGGGAACGTGGTCGGGACCAGATTTGGTGCGCTCGAAGTAGTGGCGAAGCTTTTCGAGGACATGAGCAAGGTGTAAAGTAGCTTCGACCTCGTGGTAACGCCTTTGATCCGTGAAGTACCTCGCCACGTAATAGATTGGTCACAGATGCTTTTTCCTTTCAACCGTCAAGACCAAGGCCACCGCTTGTGGCGTGTAACCTAGGTACAAGCAGAGCCGCCGCCATGCCGCGGGTAGTCAAGACGGAGGATTGATAGGTATCGCCGCAGATCCTCGGAAGGATCTATCGCTTCTTCCGTCCACTGAAACCATTGTGCTTGCGCAGGCCTTAAAGAAGGGCAGCCGCGTTCGCTTTGACGGAAATAAACACGCTTAGAGCAGCCATCCGCCCAAATGAGGCTTTGTACTTCCTTTATGGTAGTTGGAGCTCAGATATTTTCAATGGCCTCGATTTTTCAGGGTTGGCGTAAATACCTTGCGAGCCAATGACATAACCGAGCAACATTCCGGATCGAACACCAAAGGTACACTTCTCGGATTTAATTTTATTCGATGCTCGGTGAGATTACGAAAAGTCTCGCCAGCCTTTTACATGATCCGGAGCATACTTGTTGTTTACAACTATGTCATCGACATAGACCTCCGTGTTTTTCCGCACTGCTCGGGAAGGTCTTCTCCATTAAAGTTACCGAACGTGGCACCAAAGATTGCGCAGACCGAAAGACATGGTCGAGCAGCGTAAAGTGCCGAAAGGGGTGATGAAGGCGCTTCGCTTCATCCTCGGGAGATGCTTATTTGGTGGTAACCGAGTAAGCATCTAAAAACTCGAGATTTGGGCGTCCGCAATCGTGATCGACCACCGATCAATACGAGGCGCTGAAATTGTCCTTAGGACAAGCAAATGCTCAGATCAGGTGATCGACACATCCTCCACTTGCCGCCTTTCTTCTTTACAATGACAGGTTGGCTAACCACTCGGTGTGATCAACCTCGCGGATGAACCCAAGAATGAAAGGCTTGCTGTCGATCTTTGATGATCCCCGCTTGAATTCAAAAGCGACGAAGCTTCGGGCGAAGGTGCTTTTGTCCGGCTTGACACCGCTTTGTGCTCGATCACCTCCTTGGGACTCCGGCATGTCGATGGCTCCTGTGCGAATACATCCGCATTAGCTCGGAGGAAGGCAATGAGCTCGCTTTCCTATTTGGGGTCTAGATTGGCCCCAAGTGAACTATCTTGTAAGTATCGCTGTTTACAAATGAACTTCCTTGGTTTCTCCCCTGGTGAAGGGAGACCCTAGGCGCGCAGACTTGGTCTGCGGAACTTGAGTGATCGCGGCGGAAGTTGGTCGACAGAGGCGAGGGATCGCCGTCGCAATCCAAAGGCAGCTTTGTAGTTGCCCTTGACCGTGATCACACCGTTAGGACCCAGATCTTCACGCAATGGTAAGCGTGGTGGGACACGGCCATAAACTTACCGAGAGATGGCTCGCCAAGATTGCGTTGTACGCCGACGGGAAGTCGACCACGCCAAAAGTGATCAACTCGTCTCAAAGTTGCTTGGGTTGTCGAAGGTGACAGGTGACAACCGCCCTAACGGCTTGATGCCTTCTCCGGAACAATTCCAGAAGGGCATTGCGATTTCCTTCACTTGGAACGAGGAATTTGCATCTCGCCCAAGACTTTAGCGTAAAGCAAGTCCAAAGCGCCTCGCCGTCCACTAAGACACGGCCAACTCTCGCTGTCGATGGTCGGGCGACCACGATGGGAGCAGCCGAGGCTTGGTCATCCCGGTGGGGCAATCCTCCCGAGAGAAGGAGATGGGGACCTCGGTCCACTTCATCGATTCAGCCGAGGTTTTGCCTTTCGACGCTAGGACCTCCCGAGCAGCTTCCTTGAGGCTGCGCCGAGAGGTGTAAGCCGAGGAGCCGCCAAAATGACGGCGATATGGTTCACTGGCTCTTGATATTCATCATCATCTTCCGATCACCACCGCTGGTTTGGCGCCATTTACCGCATCACCTTGTTCGGGCGGGGTGGGCATTGGGCCCTTGCCGTTGTCGAAATCTTCGAGCTTTGCAGCCCAAGTTCTCTGAAGGGCGATATCGCGTCCGTAGTCTTGGTGGAACTTGCAAAATCGGTCGCCGACCTTTCTTGCCTTGTCCGCCTCCCCGAAAGCGTGCTTTTTGCCCTTGTAGTTATTGTTGGGCTTCTTACGCCCATCCTTGGGAGGAGGTGCGCGATCCATACCGCGACGGTATTGTTCGTGATCACCTTTGTTCTTCTTCTTCCGGGACTTCTTGTCACCAGAACATTGTCCGCTCTTCTTCTTCTCATCCACACCAGTCGGGCGGGCTCGCCTTGTCGAACGCCTTTTTAGATCGAACGCGCTCGCCGCTGGCATAGCGGTCACCGCTTTGAACAGGTCGTTGGCGGTCCAGTCTCATTGATTTCGAGATCCTGGGTGAGCCGCTCGTCGCAAACTCCATTTTTGAAGGCGCGGACAACAGATTCATCTGAGATGTTCGGGATCGTGTTGCGGATCTTAATGAAACGCTTCACAAAGTTGCGGAGGGTCTCCTGCTCATCCGGATCATCCGGTGCAGATCATCCTCCTTGCCCGACGCACGTAACAGCTCTAGAAATTAGCGATCGAGGCGCCACAAAGCGGGTTCCATGAGTGATGGAACCCTCCCGCCGATTGAATGACCACGTCCGAAAGCAAAGACCCTCAAGGACGGTCGGGAGGTAATTAGCCATAACGAGCTCGTCACCCCCCGCGCCATGATGGCCGAAGCGAGATGGAAAGGAATTCCTCCGGGTTACGAGTCCCATTGTACCTCTCCATGTGACCGGCTTGAATTTTGAGGGCCACCGGACAGCCAAGCTCGTCGGAGAAAGCCCCGCAGCTTCGAGCATATGACCGCCACCTTCCCGCTGTAACCTAGTCTTGAGAAGACGTTGGTCTTGTTGCGCGGGAACTCCTCGCTGAACGGGATGACTTACCGAGAAACTCTCTCGGGACAATCCACCACGCCCTTCCTCGTGGTGGCGACGACGCGCCTCACGAGGGGACCGTCCGTGATCATCACGCGCGCTTGCCCTCGTGGTCGCGATGACTACGATGACTTGGCGGCGGCGGCGCACCACGGGTAGCCCGCTCATGGGCGAGTGATCCTTCGATGGTGACGGGGGTTACGCGATCGATCGAGCTGTCCGAATCATTCCGGCAGCTTGGTCTGGCCGCTCGAGGAGTTGTTGACTTCTCCTAGAGACTTTAGGCCTTCACCGCCGCTCTAGGTTAATCGCACAAAGACGCCTATGCGGGCGAGATCGCTTGATTGGTGGATCTAAGGACCGTTGCTATAGCTTCGAGCCGCTCCGACTTTAATCTATGGGTCCCGATCTCGAACCATCCGCTGCTCGCCTGATCGAGTCCGTCCGCGGGAATTGACCAACGGGAAGCTTCGCCGGAGACTTAGCGCCAAGACGCGAGGTGGGTCGCGACATTGCCGCTACACCGTCGCGAAACCGCTAAGGTCGATTGATGGAATCGCCGAGGCTGCGGCGACGACGCCTTGCTCGCGAGCGACTGGCGATCTCGCCTTGATGCCGAAAGCGAGTTAATCCGCCTCGACCGACAGCCGCCACGTACCGCGCAGGATCCTCGAGGTTCCTACATCGCCATGTTAATGCCGCGGGGCCATGCGAAGGTATGCTAGACGGTGTCATCATTTGTGTTCCATTGTGGAATCTACCGACATAGCCTTGGAATCGACAAATCTAAACCGTCGTAAAGATCATCGATTCCTGTAGTCGCTGCCGATGACGGAGTGCGATCCGAGGCTATCTCCGCCATGTAAGCGGAGACATCCGCCGGATGCGAAAGCGCTCGAGACCGAAAGCAGATCGATCTGAATCGACAGGATGAGACATCCGCCCTTCCGAAGTCGTAGCCCTCGTGAAGTATCTTCAGATCGCCGACGGAGTTCGACATGCTCGACTGCGTGTCCCCACGGACGGCGCCAAATTGCCGACGGTTGAGATATCGATCTCAAGTCGCTAAGGTTCTTGAAGATTGAGATAGGAGACACGCCAAACAACCACTTAACAAAGAACGAACAGAGATGTGGTTTTTATCCCGTTCAGCCTCTCAGAGAGATAATAGCCCCACGCCCGGCCTTTCTTTATATCAAAGAGGATTACAAGGTGGAACTCGGCGAGATTAGCAAGTCTCAAGTAGTAGTATCCGAAAATCTATCTCGCTAAGGGTCTAAGCCGGTTAAGATGTAAAACTCAATGCCGTGGATCCCTTAAACGCCAAAGGGGCCTGTTTATATAGTACGGAGCAAACCGACCTACCGAGGAATATCGGGCCGGGCTAACTACGAGATCGTAACGAACTCAATACATGCCAAATATAACCTACGGTAGATAAGGTAAGCTCCTAATCTTGGGGATCACGACTCCCTATCCAATCCGGGAAACCACGTCCGGGTCTTCTCGTAGCCGTGCAGAACTCTGTTCGAGTCGGACTCAAACACGAATCCTAGGCCGTTACGCACCGTGCGGCCAGAAGCCGTTTCGGCAGATGCACATGGGCTCGATAGAACCTTCCAGGAGCCGGGCCTCGTAGGTCGTTTCGATTGGGCCGTCAGGGAGTGGGCCATGGCAATGGGCCGTAATTTAATCCCCGACAGTATGGTTGAGTGTTTAGTAGGCGAATATTTCAAAATTTAATTATTTTGAAATTTATATAGCCAGTGTGGTCTAGTTTTATTCGAAAAAATGTTAGAAATCCATTTTTGGAATCGGTTCGGTAATTGGATATGCTATAAAAAGATACAAACAAAAAAGAAAAAAAAAACTTACCTATCACGTTAGCAGTCCATGCATGGCTTGATATGGTGACTGATTGTGGCCCCATGCACAGAACACGAGGCCGCAATGCGTTGCATCCAGAGAAAAGCTTATTTTCTGTATTTCTCCAGATCCAGGCTACATGGAGGATCTTGCATCCACGAGCCAGGCTCAAAACCAGATGCAGGCAACCAAACACAAGAAGAAAGCAAGATTCTGTATCTGTAGATGCAAATATCTGTAAATGCAGCTAACCAGACAGCCAAAAAAGGACCCAATCAAACACCAAAAACAGAAAGAAGAACGAGACAATTGATTACTTCCTCTTATTTTTTACCGGGCATATTTTATTAGAAATGGCTTGACCAACAATTATAGTCCATTAAAGGAGGAGAAACAAACGATGTTGTCAATGGGATGTCGTCTTCATATAGATAATCATGGAAAATACTTTAGTTTGTTTAGGTGAAACAACTGAGAGCTCACATAACATCAGAAAATTGTTATCGTCAGGTTGTTCTTCTGATTAAGATCAAAATACTCCAAATCACAACTCCTTTTATCCTTAAGACTTCTTATTTGATAGATCTAGCGAAAATAATATAATGGGGAATCCACAAAAGAGTAATGAAGGATAAATTATTTGCAAGCTGGTAGTTCAGATAATCATATTCATTTTGTATTACATAGAATTAGTCCAAAATATAAGAAAAATGGGCTCCTACTGTCATCACAGAGAAGGCTATGCTAGGAAGGAAATACACATATGCTGGTAAAATTTATTCGCCCACAGCAGCTAAGGACGACGCAGCAAATACAAACAAATACATATGAGCCCAGTAGATATACAAAATCCTCTTTCTCGTACGCCACTTGTTCAATGTTGAGAATGAGTTTATCGGCTTAAGGAACCATAAGCATTTTTTTTAATAGCTTACTGCACCTGCACCCTAAGCTCTCCGATCTTTCATTTTGGTAGGTGATAACCAAATTATTCGCATAAGTTTACAGTCTAGCATAGATATCTTCATCATCTATGTAGCTGAACAGAAAATACTTAACAACTCCATACAAATAGGTGTATACAGTGTCATACCATATCTTATTTGGCAGCGGAGGTGGGATTTGTTTCTAGGGCAAATATAACACTGAACATAACAATGAACCTCAACATTAATACACACGTACAATAAAAACATATATTTAGCAAACAATTACATTATCATTCCTATATAAAAATGATTTCCCCCAATAAAATAAAAAAATGAGGAGAAAATATTTAATTGAGAGCATTAAAAAAGATTTAAATTGATGATACAGATATTATATTATTCCAAATTTATCCTACAAAAAGTGCATTTATGGCTTCTCGATCAATCTATATGGGTCCATTTAGTTGCTTAATTGCTTGTTTTCCTTTTCTTTGTAAAATGCACTGATGTGACCATACACATCATAGGTATGAACAATACAACGTCAATATGGATTTCATCAGCTACTCCCTTGACTAGGTCGCCGTTAAGATTTTCTTCAGCATGGAAGTCGACGAGCTTTCGATCGTCCACTTCATATGCGACCTCTTCATCTACTACAAGTTGGCGACACATTACATCCTCTACTACGTCTGCACTGCCCACGATGACTACGTATGCATGTCTTCGTCGGCCACCTCCTTGGCCAGGTCGTGTAGGCGGCCGGCAAGCTTGTTGTGTTACATCGTCGCCGCCAGCAGGTCGACCTCCACCATGGCTGCCTCCCCAAGCTCAAGACGTATTCAACAAAGGCTCATCTCCACCTCTTCGGCACCCTCTGGTCCCACAATTCACGTCCATGCAAGGCTGGCTCAAGAAAGAGCCCAAGTTGTCCACGAATCCGGTTTGGCCATTTCCGTGCACTCAACTTAAAACGGATGCTCTGGTCTCATACGGACTCCGTTTTGGACATGCTTGGTATGCACGGATAAGTCCTCGACGAGTCCTTTCCAACGGATCTAGTACCATCTCAAAATTCCTAACGGATCAATAGGAATCGTGAAATAAAATTGCGACCAGAATCTGCCAGATGCTGTGACGCTCCATTTTGGGCCCATGGCCCATGTACCTCCTAGGGCTGCGCCCCAAACCCTAGCCGTCACTATAAATTCAGTAGCTGTCGCTAGTTTAGACTTGGGTTTTGCTTAGATAATTTTCTGCCATCACAGTATCGCCGATATTCGGTTTGTGGAACCCCAAATTCGTGATCTTAATATATATTCGCAATTTCAGATTGCTTCTTCTTCGTTCTTACTTGTGTTCTCGATTCGCTTGCCGGAACTAGCCTTCGTGTTGAGGTCGACCGTGTGCTTGCGTGGTTGATAACGAACAGAGACGGTGGTGTAGCGATTGCAGGCCTAGATCGGTGCTGATTAAGGTCGGATCGTCAACGTCGAGTTCTCCACTAATCGTGATTATCCATACTTGTCGGAAGATCGGGACCCCGTTCCCATCATGCATAGACACACTACAGGAAACGCGCGAAATCTCGACGGCCAAAAATATTTTCGACGGCCAAATATAAGCCGTCGACACAGAGATCATAATATCGACGGCCAATAACATACCGTCGACACAGTGAAACTAATCTCGACGGCCACACAAAAGCCGCCGAGATAAGGTCCTTGAGGCCCGCAAGGCCGCTTTTTTTTGGCTTTTCGAAGGCGGAAGACTTTATCTCGACGGCTCAAACTCACCGTCGTGAATAGTTTATGGGCCGCCCATCATAATTGATTAATCTCGACGGCCAAAATCTAGCCGTCGAGAACAGCTTCTAGCTCCAATGGTGGGTCGCCCATTGAATTTTTCATTTCGTAAATATTTTTCATAATTTGCAGATTTGTTTATTTAGCAATTTAAATAAAATAACTTAAATAAAAACTAAAATTTTATGCAGTCCCAAATTTTGGGAAAAATATATAATGGTACAAGGTGTTATTTTTTGCATACTAATTCTTAAAATAAATTTTATTTATAATTAATGTTAGGTATAAGATATGTATATATATTTAAAACTAACAAATTGTACTTATATGTTTTTGAAATGCAGTATTTTATTACATTCCAAATGAAATGATCTATGTACAATGTTTTTCCAACTCAATGGTGCATTATTTGAAAATTTTGATATGTACGTGACCCATAATTCATAAAACTTTATAGAACGCTCACTTATACTCCGATCGATATAGCCCTTACATAGGCAACTCCGCTTGCAAATTTAATTTGAGCATCTGAATTTTCTTCATAGTACATTATCATGTCATAAACAATATTAACTATTAAGAAGTATCAAATATTTTTTAAATATTTTTTAAAAATTAACTAAGCTATGTTGACCATCGGGGAGGTATTGCGACTAGCCGTCGAGATAGAATACATTCTCGACGGCAAAATCAAAAGCCGTCGAGACACGCCGTAATTAACTACGGTAGTCAACGCAAGCCGTCGAAAAATACTTGTATCGACGGCTATACATAACAAGCCGTCGAAATAGATTCAAGCCAAGAGCCGACAGACACATATCTATCTCGACGGCTTGTGGTCGTCGATATAGAAAGAAACAAACGGGCCACGCCACCCTTTGGTCTTTCTCGACGCCTATTGCCGCCGATATAGATCGTGGCTCGTGAAAATGCGACACGTGGCTAACTTTGACGCTGACCGACATATATATCGACGGCTAATAGCCGCCGAGAAAAAGCGACCCAACGGTCACACGTGGCGCAGTCAGAATCTCGACGGCCACGAGCCGCCGAGATATATTTGTTCGACACGGTCATGGTTTGGTTCGGTATTTGGCTGGTACGATCGTTATCGACGGCTTAAGGCCGCCGAGATTGGTCTTTATAAAGAACTTCGCGTGGGACTTAGGCAATTTTGCCTCGATCCCGCCCTCCCGCCGTCCGCCGTCGTCTCGCGCCGCGCCGCCGCCGCCGCCGTCCGCCGCCGCGCGCCGCCAGGCCGCCACGCCCCGTCTCGCATCCCGCGCCGCCCGCTTCGCTTCAGCGCCATCGCCCGCGCCGCTGGCCCTCCGCCGTCGCCCCGCTCTCGCCGTCGCCAGCGCCCTTGCCGCCAGCGCCTCCGCCCGCGCACTTGCCGCCGCTGCCTCGCCCAGCGCCTCATTGCCCTCGCCCCAGCACACGTGGCGCCCACACACAGCGCCCTGCGCCGTCGAGTCGCCGTCTTTTCGCCGCCATTGTCAAGGTTTAGCCGTCGCCGCTTCATTATCGGAGGTATGTGTTGTTTCTTCGCTACTTTTTTTAAAATTTACATAGGTAGTCTCGACGGTCTTAAACCGTTTAAAATTTAATTAGTCTTGTAATTAGTAATAATTTAAAATTAATAAATTTAGAAAATTAAAAATAGATAATGCTATTGTTTTGTTTTACCATTTAATTTTAGGTGCAAGTTATATATAGATTTTAATATAATATTGAGTTAATTAGTTTTGTAAGTAGTGATAATTAAAAATTAGAAAATTTGTAAAATAGCTAAATTAGGTAATGCAATTGTAATGCTTTGTCATATGATCCTATATGTATTTTTGATTTACCATGTGCTTTGCCTAATTTGAGATTTAATTTATGTTACATCGAACCAATTAGTAACCTAGCCGACGTCACCCGCTCGGGTAAAACACAACGTAAAGAAATTGGACGGTGATTCGCTCATTTCTATTACATTGTGCAAATGACCCCGAATTGTCCAAAGGACAGCCAATGTGTGGCGCCCCAAGGACTCACTTGATAGTCGCTTAGGCGTGTCTGTTGTGGCATCGATAGGAGCGAGATAAAATTTTGAAGATAACCCTATAGTTCTCCTAGTGCATAACATAAGTCTTTGTTGTCTGGCTTTCACTTTTTAGCCATCGCTGCACCAAGAGAACTATAGGGTTATCAGTCAAATTTTGTCTTGTTCTTATCGATGCCACAATGAACATCGCCCGAAGCGGTTACTGTGGGTGGGTTTAGAAGCCTTCCTAAGCCTTTTCTCAAACCCTAACGTAGCTTCCGTGTCAAGACCGATGGATGAAGAGAGGAGGTGGATGTACGATGGATGGAGATCGAACGGACAACATTCGATGAATGGTATGAGAAGGCCAATGCATTTGTTGATAATGCTTTCAAGGCGACCCCAAACCTCGACACGGCAGACGCTCATTGCCCTTGTACGGAGTGTGGAAACCGTAGAAAGAGGACACGGTATGATATGGGAATGCATTTATGCAAAATGGGTTTAAGGCGGTTATCGTCGTTGGGTTTATCACGGTGAGAGTGGTTGTGCTCGTGTCGTCCCTACTCCTCCCGACGAAGGATTTGATGAAGTTGATGTAATGCAAGATATGATGGATGATTTTGGCTATGATTTTGATGATGAGCGAGCAACTACCACTATGACCGAATTCTTAACCCCGTTAGAGTCTTCCAAACAGCCTTTGCATGATCAAACCACCGTGACCTCGCTCTCTATGGTAACACGGATGATGGCTCAAATGCAAGTATAACTTTCTATCAATTGTTTTGATGAGTTGTTAGGATGTTTAAGCGACGCTTCTCAAGGACACAAGATGCCCCCAAGTTGGTACGAGTGTAGAAAAGCGCTTGCTGGTCCGGGAATGCCTTACGAGAAAATAGACTATTGTCCCAACCATTGCATGTTGTATTACAAAAATGAGGCTGCCAAAATGTGTGTGATCATTGTGGGAGTCCAGATATATTGAGATCGCCGACGGTTGTGGAGAAAAGAAATGCACCAAAGTGGCGAGAAAGTATCATGCGGTACTTTCCGCTAAAGAAACGACTCCAAAGATGTTTCATTACGGAGGAGACGCGCATAGATGAGGTGGCATAAGGAGGGTAACGTGTAAGACCCGGTATGATGGTTCATCCGCCGATGGAGAAGCGTGGCAACACTTTGATAAGGTGTATCCGGAGTTCGCGGCGGATCCAAGGAACGTGCGGCTAGCACTTGCCATCGATGGTTTTACGCCTTTCAATATGATGGCTGCATCATACTCATGTTGGTCGCTTTTAGCATTCCTCTGAACCTCCCGCCTTCAATTTCGATGAAAGAAGAATTCATGTTTCTTTCTTTAATCGTGCTCGACCAAAGAATCGGAAAAATCTTGATTTGTTTATGAGTCCATTGATTGACGAGTGAAGGAGTTATGGGAAGAGGGTGCTCCGACATACGATAGAAAAACAAAGATCTTTCTCAGTATGAGGGCTGCCTACATGTACTCAATACATGATTTTCCGCTTACTTGGTATGTTCTCCTGATGGAGTACACATGGGCGGCTTAGTTGTCCTGTGTGTTTGGATGATACAGAGGCATTCCGATTCACGATTTGGTGGCAAACCTAGTTGGTTCGACCGTCATCGAGCATTTTTGAAACCGACATCCTTTTCGAAATGTAAAAATGCATTCCGTAAGAACACCACAATAAAAAGGAGAAAACGTGGTCGTGTGGGTATTATGCTCATAAAGGAATGGCATTCCCAATTGATGCCGGGTCGAATGGAGCCTATGAAGATTACGGTATCTCACATAATTGACACACAAGTGTTGCATATATGCTTTGCCATATGCAAATGATCTTCTTTTGCCGCACAACATTGATGTGATGCATCAAGAGAAAACGAGCAGAGGCCATATATGGTACAAACTTTGATATAGCTGAAAAAAGTAAAGATAATGCGAAGCACGGCGAGATTGTCGGGACATATGTGATCAATCGACAATGAATATGGCGGAGGGGAAAAGAAGAAGCCAAAAGTCTGGTATTGCTTAACAGTCTCGCAGAAGGAGGTATTACTTTGGTTTCAGAATAGTCTAAAGTTTCCCGATGCTTATGCGTCGAACTTTGGGCGTGGCGTGAACATCACTCAAGGAAAGATAAATGGAATGAAAAGCCACGACTTTCACATATTCATGCAAGATCTCGCACCACGTGGTTACGAGGTTACGACCAAGATGTCCGAGAGCTCTTAGTGAATTGAGTTTCTTTTACGTAAAATTATGTGCTAAGGAGATCAATAAGGATGATATGATGAAGCTTGGGGATGATATCGCCGTGCTTGTATGCAAGTTAGAAAAGATTTATGTTCCCGGTTTTTCAATCCAATGCAACATCTCCTCGCATCTACCTTATGAAGCTCAACTTGGGGGACCAAGACAATATAGGTGGATGTATCCTATAGAACGCCGACTAAAAAATGTTAGAGCAAGTGTCAAAAACAAAGCACGAGTCGAAGGCTCAATAGCCGAGGCATATCATGTTCAGAGATTACTAATTTCACTAACAAATACTTGGCAATAGATAAAATGTGAATATTCAGATACCGAGATACCGCTCACCGATCGCAGAGTTCACCGAGCTAAGAATTTTTCAGTGCAAGGTCAAGGTAGGTAAGCATCAATTCGAGACTTATCTGGGATGAACAAGTTGTCGATTGTTATATATATTCGACAACATCAAGAGTTGGCAACAGACGAGACTAATTTGTCCGAGTCCAATGGAAAGGAAGTCGACGTACCAACCGCTAGTGATAGAACTCAACTTTTGCGAACGGGTTTGGATATGGGCGGTCAATTTCTTAGCATGGTTTTGGAAACAAGCTGCTATTGATGCTAGTTTACATAATGATCTTCGCCAAATGTCACGTGGATGCATGAGATCTGTGAAAGTTCATAACCGTTCTGATATAAACGGTTTTCGATTCCGCTGTTCCACACATGAGCGGTCAAAACCTGATTTGCGATCAAGAACAAATGTATGTCTTATGCCGGGGAGGATGGGGTTGATTATTACGGTATAATCAAGAGATAATCGAACCGGTATTCAAGGCGAGAAAGAGCTCTCAATAGTTCTATTTCGTTGTGTCGTGGTTTGATCCATATGATGACGCTCGCGTAAACATGATATTGGCTTAGTTGAGGTAAATCACACTTCCGCACTTAAAGGGTACGATCCATTCATTCTCGCAAACCAGCGTATCAGTGTATTATCTCCCTATCCATCATGAAAACCTATAAAAGGCAGTGTTAAGGAAGATTTGAAGTCGTGGTGGGTTGTGTTTAAGGTTCGTCGGCAGTGCATTGTTAGACCCAACAACCGATGATTACGAAGGTCCAACACAGGATCACCGACTGAACACCACAATGGTAGTCGATATTGGGTCGGGACTTGACGAATTACAAGCAATTGAAGACCCGGATGTCGAAGAAGAAGACGAACATGAGGTTCAAGAAGACCCGGATGTCGTGGGATCGTTAAACGAAGATATTATGGATGTCGACGATAATTACTGCTAGATATTATAAATATCCGAGGTTACATGTGCGCATTTAAAATATCTTAATTTTAATTATTTATCAAGATTTAAATTATTTATTTGACTAACTATTCTTTAATTTTCATATGCAGGATATGCCGCCGCGCAGGTTCGTCAACCCTCCGCTGCATGCGGAGGAGGAGGAGGAGGAGGAGGCCTCTGAGCCCGGGCAGGAGCTCGCTCGACTCAGAGAGTGGAGCGAAAAGGCCCGGGCTGGAGATAGCTGAGGAGGGTCGTCCTCTCGTGGAGGTAGGAGGAAGAGGGCCCGAGCAGGTGAGGCCATGACTGCCTCAGCAGATCTGGACGACCCATGATCCAGATTGATGTGATGATACATATTTTTGTAGCCAATTACTTACATACCATTTTCAATTTAATTATATAAACTGTCACATTTTTGTTTAATATGCAAACAACATGTCTACGGTGGATGTCAACGAGAGGCATCACCGGGACGCTGGCACCTCAAGGCGTAGAAGATTATCTCGGCTAATAACCCGTGATGGGACAGCAAGACCAACAGACAAACTGATGACTACTGAGCTAGCCCCGCATGGGGATAGCACTGCCGAGGATCAGGTTATCCGCGAGTTTTGGGTAAGATACAAAAATAACTCAGCTTCATTTATTGATTTTATCTTCTAACTATATCTCTTTGTTATATCCTACTTCACCAAAGTTCGCTCCGCAGAGGGACTTCAAGAGACGGACTTCGCTCCTCATATCGACGTGATGGCGAAGCAGAGGGTACAGTGACATGATGTCCAATGCCCGTGTCTCGCCGCTCAGAGTATCACGGTGAGTAACCTAACCTCACAATACAATTAAGTTTTATGTGTTCGTTTCTAATTTCCACATTTTTCTGCTTTTTGTAGGAGACAGAGCAAGAAACCTCACCGCCTGTGTTGCCGCCAGCTTGTACTTGATCGCAACAAGACAACCAGTCCGCCCCGAGTGGTGTCGGAGGACGCCGGGAGGCTATAGGTAGGAAGTGGGACAGCCCCGAGTGGAAGGGAAGTCCGAGAAGGCAAAGAAGAACAGGGCGTGAAGGATTACAAAACAAACACCGGAGGTGGTCGATCGCACACTTGGGGAAGAAACTGTAATAAAAAGTTTTTACTTGTCTTCACTTTAGATTTTCGAACTAACACATATCGGTCATATTACAATTTAGTTAGCGAAGACGGGGTTATGTTTAGTTCGATGGACGGTGGAAGCGTGCCCACGAAAAAAGGCGCCTACTGGTGGACAACCGACCTTAGATCCCCATGCTTATCTCCGCTTGGTAAGTGTCGATAGGATTAGTGAATACAACTATATCTGCTTGGTTATTTGTTTGATTTTGACTATCACAACGACATGTAGGAGCGTTATAAGGACGCTTATAGAGAGGAGCACGGGAGGAGAGCAATCCGAGGAGGCTCCTCGATCCTCATGTGATTCATAAACACATGGGGGCAAGGCTCACGGGCCGGGCGATCGGTGGCGACCACCTACGGTAAGATCTCTTTCAGACACTTGTATATTATGATTGCAAAACTGACTGCTGTATTATGCATGTTGCAGGTCTTCAGAGTATATGCCCGATGTACGGGCTAGCCAGAGCGGCGGTGAGACCCGTCGCCAGTTCGAGGATCGCCTGCAGAGGGAGAGAGAGCAGCAGCAGAAGAGACACGAGGAGGAGCGGGCCCATGACAGAGAAATGTTAAGGGCGATGCAAGAGAGTCTGAGAGCTGCGCAGGAGGACTATGACAGAAGGCTTCGATAGCTCGAGGCGTTCGTCGCTGGGGTAACACAGTCGCAATTCAATTCTTTTTTATAGTGCATATCTTATCATCTCTACTAACGAAATCAAATATATGTGCAGGCCGGTCCAAGTGGTCACGCGGGGCTAGCGGGCAGCTCCTCGAGTCGTGGGATCTGAGGTCCCTACACCGTGCCCGGCCGCACGGTAGCCATCCAGCCCTCCAGCACCTATGTTGGGCAGGGCGGCTACTCAAGACAGACGGCACCACCGGCACCCACGGACCCACCGCCCACGCCCCCACACCCAACTACCCGAACGCCGGCGCCCCCGGTTTCGTGATCCAGCGGTAAGTCTCCTATGCCAAATCAATATACTATCGCATTGTACATATATCAACTTACTAATTGAAAAATCTCAAGGGTTCGGTTCTGCGATGTCTACTCCTCCGCCCTTCGTGCCACCTACTCAGGGCGACCCGCGCAGCAGGCGACGACGGCTCAGGAACATGGCCGCCAACCTCATGAGCAGCTCTTTCGACGCCACCACGCAGTACCATGATCGATGTTTACTTTATTGTGTTCATGATGTTGATATCGTCGTTACGATGTTTGTGAATGTTAATTAGATGTTCGTGAATGTGGATTTTATGTTTGTGATCTTTGTGATGCGATATTTGTGATATATCGAAATTGCTCTGAGGTATGTGTATTTGTGAAATCGTGGGAAAATTAAATGCGGGACTGCTTTTGGGTTTTAGGTTGCATTCTTCTTCATTGGGTGCGAGAGTACCGCAAAATTATTGTGATTTTTACAAATTTTTTAAAAAATTTTCATTTTTTAAGTATTCTCGACGGCTACACCATGGCCGTCGAGATAGCCTTCCATGGCCCACGCAACGGTCAACCACCGTCGCGACCAGAAGAGTCTATCACGACGGCCATAAGCCGTCGTGAATAACCTCCATGGCCCACCGAGGAGCCGTCGTTCCTCATCGATCAAATCTCGACGGCTATTGGCCGTCGTGACTAACTTGTGGATGGGCCTCGAACCGAACGGCCTGCTTAAGAATAATCTCGACGGTGTTAGACCGTCGAGAAAGCATCCAAAGTCACGTCGTGCCTGCCCAGTTCATGTATCTCGACTACCTGGTTTTAGCCGTCGAAAGGTAAATAACGATTACCGAGCCGTCGAGAAAGACTGTCTGTCTCGGCCGTGCTATCTCGACGGCCAAATTCGACGGTGGCGCAATCGAGATATTTCTGTCTCGACGGTTTTCCTCTCTTTATCGACGGCTCTAGCCGTCGAGAATTCCAGCGATTCGCGTGGTGACATTTAATTGTCTATTTTTTCCTTTCCAAGGTGCATACGCTTTTAATTGTCTAGGTTTTTTCTTTTCTAACGTGCATGTGTATGATTGTTAAGAGTTTTAATTAGGGACAGCTTGGTTATTTTTCATGGATACTAATCAGCCTAAAAAAATACTAGAAATGCACTCTTTGTAAGATTGAGGGAGTATTTTTGTATATATAATGATTTCTATATGATGCTACAAATTTTAAAAACATGCATAAGAAATGTTCATAATTACGCATATTAATTAGAGGAGATAAATGGATTTATTTATAGTATTTAAATGTCATTGTGATGGTGCCATATGGCACAATCTTATTCTCATAAAATTCAAACTCTAGAATCTTCTACAAGATTCATACAGATTTTTCTACTTGAATATCCAAACTAAAAATTAAATAAACATTAATATCCTTTTATTTAATAGCCATATGTGCTAAAAAGTATAATATCAATTTTTTTTAAAAGGGTGGACACATGCATAAGCTTATACACATTTGGTATGGAATTAGCAACATTACAACTGTACTAATGAACCAAGCCAAACAAACTGAACCGAGTCAAATGAACCGAACTGTGTCAGCTTGATGGGCGGAGGTTCAGACTAGACACGGTTCATTTTGTAACTCAACCGAACCAGGCCATGCAGTGAGGATGAATAGGCAACCTGGTTCGGCCCAATTGATTCGATTCTTTGGCGAGGTCTAGTACGGTCGTGTGGACTGTGGATGGAACCAGAACAGGTAGCCGAACCAGGACCGAAGTGGACGAGGAACTAAGGGCATCCCCAATGCCACCTCCATATTTCCCCCATCTCATCCCTATTCATACACTTTTTAATCATTACCCTATCTAGCACTACATTTTACTTATATGTTTATTACCTACCTACTGCTATAGTGATTTGAGCGGAAAATAGAGAGAGGGAAGTGGTGGCATTGGGATGTAAGCGTCTCGAGCGGGACGTAGGAGCAGAGCTTGACGATGTACGCGTGCAGGTCGAAGTCGCCGCGTGGTCCTCAGAGGACCGGAAAGAGAAGAGGCTGCGGCAGTGGCATGCGGGCCACCGCACTTCCACGGACACGATCGCCGAGCGCGACGGCACCGCTACAACGCCTCATATGCCACCGCCCTTCACCACGGACATTATCGCCGGCTTGGTGCCCAACACGGCAGCTAGGTTTAGGATTTAGGGACGACTAGGTAGGGCTCGCGGGTAGCGACCGGGCAAGGAAACAGTGGTGGGTCTTTTGCAAAAGGAAGGCCGAGCGTTTTTTTTAATAAAATTGACAAGTATTAAGAATTTTCTCCTTTTTGTATTCAAAAAAGTATTTTGAAATCTAGCCATCGATCTAGGCGTAAGAAAAATAAACGTCTATTACTGTAGCATAAGGGCCTTCTTGAACCACGTGTTGATTTTCATTAATTTGAAGGATTAACGGACGGCCATTGAGGTAGGCTCAGTCATACTTGAGCCCGGGTCACCAAGACCCTAATCCACCCGACGTTGTGCCAAGCACTCACCAGCTTCACTAGTGAATCCTTTCCTTGCGGAGGCAGAATCTGCCTTCACAAACCTCCAATGGTCAACCACACGTAGATCGGTGGCTCACCGGCGACTCCTATGCTGTCTAGGAGTCCTCAACCTCGATGAGTAACAAATCCCGCAAGAATCACAGCTTGGAGGTGACCCTAGTGCTCACAAGATCTCATCAAGCACTCAAATGGGTTCCTCAACACTCAAACCTTAAATCCACACGTAAAATAAGGAGGGGTTTGAGCTTTTTGCAAGAGAGCACCACATTCTTCCTTTTTCAACCCCAGGCTTGTGTTTGGGGTAGGGAGTTCTATGTATAGTCAGCTCTTGCGAACTAGCCGTTTGGAAACTTTACAGACCGACCGGACAGTCTGGTCGGGACAAACGTGGGTCAGACAAAGCTCTAAGAAATTTTCTAGGACAACCGGATAGTCCAGGGCGGACTATCCGCTAATAGGAATTTTAGAGCAATTTCAAGACAGAGTTACTCTCGCGAATACGCCGGACAATCCACAGAAGCCGGACCGGACTGTTCGCTAAATAGGTATTTTTCTTGAAATCTTGAGACAGAGAGTCCCAGTCGCGGAGTGGCCGGATACTCTGGCGCAGAGGGTGACCGAACAGTCTGGTATCAGATCCCGGACAGTCCGGTCTGACAATTGAATATTGGGCTGAGATTTTTGTGGCTAGGATTTTGGGCGCCATAATACATAAAGATTTCTTGTGAACACTAATGACACCTAAAATTCAGATTTTGCGGGACCCCTCTTAATAGTACGACTATGTCCTTAGACTAAAAGAAATAAGAGAAATTTTACAATATAAAACCAAAACCGTTGATCTTTGGTCCCCCGGATCCATACCATGTCCAAAGCCTCAATTCAATGTCTAACATGCACTTATCTCAACAAATTTTTATTAGACCTTTTATCAGGTTGCCATTTATCACCAAAACCTTATAGAGGCCTAGATGCACTTTCATAAAGTGAGGCTCCGCTTTTTTGGCGACTTTGACAACACAAAATGAGCTAATACGTGCCAGCCTGTGCGGTGATCGGAATACAAGTACGCCTGCATTTTAAGGCGTTTGATTTGGAAAATGACAAAGACAAATGCACCATCGAGTACTGCATGAATGGTTTTGTTCGAAGTCCGGGTCTTCGAGGTGCCCATACTCCCTCCGAAATATTCTTCATCTATAGCGCACTAGTTCGTTCGGTCTGTCGGGATAGTGACAACCACAAAGGCATGTTAAATTCGTACATGGAAGGTTCACCTCATATTTTGGGTCAAGAACTGCTTCTCTGCATTGCCACTCTGCCTCTTGTGCACTCAGTAGACTATTTACACGGTGCTCTAACTGTTCTATTCTTGCGTGCAGACAGTCTATGTATGTCGATGTAGACATAGGGTATGGATCATCTATCCATTTTGTCAAGCCACAATCTTGTACCCGTGAAAAATAGAGTATATTCTCGATAACTTTTTTTAACGTAATAAGATTAACACCGATGATATACGCACCTCAAACATGGGACATCGGTAAAATCTACGCCCTGTAAAACCATCTGCCGCACGATAAAAAAATTGTGCGCCAATGTCCACCACGTGGAGGCAATTCGGCCATCCCTGTGGACGCAACAATAAAAATAACCCCAAGTATTTTTTGTGTGCAATGCAATCTTTTGATGCCTCTCATAAAAAAACCCCCTTATATTATGCATCATGCCTTACACAATTACAAACATCGGCAATGGACATAGCCGTTTAATCACCTAGTTGTATATTTCGGCCAGGTTAGTTGTCATAACCCCGAACCGAGCACCATCGGTGTCATACAGCAAGGCCCATTTCTCACTTGGCTCATTCTCAATCCTGTCTGAAAAACACCTTATGTTACTTCGACGGTGGCTAAGCAGCCCTGGTGCATCTACTCCAGGCAGCGAAGACAAGCGCTCAATAATATTAGTGGTGCCTGCTGCTGCTTGCCGTGTCATTTCCTAGATGCTGGTGCCAGTCAACTCTTCTAGAGTGGCCCATATTTTATCAAATTCACGCTGCTGGTTCTGCTTGAATAAGGCTTTAAATAGGACCATGGTCTTCTTGCTTCTAAAATATATATGAAAATTGGCGGCAAGGTAACGCATGCACTAGCTATTCCTCATGTCTAGCCAATGGAAGGGATAGCCCTTATATTACTGTAGGGTCTTTATTTCACTGCAAAGCCCTTGGTGTCGGTCATGAATCACACGTATGTCTGGCCTGTCCTCAACCACACCGCACATCAGCTTAGTCAAAAAACATAACCAGCTATCATAGTTCTCGCTTTCCACGAAAGAGAATGCAACAGACTACAACTGATCATTCGAATACATGCCTACAGCTGTCATAATAGTTCCCCTATACTTTTCAGTCAAAAATGTACCATCGCAACATAGCACCGACCAGCAATGCTTGAAAGCCTTAACACAACACCCAAATGCAAATAAGACGTGCTTCAGGACCTTCAACCCAACATGTTCATCTCCTGCATGGTATTGAATATTGTAATACATGTTGTGATTTCTTGGCTTCAAGACCTCTAGCAGACCAGGTAGGTTGTCGTACGAATCTTCATAGCTACCATAATGAAACTTCAAGGCCTTCTGTAGCCCTCCATGCTTTTCCATAGTCTATATTATATTTAAACCTCATTGCACGGGCATTAATTATAAACTGGACCGTAATATCCTGCTTCTAAATGATCTTTTGCTTCAACATAGCTGCAATCTAGGTTTTCTCATGTTACGGTGTTCCTTAAGCATGTCACTCAATATACATGTGTGTGGGTCGATGCTTGAAATCTGTCACTTCAAAGCAAATTTAGACTTACTCGCATGCACCCTAAACTCGCAATCATTCTGCATGCATCGGACCGTGTAGCTGCTCTTGTCAGATTCGTCAACCTTTAATTGTCGTTGCATTTTCATAGACCAAATCCTGACATCATTTTGCACAGCCTCCTTTGAACCATATATTTGGTCTTCGCGCACCTCACTCGCCTCGATGGAAGTTGACGACCCATGACCATCATCTTAAAGAAGCTCATTTGCATTGCTTCTATCCCATTCTTCTGGAATAGCCCTGTCTTCCTCATCACTTGAACCGTCGTCCGTTTGCAGTTGTTCCTCCTGTATCGCTTGTGCATCATCATTATTTATATCATCCACGATTGCCTCGTTAATCTCTCCCATATCAGCTCCATATTGTTCGTCTCCACCTCATTTTTCCATACCCTGTTCTTCTCCACCTACTCCTTCGGGCGTACCTTCTACTTCATTTCACAACATGTCAGCATGCCTCCCTGTATTGCCGTCCCACTGCCTTCTCTAGCTTCGGCATCATTCTGTGCTATAGGAATACTCGGCTTCAGCATAGCCTGCACCAACTGAACAGCCCAACAATTTCTTCTCCGACAGCCCAGTATAAACCTTGACAGGCCATTCTCCGTGTTCAGGGTAGTCATCTTATAAAATGGGGCTTCTACAGACTTAGTACATAAAGCCCGTATGTATCCAAACTATATGATTCTCCGGTGACCACCCAAATCACTGAGAAATCCACACGTGCAGTCCATTAAGTGTTATATTATTCGTATTTTGATAAATTGTCTGCACGTAAGCAAATTGATTAAGGTCTACCCCATTCGGACCTTTCATAATATTACCAGGACCATAATGAATGACAAACACCAACGCATCCATTATCTAAAATCAACATAAAAAAGTACTCAATTATGGATACCTACAAAATTTCCCCTAAAATTGGTGGCGTCAAAGATAACTACACTACTAAATTATCTCCTATATTATCAGTAATACAATCAATGATTGACTATCCTACCATGGTTGCAAGTTGGTCGACCCCCTTTTTCGCCCATATTCAAAACCTTTATAAGGGGGAGCGTCTCATCTGATTTTGTAGCACCTGAACATCTTCACTCATTTGAAAACTGACGGAGGACTTTCCATTCACTTCATTCATCTTCTTCCTCCTTCCACTTAGCCACTTTCCAAAAACTTGAGCCAACTCGAGATCCACATTTAGCCATGGCTGAAAAGACCCCAAAATCCATTCCTAGCATCTATGACATCGTCTCGTTCGACCCACTGGTGCCCAAGCCGTAAACAAGCAACTCCAGGATGCCATCCTTTGCCCGGAACATCAACTTTTCACCGGTGCGGTCGGGAAAGCTCGCATTCTCGCTGGAGGCATCACCAGAAGCCATGCCGTAGGCCGGGCGACCAGGAGCTGGTCGGCCGACCCCACCTGGTAATGCCAAATTCCACCTTTGAATTGAGCGTACACCTTCGCCAGATATTCCACCCTGAAACATTAAGCGTTCATATTTTCTGGTGCCACCAGCTACCTATATGATGGTCCTCCGAAAGAGATGATTCACTTGTCATAAACTTTTTAAAAAGTTCCGAATATGACAGAGGCAAAAAAAATAAAAATGGGAGACAAGTCATTTTGAGTCTCCCAAATGAAAAAAAAAAGAAAAGAAAAGGAGAGAAATCTCCATAAGCCTCTTTGCTTTCTTTGAAAAAGGGACAAAAATTGAAAAATAGATTTCTAAGAAGGAGACCATCATTCCTAAAATACAAGATCCGATGTGTTGCACTCATCAATACCACATATCCTTGCACTTGTATTTATTCTTATTTCTTTGGCGTGAGTTCATTCTCTCCCTCACCCCTAGACATTAATTCTCTTATGATTGGAAATTAGATTAACATGATCTTCATTAGGATCTAGTTTTAACCTGACAAAAGTGTGTATCATAACTACTCCACTATCTTACCCTAAGCTCCACATAAACCTTAGATCGTAGGATTAAGGCTATACCGACCTTGGTGAGGTTAAAATACTTTTGATATATCTGAGGGAATCACTTAAGAAAAAGAGCCAAGGATTCTTTACAAAATATAAAACTCTGGGTTGCACTGACCTTAAGATAGCATTGCCATCGTTCTTTGCTATTCCAATTGCCAACATTTATAAGATAAGGTTAGTAGCCACTTTTAATCCCTGCAATTTGAGTGAAACTCTGGAATATCCATTATGCTTGTCATTTAATTTCCGCAGAGTTATTAGTCTTAAAACTAACCTTTCCTCGAGGAAGAGCAAAGACCTAAGCGTGGGGGTGTATTGATGGTCAATTTATATAACTATTCACACTTCCGACCGTCAACATAGCTCCCAAATGAAATAACATGGACTAAAAATGTGTAATTTAACAAAGTTCCACAAGTTTGGGTAAGTTTGTGTCTGTGGGGACCCCGAGAGGTTCCCGAAAATACAACTGTCCAGGATGTCAGTTGTATTCCAAAATAGTTCAAACAACAAGCTTTATGGCATACTGAGGTTATTTTACAGTAGGGCTTACAACTTCTAGTACATTTCCAAAAATTTACATCTCAAAACCACATGCATGGCTTGAGTGTAGGATAGCTTAAAAATCTACACTAAATTCTTCCAGGTCCTCAAAAGAAAAGTCTTCTGTAGAAAAGAAAGGGCCAACCCAAAAGTAGGGTAGCCCAAACAGCAGCGGGTAAGCACTTACGTCCTAACAGGTTTCCCACATGCAAGTCTATTAACTACATGCGAGTTTTAGCTGAAATTTAGTAGAAAGATTTAAATATAGACTTAATGCATATTTTATGATAGCTTTCCGAACATCCTACATTTTTCATCAACTCTTTTCTAAATCATTTTTAAATGTGGTTTTATGATAATAACCAGATTTCCAAAACTTCTCTAGACCAAAACAACAACAGCTTTACAACCACACCTCTAACTTGATTAATGTCAATATTTAGAATAGGCATCACCCTTTTGGTACAACTTCATATCTCAGAAGTATGGTCCATCGATGATTTGTTTTTAACGACTATGCAGAATCTGTCCAGCTTTACGTGTAAAATGATCAATAATATAGTTTGGGCGGGAATTTGTATATTTTCTATCATGACATTAATCAGTCAAAAGCAATGAACAAACCTACCACCGGTCCCCAAACAAGTATCCCCTAGACCGCTTCACCCACCAACCTTCTCACTCTGCCCATTGTTTATTCACGCTGAACTCCAACACCTTGACAACCTTAGACTAAGACCACAACCTCAACCTGACAACACAACCACTTTCTTTTACCAAGCTTAAATTAAGGATGCAATGAGAATCTTGCACGCTATATGAGACTTATTTATTTGCATATATATAGGGTTTCCTATGACTTAATGGGGAAATCAATATTTTATATAGGATTATTTCTATATGCAAACATAAATATTTTTTGAAGTAACTTGAACAATAAATAATTAGCTATAAAATAAATGCATAAATAAATTTTAGGGAACGGAAACCTGCCTAGTTTAGCTAGATCTTCGGTGCCTGGGTTGATGTCTAGATATTCCTGCTCAGCCGATCTGGGGGCGTCTAGGTCATTTCCTATATGTTGGGAAAGAGGAATAGAAAGGGGATTTTGTAAAAATGTAAAAAGGGGAATGTATGGAGTATGAATGCATAAAATTACTTTTAATTTAATATATTTTTGGAAAAGGGATAGGGTTGATTTGTATGGTGATGTTTTGTATGATTTTAAATATCTCCGGGAAATTTCTCATAATGGAATAATTGAGCGGAGGGGTTTTGGAATTACTCCGGATGGAATGATATAAAATGGAGGGGGATTTATTTTAGCATTATTTTGGTAGATCTCTGGATGAGAAGGGTGGATAGGATATATGATTTTATGAATTTTCGGTGATCAGGATTAACAACAGTCCCTGCCCGAGATGGAAATTACTGGAAGATATTGGTGAAATATTGTGAATGTAATTTTGAAATGGAATATTCATAATGAAATAATTTTTATTGGCTTTTCGAAGAATAAAAATAAATCTAAAAGGCATTTTACTTATAAAAAGAGGAAGGAAAACATTTTATTTTTGCATTTTAGTACAGAAAAGGGTAAATTTTATATTTTTTATAAAATACTACTTTGGATTCTAGAATTTTTAGAATTTTGGCAGAATTTTTTTAAGGGATTTTCTATTAAATTTAAAATGGAAAGCAACTCTGGAATTTAGTAAATGGGAAGAGAAATGTATTGGGCCCATGGAGCTTGACTGGGAATTGGGCCGGCCCATGTAGCTGGTATAGCCGATAGGCGGGGTCCGCTAGGCAGTGGGAGGGGTGGTGCTGTTAGGTGGGGCCCACTGCCAGTGAGTAAGAGGGGAGAATTGAAGGGGAGCGGTGGGTGGAGTTTGTTGGCGACGAGGGACGGCCGAAATCAAGGTTTGGAAACCGGCCACATGCAACTGAGTATGAGGCAAGGCTAACTGCTGTTGTGGTGGAGCTCGGCGTGACTGAAGATGGCGGTGCGGCGAGGTCAGCGAGACACCAATGGATGAGGTCGACGATGAAGGAGCTCCGGTGGTTGCCGATGCTCGGGGATGGCAACCAGAGCTTCGCAACAGTGAGTGGATAACTTTGCTTCTTGGGGTCGAGATCGGAGGAAGGCTGAGGTAGCCGGACGGTAGTTCGCCGGAGATGGAGAAGGAGGCGACGCGGGGAGAAAGTTTCGGGCAGTGATGGCGAGGAAGGGGTAGATGTGGAGGTGGTAAAAAGCTTCGGGCACTGGAGGATTGACGGGGCCCTATTTATAGGCGGGGCGTGGCAAGAGCATGCCCGAGATGGCAATCCAAGGCTGTGGCGGCGGGGCGGCATGGCGGCGCTTCCGTGGCGGAATGATGATGCTGCGGTGGAAGATAAGGTCTGAGGCGATGTGGTGAAACCGGGGAAGGTGACGACGTGCCCGGATAAGCTCGGCGATGGCGGTGGAGGCGATTTTTGGTAGACGGCGGCGAAAACAGCGGTGGAGGGGATTTCGGGTGGCAGCGGTGATGTCTCGCGGGAGACCACGATGCGCAACCGTCCGATCCTGGCTGGGTTAAGTCTCGTCCGTCTAATTTCCTTTTGCCGAAGGGGTAAGCGGTTTCGGTGACGTGACTTAACAAGGGCCGCTAGATTGGGTGGTTTTGATCTAGCTGTCTGTTGCTACTTAAGCGTACTGGGAGTAGGAGACGCTGAAGGCGTATTCGAAAAAGAGAAGGCATATTTTGGACAACTCCAGAAATGGAAAGGGCTGGGAAAGAATTTCAGAAAACGGTTTTGGACTTTGGAAATTCATTGGAATTTATAGGAATCTTAGAAAATTATGAAATTTGTCACTAAAAATCTAAAAAATTATGGAGAACCTAAATATGGAATAAAACTTGATATTTTACGGAGTAAAGGTCCTTGGATAATTAAAGAAGTGTTTTCCTTAATGAATAAAATAGGAATTTGATTAGGTAAATTATCTGAAAATTAGGTAGGAGCTTTAGAAATATTTTTTGTAAAAACTTATATGCTAGAATTTGGGTAAAATTTTGGGTATGTTACATTGTCTCCAGAGACGTACTTAGAAAAATTGAAGCCAAACCGGAGAAAAACCCCGGTTGGCCGGGACTATTCTTTCTCCAGAGATCCTAGAAGCACAAAAAGAGGCAATACCCAGAGTCCATGCACGTCGGTTCGATCGAATGGCTGCATGTCCTTAACACTTGGATCACTTGGCACTAACGAAAGTCAGTTTACCGGCCTCAACTGCCAAAACCGCCTCAAGGGGGTGATCTACACGTCCAAGAGGGATCCCATGCAAAACCGAGGGCCAGGATCGACCGAAGCCCAGTCGGCCGACCGACTTGGGATGGCCGACCACCTTCGGATCACCTTTGGATTCTCCTTCAGCTGGGGAGAAGAGGACACTTGTCCCTAGACGTGGCACAATATCACTCTCTGCGGTTGGCTATAAAAGAAGCCCTCTCCTCATTTACAAGGCATAGAGAAGTGCGGGAAGAATAGAAAGCAGCGTTACGCTGCCCACATATCAAGTAGAGTAGGTGAGAGAGGAGAGTTAGTGTTGGGGAGAAACCGGCGTGTCGGCAACCCTCACTAGAGCTCCGGAGCTGAACTCGGGTGTGATTTCTGCTTCGTCTTCTATCGGTAACAATTAGTTCTATCATTTATTTACACTACTATAATTCTAACTTTTATCGAGTGTGCAAATACTGTCGGCCATTAGAAAATACCGTAGGACATGTATATGGCCGAGCGTATACCGTCGGTAACTTCCCCTCGGCCACCCATGGTGGGTAATTCGTGCAATTACCGACGAAACCCTCGAAAATGAATTTAGCGACAGTTTTTAAAGCACTCGGAAAATGCATGGGTGAGTGACTTTAACTTATCGTCGGAAATAGAGAACACTCGAGAAAAGTATGAGTAAGCAGCTTTAACACACCGACGGAAATGGTAAACACTAGGGAAATGTGGTGGAATAAATATGACCAAATTTAACGGATGAAATAGGAAAAATATTTTCCTATCAGGATGAACCTCTCTATACATACTTGAACTTTGACATCATTTTTTCCCGTTAAATCAAGTTAATTATAAATGTGTGTTGCATAGGATTCGAACCCATGACCTATTGAACAAAACTCTCCCACCTAGCCAACTCACCGCACACACTTATATTGTTTAAAATTGTACATGCATTCCTTTTTAACTCCTATCATTTTTGTATACAATGGTCGAGTGTTTTGCTTTAAACCTTCGGTCATTCCTTGAATGGCCGAGGGTTCTCTCAAATGACCGAGGGTTTTATTTTAACTGTCGGCCATCACCATGAATGATTGAGAGTTTTATTTCAACCGTCGGTCATTCGCTTGAATGACCAAGGGTTTTCTTTTAACCGTCGGCTATTCTTTTAGATGGCCGAGAGTTTTAGTTCTACCGTTGGTCATTCCCATTAATGGCCAAGGGTTTCCTAAAAAACCGTCGGTTATTGTTGCACCCTCTCGGTTAAGCATTTAATAGCCGACCGTTTGTTTCTAACTCTAGGGGAAGTATGCACGTCGGCCACCTTAACTTTTATCGAAAGTTTGTAGGTAATTGTTCTTCACACTCGTAAAAAGTTGGATTTCTAGTAGTGTTATAAAGCAAATTTATTTCCTTTGAATTACCTCTCTGTTGGTATTACACTCGTGTTAGATCTTCAGTGCTAAATCTCAGTGATTGGTTGTCACAATAGATATTTGTGCTAGGTTTATTAGGAGTGCGTATCAAGTGACATCCTTGATACATAATACTGCTAGGTATAGCGTGGTTTCTAGACTAATTAGTACCAGTAGACACTTGTTTCAACGGCTGAGCATTAGGTAGTAGGTGGTGACAGCCCTGCTATCCGCGCGGCAGTTTGTGGAATTCGCCCCATTAGCTCCCCCCGCGCCCGAAATATTGAGTCGACTACGATGGGCCGTAGGCGGCCTTGGGGGGCCATGTAGGCCCCCTAAAGCCTTAGGGTTTCATGGTAGATCCGTCATTCTCATGTTTTTGTAAAAGTGGCATTCATGTAACTACAACTGTTATAAATCCAACGATCGAAGGGTAGGGACAGAAGGGTCCTTTCGCATAATTGTAACAAACCCCGGCCCCTACCCCATTCTATAAATATAGGAGACCACCCCTGGACGATGGGTGGAGGATTCCATTTTCATAACAATACGCTTCGTTTGATCCAGACCTCGAAACTTCCAGTGTCCTTTCCTATCTACGTGGAAGGCACCTACCTACTCTGTCTGCGAGGCACTCTCTCTACGACAGACACGGTCTTCGAAATGCAACTTTGACCATCAATTACTAATAAATTACGATATTGTGAAAGTATTTTTCAAGACAAATTTATATGTATTGTTTTTATATACACATCCAAATAGTTTAAAAGATTTTTATAAACAAAGTTTTAAAAGTTTGACTTAGGACAAAGCTAAAATGCAAGTATTATGGAACTATTTTTTAAGACAAGTATTATGAAACTTGAGTGGGTAGTTTGTTACACATAAATCACTGCTGATAAAAAAGGACATGTTGCAGCGAAGGCATCGACGTTGTCGAGTCGATGACGGAATGACTCTTGACGGCCTTCGAATTTCTGAAAGATGCTAAACAGTTGAAATTTTGATTATTGATGAATTCAGAACAAGTACTACCTCTGTTTTTTTTTTGTTTGACGCCTTTGACTTCGACAGCCTTTGACTATTCGTCTTATTCAAATTATTTTTGTAAATATCATTTATTTTGTTGTGATTTGTTTTATCAATAGAGGTACTTTAAATATGTCTTTTTTTAAGCTTTGTACTAAATTTTTTAATAAGACGAATGGTCAAAGACATGCCAAAAAGTCAAAGGTATAAAAAACTGAGGGAGTACACGAAACGAGAGAATACGTCTCGATGTCTCAGTTTGTGCTATACTACGGAGTGCGTACAACAGAAAGCTACGTAAGTATGTGTTCCAGCCCGTGTCTGAGATCGCCCCGACTCCGAGCCCAATTCGATCGATTCACACCAGCAGTATATAACCACAAGCGACGTGAGCCCTACGCCCCAGACCTGGCCAACGGACCGGCCCGGTTCGCAGTTGATTCGGGCGGCCCTGTTCGTTTAGCCGGTTCGTTTTGGCCGATTCTATATCGAACCGGCCGGTTGTCGCCTAGGTTGGTTCATTTGGGAGAACCGAACGAACCTGGCCAGCCCAGGTTCGGTTGGCCCCAGTTGGCCCGTTTTGCGTGTAAAAATTCAAAAAATTCAGAAAAATCCAAAAAATTCAGAAATGTGAACCATAATTCATGTAAATAATTTGAAAATTTGAATTATATATGGAGAAATATTAAAAATGCATTGCAGAGCTTTTTTATCAACGTGTATTTACATGGCTGCCTCGTTAAAAACTTTACCAAGTAAAAACTCAATTTGAGAAAACCTTGGTAAAGAAAAAAGAGTACACACTAAAGCTCTACAATACAAGAAAAAAAAATTGGGCTCTTTTATTAGTCATCAAGTTCTAAGCCCCCGAATGAAGCCGCCAACTCTTGATTTTGTCTCTCGGCGACGATGTGTTGCTGTCGTCTTTCGGCTAATGCCCAATCCTTTGTACTCAGCAATATTTCGACCATATCACTATGGAGGGAAGTCCGTCTCTCCTCTAGTATTCTCCCAGCGAGGCTGAAAGCGGACTCAGAAGAAACCGTGGAGACCGGAACAGTTAACACATCCCGTGCTAGTATGGATAGCACCGGATATGTTCCACCATGCTATTGCCACCATAGAAGAATATTAAACTCTTCTTCTTAAAAGTCGACGACGTCTTTTGGTAGATAGGAGGCAAGCTCGCCAACAGCTCCGCGGGATGCTTGTGCAGTCGGGCGAGTTGAACCGCCCGACGAACTTGAAGTGTCCTTCCCCGTGATAGTCTTTCAAAAGGACATCTTTCTCCCCGTTTGTTGAACTGGTGGTGGTCGTGGTGGACGAACTCCTGCATACTTTTCTTCATATTTTCTATACAAATCATTAAGTTTACTTCTAACTTCTAGAAAATAATTTGAATAATCAATTCTAATAGCAACACCAAGTTGTGTTAGAGCATTAGTTAATCCAGGAAGTTTAGCTCTAGGGTCTAAAATAAAAGCAAAAGAATATAACAATGGAATATCTCTCCAGTATGTTAAATATTTAGCTTTCATATGGCTAACTGCATCAAATAAAATATGATCATTTTCAAACATTTTTAATTGATTAGCAATATGATAAATGGACATAATAATGGAAGAAGATGTAGGCTCATACACAGTAGAAGCGCTAACGGTAGCTTCATAAAAAATCTCAAGAAATAAATGTAAATGAGTAAGTACTTGCCAAACCTGTGGAGTCAAAAGTGGTATTCCATCTTGAGTTGGATATTGAGTGTTAATAAAAACTTTGAAAACCTGTCTATAGGGTAATATGTGCTGCAACATAAGATAGGTGGAATTCCACCTAATAGGCATATCGAGGCCAAATTTTCTAGGCTGAATAGATGACGCACGACAATAGTTTTTCATGCAATAATTCTTGTATTAGAACTATTTAAAAATAAGATGGCATCCCGAATAACTCGGAGATAAGGTTGCAATCTTTTTAAACCACATTTAACAATTAAATTAATAATATGACATGCACAACGTTGATGTATTAAAAATGATTCGGCGTACGTAGATAAAACAGGTTTCAAAATATTCATGGCACTAGTATTAGCAGATGCATTATCCAAGGTAATAGAAAAAAATTTATCGGTAATTTCAAATTCTTGAACAACATTCAAAATGCAATCAACAATATTTTCGCCGGTATGATTAACATCAATAAGGCGAAGAGCAATTACTCTTTTTTCTATTTGCTAGTTTTGGTTAACATAATGAGCAACAACACTTAAATAATCTTCTCTAGCCCTACCAGCCCAGATATCCGAGGTTAACGACACAGAAAATGTACAGGTTTTAAATTGTTCTTTTAACTTTAATTTGTTGGCGGCATATAATTTTTTCAAATCTCTAGTTATTGTTTGACGAGAAACACTACTATATCTAGGATTATGAGCAGTTTTTATATAATCTTCGAAAGCAAGAGAATAACCAAAACCAAGAGGTAAATCTTCAGAAGCAATTAATCTGCACAATGCCTCCCTAGCTACCTCGGGATTGTACTCCCAGTTACTTACCGAACCATCAGGGTTATAGCTCAACTGTTGCTGCCTCATTTAAACACCTTTCTTCTTCTTACATGCTCCGGCATTCCTCTTCAGATGTCCCGTACCCGAGCCCGACACCGCCGACAACTCTTGTCCACATATTTTGCATTTATCCGCATGCCTCACTAGCCTCCCGTCCACGAGGTGCTTCAGCTCCTCATAGTCGTTCCAAACTTCCGACCAGTTCAGTCGAGTCCGCTTCGATCCGACGGTATCAGAGCCGGAAGCACATGTTGAACCAGAACCAGAACCATACGGATGATCCTCGGTTCCGGTAGTCTCCGTGTCTTGAACCGGTTCCGGAAGACTTTGGCCGATTGGCTCGTAGTCGTCCGGTGTTAATCCGAACTGGCTAAGGGAAAATTAGTCGTACGGAGAATGACCATCAGCCATTTCAAAAAGTTGTCAACACATAAAATAACAAAACAACAGTTAATTTACAATCACAATACTTAAATCAAACATATAGCAAACAAATGTATGGGAATATATCAACCTCACAGGATCACACCAACAAATATGACAGTCAGAAATATTTTCCGAAATATTTCAAACTTTGTCCAAATTTGCAATTAGCAACGCCTAGTTAGCTCACAAATTGCAAAAACGCAATGCACACAAGAGGCTCAAGAGATAATGGTTGCAAGGGTGGCTGGCAGAAGAGGGCATGGTCACCTATTTATAGAAAAAAATTTGAGATTTTTTGGAATTGTTTTACGAATTTTTTAAGCATCAAACGGCTAAAAACAGCTATATTTGCAGCAGGAATAAAAAGCGAACCGAACGGGACGGCCCGGTTCGCTTCAGTATGTCGTGTCGTAGCGGCGTCAGGCGCCACGCCTTCATCATTGGCGGAACCGCACGGGGCGAGCACCGCCGCCACGTGGCGAACGCGGGCGCGAGAGCAAGGCCGTGGGCGTCTTGAGGGGGAGTGGGGACACGCCGACACGGTGGGCCAGCCGTGGCGTGGCGACAGGGCACTAGGCCATCGTTCGCTCGGCGTCTTGCGCTCGGGCACGTTAGCTCTCGGCCGCGCGAGGCCGGTGGGGAGCGCGCGGCCGACGACGGGCAGCGTGGCGGGCAAGCGGAGGCGGTTTAATTTTTGAAATTTCAACTGCTACAGTAACCGGTCCATACGGGCCGAACCGGGCCGGTTCGCCTCGCATAGTAACGAATCGGGCCGTTACTATACGAACCGAACCGTGGCAGCCCGACGGGCCGTGTGCCAGGCCCAGGCACGGTTCGCTGGGCCAAACCGGGCCGGCACGGTTCGTTTTAAAATGAACCGAACCAGGCCGACCCGAAGCACAGTAACAGGCCGCCCGTTTGACCCAGTTGATTCGGCCCATTTGGCCAGCTCTGCTACGCCCTCACCAATCCACCAGCAAACTCGATAGTCGATCCCCAAGAAAACCTCACGCTTGCGGCGGCGATGGAGGCGGCTGCTGCTGCTCGTGCGGCAGAGGCGGAGGGATACGTAGAGTTCGGGTGCGCTGACGGCCGGGCGATCACCGTGCGGCGCGCGCTCGCGGAGCCACGGTCGCCGCTGGTGGCTGCGGCCGGCACGGGCGCCCTCGTTGCCGTGGAGCTGCCCGCTGAGCTGTACTACCCCGAGCTCTGCAAGCTCGTCCAGTACTGGACGGAACCGGGCGGCGCTCCGCTGAGCCACGACGACCGCATCGACCTCCTCCACGCCGCGCAGTACATCGGCGACGAAGAGCTCTTCCAGAAGCTTTCCTCGCGTCGACGTTAATCGGCTGGCGCCGTCGCTAGCTATACGGGGCCTTGCTACGTAGCTAGTCATGTTCTAGCTTTCTTTTCTATAACTAATATGTAGTTAATTACTGCATCTTTGTTTTAATTTCTCTTACGGGCAAACCGCTAGATTTACTGGAAAAAATGTGATGAATTATTGTTTGTTTTGTACATGTTAGCATATACGCCAATGCAAGATCATGAACGACATCGGGAGATACGATTTTTGGTAACACAGTTCGGTTTTCGTCTATATCTGCGGGGCTCTGATTATGGACACTTCTTCTCAACCCATAATACCGCATCACAACGGCTAACCTGGTCATGACCACATGTCGGCTGCTGACCTCCTCTTACCTGCCGCTGACCTCCTCTTGCCTATGCTATTATTATGAAGTTGTTGATTTTTGTTACAACAGGGCTGTCTCTCTTTATATAGTGGAGATCTGGATAGAGTCCGACTCTAACACTGAACCAACCCTGTCTAATACAACACAGAATCCATTTAACCTACTCGCACACATATTCGACATAATACAGTGTTAGCCTAAACGCTACACGGTACACGGTCGGCAGAGTCTCGTGTAGCGTGTAGACCGTGTACACGCCGTGTACACGGGATTACACGTATTACACGTTTTTATACTTTTTAATTAAAATACAAATAAAAAACATGTATATGTCTAGAAAACTATACTGACAAGTAGCATAGATGAATAATATATTTTCAAGATTACACGTGCATTGTAGATTTGTAGTTCACATATAAAAAAATGATTCCAAGTAGTGCAAGTATGCAACAAATGTATCCTCAAACTGTATGTCACATCTCCTATAGCCTACACGCCACTCTACACGCTGAAAAACGCCGTGTACGCCGTTTTTTTGCCGTGTCGTGTAGGCCGACTAGACCATGTAATTCCGTGTAGCGTGTAATACACCGTTTATGTGCTAAACAGCACAGTAACCCATCGTGTACCGTGTACACGGCCGTGTAGACCGTGTAGGCGAACACTGACATAATACCTAACAAACTCTATCTTGAAGAATATGGTCAATCCACCTTGAAGTGGTTCCAGTGTCTTGCTTGAATCCGTGCACCCAAACTCTGATTGCTTCTTTCTTTTGCAGTCTACAGTGGGCTGCTCGATGAGTCCTGCTTAAACTCACTGTCTTTTGGAACATATGATGCTGACCCTGTAAAAACATTCTTAGTAGCTCCACCTATAACAAAAGCCCCTTCTAGTAGAACCTCAGCATTATCGTCTCCGAAGTCACATGAGGCTATTGCCACATTAATGTACGCTTCCCTTTCTTCGGACTCGACGATCCCTCTTCATGTTCCTCAATCATTGCATCCAAGCACCGCATACTCGTTATTTTTTTTTATTCTTCTTAATTACCCTATGACCGCCTTGATCACATGAGACTAGCAAAGCAACAAAACGAGTTTCTTCCATTGCATTGTTATTCTTTCTCAATTGATAAGATATAAGTGTCGTAGTAATATTCTCAGTCTTGATGCTATCCTTGCCCTATGCCAGCGCGGTGGCCAAATGCTTAAAGGACGAAGGCAACGAACAGAAAAGAATAATTGGCTGGTCTTCATCAGCGATTATCACCTCCAGATATGATAGGTCAGTGACATATCTGTTGAAAACATCAATGTGTGCTTGCAGATTCGACCCCTTCTGCATCTTCAGCCCATACAGCTTGTACTTCAAATACAACTTGCTGGTCAGAGTTTTGGACAAGAACTGACTGGTCAACTTATCCCAAATTTTCTTTGGTTATGACAACTTCATGACATGGTATATGATCTGATCTGAGAGACAAAGGCGTATGGTTGCCGCTACCTACAACCGTATCTCCTCTCAATCACCGGCCTCCACCTTCTCCGATTTATTTGCCTTAAGAGTCAGTACAATCCCTTGCTGCACCAGGAGATCCCAGAACCTCGCCTGCCATAAACTGAATTTTTCCGTACCATCAAACCTCAACATACCAAAATTTGTATGTGTCGACTTTATCATGCCGACCTACTATTCTACCAACGCCAATTGCTTATCGATGGATTTATCGTCATCTGACCCGTTCGCTATCTTAAACAGATCGTCAACAGCCCTCCAAGAACGCCTCCCTTCTTCGAAATCTCACGTCTTAAAAACTCCTTGAAAATCTGCGCTCAAAACACTGTTAATTGCTTTGGATTGTTGGGTTTGGCTCCTCCCATAGACCTACTTTTATAGTGGTGTGGTAGCTCTAATTTTTGTCATGGAAATCTAGCCAAAATAGAACTTCTTTTCCTTCTAGAATTAGGGCTCCTCCTCCACCTCCTTCGAATTTTTCTCCTTTTTCGGCCTGATCCGACACTGTTCACCGCACTAAATTCTTCTTCGCTCGAAATTGGCCCGCCTCGAACTGTTACTCGCGTCCAGCCTGAGCCCGCACGCTCCTGCACGCCTCCACGCCATTGGCCCGCAATGCTATTGCACGCGTTGTGCGCCTCCTCAGGCCCAGCACGGTCCATAGACCTGGCACGCGCTCCATTGATCGGCCACCTAGGCCTACACACTTCCTCCACGGAAACTGCTGTTCTTGTAGGCCCATCAGCTACTACAGCCTTCACGTGTCATACGTATAGCATATGGTCATGGGACCCACCATAGCTAAACGTGGCACAACACAATTATGTGTATTGAACCATCCCTAGGATACGCGTTGGCCCAACAATGCTGCAAGCTCCATAGTAGAGTACATGCCATCGTATTGCATGCAAACATGGATGCTGTCACCGTAAGGTCGTTCCATGGGGCCCACCACATGCCAAGTTGTACCGATACACGCCATGCTGACTCTGCCAGCCGCCTTTACTACCGCTGAACACCGAAAAAAATTAAGAGAAAATTCTCCGGCTCTATGTCCAAACATTGAGCCCTCGAGCAGGCTTCCCAGCCCGCCACCGTACACCATGTCCGTGCACAGCAAAATATGTCGTATTCCGGCCATCTGTATCCACGTCACAACTTTGCCCTCAGTGACATGATGCCGCGCCTCCTGTGGAACATCCGGTCGTATCACTGCTCCCGCTGTTTCGATTTATCCGGCATCCATCCGTGCCCACCGGTTTGATCGTGAACGCCGAGGTCGTCGCCATCGCCTGCCGACCTCGCTGGCTACTTTGTCAGCCCGATCGCCACGTCTGGTCAATCCCTGCCAACGGTAGCCCATCGAACGGTTTGAGCCTCCTGCCCGTAAGTGTCCGACACAACCGATCAAATCATCAATCGCCACCATGCTCCGCTCTGATTATGGGCACTCCTCCCCAGTCCACAATACCACAGCACACCGGCTAACCTTGTCACGACCATATGCCGGCCGCTGACCTCCTCTTGCCTGTGCTACTATTATGTAGTCGTTGTTTTTTGTTACACCAGGGCTGCCTTTCTTTATATAGTGGGGGCCTTGATAGAGTCCGACTCTAACACTAAACCAACCTAACCTATTACAACACAGAGTCCATTTAACCTACATATACACATATTCGACATAATACCTATCAGTACAAGACAATGTAAGAAGGAAAAAAAATGTAACTATGTTTCTACTGCTGTTCCCACCTTGGATCGGATAAACACAACGTGGGCTAGTTGGACTCTCTATAAGCACCAAATTAACTGAGAGCATGGCCTTTAAAATCGGGTTAATTTTCACTTTGCAGGATCCTACAGATTGCTTGTTAGATGCAATATACTCTCCCATAGGAGAGTGCTATGGCAAAACTTCTTTGAAAGTCTAATCTTGACCTTGTTTTTCTCATGTGTCCCTTGTAGTCTGCACTCTCCTTTAAGGTGCATCATTTTCTTTCCAATGCTACATGGGTCATTTCATAATACATAACTCACCAACGACACCCGCCACACCCCAACTATTTGAAAATACCAAATAGTTGAAAATATCAAATGTTACAAATATTTGAATATCAAGCAGAGCATGATTTTACATAAATTTAAAAATTTGAACTACTCAATTTGGAGTTAAAATGAAGCAGATCTGTTTTTTTTTTAAGTTTTAAACCAAAGGGGCATTTTAGACATTAGTAAACCTTTTAAACGGTTAAAACTAACGGACTTAACGGTAGTGGCACCGAGGGAAGCTAAAACTTGAACCAGCGGCATGTAAGGGAAGAGAGAATTTCGAGTGGCAAATAGGGAATTGTAAACCTTTTCGGTGGCATACACGGAATTCTCTAATTAACTAATCCTCTAACACAACTTGGTGTGGCTACTGAAATAAATTACTAAAATTATTTTTAAGAAGTTAGAAACAAATTTAATGATTTATATAGAAAATATGAAGAAGAAATGTAGAATTTCATCCACCACAACCATCACCAGTTCAACAGACGGGGAGAAAGATTTCCTTTTGAAAGACTACCACGGGCAAGGACACTTCAAGTTCTTTGTGCAGCGCAACTCGCACGACTATACAGGCATTACGCGGAGCTGTTGGCGAGCTTGCCTCCTATCTAGCAAAGGACGTAATCAATTTACAAGAAGAAGAGTTCAATATTCTCACATTGTGGAAGCAACATAGTGAAACATATCCAATACTATCCATTCTGACACGGGATGTGTTAATTGTTTCCGTCTCAACAGTTTCCTCCGAGTCCAATTTCAGCCTCGCCGGGAGAATACTGGAGAACAGACGGATTTCATTGCATAGTGACATGGTCGAAATCAGTGTTAGCCTAAACGGTAAACGCTAAACAGTCGGCCACTCTTCGTTTAGCGAATAGTCGGACTACACAACCGATTAAACGGGTCAAAAAACGGATTAAACGGAATTATACGGATTAAACGGCCTACACGGCCTACACAGTTGACTACTGAGTAACGTTTAAACGGTGTGTAAACGGTCTAAACGGCCGTGTAGGCGAACAGTGGTCGAAATACTACTGAGTATAAAGAATTGGGTATTAGCCGAAAGAACATCGTTGCCGAGGGGTAAAATCAAGAGTTGGCGACTGCATTCATGAGCTTAGAGCTTGATGAAAATTGAATAAGGCCGCAAATTTTTTTATACTTGTATTTTCTTTACCAAGGTTTTATCAAGTTTTAGTTTTTACATGGCAAAGTTTTTAACGAGGCAAACATGTAAATCCAAATTAATAATAAAGCTCTGCAATGTATTTTAAATATTTCTCCATATAAATTTGAATTTTTTAATTATTTACACTAATTATTGTTCATATTTTTAAATTCCTTGGTTTTTCTAGTTTTTTTGGGATATTATACTCAAGGTTTTTTTTCGTCGAAATTTCACCGAAAGTTTTGAGCAGAACCAAAATGGGCCCATTTTGGTCAAAAAATTTCGACCCAATTTGAATGACATATGGCTCAAACCGGCCCAATTTCGGCCCAACTTCCACCCTATCTGGTCAAAAAACCAAGCTGGTGCCTGGTTAATCCTCTTCTCCCCCAAACAGAGGCGGTGCCCCTTGCGTCTGGCTGATGGGCGACGGCTCGACTGCTCCAGGCTCCAGCCTCCTCCCCCTTGCCGCGCCGCCTTCCCTCCACCGACTACCGACCGCAGCGTTGCCTCCTCCCCCTGGAGCACCGCCTCCCAAGTCCCATCCACCGGCCAGTGGCCACCGCAGCAGGCGCAGGCGCGACGCCGCATCTCTCCTCCAGTCCTACCTCCTTGAGCACCGCCTCCCCGGCTTCCCCTCCACCGCAACATCTCCTCGGCTCCTCCTCGCCCTAGAGCGCCGCCAAGCCCGAGCAGTAAGCGCCAGCGCCGGCGCCTACAAGGCCACAACCAGCCCGAGCAGTAAGCACCCATATCGCCTCCTCCAGTCCTCTCTTCTTGTGGGTGGCTTGTGGCGGTAGCTAGAGAGTAGAGGGCCACCGATCTGTTGATCAATGATGAATGCCACAATATGTTGATTAAATTACTTCATCTACGCTAAGAATACGATGATGAATTGATGATTGTTGAGCTAATTAAAGCTGTTGATGAATGCCACCATGAATGCAATTCAGATATGTTAATCTTAGAATGTAAAAGCTTTTACTCTCTTGTCTTGTACGGTTGTAAAAATGGCATTTTTGAAAGTGAGCATGAATACATTGACAATGTTATTTACAGGTTTTGCACACTTAAAAAACACAAGCCATGGCGGGAGGTGATGGTAGTGGTACCAATGGGGCTAACATAAGTAGCAATGCAACCAGCAGTGGTACTGGGGGACAGGTGGTAGTCAAACCATGGCCATTGATGTGGATGCCACTCGAGAAGCTGGCGTCGATTTATTTGGTATGAAGCAGCATTTAAATTTATTTTTAATGTGAACCACCATTTATTATAAAGCACCATTTAAATGTGATTTACTTGAACTGTAGGAGGGCGAGGTGATATTAATGATGGAGATATTAAACATGTGTGGAATCGTGGCAGAAAGTATAAACAAGGCTTCAAGTGTGGGTTTTATAACCACACCTATTTATCTGGTGGTGCTACCCATCTTAGAGAGCATTTGGGTGGTATACCAGGTGATGTGCAGGCATGCTTGAAGGTGTCAAGTCAGGTTCGAACTGCAATGAGGGCAACACACACATTTGGGAAGAAGAAAAGACAAGATGGAAAGCAATACAAACAGATATTGGAAGATGAATTGTTCGAAGAAATTGGTGGAGGGAGAATTGGTGAGGCAATTCCTAGTAGTGAGGCTGATCAACTCAGATTGGCAATGGAAAGATCAATAAGAGATACATAGTATCATCACACAAGGGAATCCACACATGAGCATGGTAGCAAGTCAAGTGATCAAGTAATCATGCTAGTTCTATTGCTAGTAGACCCATCCAAGTCCAGCCTAGAATTGACAGTGTTTTTAACAAGGGTAACACGCAGTTGCTTAGTCAAGCTTGGGCAAGGTGGTTCCATGCTAATGACATTGCAGGCATAAAAGCAAATTATCCATATTTTCGTGCAGCAATGAGGTTGACTCAGGGAATTAGGACAAACAGTTAAATTGTTCAATGGGATTGATATTGATGGTCCTTGTCTTGATAAAAATTATAAGGACATGGAGTTGATTGTGAATCGGTTCAAGAAAGATTGGGGTATATATGGTGTCACTCTCATGTTGATTCATGGACATGACCCACCGCCATGTGTATCATCAATTTCATGATCTATTGCAACGGTCCCATTTTCTTCCATAAGTCTGTCAATGCAAGTGATGAATCACAGAACGTAGGTAATGATAAAGTGCTCAAATATTAAATTTTTATTAAGTGCATAATGCTGAAATGATATTTTGTTTAGTAGGTGTGCTGATTTGCTAGTGCATAATGCTAAAATGATATATTGTTCCTATGCAGATTATTTGTTTGGGAAGATAAAGGAGGTGATAGATGAGATTGGGCATAAGTATATTGTACGGATTGTCACAGACAATGGTGCAAACTATAGAAAAGCGTGTCGACTTCTCATTGTGGATTATGGCCACATTGTGTGGCAACCATGTGCTGCTTATACCATTAACCTAATGTTGAGGGACATAGGTAATTTCTCATAAGTTCATGATGTTGTGGAAAGTGTCAAAGTTATTGTAAAATTCTTCTACAGTCATAATCGGTTGCATCATGAAATGAAGAGGAAGATTGGTGGAGAGTTGATTAGACCAGTTGCCACACGGTTTGGGACTAACTACATATTCCTTCGGAGTGTTTGGGATAAAAAAGATAATTTTAGAAAATGGATGGTGTCCGAGGATTGGAGAAACAGTGAGTGGAGTAATGATCCTGATTATGGCTATGTCGAGAACTGCTTGAGTAGTCCATCTTGGTGGGAGTCAATCAAGACTGTGTTAGACACACTTGGGCCATTATATACTGTCCTACGATATGCAGATGAAGATAATCGGACACTCTCTGGATTCATGCCAAAGATGGTGAATGCTATCAAAGAAATGGAAAGTTATCTAGGTGAGGGCACGCCAATTTACAAGAGGTACATGAAAAATATCACAAGGAGAGTTCGACATACGTAAAAAACACTTTAGTTGTTGCCGGTAAGTAAAATACATGTTATGCTTCATTACCATGTAAATGTAGTCTTGTTCTTTCATTCTAATGCAAACAACTGATGTTGTTAATCTTGATCCAGCTGCTGTCCTTGATCCAATAGGACACTATCAGCTCCACCTAGCTGATAATCCTGATTATATTAAAACCTTTCAAGAGGAAATAGAAAGGATACAAGACTTAGTCGATAGTGGACTGTAGGCCCTTGGTGAATTTGAGGCATTTAGAATCTTTTCTGGAAAGTTTGGTGGGACTATGGCACATCAAGGGATATTCCGTATGACAGCAAGTAAGCACTTGACTTTGTATTGGGCCATTTTGGATATTATGTTGATTTCTCAATTCCAGTTATATAACTAATATATTTCTTACAAATTTATCTTTGTACCTTGTTGGTGGACAATGTTTGGGGGGGAGTAAAAGAGCTACAGAGGTATGCTGTCCGCCTTGTGTCACAGTGCATATCATCTAGCGGTTGTGAGAGAAATTGAAGTGCCTTTACTTTGGTCCATACCAATATTCGAAACAAGATAGGTTATGGCAAACTTCATAAACTTGTCTTTCTGCGCTATAATTAAAAGTTACGCATAAAACAAGACAAGTTAGATAACAATAAAGATAAAGATATTGATCCATGCTCGACGATGATTGATGCTGCACTGTTTGACCCATCAAACCCAATTATGGAGTGGCTCAACAAAACCAGTGATGATGAGGCCGATATGAATCTTGATGAATTGTGTGCTAGGATAAGGAAGAGGCAGCAAAAGGGTGGTAAAAGACAAAAGAATAATAAAGGAAAGAGGGTTTTGGTGGATGAGGAGGAAGAGTTGGAGTGTGATAATTATATGGACAGCGAGTCTCCATATAATAGTCCATCCTATGCCGAGTCCGATGGTAGTAGCTCATCTAGTGAGCAAGAAGAAGCTGAAACTAGTGGTAACTACTATTTATACATCCTTTTGCTTGGTCATTTTTATTGTTAATTTGCTAACAACTTCTATCATGTTTATTATTGTGTATCATACTAACATTTGACCATAGATAGCCCCACAAGAGGAGGTTTTACCGGCTAAGAGAAAGAGAAGGCCTAGTTCGAAATTATTGGACGTGAGCTACCTCATGAATGCTAAATAAATACTACTATTTATGGTTGAGTGCATGGATAAACTATGTTTATGCATCAATTTATCTCTCTAAGTGTGGACTATTGCGATGTATGAACTTAGTTATGTGCCATGGTTATGTATGAACTTATTTATTATGCACTTTGGTTATGTGTGGACTTTTAATATTTTAGGACTATGGTTATGTATGGATTATTGCTATGTATGGACTTATAATATTTTTGGACTATGGTTGTATATGGACTCTTAATTTTTTTGGACTATTGCATGATTGTTGTGGAATGTTAAGTTTTTTTGTAAAGCTGCGGTTGCTATTTTATTTTCAATTTTTTTGTGCAAGTGGCAGTTTTTTCTCGGCCAGATAGCACCGAAATTTCGCCTGAAATTCTAGCAAAATTTCGTTCAAGTTTCGGCCAGATTCAAAAAAAATCGGCCAGTTTTGCTTCCCAATTTGCAGTTTTTTAACCGAAATTTCGCCCGAAATTTTTCAGATTTCCCGGATTTCGGATATTTCGCTGGACACCGATTTTTTTTACTTCACCGAAATGCAAAACCTTGATTACACTTAGGCCTTTTTTGTTTCAGCGTTGAGTAAATTTGAGTTTCACTATAACAAAAATTGAAAGTACCAAAAAAGTGATCTAATAATTCTAAAAAATAATAAAAAAATAGTTTTACAGTCTTGAGAATAACTAATAAAAGTTCAGGAAAACATTACAAATTAATACAATATGTAGGCTACAGTAAAACTCAATTCAAATTTAAACTGAAACAATCAAGGCCTTAAACCGGGCCAACTGACACCAAACCACACCAAGTGAATCTAGACCGGCTGGGTTCGTTCGTTCCTCAAGCCGAACCAAACCTGGGCTTAGCCCTCGGTCATTGGTTCGTTTGGCCCGATTCGTACAGTAACCGAGCTGGTCCGAATCCGAAACGTGCCGAACCGGCCGGCCCGTTGGCCATCCGTCGTCTGGTTTACAAACGGTAAAGCTGCTCAGGCTCAGGTTTTGGTAAACCAGCCTGGACCGGCTGGTACCCAATCAAGGTGGGGAGTGGGGACAGGACGGTGCCACACAATATTACGGCATAAACAGATTATCTAAAAAAAATGGCATATCAGCATCATTAGACCATCTCCAACCATTTTCTCTTCGTTTCATTCTCTTCCCCATTCTCTTCTCTATATTTTATCTCTTTATTTCTTACCATCTCCAACAGAATCCCTTCGAAGAGATTCACGTAGAGATTGGAGAGAGAATCTCCTTCTAAGGAGAATAAAGGGAGAAATCTCTTCACGAAGAGAACAGTGAAGAGAATCTATTGGAGCTTCAAAAAGAACCAAAATCTCTTCGCGAAGAGAAAATAAGAGGTGAAGAGACACCGTTGGAGATGGTCTTAGTCAGCATCTCCTCCTCCTTCTCCCTCATTCCTTCTGTGCTTCCTCGACTCCTCCTGATCTCGTCCTTCCCCCCAAATTACCTCAAAATCTTCCAGGTCGCGATCGGGGCACACCGCCGCTGCCACCGCGCCACCCCACCTCCCCGCTCGCCGCCTTGCCGCTGTTCCTTCTCCTTCCCCGGAGGAATCGACAGGTCGGTCCTCTTCCTTCCCCCTTCTCCCCCGGTCTCGATCGACACGTCCAATTCCTTGCGATTTGGTTTGCTCGGTTCGATTTGCTGCCTCTGAAATTTGCCTATGTGTCCTGAAATTTGAGGCGGCTTTGATAGATTGGCTCTGGGGGTTTGGTTGCCTGAAGATGGGGGCGTGCCGAGGGTTCTTCGAGTGCCTGCTCAGGCTGCTGAACTTCGTCCTCAGCGTTGCCGGCCTCGCCATGGTCGGATACGGGATCTACCTGCTCGTCGAGTGGATGAGGATCTCCGGCGGCGGTGCCACGCCGTCTCCCTCACCGCCGGCTCAATCGCTTGTGTTCGGCCGCCCATTGCTCACTGCCGTTTCCCTCGGTGGTGGCGGCGGTTTCTTTGACAAGTTACCCAAAGCATGGTGAGGCGACTGCTTGCCCTTTTATTTCTAGGATTAGGGGAACTGTTCATTGGACCATCGGGATGGATGATATCCAAAATTATAGTTTGCCTTTAGCTTGAGGCCAGTAATATATGTTTTGCTAGGATCGTTCTGTGAGGTCTTATGTTTTCATTCTGCAGTTGGCAGTCATGTTTATTCTGCATTTTACTGTTGAAGAGAATGCATTGAATATATAATTTTTCTTCTCCCTGCAGGTTCATCTATTTGTTCATCGGTGTTGGCACAGTTGTCTTCATCATCTCTCTATTTGGTTGCATTGGAGCAGGGTCAAGAAACACTTGCTGCTTGTGCTGTGTATCCTTATGACGTGTCTTCTAATTCATCACTATTCTACTTGTTTCATAAAATTATCGCCGTTCTCCTTTCTGTAAGATTGCGATATTCTGTATACAACAAAAGAAAACATATAATCAAAATGAACTTCAGATTCAATTTCAGAGTGCATTATATTCTGTGATCAACAAAAGGAAACTTAAAATCAAAATGAACTTCAGATTCAATTTCAGATTGCATTATATGCTGAGCATGCAATCCAGCGAAATCTTTAAATTACTAATAGGAATCCTAGAGAACAACTGATTGACAATATGACTATATGAAGTTTCAAAAGGGTACATAGCAAAGATATATAGTGATCCAACTGTGATATTATTGATAAGACATGCTATTTGTGATTACAGATATAGCGGAGAAAATCATTTTTCGTTTTGACCATCAATATGCAAATGGATTTTCGATGGGCCACATAAAAAATAAAATTTGTATTTCTAAATTGGTATTTTATCTTAAGTATCCCATCATAACATAAAATTTATAACAACATGTTGTGATAAAAATTAAGAATAAGAGTGTCGTAGGGCATGTTCTCCAGCTTATCTGTGTAAGCCTATCTACTCATTTGCTTTTCTCTGGTTCAAAATCGCAAATGCTTTGGAATTTTGATCCCTTTCTTTTATTTCGAAGACGTGTCTAAAAAGCTCTAAAAAAAAGTTAAACACAGTGGATGGGACATTCCAAACCGCTTCTGAAAGCTCTCAAAGTTCACCTTACAAACAAATAAGACAATCAACAAATCAGATCATCTCTAGAGAACAGCTCCATATCAACTTGATAGTATTATCTATTATGGAAAAGATAGATAACTAGGACTATTTTATTTGTTTCTGCAGTCCTGACATATTTTTATGGATTGCAAAAATTATTTTCTCATTTAATGGCGCTAATCAACAATACATATATTTGTTTCCTTTGACTGTAAAAGTATGCTTTCTTGATCGTATTGTTGATCCTTGTTGAGGTTGGAGCTGCTGCGTTCATATTCTTTGACCATAGCTGGAAAGATGTGAGGCTTCTGTTTCATGCTAATTTTCAAACTAAGTAATAGACTTGTCCTTTTATTAAGTCACTTTTTTTCGCAAAACTTCTTTGCAGATTATTCCGGTGGACAAGACAAAGAACTTTAATGTCATGTATGACTTTCTGAAGAAAAACTGGGAAATTGCAAAATGGGTTGCTCTTGGAATTGTTATTTTTGAGGTACGAGTAAACAAAACTCAAAATGTACACTTTTAATCCATGTTTTCATGAATGTGTTGTTTACCAGCTTAAGCTGCATGACTTTTCTAATACAGATATCATTCTGATTTAGTTGTGGGTTACTTGAAAATTGTGTTTACTAGTATACACATGATGCTGCATGACTGTTGGAACATGATTTAGCAATAGCATTTAGAAAAATGTGATTATTGCTTTTTTGCCTATTCGTGATGTGTTATAAACAACCCCTTGTTATTTATATAATCATGATCTCTGAAAAAAAAACCATGAGCGGACCATTATTGTTTTGAGACAGAATTGTGTAATTCTGAACATACAAGGCCTGTTGTGCGCATCGTTTTCGTAGGTGCTAAGTGGTATTTGGACAATGGGGGCCACCTAGAATCTAGTTCATCTAGGCAGCCAAACTAATACCAGGAAGGAAGAAAGAAGGGGAATGTTACATAGCAGGTGTATGATTCCAGGTGTTTGCAGAAATTAGGGAGAATAATAGGGAATTGGGACTAGGTACAAGAGAAATGGAGTAGAATTTCAGAGGAGGCAGAGATTGAAAAAGATTGAGGAAGGGAGATGGGATGTTGATACTAATACTCGCAGATAATCAACTTGGAGGAAATAGATAGATAGGATATTGACATTAATACCCACAGAATAATCTAAACCTGCGGTAAATGTGTTTTGCTAGGCTTTCCAGAAAGTGGCGGTGCTGCGTGTAGTACTGCTTCATGGCTCATTGTTCAGATGGTTCGGCTGGTACAGCGATGTACTCATGTGGCCCTGAACATGCTTCTTTTCCCATTAAATTTATCTTAGGGAGTTGTTGCATGAGAGATAGGATTGGAAAAAACAACCTGCAGTTGCAGGTTTGGGTTTTTCAATATTGGCTGGGGAAGCTCGTGACCCTTTGAATTCATATGGAATATTAGTTTGTGACTTCTACCAGATAGGTTATTATGGCATATTGTTATGTTTTGTAGCATAGGATATCCATTTTTTATTATATGTTTATAACTAAGGATATCTAATAGTTGTTGATTTCATGGTGATGAGGCTCAGCCATGAGGCCCATGACTCTTCATTTTTTGTCTGTAATATGGGGAACAAAGATTTCTTTTTATCTACAGTGTATAGGTGGTCTAGCACAGCTGCACAGGTTGTATGGTTGCAACTAATACCGGCCAATATGCAGGTATTGCTTTTCCTGTTGGCTGTGGTTGTCAGGGCAATGAACAAACCTGCTGAATATGATAGCGATGATGAAATCATTGGAACTGCCCGAAGCACTAGCATCCGGCAGCCTCTTATCCATTCCCAGAACGTTCCCGCTACTGGTGTTCCTGTCCCAACACTTGATCAACGGGCTAGCAGAAATGATGCATGGAGCCAAAGGATGCGAGAGAAGGTATAACTCCATTGTTTTCATGGACTATGTTCAGTAATCATTATATTACCTTTATCAAAAAAGCAATATCGTTGTATTTCTTTCTTGTGCAGTATGGTTTGGACACAAGCCAGTTCACCTATAATCCTTCAGATCCAAGTAGGTATCAGCAAAACGGGGCGCCTGCGGTGGAAGAAAGGAACCGTTGCACCATACTGTGAAAAATCCATCACGACATCCTCCAAGTTGGCATTTTTTCCTTTCTTCAGCAGGCTACCTCAGCTTGTATAGTTCTATTGTATCCTGTTGTTCAGTGTGTATGGAATAGAGCCGCTACGTTGTGTTTATCTACCTGCTTCCTACACTACAATAGCACAATGCACATGTGATTTTTTTTACGCATGGGAACTATGGCCGTTGACATGTAATTTGTCTGGTGTTTGTCGATGGATTTTATTTTTTCACCTTTTTTTAAAGTTTAAATCTGAATTTCGAGCATTTCCCTTAAGTTTGATAATGTTTTTATTTCTAGAGTTCGATCGTGATGGAAGTAACTAGGGCTGGAAAAATAGCTCGTGGCTCGCAGCTCGGTTCAGGCTCGAACAAATTTGGCTCGGCTCGGGCTCGGCTCGAACATCTAAATGGCTCGAGCCAAGCCTAGTTTTGGGGCTCGTTAATATAGCGAGCCGGCTCGGGCTCGGCTCGTTTCTAACCTGGCTCGGCTCGGTTCGGTTCGTTTACACATTTTGAACGCAAAAACTCCTATGGCTCGTGGCTCGGCTCGGGCTAAAACGAATTTGGCTCGGCTCGAACCTCTAAACGGCTCGAGCCAAGCCTACTTTTGAGGCTCGTTAAAATAGCGAGCCGGCTCGGGCTCGGCTCGGCTCGGCCCGGCTCGGCTCGTTTCCACCCCTAGAAGTAACAAGTACGACGCGTGGCCAGCTTGGTTAGTGTTCCAAAATTACGTTCTGATTGACATCTAACTGTGATTTTACACTTATGTTACTTTAAGCACTAATTGTGTTGCAATTTTATAAAGAAAAAAAAACATATATTGAGACTCTTCAAAGTCAAAATGGACTGTATTCGTATATTTGTTGGAAATGGATTTTGCTCCTGATGCGTGTATGCTCTAGATATAAAAATGGGTTTTACTATATTTTTAGTTGCCAGTGAGATCTGAATATTAATTATGGATAACATATAACTAGCTGGGTGTCCACGTAATTTCAAAATGAGTAGTAAAAATTCTAAATCACGTGTACTATTCAAGGTGACTGTAATGTTAATGCAAAGGTCAACCACATTTGTATACTCGAGCCTGGGGTAGGCTTTGCTTAGATCGAACAAAGCTCAATCTTGGCTTGTGTAGACTTGATAAAATATAAATTTATTAAAAAGACAATACTTAAGTCGGCTTGAATAAAGTTTTGAGATCGAATTGGAGTAGACTTGGCAAAATATGTTTTTATAAAGGAAAAAATGAAGTTTGAATAGAATTAAGCAAGTTCGAGTGGGTTTGGATGAAACTCTGAACTCAAAGTAAACTCAATAAAACATAATTTATCTAGAGATTCGAGGTTTTAACTTACGAGTAGGCTAGAGTCAAGCTTGAGCTCATTTAGACTCACGAGCATAAGATCAAGCACGGTCTCAACTTATTTAAAGCTCGAGCCAACATCGAACAGAGCCAAGTTTTGAGGGCTTCCAGTTTTTTTCTACTCTATAATGCACATGCCCGGAAAAATACCTGAAATAATCAACATTTAAATAAAAATTAATAAAATAATCCACTGTAAAAGGAAATTACAAAAATATCCTCGGGTCCCGCCACCCGGTGGCGGTCGCCACCGAACGCATGAGAGCTGCCGCCACCCGGTGGTGGGCTTCTTCTTGTCTTGACGCCGGGTGGCGGCGGCTGCTGCATGGCGCCGGGCGGCGGCTCTACGCCGACCAACCCCTAATTTCAGCGTCCGTTATCGCATGTGGGGAAAAAAGTATTAAAAATATCGTCGCCGACAAAATAGTGCGCTAAAAAATAATAAAATAATATCCACCGACAAAACAAATGTCAAAAAAATAATAAAAAATCAGACCGACAAAATAGTGATGACTTTTTAATTAAGCAAACAAGAATTGCATGATTTACGTTAATTAATACCGATTAGAGGTCACAATGATCAAAAATTTACTCTATATATATCGCGTTGCTCGCATTCGTTCGTCTTCACACACGCAAAGACTCTCGCTTTCGATTCATTTCACACACGCAGCAGCTTCACACGCAGAGTCGCCTTCACACACTCACTCTCTCGCTTTCAGGTTTTTTTAGTTCGTTCGATTCAGGTATATTATTCACGATACCTCGGTTGGGGATTCACGAGGAGTGTCGATTCATTGATATTTTTCGCTTTCGCTTTCTACTTGCTAAATAAATAGTGTTATTATGATGACGATATGCAAGAGTTAATTTTGACATAATAATATTGTATGCTAATCTTGTATATATATATATATATATATATTAGTACTTAGTATGTATATATTGTATGTATATATATACTTAATATTGTATGTATATATTGTATGTATATATATATTAGTACTTAATATTGTATGTATGTATTGTATGTATATATTATATACACAGTATGATAAATTTGACTATACTGATGTTGGCATAGTATGTTGTTAATGTTAATTAAACTAATCACCATGACGTAATTAATTAATTAAACTAAGCACGAGCACCTAGGTCTTGCTTCTATTTTGTTATCAATTGTGCACCGCACCGTAGCACGCATCAAGATCAGATAGCAAAGAAATAAGATGCACGACATTTACGAAGGTCAAAGAAGACATACGGTGATAGTTTAATATGACCGAGAGTTTCAGTATATTCTCGCCTAATTTACGCTTGTTTTAATTTTTCAGAACTTTGAACCGATCGATCTTATAATCCAGTAGTACGCATTTTAGAGTTAACATAAACTTGTTGTGTTAGGTTAACTTAAATTATGCTTAGTGATTAATTAATTATGCAAGGAGAGAAAATGGTGTACAAATATAATGGAAATTAGTGAATTTTTATAGCATGTAATATATGAATGTTTAAATTTTAATTGCACGCATGCAGCAAAACTATATATAATTAGCGACAAATTAACGCTAGTGTGCGTAGTTAAAAAGAGTGACTATATTTTTCATATAGTAATTTTCTTGTTAGCTTAATTAAACATAATAGAGAAATTAATGTATATTTAGCATGCAAAATAGTAATATAATTGTACGTATTTTAGTGACATTTAAGTTCATATTTATGTATTAAACACGTAAGCTAACATTTTATGTATTAAACACGTAAACTAACATTTTATGTATTGAACACGTAAGCTAATAATTGTACGTATTTATGTATTAAACACGCACACTATATTTACACGTATTATGTATTAAACACGTAAGCTAACATTTTATGTAATGTATGAAATAATAGTTAAATACAAACAAACGTAAATTTAATATTAATATGAATGAGCACGTATGTATATTACTGACGTAAATGGAGACACCAATGACTATTTTTACGGAGATGCACCCACGCCAATGCAAAGGAATTTTGTAAGCATGCACACATGCGACCATTTGCAGACTACAATCACATTGCCAATAGAGTCGCCAATGCTAGCTGTGGTTATAGCTCAAATCTCCATATAAACCGTCATGAATACAAACTTGTTCTACACGGTGTTAGGCCATGTCGATTCCAAATAGTACGATGTACGATACAAGCCGTGGCCACCGAGAAATAAATCTGCTTGGACGCACTATGTTAATAAGGCAAGAGAAGAGGGTATCACTTAGGTGTGTACGCGTTGCCGAGGCAAGACAATCGGAGGCGGGGCCTAGCAACACCAGAGAAGAGAGTGCACATGAGGAAGTGCTTAAGGGTATGGGGAGGACCCAATTGGTAGTATGATGACCGGTGTCGAGGCATTAGGCATGGGCACGGATCCGGATATCTCAATGGAGGAGGAGAGATAGATGCACATGCCACGGGGATGATTTCGATGAAGGGGTGAGCATGATGTCGAAGAAGAGGACGACCCGATGCCCGCCATAGCGTATTATCGCCTGGATGCTTGAATTGGGTGATCGGGGATCACTCGAATATTTCGGATGGGGTATATGCACAATGACATAACAAAGGTCAAGAGTTTAGCACGAAGGATGAGGTCATACACTTCATCAAGAACTTTGGTGTGACAACACGGCGCGAAAGACTCCGTGGCACGGTCCGGGCCGGCCGTGTACGAGGTGAAGTGCGTGAAGAAGCCGGAGTGCTCATTCCATGTTCGGGCCCATCGCCCAAAACATGAGCACCACTTCATAATCAGTAGGTACGAGCCGCACACTTGTACGGAGGAGTTGGTACGCAATATTAGCAGTAATGTGGACTCGAAGTTCATAGCGCAGATGTTGCTAACTGCTATTCAAGCCGATATCTCAATGAAACCACACTCCATAATGGCCGAGGTGCAGAACCGCACTGGCATGTCGATTACATATCACCAAGCATGGCGAGCCAAGCAAAAGGCACTCAAATTGTTGTTCGGGGATTATAAGGAGTCATACAACTGGGCTCCCCGTCTCCTCCGCAAGATACAGGAGACCAATCCTGGGACATGCTATGTTTCTGCCCATGAGGCTGTATATCTCCCCGATGGAAGTGTCGCACCCAACCACTTCTACCTGATGCGCTTGTTTTGGTCTTTTGGCGGTGCATAGAGGCCTTCCGCATTGTCGCCCGTCATTTGTGTGGATGGGACATTCTCACCAGTAGGTACTATGGTGCTCTATTGACGGCACTTGGAGTTGACGGAAACAACCAGATATTGCCTCTCGCATTTGCTTTTGTGGAGAGCGAGAACAATGACAGCTGGTTGTGGTTTCTAACTCTTCTGAAAGTTCACGTTGTCATGGATCGCCCCGAGTGTGCGTCATTTCGACCGCCACCGTGGAATCCTACATGGTGTAATCAGTATTGTCCACCGGTGATGCCCCAATGTGGCAGACGCTCGTTCTCGATGGTGCATGCGTCACCTGGGGGCGAACCTATACACTGCATTCAAGAATAAGCCCCTAGTGAAGAAGTTCAAGACAATGTGCATGCAAAACCAACAGCGCAAATTCAGTGCGCTTTTCAATGATATTAACGAAGCGTGCGGAAAAATGGTCGCCAAGAGCAAAGCACATCGGGTTCAAATACTAGGGGCGAGCAAGTAAGCTCTCGGCGAAAATTACTTTTGCTCGATGGATAGCGCAAAAACCGGCAGAGAAATGGGCTCTCGACATGACATCGATGGCGCCCGATGGTGGTAGATTTATTTACAATGTTAGTTTCCATTCCGCTCGATCGAATTTAAGAAGTCTCAGACAGAGATACGGTGATGACGACGAACATAGCCGAAGTCAGATAATAATGTGCTACGAGGAGCGCGGCCCGCCAATATGCACTATCATTGAGATGATCTTTTAGGACAAGAGATTATTTCACGACCGAGAAATGGCGGCCATGCAAATCACAAGCACTTTCTCCCCTCGTGTCGGGCCATCCTACTGAGGCGCCGATGTAAATCTCGCCCACCTGACGTCAATATATGACCGTATGAATAATATATTCAATGTGGATTGCAAGAGAAAGTACATTCTGTGATCTAGCGCAGAGATAATCAACAAAAGTGCCAACTTGGCCAGTATGAGGCTGTATGCACTTGCAATAAACCCCGCCTCGAACACATCCCATGCTCGCACGTCATGGCGGCATGTCGAGATCTTGCTAGCAACGATGCCACTCAATACGTCTCTCCGTACTATTCGATGAATGCAATTAGGCAAACATGGGCACCCAAGATGCGCCAATTAATCGAGGGGGATATAAAAACTCGAAGGGTTTACCTTCCATCCATTCCCCACTACGGCGTGTTGCACAAGGTAGACCGCAGACGGCGCGTTTCAAGGTGACATGGATGTCTGCCGATGGAGGAGATGGTTTGCGTCATTGTCGGCTATGTAAACAGCCGAGACATGACCGTAGGCGCGTCCAAATCGGGATGAGTCCTACAATATCATTCGGCAATTCTTGTATCACCGTCATATTTTAATAAAAGAGTTGTATTCGTTATATCCTCACTTCTTGTTTCACCGTCGCATAATATTATTCTCGCTATTGTCACTTGTAAGTTTTAATAAAAGACTTGTATTAAATCCATCGTCACATGATGTTTTACTATTTGTCGTATGTAATAACTATAATATTTTCTTGCAGATACACAATGGAGGTTCCACAGTTCTTCTCCAAGACGGATGACTCCGCCATAGGTCGCAGAAATGGGTGTGAGGGCAATGAACAGTTTGCATGTTTCATAAAAATTATCTCATATTAACATGGTTAGCTAACATTATGATATTGTTATTTGTAGATGCAAACATTACGATTGAGGGCATCACGACAAATCAAACAATTGATGCCCGCTTTTGATGTTCCTTGCCGTGCCGGACTATTGCCGTGGGCACTCATTAATGGGGTCCCACAAGGAAATGACCGTCGACACCGCTACCAAGACTAGACCGGGCCTTATCATCAAGAGTCGGTCGATTGGCAAGGCCCCGAGACGACACGCTCCACTTACTGGTCGGTGAGATGACAATTACATTGAAGGATGTGGCCATGCTCACGGGGTTGCCCATCTCTCGACGGGTCTTCGTTGTCAACAAACCAAGCGAGCAAACATGGAAAAATTATGTCAAGAAAGGTAAGTGTCTACTTTTTCACTTGCAAATTTGTAATTAGTACATAAATTTACCCTATGAAATATTATTCTAAATCTGCAAGAGTTTGAAGTTGAATATAATGGAAGCGACTGTGGTGTTTCGATCTCATGGCTCGAGCACCTTGACGAGGCTGGTCCGTGTCGATCCAATGTGAAGAGGCGATCGATCTTTGCGGCATTACGAGGTGTATCAGACTACCTCCTCGCCGGCCATGTTCACAAATGGCAACGGTGATCAGATACCCTCACCTAGTCTTCGTAGCTCGAGAGCTATGCAACGAAGCTTTATTTAATGAGGACTACGAGCCAGATAGCTTGGGGGGTCGCCAGATACGATACATACCGGAGTTATGTGTCGCATGCCATCGGTCACCCAATGCGTGTTTGGGGTTGTCCTCTCCTCATCCAATTATGGTCGTGGAGTTATTTGCCACTAAATCGCCCAAACACGCCAAGACGATACTATCCTGTTCATGTAGACGCCGATTTGACCCCCGCATGTAGACCAACAATGGGATATAGATGGTTGCATGCGGTTGCGATGGTGAGAGAATTAGTAGATGTATGCCTTACACGCGGCTTGTGTCGGACCTAGACCTTCCGGTACATGACCAAGTTACGTGGGAACCATTCTCGCCATTTGGCAACCTATGATATTGCCACGGGGCTTCTTTGGCAGCACGTAATCGAGAGTGTAGACTATTGGATGACGACACATTATCTAGTCTCGCATGAATGCCGTCGAAGGATACTCGCCGAACGCGCTCAACGGCAATTTGGCTACCGCAAACATTTCCACTTCCACCGCTTTCAAGATCCGGCAACTCCATGGGTATGCATCATAAGTTAAATATTTCAATATATTTGTACCACTCATAATATAGCGCATAAGTGTTTTTTTCAGCTTAGTTCAACCGGGCGCAATCGTGATTGGGCCCACGCCCACGCCGCCCACATCGAAGCGGTGGATCGAAGTTAGCATCGACGAAGTGTGGTACTCGATGGAGCCGCGACGAGACCGATATTTGGGGGTACATGGAATGGTACCGCCTAAGGACCGATGTCACTATGATACCACAGCAAAGAAGAAGACCGCTCGACAACCGGAGGGTTATGCCCAACGAGTCCATGTTCGCACGACGCGGCGCCTCCGATAGTTTCATCTATATTATGATTTCATACCTCCTTCGAATACCATATGACATGGTTGATGCGCATATGTGGAGGCCGATTCGCTGCATGGCCTTGCAACGGAGCTTGTATCGCAAACACGCAGACCGCCAATCTTCTTCAAATTCATTGAGGGCCCTCATTAGAAGGGCGGATCTCGCCACGGAGCGATTAGGGGTCGGCAGCATAGATCGCGCGACAGATCGCGAAAGGATACCCGATCCGAGAAGAATCATGCACCGATAACCGAAGTCACCACCTCCTCCAAGATTCGCCGCTTGCTCGCGAGATCACAGCCCATGGACAGCGACACCACCGGGTTCGGGCCCACGCCGACAATCTCAACCTCCCCGAGCCTCTACATCGACACCCTTCCAACACAAATACCACCATTCTTCAACTCCGGTGGGCCAGTCACGAGGAGAGGATTCATATTAACGTAGCGCCGTCTCGTAAACCTACGATGACTATCGCGAAGAACACAAGATACCCAATTTGATGCAAATTGGGCAAACATGGAGGATCAATGTCGATAGTGCATTTGCATCCAACCTTAGCTTTCAAGATATCTTGGGCGGATGCAACATTCCTATACCAGATCCGACTGACTGGGGTCTAACTGCAAACTCCCCATGGGGTCCCTTCAAATTTGCAACACGGGAGCAAACCCCTATGCGGTCCCTCCACAGTTGTGCACGCCAAGCCACCCCTTATGAACAAAGCATGATGGGGGTTTTCCATATTTTGGTGGAGTCACAGACGCCATAAGTTCACAAACTGGTATATCCCAACCGGACCAAACCGATGATCAAATTCGGTTTGACCTTCTCAGTCTTCGGACAACAGACGACGATCCACCGACCATTACACCCCAAGTGCATACACGACAAGGGGTCGCTCGGCGCTAAGTGTAATAATGTAATTGATGGACTTATATTATTATGTGCATTCGGCGGTTTGGCCATGAAATTATTCTCCATACAATTATTAACATTGCATTGACCATTATGGCGATTAGTGACGTTGCATTTACTACTACTTCGCACTAACCACATACCGCTAACAAGTCTATGCACGACACGCCTATTCACATGACAAGATTCACTTTACGGTATTTAATGTTTTATTTATCTCATAGCTTCTAACTTTACAAAATTTAGTTTGCCGTATAAACGACTATTAACACTTGGTAAAATTTTAAATTTGCAATTTTGTAAAATTACATACAATTTTGAGTTTTAAAATGTATATTCACATGCTTATACATGTATCAAATTTTACTTAGCCCATATATTTATCATATATATTAAAATTATAGGAGAAGCTATCCGTCACATGTGTATATAAATATATCTATATTATACATATATTATAATGTATATATGCCATATGCTATCCGTCACATGTGTATATAGAATATACGCCACGTACATACAACGTGGTATGGGAGAAGGTCTAGGTCATTTGTGGTCTTCGCCTCGGTGGTCACCAACGGAGCAAATTGAGCGGAAGGTGCAATGAGAAGCGTGTGCGTGTGTGATCGTGGTTCATGTCATTGTCATCTTACGAGCTCATCAAGATCAGCAAAAATTGTGGGAGGCTTTCTTCGAATCTAAACATACCTCCCAACGAAATTATTTTAGACATGCCATTTTACTAATCAATTATCAATAAAATTACACGCCACCTACTACATATTTTTGGACAACTATAATAATTTAGTATATTTATCATATATTTATATTAAAATATAATATTAGTAAATGGGCAAGATACATATATACATATAACACATGTCAGATATACACATAATACGGGCAGGCGGGGTCGAGGCTACCGGTGGCGGTAATGAAGTCATGCCGTCTCCGGTGGCGGCAATATCACGCCAATTCCGGTGTGGGTATTCATTGCATGTCGTCTCGGTGGCAAGAAATACCGCAAACCGTATTCGGTATACGCTAATACGGTAGGTATGGACCCGAGGATATTTTCGTAATTTCCTTTTACAGTGGATTATTCTATTAATTTTCTATTTTACTGTTGATTATTTCGGGTATTTTCCCGCACATGCCCCTAGCACTTCATCAACGAATGAATTTACTAAAATGTTCTTGTGGTTGTGCATCAACATTTGGAGGCATATCCTATCTTGCAGGCAAGGAAAAAGTATAGCTGCCAAAACTTTACCTAAGGGCAGCAAAGCAGAGCGAACCATTTTTGTAACATAAAGATTAAACGAAAATTTGCATAATGTATGTTTGAAACCGCCAAATTTAAAATTTAAAAGGTGACAGTTTATTTTCTCATGCACGACGACGCCTAAGAAAGTGGTTCCACAAAACCAAAATTATATGAATTGTCATGATAGAACGCGCCGCCGACACAACCACTCAACGTACCACCGGCAGACCGTTGCGTCTTACTTAGGGGTTGCCGTGTCCGGCCCCACAGTGGCTACTGCTGCACCTGCCTCCGGAGTTGACACGCCCGGCTCCCCCATGCCTACCGTCGCCGCAGAGTTCGCTCTCTCTCGCTCTCCGTCCCTTTCGGCGATCCCGCTCCCCACGTTGCCACGTGGCCTCACCGCAGCCGGCGCTCCCTTCTTCGTCGGACTCGCCATGCTCATGGCGCAGGCGGTGCCGCCCCTCGCCGCACTCACCACGCCCGTCGCGTTCGCCGCGCGCGATCACCACCACAGCTCGCCCTTTCTCCGCCTTGCCTTGCGCGCCCCGCAGCACCTCGCCAACGCGCTACCTGCCACCTTCGCCATTGCTTTCCCCTGGCGCCCACCCCTCACTGCTCCGCGCTAGCTCCACGCCGCTCTCGCTGAAGGGCCAATGCCTCTCGCCGTCGCTACTCTCTTCGTTTCTTGAGCCAGACCTGGTCAATGCACCCGATGTCCACCATTTTCACTCCCTGGTTGATGCGATGCTTCTTGAGGCTGGCCTTCCTACCCTGTCACCTCAGTCTGGGTCCACGCGCTCCACGCCAGAGTTTCCACGCCCTACCAGCATCCCCTCCTCGAGTCCTCGCCGGTGCTGGGGCATCGTGGATGCGGCCATGGTCGCGGTGTGCGTGGTCGAGCTGCCTTCTCCATCGCCCGACGCAACTCCCGCATCGCCTCTTCTGGCACAACATCACTTGCGCTCGGTGCCTCTGCGGTCCCTTCTATCTATAGAGCACAGGCCGTTCTAGCGAGCAAATTAGGGCAGATCCCGCAGGCCTCGGGCGACATGGATGAGCTCACCTCGCAGCTGACGACTCTTTTCTCTTCACCAATGGATGCCTTTGCCATCAATGCAGTGTCCGACCTGTGCGGTCTCGACAGGCCGGCCATAGACCTGCCTGCTGTGGGTATGTCCTCCTTCGAGGAGATACCCGCTTAGGCCTCACTGGCTCCCTCGGCTTGTTGTTTCACATAGTTTCCCAATGAAGATCGTCTCTCGGAATATTCGTGGTCTCAACTCCGCTGCTAAGCGTGACATCGTTGCCAACCTCGTCTACACTCACAACCCGTCTGTTTTGGCCCTTCAAGAAACCAAGCTCCCTCCCTCTGGGACTTCGATCCTCGGGGAGATTGGAGCTCAAAAGCTCCGCGGCTCCATTCAGCTCCCTGCCATCGGGACCCGCGGGGGCCTTCTTCTGCTTTGGGATGACAGCTTCATTTCAATGACCGATGCTCTACTCCTGCACAACTCTATCACTGCCAAGGTGACCTGCACCCACTCGAGCCAATCTTGGGTTATCACCAATGTCTATGGCCCCTCTCAGTCTGACTCAGCGAAAGAAGCCTTCCTCGATGAGCTCCAAACCATCGCCCACAATGTCTAGGAACCTTGGTTGATCATGGGTGACTTCAATCTCATATACAAGGCTTCCGATAAAAACAACCTCAATCTCAACCGCCGACCAGGGCCGTTCCTGGGCCAGGGCAACCGGGGCAACGGCCCAGGGCCCATGGGAGCGGGGGGCCCTGACCCAGGTAGCAATAGGCAGTAGCCCCCAGTCGGCCAGGCCCCATCCGTTTGTGGCTCAGCCGCTGTCTCCATTCTCGACTCCATCTCTTCGCATCCTCTCCCCCCAATCCCTAACAGCCGGCGCGCCGCCACCCCCAAAATCCTCCCCAAATCCTCGTCCGCAGCGTCGGCGACTCTGCCACCGGACCGTGAGGAGCCGGCGACCCGGCGTGCTGCCGTGCTGCTGGTCAGCACTGGCCTGCAGAGGCTGCACTGCAGCCAACAGCTTGTTGCCGCTGCTCGCTGCTCGCTGCCCGCTGGGCGCTAGGTGCCTGTGCCTGTGCCTGTGCGTCGCCGACTCGCCGTGCTGGTGCAGTGGTGCTGCTGTCCTGCTGCACTACCAACTGCTCCAGGCTTGAGACTCCAGTGCTCTGATTTGGTTTTTTACTATTTGTTGCTCCTGATTAGTGATTAATTACTGCTCCCGTACTAATTTTAAATTAGTAATTTACTTGGTAATTAGAAATTACCGAAGAAATTGCTTTCTATAATCATTTTTTTCCACTTGTAGATCAGTGGTGGCTGAGTGGCTCTTTTATTTGCTTTGGATGATACAATCTTCTCTACAATTATTTGTATGATCTTCTATTCTTATATTCAGGTAAAAGTTCTTTCATAATTATATATTTTAAGAAGTATTGTACAAATTTCTAGATGGATTTGGACTGTTAGATATATTAGATAACGATAAGAGACTCTAAAAACATAGTTATATTTTTATATGGTTGCATAGACTATACGGGCATAGGGACCCAACTCTTATTTTGCCCCGGGCCCTCAAAATCCTAGGAACGGCCCTGCCGCCGACTAATGAATCTATTTCGGAGCACCTTAGATAATTGTCATCTCCGTGAGCTTTACCTTTCAGGCAAGCGGTTCACTTGGAGCAACGAGCAAGCCAATCCAACATTGGTCAGGCTTGACTGAATGTTCTGCACCCCCGATTTGGGAGACGCTCTTCTCGGCCTCCTATCTCACCCCGCTCTCTTTGTCAGCCTCCGACCATTGCCCGCTGCTGCTCTCCGTAAACTCCTTTCGGAGGCCGCCCAGACGTTTCCGCTTTGAGAATTTCTGGACCAAAATGCCAGGCTTTCTCGAGGTGGCCAAACAAGCTTGGTGTGATAGCTCCCCTCCCTCCACGTCCACCGACCCCCTATAGATTCTCCGGATCAAGCTCCGCCGCACCGCAGCGGCTCTACAAACTTGGCATCGGAACAACATCGGCGAGACCAATCTCCAGCTCGCTGTTGCTTCCGAAGTAATTCGCCTCCTCAACATGGCCGTGGAGAGTCGTCCTCTCTCTCCTCAGGAAATCTCATTGCGACGGGCGCTCAAGATCCGTGTTCTGGGCCTTGCCACTATTGAGAAAATCTGTTGGAAACAACGCTCAAGGCTCAACTGGCTCAAGCTCGGGGATGCCAACACAAGATACTTCCACATTCGGGCTAACTCGCACCGCCGCAGAAACTACATTCACACCCTTCTCACTGATCACGGGCCCCTGACCAATCACGACAAGATGGCCGATTCTCTGCACCATCATTTCAACTCCATCTTCGGGTTGCCGCACGCTACCATGCCCTACTCCTTCACCTTCAACTGGAGCAATCTCGGCCTGCCAGCGACCGACCTTTCGTCCCTCGAGGTGCCCCTCTCCCTTCAAGAACTCCACGACACCCTGATGCCAATGCCTAATGATAAATCTCCCGGGCCAGTCGGTTTCACCTGTGTTTTCTTCAAGCTTTGCTAGGATTTCATCCCTTTTGATCTTCTTGCAGCCGTGTAGTGTCTTTTCACTCACGGTCGCACTACACCTCAAAGTCTCAACTCTGCCACGATTGTCCTCATTCTGAAGAAAAAAGACCCCGTCTCAGCATCAGACTATCGACACATCAGCCTTATCCACAGTTTTAGAAAGCTTTTCACTAAAATTCTTTTCACTCGCCTGGCCGGTTTCATAGATGAGATCATCTCACCCTGTCAGAGTGCCTTCATAAAAAAATGTCACATACAAGATAACTTCCTTTTTTGTCCAGAACAAATCCAAACTTCTCCACAGATCCGGCACGCCGGCCCTCCTGCTGAAGCTAGACCTCCAAAAAGCCTTCGATTTAGTTTCTTGGCCCTACCTTCTAGACAACCTTCACGCCCGCGGCTTTGGCGATAAGTAGAGGAATTGGATCGCTTCTTCTCTACGGTCCTCCTCCTCCCAAATCCTCCTCAACGGCGCCCCAAGACCTTTTATTATCCACCGCAAAGGGCTCCGCCAAGGGGACTCGCTGTCCTCCTTCCTATTCAACCTTGCAATTGAACCCTTGCAACGCCTTCTAAACATCGCCACCGAGGAGGGGGTCCTTTCACCGCTTCGAGGCATCCCGTCCAACCTACGTATCTCACTATACGCCGACGACGCTTGGCACCGATCAAGGAAGAGATCTCGGCGTTGGCCCAAATCTTATAGAGATTTGGCTCAATCTTTGGACTCCGCACCAAGTTTGAAAAGAGTCAGGTTGTGCCCATCAAGTGCGAGGGGGTTGACCTCGACGACATTGTCACCGACCTGCCCGCGCGGTGAACGTACTTCCCCATCACGTACCTTGTCCTTTCGCTGGCCAGCAAGAAGCTAAAGCACGTCCACTTCCAACCTGTAATCGACAAGATCGCTGGATGTCCGTAGGTCAAGGGCAAATGATGTCAAAAGGGGGTAGAGTCACCGCTCAAGTCGGTTCTTCTCGCCCTACTCAAAGACTTATGTCGTCAGATAAGGCTTTGAAAGGTGAAATCTTTAGACTGGACTGGAAGCTGTTATTATAAGCAAATTTCGCATAGGGCAGCCATTTTTCCTAGTCCGTGGAGAACTCCAGGGCACAAGCTCTCAACATATCCTCCAAGATCTGATTAACCCGTTCAGTTTGTCCATCCGTTTGGGGGTGGAAAGCAGTATTGAACGACAGGTTGGTCCCTAATGCGCAGTGCAGATTTCCTAGAATTGAGAGGTGAACTGTGTCCCTCGATCTGACACAATTCGCTTTGGAACTCCGTGAAGACTCACTATTCTTGCCATGTATATTTCAGCCAAATTTTCCCCCTTAGTCAATCGATCTACCACCACCCAAATCGAATCATATCCCAACTTGGTCTTGGGAAGACCGAGTATAAAATCCATGGCGATTTCTTCCCACTTCCATTTTGGTACCTTGACAGGTTGGAGTAGTCCAGCTGGCCGTTGATGTTCAGCCTTGACTTGTTGGCATACCTGGCATTGCACCACATATTCCGCTATGTCCCTTTTCATTCTCGGCCACCAGATTCTCAATTTCATGCCTTGGTACATTTTGGTCCTTCCCCAGTGTAGGGTGTAACGGGAATTATGTGACTCATACAGGATGAGATCTTTCAGAGCCGGATCTTGTGGAACAAAAATCCGCTTCCCTAACCACAGTACCCCTTGATCATCCTTGGAAACATTGTAACCCTTGTCCTTGGCGATGAGCCTTTCGATCCTCTGGGTACTCGGGTGATCCCTTTGCTTCTCCTTGATTCGATCAAGAAGATCCGGTTTCACTTCCAATGAGGCTAGGTACCCTTGGTTGACTACTTCGATCCTAAGACGACTCAATTCCACCACTAACTGCTCCGGAATCGATTCGACCTCCATGTGATTGCATTGGGACTTTCAGCTAAGAGCATCGGCTACGACGTTGGCCTTTCTAGGATGATACTGAATGTTCAAATCGTAGACGTTGATTAGCTCTAGCCATCGCCTTTGTCTCATGTTAAGGGTGCTCTGAGTGAAAACATACTTAAGTCTCTTATGATCGGTGAATATATCATAGGGTCGTCCCACCAAATAGTATCTCCAGATCTTCAAAGCATGCACTACGACAGCCAGCTCCAGGTCATGAGTGGGGTAGTTGATCTCTTGCTTTTGCAGTTGGTGCGATGCATAAGCAGTCACTCTTCCTTCTTGCATCAGGACACATCCTAGACCATACATGGAGGCATCGCAGTATACCTCAAATTTCTTACTAATGTTCGGAGTCACTAATACTAGGGCGGATGTAAGACGCTACTTATGCTCCTGAAAGCTCTTCTCACAGGCATCTGTCCATTCAAACTTCTTATCCTTTTTCAGTAACTAGGTCATTGGTCGAGCTGTCTTGTGAATTTTTCAATGAAACGCCAATAGTATCCAGCCATCCCAAAGAAACTCCTCACTTCGGTAACAGATGTAGGTGCTGCCAACTCCATCACCGTAGCTACCTTAGCTGGGTCCACCTTGATTCCATCAGCGGATACGAGGTGTCCTAGGAAATTGATGTCGTCGATCCAAAACTCCCACTTGCTAAATTTTGCATAGAGCTGATATTCTTCGAGCTTGTCCAGGACCAGGTGTAGGTGCTTCCGACGTTCCCCATCATCCTTGGAATAAATTAGGATGTCATCAATGAAGACCACGATGAAATGGTCTAGAAACTCTATCAGAACCTTATTCACATATTCATGAAATGCGCCGGGGCGTTGGTTAGACCAAATGACATCAGTAGATACTAATAAAGACTATATCTGGTGGTGAAGGCTGTCTTGGGTATATCTGCCTCCCTAACTCAGACTTGGTGATACCGTCACCTAAGGCCAATTTTTTAGAAGCGTTTGGCACCTCTCAATTGGTCAAACAGATCATCAATCTGGGGAAGAGGGTACTTATTCTTTATGGTGACGGCATTCAGGGCTTTGTAATCCACCACCATCCTCCGGGGCTTGTCTTTCTTATCCATGAACATGGCCGGGGAACCCCAAGGTGAAGAACTGGGGCGGATTAACCCTTGGCCTTGCATCTCATCCAACTGTTTCTTCAGTTCGGCCAGCTCCACCAGGTTCATCTTATAGTAGGGCTTATATATTGGGGCGGTTCCAGGAATTAAGTCAATGGGAAACTCCATGCCTCGATTCGGTGGCAGTCCTGGAAGTTCCTCGGGGAAGACGTCGAGGTACTCTTTTACCACTGTCACCAAAGCGGGATCATCCTCCTTACGAAACTAGATGGATCTGCCCCATCTAAAAGGGGTGTCTACCTTCCAAATGGTCTTGTAACATCCACTCCGGAGCAGCTTGATTTCTCTCCGGGCACAGTCATTAACTCCTTGGTAGTGTAGGAGCCAGTCCATCTCGATGATCACATCAATCCCTCGGCAGGGTATGACCATAAGGTCAAAGTGAAAGCCATGATCCTCCTGCCTAATTTCTACATAAAGACACACCCTGGTGGCGGTCAGCAAACCCCCCGGCGACTTTATTACCAGAGTCTTATTTAGCGGGAAGGTTTGCAGCCCATATTTATCCACATAGTGTTGTGCAATGAATGAATGCGATGCTCTGGAATAGAAAAGTACTAGCACTGGGTTGTCGAGTAACGGAAACGTACCCATCAGCACGCCCGGTGCTTCCTCGGCTTCCTCGAAGGTGACATGGTTGAGCCTTCTGCGGCCAGCAGTGGTGGCTGATCCGGCCACCGATCCTTGTCCCATTGCTCTTCCTGGCGGTGCTTGTCCTCTGACCGGTGTGTTTACCATATTGAACGATGCCGGAGCCCTTATCTTTTCGAGGCATGCTGCAGCAAAGTGCCCCGGCTTGTGACAATGGAAACAAGCTCCATCAACCCTATCAGGAAAAGCAAATTGGTTGTAGGTCTGGGGAGGAGCAGCTGGCCTCCCCGTGGTCTGGTAACCTCGGTTTTCGGGACCCTGATAGGTCGATCCTGGACGGTAAGGAGGTTGCATCCTTTGGTACTATGTCACAGGGCGAGGAAAGTTGGTTGTACTCACCCTGCCTTGACTCGAACTCGCTCCAGCTCGAATTGCCCGCTTCCTCTTGCGGGTGATCTTCATGCCCTCCATCTTGTTTTCCAGGATCAAGGCCTTGTTCACCATGTGCTGGAAATCATGGTAATCCATCAGTATCAGGCGAGAACGCAGGCTAGGGAACATACCCTCCAGGAACTTGTCGATCTTCTCGTCCTCATCTTCGACGTCACCCTGAGCGTAGCGTGCTAGCTGGTTCAATCGATTCAGGTAGTCATTGATAGTGGAGTTCCCTTGCATCAGCTGGCGGAACTCTTGCTTTTTCATCCGGATGACTCCCTGGGGTACGTAGAATGAACGGAAGGCAGTCTCAAACTCATCCCAAAGGATGTCCTTTCCGTGGTTCGCGATGGGCTGAAGGTCTTCTCCTAGGCCATCCTCATCCACCTCTTCTTCTTCGTTTCCACCTTGCCCTTCTTGTGCTTCTTGCTCAGCCGGTTCCACCTCGGCACCTTCGCCATCTTCAACCATCACCATGACGGGCGGTGACGTAGTTCTCCCACCAATCGGCAGCTGCACCATCTAGCTGGTGGGTGGTTAGAAGCACCTTGTCTTCTTCGGGGCACCGAATCAGGGCTACCTTCCGCTTGATGGTTCGGAGCTAGTCCTTCGCTTCCATGGGTTTGTTGGCATGGTTGAACATAGGGGGCTTAGCCCGCAAGAAATCCGCAAGCTTCATCCCAAGACGGTTCTTCACTTGTCGTCGCTCGCGGAGCACATCACCGAGCATCTGGGCTTGATAAGCCATGACTTGTCCCAGCGTTGGATCTCCCAGTGGTGGTGCCGGAACATCATCAAGACCGCTGCCACGTCCTCAACCTCGGCCTCGACCTTAGACTCGGCCAACATCAACAGCAGCTGTTGGCGATTCTTATGCCTTTTGGAATTAATCCGCAAGCGCACGGATATCACTGTAGCTTTCACCCGGGAGTATTCCAAGGTATCAATTTTCACGAGGAACGAGAAGTGCTCTAGTCTAGAATCTAACTTGACAGGATGGATAATGGTGGTAATGACATTTATGATGGGAGTGGGATAAGATATTTCGGGTTGAGAGGCTCTACGGTTTCTACTTAGCCAAAGATACAAAATTACTGACACACAATTGCTACTCAGACGGTGCTCAGCACTCACTCATCACGGCTATTCCAATTGGAATCCTCAATGATTATGATCGTCCCGATTCAGCTCAACTCGGTTCGCAACTAATGTAGGCGATTTCATTCAGAAGTCTAAGCGGATAATAGGGTCATCACCACCTATTACCTACCACACGTCCATTGAACCAGGTGCCTACCGGCTACTAACTAGTCCAAACACCACGTTTGTACCTAGCAGTAATACGTATCAAGAAAGTTACTTCGATACGCACCCCTACTACCTCTTATACTAATATCTAGGTGGACAATTAAGCACAAAGATCTTAGCACTCAAGAATAGAACGGGCCTAATACCAACAGAGTAATCAAGTATATGAAAGAACTTTGCTTTATTCAACAAAGGATTGAGCTAAGTGTTACCGAACATAAGAGTGAAGCTGAACTCGCACCCGAGTCGGCTCCGGAGCACGAGGTGGAAGAGAGCCGACACCTCCGGCGTCTCCCCAACACTCAACTCTCCTCTCTCCCTACTTCTACATTTCTAAGTGGACAGCATAGAGCTATTTTCTTCTGTTCTCCAAATCTCCATGATCACAAATGAGGGTGAACACCTCCTTTTATAGTGTGCCGGAGCGAGTGAGTGAGTGCCACGTGTTGGGACAAGTGTCATTCAACCCCCCTCCGAAGGAGAATCCAAGGCGGCCCCGGAGGTAGGTCGGCCAGCCTAGTGGGTTGGCCGGCCCGGCTTCGGTTGATCCCGGTCCTCCAAATCGCATGGGATACTCCTTATGCGGTGTAGATCATCTCCCTAGGTCGGTTTGGTAGTTGGAGACCGGTAGCATTAGGTTCCTTTAGAATCCTATGCATGTCTTGTGAAATACTCCATGTTCTGGATCAAACCGACTTACGTGGATGGTTGGGATGGCCTCTAGGTGTGTTGCTTGGTGTGTGGGGAAGAAACCGACGCAAATTGGCCAAAAGAAGGGACCGGCCGACCTGGCTTGGGTCGGTCGGCCCAGGGTTTGGGTCCGGTTTGGTCCAGCATCTTCCGAAAGTCATTTCTTCCTCATCCGAAGTCTAAATATAGCAAATTATATATGCGTTTCGATCGTCTCGACGAGCTCTTCTTCATGGTGCAGTCCATTTTGCCATTTGATGACTTTTCAAAATATTTTTAATTCAAACTTCATCTTTCGTTCGATTTGCATACGGCCGATAAATTGTCTTTTCTGGTGTATGCCTGCAAAACATGAGACTACACCAAAACTCGTGGAACTCACTAATGTTAGTCTCAATGTAGTTTGAATTTCTTTATTTTGTAGATATGTTGACGGTCAAAAGTATAAAATATTACAAATAAGGACCGTCAACAGCAGCACCACAAGCCCACTAGCTCTTCTACCTCTTGCCATCTATAGTTGATACTCATATATATAAATATGCATGAAGTTTTCACAAAATAAATTGAAAGGCAAGGTAGAATAATTATCACAGGGAGTAAAACATGTCTCGATAGCCCTTGCCACATCGGGGCAAGCAAAATAAGTACAGACCAATGATTTTGCCCATCCTCTACTAGGGCCCGACAAATCATCATACATCATGACGTGTCCATCATCTACTAGGACACCAGCCATCCATCTAACAACATAGCTAAGGCCCATCATCTACTAGGGCGGACGGCTCTAAGGCTCACAGAGAGAGACTACAAGCTCTAGCCATGACGACGACGAGAGTACACGAAACACGGGGCGCATGCCTCAGAAGGAAGTCAAAGCCGATGGCGAAGGACGACCTTGTAGATGATCCTGGAGCCGGTGGTGCAGGAGCAGCGTCGCCTCCAGTGTCAGTGTCAGAGTCGGTGTCGGCGTCCATCGACGACTGCTCCTATGGAGCCTTTGAGGAAGACGGCCCATGGCGCGAAATCCCCACCAAGGCTCAGGGTGGTAGTGTCGTCTTCCACATTGTAGTGCGGCGGTTCTCATACTCCAGCGACGGAGAGAGCGAAAGGTCACGCTGTGCCGGCACCTGTCATGCCTCCACGCTGCGTCCCACTGACGTCTCACCATGGCGAGGCTCATATCATAGTGGAGGAGCCGTCTCCCCACCACCCTTAGCTCATTGTCCGCCGTCCGGAGCGACGAATGTAAGAGGCTGATCTCCTCCAGCGAACCACCGACCACCTGAGTAGTACCGTCGTGAGGGCGCGCCAGGCGGATCAAATGGTGCTGGATCGGCTTAGAGGCACTGCCAAACCCAGGGAGTGTCCTCATATGCATTGCCATCGGAAGTGCATAGGTCCCCCTAAGATAGACATTGTACTCCCTCTGAGTCTTGTAGTGGCCTCCATCGCAGCGTCGTTGATCGCTGCCTGCAAGTGATCTCTCGGTGTCTCGGTGTCGTAGCTATGTGCCTCAACCTCATCCCCCTCGTAGTAGATGACTACCCATACAAGGTAGGCAGCACGAGGAAGGGATCAATCATCCCTTCAAAAGAACCTCGACCTCTCGCTAAAAGACAGAGACCGGCACAGCTACTGGAGTCCCCGGACCCACTGGCTCCAGAAACGTGGGTCCTCATAGCCTTGCGTCGACCTCTCGTCAGCGAAGGATTGTTGGTGGCATCGATCCATCTAAAAGAAAATTTTGACAAACAATTTGTTAGAATAGGTAGGCAAAGTATTAAAGGGATGTTTTAAGCATCAAAATAATCGTAAAAAGGCGGAAATATATTTTTTTTCCTAATTTCGAACTCTAAGTCGTATGGGTCCTATAGTCGCATGCTCTGATACCATCTTTGTCAATCCTCAAATTTATCTCACCTTGACAGTCGGAATCCGGTGCACTAGCCCCTGGATTGGTACACTAGTGCGAAAGATCACGTAGCCAATACAAGCATACATCGATTAAATAAAATCCTTGAATATTACATACCAAGTTATGCCCTTAGACGAGTTTAGTAAGGCGATCATTAGTAGCATTATATTACAAACATTGTTCAGAGTATTGCAGCTATCCCATAATATGTACTCAAAAGAATCTCCTATCGGCTAAGTGTCCTCCTAGCGACCGGAGCAACCCCTAAGACTCGTCAGGTCCACCGAAGTCCTGTCCATCGTCTTCATGGCACTTGTATGGATGCTCCTCGATTCCTTCTTCTAAAGAAAGTCGGTAGGTGAGGTCAGTGTCATCCAAACGCTGGCTAGTTAACACTTCTCTTGATGCACTTAATGTGGACTTGCAGGGCCCCGGGTATCCTGTAGAAGGCCGATAAGGAGGCAGATAGGGAGCGACTCAAACCGGCTGGATCGGGATAGAAACCACTTGGGTTACGCAAGACTTGATTGCCAAGGATGTTCATGAGGATAGAGTCGAGCACCATGTAATTAGGAAATTCATATTAGCGTATCATGCATCGGTATAACCGAATTTGGTACCATGTACTGGATAGAACCATGTAACCCCATCTCCCTTGCACTATATAAAAGGAGGGTAGGGGGCATAGACGATCATCTTCATCATCACAATACACATCCCACGTTGGATAGCTACATCTGCGAATCCTCGCAGAAATATAATCCCAGAGCACAAGACTAGGGTATTGCCTACGTGTGAGGTCTCGAACCTGTATAAATCCCTGTCTTGTGTTACCATTTGGTTTGGTTCTTGAGCGCATCCTCGTAACAAATTCATTGCCGACGGTGACCCTTGATTAGTCACTAGTTGACAGTTGGCGCGCCAGGTAGGGGACTGCGTCAAGTTCATCGATCAAGTTAGATGGCTTCCTCAGGATTACCGTCTGTCGCCCTCATGCCAGGGCAATCACTACGCTTTGGTGCCCTGGACTTCATCACCGACGACATCGGCAATCTTCATCTCTCTCCTCCTGGAGGGATCATCTCGCAAGAAGGTACGTGCCCTACCACGTCCCTTGCCTTTTGGCCTGGAGAACTCGGCGCGTGCCTTCGGCAGGATCATCCGCCTCCGCTCCCACTTTGCACCATCCTCGATGAATGCGAAGAAGGACTTGGCGAAGGCGACCACTCGGGCACGGACGTCCTCCGGCCCGAAGATGACTCAACACTCCAGATTGGATCTGCCTCCGGTCTCGGGAAACCCCACTGCGACCTTCGTACGGACTGTTTCCGGAATAGGGATAGGTGGTGACCATGCGGAGGATCGATGTCCTCGACCAGTCAGACTTATCCAATCGGATCCGACCGCGTTCGTGGGTGTCATCAATGCTGGCGAACCCATAGGACAAAGTAAACAAGTCAGCCTCTCCCTCTCTGACTCCGAGTTTGATGAGAGCACGGGGGTCTATAATTACAACGAGGTCTTCATCCTCGGCGTGGACAACCACCATTCTGCCTCTCAACCAGTCGGGTACGAGGCAGCCGCCACTGAGGCTGTTGAAGCGGACCCACGCCACGCTGAAGACCAAGATCGCCTGCGTCAACTTCGAATTCATGGTCGCAACATCCAGAACGAGCTTCGCACGGTAAAGCCAAGGGATGAAGACGTCTACACGACTCCTCAAGCGAATATCGTTGCCTCCAAGACGCTCCTCGAGACTATCGCACCGCAGCTTCTAGAGGACAGCCCGCTTGTCCAGACCTTGGCTTGTGCAATGGCCATGGTAGAGATGGCGGCAATCCAGCAGAACGAGGAGCACCCGGCTCCGACCGCTACGGCTCAAAGCCGCTCCACGCGCAATCGGAGAAAGGCACGTGCCTCCGCCGTCGGCGGTTCGCATCACTCGGCTGGCCACCACCTTCGCCACGACATAGAGGCTAGCAGGCGGGAACGCATCCATGTCGACTGAAACTCTCGCAGCCATCGCAGTTGGCGGAACGATGATCAAGCCGAGAGCACCGCCAGTTGACGCGACCATCACCACGAACATCGTCGCCAAGACCCGCGGCGAGAGCATCATAGCAGATCCCCACGGCGACGTTGGCCACGACCCTTGGAGGGGATTCGAGCATTCACCCCGGATCTTTGCCGAGTGGTTTGGCCAGACGGTTTCAACCTCAAAGGCATCGATAAGTTCGATGGTGAGAGAGATCCAAAGAACTGGTTGCAGGTTTATGCCTTAGCAATCAGCGCGGCAGGAGGCGATCTAACATGATGGCTAGTCGCTCTGACCCCAACCCCCAAGACCTGGCTCACGGGACTCCCGGAGAACTCTATTGAGTCTTGGGACGACCTCCAGGAGCAGTTCATCGCCAACTTCCAAGGGACCTACGAGAGACCCACCGGGAGATGGGAGATTGGACAACTACATCGACGAAAGAGCGAGACTCGTCGGGAATTCATCAAGCGCTTCGCCAAGAAGAAGAACGAGATCCGAGACGTTTCAGAACAAACCGTCATCGATGCATTCTTCACCAGATGCAAATCCGAGGAGTTGATCGGGCAGATGACTTGGGACCCCCGTGAACTCCCAAAGCCATGTTCACGATGACAGATCAAGAGGCCAACGCTGAGGAGGCCATCATGAATCATCGTGGTGGCCATGACGGGGGGCTCTAAGAAGAAGCCTAATGACGAATAGGGCAAACCCAAGGATAAGAAGCGCAAGGGGGACGAGATGGTGCCAACATGGAGCATTATCGGCCTAAGCCCCCCAGCGACAACGACTACAACAAGGTCATGGAAGCGGTATGTTCCTTTCACCCACGCGAAAAGCATTATGCCAAAGACTGCCTCATCCTGCTGATGTTCACCGATAATCCCAAGCAGTCGGCGGCCAAAGGTAGCCATGGCAAAAAGCCGGACGGGGATTACCAAGATACAGAGCGCGAGATCAGCTACATATTCAGGGGCTCTGACGCGTATGAGTCCAAGCGGAAGTAGAAGCTTACCACTTGGGAGGTCAACGCGATTGTGCCAGTCGTCCCCAAATACCTACGCTGGTCGGAGGTACCCATCACCTTCGATCGATCGGACCACGCAGATCGGATTGCCTTCCCTGGAAGGTATCCACTCGTGCTAGATCCAGTCGTTCGTGGGAACAAATTGAAGAGGGTCCTGGTTGACGGCGGGAGAGGGATTAATGTCCTCTTCGCCAAGACCTTGGACCAGATGAAGATTGCACGTTTCGAACTACGACAGTGATTATCTCCTTTTCACGGGGTAATCCCCGGGACGTCCGCAATACCACTCAGGCAGATCTACCTGTCACATTCGGGACCAAGGACAATTATCGGATCGAGAGTCTGAGTTTTGAAGTGGCCGATTTTGAGACGGCATACCATGCCATTTTGGGAAGGCCGGGGATCGCCAAGTTTATGGCCGTCCCTAATTACACTTAGCTCATCATGAAGATGCCGAGCCCTGACGGGGTGATCACCATCCCTAGCGACGTAAAGCAATCCCTAGTCTGCGGCAGCGAAAGCTGTGAGTTGGCGCAGGCACTTGACACCTCGGCCGAGATGGAGCAGATCCGACGGGAAGTCGCGTCCCTTCAGGAGGAGGGACACATACCAGCCAAGAAGCAGGCTAAAACATCCATCCAAGCGGCCGAAGAAACCAAAAATATAGCATTGGACTCGTTCGACTCGACCAAAACGGCCGTGATTGGGCAGGGCTCAACAACAAATAGGAAGACGTGCTCGTCACTTTCCTCTGGGTGAACCAGGATGTGTTCGCGTAGAAACCTTCGAACATGCCCGGTGTTCGTGGGAGGTGATCGAGCATTCTTTGCACGTTGATGACAAGGCGAAGCCAATCAAGCAACGTCTGCGAAGATTCACGCTAGATCGAAAGGACACCATCTGGGAGGAAATTACCAAATTGCTGGCGGCACAGTTCATCAAGGAGGTATACCACCCCGAGTGGTTAGCGAACCTAGTCCTGGTGCAGAAGAAAAACAAGACTTGGCGTATGTGCGTCGACTACACCGACCTCAACAAAGCTTGTCCCAAGGATCCTTTTGGGCTTCCCCGCATCGATCAAATGGTGGATTCCACCGCCGGGTGCGAGCTCTTAAGATTTCTGGACGCTTATTCGGGCTATCACCAGATCAGCCTGAAGGAGGAGGACTGCATCAAGATGCCGTTTATTACGCCCTTCGGTGCTTTCTACTATATCACAATGCCGTTCGGGCTTAAAAACGCTAGCGCAACATATCAACGCACCATATATCAGTGTTTTCACACTCTGCTCGGCCGCAACATGGAGGTTTACGTCAACGGCGTCGTCGTGAAGATGCGAACGAAACCAGCTCTCATAACAGATCTGGCCGAAACATTCGAGAGCCTAAGGGCATATCAGATGAAATTGAATCCCGAAAAATGCGTTTTCAAGGCCAACCCAGAAAAGATCATCACCATCATGAAGATGAAGCCCACGACCTGTCAGAAAGACGTGCAAAAGCTCACTGGATGCATTGTGGCACTCAACCGATTCATTTCCCGACTCGAGGAACGCGACATGCCCTTCTTTAAGCTCCTACGCCGACAAGATGGCTTTCAGTGGATGGCGGATGCACAAGAAGCCTTCAAGGACTTCAAAAAATTTCTTACTACGCCACCGGTGTTCGTTCCACCCATGCCCCAGGAACCCCACCTACTTTACATCGGTGCCATGATTGGTTGTGGAGAGAGATGAGAATGGCTTCCTTCAGAAGGTGCAACGTCCGATCTATTTCGTCAGCGAGGTATTGGGCGATTCTAAAACAAGGTACCATCACGTTGAAAAGCTTTTATATGCCGTGTTGATCACATCGTGGAAACTTATGCATTATTTCCAAGATCACGAAATTTTGGTGGTTACATCCTTCCCACTTGGAGGCATACTTCATAACCGGGAAGCCACCGGGAGAATCGCAAAGTGGGTTGTCGAGCTTGGAGCCTTTGAAATAAAGTTCAAGCTTCAGATAGCTATTATCTCAAGCGCTCGCCGATTTCATCGTAGAGTGGACGGAGGTTCAGAAGCAGGAAGCTACGGTATGTTCTCCAAATCTTATTTCCGGTTAGCAACAACGCCGTCGAGTACGAGGCACTCATCCATAGGCTACGCGTCGCCATATCGCTCGGCATACGGCTGCGAGGGGATTCCCAACTCTTGGTTAATCAAGTGCAAAAAGAGTGGTCTTGTATCAGCGACAGCATGGCTGCTTACTACCAAGAAGCTAGGATGCTGGAAGACAAATTCGATGAACTGGACCTAACGCACGTGCTCTGCCGAGACAACGAAGCAACAGATGAGCTAGTGCGGACAGGATCCATTCGGGCACAGGTTTCGACTGGAGTCTTCGTCGAAGAATTGAGCAAGCCTTTTATCAAGCTACCATCCGCACTGGGAAGCGGCAAGAAGGGCAAGCAGAATCCGAGTCGGAGGTATTATCAATAAACCCTGGGTGGACGCAACTGTATCTATACCATCTCCTTCACGACGAGCTGCCCGATGATCGCCGCCTGGCCGAGTGCGTTATACGCCGCATCAAAAATTATAAGATAGTCGGGGACAAGCTTTTTCGAAAGAGCAGTTCCGGGCTATTAAGGCATTGCATATCCGAGCAAGACGACAGAGATCTACTACACGATATCCACTCAGGAGAGTGCGGACACCACGCGGCGGCAAGCGCATTGGTAGGTAAAGCCTATCGGCAGGGATATTTTTTGGCCGACCATTGTCACGGATGCAGAAGATATAGTACGCAGATGCGACGGGTGTCAATTCTTCACACGACATATTCATATGCCAGCCCAAGATGAACAAACAATTCCAATTTCGTGGCCTTTCGTAGTTTGAAATCTAGACATGGTAGGGCCTCTCAAGCGAGCACAAGGAGGATTCACTCATCTCTTCGTCGCCATTGACAAATTCACGAAGTGGATTGAAGCCAAGCCGGTTACTGATATCACTGTGGCCAAAGCGTGCGAGTTCTTCCGAGACATCGTCGTATGTTTTGGCGTGTCTAATCGCATCATCACAGACAACGGCGTTCAGTTCAAGAGCAGCGAGTTCCAAGATTGAGGCGAGCAGCTGGGTATCAAGATCTGTTACGCCTCTGTGGCCCACCCAAGGAGCAACGGGCAGGTTGAACGCGCCAATGGATTAATCCTACAAGGGCTCAAAGCGAGAATTTTCGATCGCCTAAAGCCGTATGCCACGTGCTGGGTCAAGGAGTTGACTTCGGTCCTCTGGGGGCTCAGAACTACCCCGAGCCGAGCGACCGGGTAGACACCCTTTTTCCTAGTCTATGGCTCAGAAACGGTCCTCCCGACTGAATTGAACTTCCGGTCCCCACGGGTAGGCGATTACAGCGACAACCAGTCTGATGAGGGACGGCTAGAAGATCTCGTTCAGCTTGAGGAAGCCAGGGAAGCAGCAATGATCCAATCGGCCAAGTACTAATAGGGCCTACATCGCTATCATCAGCGCAACGTATGGGGCCGTGTGTTCTCCAAGGGAGATCTGGTCCTCTGAAGGGATCAGAAGAACGAGCATAAACTCTCCCCACTCTGAGAAGGCCCCTATGTGATTGACGAAGTCACTCGCCCGGGGCTTATCGGCTGAAGTGTGAAGACAGATCGGATGTGCCTAACACCTGGGACATTGAGCAGTTACGTCTTTTTTATTCCTGTGTCCTGTATTCAAGTTTTGTAAATTAGCTGCTTGTTTGACTTGATACTCAGCCGTACACGACTAAGCAGTAAGTCGGGGGCTATACTAAATGGTGTGCGGAGTCACGGCACCCTATATTATCAATAAAATTGTTTTCTATTTACATGTGTTGATCGAATTAGAGTATCATGAAATTCCTGAGTAGTGGCGCTCACATTGGCCATACACAACATTTAGTCACTCGGCATGTGCATGGGGAAAGGTCAAGTGCTTATTCCTGGCACTCGGGGGCTAGACCAATCGGCAAAAGCGTTACACAAAAAAGCGGATAAAACAAGTACTCGGATAAAAGAGATCAGTAGTATATAGGATTAGTTAAACGCACAAAGATAAGTCATTTACAGGTTCAAGTTTTCTGCCAACATGGCGGAGATCTCTCGGACATCATCCATAAGAATCTCTTCAGAGCAGGCGAAAGCCTTAAGGTCTACATCAGGATAATTCGATTTCATGATAGCCAGAGCTTGGCTTACGCAAGTTGTCGTTGCTTCCTTCGTGAAGACCTTGAGTTGTGCAGGAGCATCTTCAAGCCGCATCATCAGAATGTCGGGATCGGACGACAGCTCTTCTTTGGGATAGATGTATTGGAGCACCGGAGCCGTCGCTCTCAAGGTACGGTTGCATAGTTTCATGGCGGACTTCACCTTCTCGTCGAAGACTTGGAATTGGGCCTTAGTTTTTGTTGATAAGCTGCAAAATCAGTCGGACTACATGAAATAATCAGGCTTTAGTAGGATTGAGCAAGGGAGAGCCAGAGTTAGAGAGTTATCCTTCAGCTCCTTGACCGATTTCTCGGCTTGGGTGCTGGCTAGGAAATTCTTCCTCCGTGGCCTTCTGCCTCGCCTCCATCACCTGTTGGTTTTCCTTCAAAGCTTTGTACAAAGGCACGCAGGAGGGATTAATCATAAAGAAGTGTTCTACAATAACATCAAGCTTGACATCACTCGGCAGATCTCACCTGTGATGGTGTTTGCTTCTTCTACATGGCAGAGTCGAAGTTCGAAATTTTCTCTTCGAAGCTCCTCGATCTCACCACGAAACTGCGACTTGAGTGCGTACATCACGTTGTCAAATTCGTCACAAGACTTCTGCTGGCCTACGGCCTTATGAAGGCACAGAGACTTCTGTCTAGCGCTCTTGCTCACGCGCAGCGTGGGGACAGGAGGAAATATTAGACACATTCTCTGCTCAAGACGAGAATTCAAGATATGAAGAGATTCTACCTCAAGCATGTTGGTGCTGAATTTTGCTTTGTTCTGCAGCATCTACCACTCCTCGGCCTCCTGCTCGTCATTGACCTCGTAGCCTTCCATCTCTTTCCTCCACTTCACTCGGAGGGGAGAGGGATTGGCACTAGCGGCAGGGCGAGGGATCTCTTCGATTTTCGGCTTTGACCTCTCTGGGGCCACGACTGGGATGTTTTCCTTAGCCGATGAGGATTAGCGAGCGGCAGGGGGCGGTGGGGAAGTAGGATCAGCTTGGGAGTCGAATCTTGGGGGCAGGAGTTGGTGTCTTGGCGTTGCGCTTGCCTCGCGAGGTGCCCAAGATAGGTTTCCTACAGGTATTTGAAGATTTAGAGACCCTGGTCTCTTTACAAACAATGAAGGATGAAGTTGCGAGGGGAAACCTTTGCGATCGAATAAAATTGCCTCCTACCTGAGTGGTTTGACCACTCAGGGCGGAGCCGGAAGGCCTTCTAGCCTCTGATGTGGCCTCTGGGCCGGCAGTTGGGGGAGATGGAAGGCTTGGAGATTGCCTAGTAGGAGCAAGGCTAGGCTTTGGAGCCTGGCGACGAAGGTGTAGGAGTAGGACGTCATCTTCATCGTCATCCTCGTCTTGTCTTTTAGGACAACTCCCTTACCTTTCTTGGCTGGAGGAGCATCAGCCAAGTCCTCTGCCGGACACTTGGGCGGTGCCTCCTTGTGATTGGGAGCTTCCGGAATGGGATATGTGGTGAAGAATGCGGCGCGTCCCTGCACAAGGATCGGATTAGATCAATTATGGTAGGATTTCCAAAACCACAAAGAAGAGTCGGGGATTTTCGCCATCACGGAGGAGGATACTGACGATGCAGTGACGCTGGATAATTCTCATTTTCTATGATCGAGCCTGGAACGAAGAGTTTGGCCACTCGGCTGATAACATTTTTATGGGGAAGTTGTTCTTCGCTCTCCTGAGTAGCGTCTTGGAGTCCCGAGTACTCAAATCCGAGATGCACCCTTTCTTTGTTGGGCTAGACATGGCGGACGTTGTAGTTTAACACTACGCCGATGCCGATCAGCCCCATGGATTTCAGTCTCTTGAGAAGGGGGAGCAGTTCCCTGGCTTGGCTTTCTTAGCTCTCAGCAAGGGGGAGGACCAGGAGGCCCGGACTGTGGGACATTCCCCTAAAAACAGAGGAAGGACTGGAGGAAGTTTGGCGCAGTAAAACCATTTGGAATGCCAACCTTTGTTGGAGGTCCTCGTGGGAAGATAAAAAAACTTCTTAGCCCCTTCCCGCAGTTGAAATTCGGCGCCGCCAACGGCTTTGGGAGACGCTTTGTTGGGGAAGGGCTTGAGGAGAAAAAGGGATCTAAAAAGATTGAAATTAGGCGCGATTCCGAGATACGCCTCGCAGATATGGATACAGACCGTGATTTGGAAATCAAATTGGGGTTGAGATGGGTTAATTCGATCCCATAGAAATGCAATACCCCCCTGAAGAAGGAAGAGCAAGGAAGGCCGAAGCCGCGAAGGAAAAAGGACACGAAGACCACCACCTCGTCAGACCGAGGGGTGGAGGAGGACGCACCGGTGGAGGCGCGTCAGGAGATTAGCTCCTCCGAGGGGAGCACACCGGCAGATACGAGCTTCTGTAGCCTCCGGTCGGTCGTGATCGACTTCATCCACTCTTTGGCGCTCCTAGTTGTCTTCTGGGCGGCAGGAGATGGAGGAGCCATTGCTGATCGGTGACGGTGGCGGCGGAGGACGTGAGGAAGGAGAACCCTAGCGGCTGAGTTCGCTGGAGCGAATGAAACCGTTGGCGCGAGAAATGGGCGGGGCGAAGCGATTTTGTTTCCCTGTTCCTAAGTATAAGCGGACCACTTTGTGCATTTTAGGCTGGGCTTTATCTGATGCTGGAATACGGCCTCTTTTTGAGGAGTGTGGTTAACTACTTGGATCGCTGAGTGATTTTCCACGAGAGGTTCGTTGAATAGTTGGGTGTCTGCTCGAAAATGCATGGTCCTAACTACTCGGATGAAGACAATACCAGTCGGAAATTCAATGTTTTGATCAAAACAACAGGAAGATTAAGATAAAGGGATTTTAAGGTACTTGCAAAAGATCTTTTATAATAACGGCTCTTAGTCCGGATTACATATGTTCCGCGGCGCAGCACAATGAGCTAGGGCTCGTTGCTGGGTCGCGGGGAAGCTAAAGAAAAATACCAACTCTCCTGGTGGGGAGGGTAAGGTGCCCGTCGAGGGGATCTCAGAACCATCTGTCTCGCTGAAGAGCAATGACCAAGGCCCCTAAGTTGGATGCGATTGATATAGTCATGGAATCATGGATCGATCCCGATGGATTCTTCACAATCTCCACGGTGGGTTCGTGGAACTGCCTCCAGAGGGCGTCCAAGGGCGCCTGAGCGGCGGCATCCGTGGCAGCGGCAGCAATCCACTCATCCACCCGCTCGCCTTGGCCAGCCATTGTGCTTTGGAGGAAAGGAGAGGAAGCTCAAAGAGGAAAAGAGGAGAAAAAAAGACATGAAGACTGACTGAGGCGTAATGCGCTGCATTTGGGATTTCTGTTTTTATATACATGAAGATGTCCAAGGGGCGAGCCTCCCTATTTATTCTGAACACAGTAAAACCATCATGGTGATGGGATGGAAGTGGGTGCGGTTGCGCTTCCTAGCCGAAGCGCATGACGCTTCGGCTGTGTGAGAAGGGCGCGAAAACTCTTCGTCTTCCCTGCAATGAGCTTGGGCCAAATAAGCAAAGGGCAGCCCCCTTAATAGGCTTTCTTAACAGTGCACCACTAATGATGGTGATGAGTTAACATCAAGCCTAATTCGGCCTCGGTACACCCTTGAGGGCAAATGACCGGAAGCGCCACATTAAAAAATATTTCACGGCATACCCCGTGTTGGGTCACTAGCCGAATTTGCATGTTCAAGGTTGGGTGTTGGTGAAATTTGGATACTGTTTCGAATGTATGCCTTTTTTTAAGGTCGCTATTTGTATACTGCTACCCGGATGCAAATATCTCTCGGCTAAACTGTATCCAATCGGTACGCCTTTAGGTAGGCCGACAGCTGATCCCTTCCCCGGTTGGGACAGGTACCACTCGGCTGAAAGACGTGCCCCCCATGATGGGCCGAGTGCTGGTTCTTGCAAGACAAGGCTAGAAGTCTGATGCCCTGCATTCTTAAAACGCATGACTCATAGCATGCCGCAAGACGGAAGCTATGGTTGCGTGGCTTAAGGCACGGTCCATGATGAGCCGGTCGCTGCTCTCGCAATGAGAGGGTGGGTGTCGAGTAGCCGAATTTGCCTGTTGAGGTAACGTGCCTAATAGGCCCAGAGGCTGGATTTTCAGTACAACCGAGCCAGGCGTTGCTTTCAACACCAAGGACATAAGATTTCATGAGTTCTTTACAATCTCTTTTCAGATTACAAGAGACGTTGACGAAACCGGTCGGCCAGACATCTGATTTGATCGTAAAGCACTCGGGGGCTACTGTAGACTGCATGGGCCCCGGGTATCCTCTAGAAGGCCCATAAGGAGGCAGGTAGGAGGCAGCTCAAGCTGGCTGGATCGGGATAGACCACTCGGGTTACGCAAGACTTGATTGCCAAGGATGCTCTTGTGGATAGAGTCGAGCTCCAGGTAATTAGGAGATTCATGGCAGCATATCATGCATCTGTATAACCGAATTTGGTACCATGTACTGGATAGAACCATGTAACCCTATCTCCCCCGAACTATATAAAGTGAGGGGTAGGGGGCATAGACGATCATCTTCATCATCACAATATGCATCCCACGTTGGATAGCTACATCTGCGAATCCTCGCAGAAATATAATCCCAGAGCACAGGACAAGGGTATTGCCTCCGTGTTGAGGGCATGATGTGGGGACCCTAGGAGATCCCCGAAAATACAACTGTCCAGGATTTCAGTTGCATTTCAATATAGTACAAACAGCCAAACTTTATTGCACATCTAGAGTTATTTTACAAGATTGCTTACAATTTTTAATACAGCTCCAAAATTTACACTTCAAGACCACAGGCATGGCTCGAGTGTAGGATAACTAAAAGTCTATAGCACTATTGTCTATTTTTTTTAAAATCATGAGAATTATGAATAAAATAGGCATCACCCAGTTGACACAACCTCATATACCCGAGATAGGGTCCATCGATGTTTTTGTTATCAGCTCTGCAGAACCTATCCAACTTTACCCATATAACAATTTCTTATATGGTTGGATGATAAAGGTATCATTTTAATTCAATAAAACTCAAGGATTTGCAATATCTCGCACACCGCGAAGATATTGGCAAAATAACCTCAACAATGCTAAGCTCTGCACAATCACTACGGTAATCTTGCTAGTGATTCACTCGCTTAAAGCATTGCGGAAAACCGCGCAGGCATTAAGAAAAATAATAAAACAATGCCTCGCTTTTTAAGTCATCACGGTAACCTTGCTAATGACTTAAGTTTATAAATTTTCACTTTTCACTTCCATATCAATAAATGAATTTATCATATGGACAATAATTTTCTATCCTAATTTTTAAATACATTAATTAAAATTTTCTTATGCTAGGGTTGTCTACAAGGTGATTATTTTAGGAGGGCTTTTGGTAGTGGATTTTTGGTGTAAGTATTCTACATAAATGAGAAATTACATAAATAAAATATGGGGAATTTACATAATTAAATAACTAAAAAGTAATGCAATAATTAAATAGATATTTGACAGTAGGATATTCAAAATGCGTCAAAGATAGGGAAGCCTGCCTGATTCGGCTAAATCTTTAATACTTGCACTATTGCCCTAATATTCTTGCTCTGCTGATCCGAGGGCAATGAATTCGTTTTCTACACGTTGGAGAGAGGGAAAAAGAAGGGGAATTTAATAGAAAGAAAAATGAAAAATAAAAGTAGCATGAATGCATGAAATTATTCTTGAAAAGGATATTTTTGGGGAAAAGGTTAGTGTTGGCTAGGATGGTGATGGTTTGTATGATTTAGGGGAAAATTTTATAAAAAGAAAAGGTGATGGGGATTTTTCGCATTATTTCAGATAGAATAAAATAGAGGGTTCATTTTGGCATTATTTTGGGTGATCTCTGGATAGCAAGAATTTAGGCACGTGTACGTGGGAAAATATCTGGTGTGGATCAACAAACTTCCAGAGATCGGGGATTTCGACAACAGAGTTATCGGAATTCTGAGATGGAAATTGTTGAAGATAAAAGGTGAAATTCTTGGGAAAATATTTTTAAAGAGAATATTTGAATGAAATATTTTTATTTGGAATTTTGAGAATTTTTGGAAAATAGGTAGAAATTTTAAAAGCATTTTCCTACGAAAAGAGAAGTAAAAACATTTTATTTTTGAAATTTAAAACTGAGAAAGGGGTATTTTATATTTTTATAAAATACTAGATTTGATTCTAGATTTTTGTCAATTTTGGCAGAAGTTTTAGAGGGTGTTTGCTATTTAAATAAAAATGGGAAGGCTATATCTAGAATTTAAAATAAAATAAAAGGAAAAGGACTAAGCTGGTCAATGGGTTGAAATGGTCGGCCCATTAGGGGAGAGAGGGGTTGTCTGAAATGCTTTTGATGAAGGGCCACCTAGCGGTGAGTCAGAGTGATAGGAGGAGGGAGGCGACGGGATGGAGCTCACCGGCGGCGAGGGTGGCCGGAGACGGCGAAGTAGCGCTCGGCTAGGGTGTTTGGCGGCGAGGGGGAGCTTTCCGTGGTGGCGGCGGTACTTGGATGGTCGTGGTTGGTGGCGTGGCGAGCACAGCATGGCGGCAGAGGAGAAGATCGTCGGCGGTGATGCTCCGGTGAAGGGAGGAGGGGTGAGTGGTGGAGAGAGGTGGCTTGTAGATGCAACGCGCTGGGGACGGCTATTTATAGGCAGAGGGATACGACATCGGCCGGAGGAAAAACTGTGCGTGGAGGAAAACTCTGGTGAGAAATCAGCAGCGGTCCGAAGCAATCTATGGGTGGAAAGGTGGGGGAAAAGCTTCGTGGTGACGTGGCAATGCCCAAGAGGTCGGTGACGTGGCCTGGAAGAATCAGAGTCGAAGGCGGCGTGTATTTCCGGTGGGCGGCACGGCGGAGGCGGAAGATGCTGTGGGCGCCGTTGGATCCGAGAGCAAAACAATGGGAGCCGTCGGATTTGGTTTAACCGAAGCGGTATGCGGGCGCTGACGTGGCCAACTCTGGTACATCCGATCAATCCGAGTGAATCCTGGCCGTCCGTTGCCACTTAACGCTTCGGGGAGGAGGAAATGGTGACACGCCGAAGGCTTAATCCCAAAATGGAAAGCGTATTCCGAGGAAATCCAGAAAAGGAAGGGATTAAATGAATTTCTAGAAAATGAGTTTTAGGTTTTGGAAATTCATAGAAAATTGTAGGGAACTCGAAAAATTATGAAATTGGTCTATAAAAATCTAGAAAAAATGAGAGGAATATAATGGTGGAACAAAAGTTGATATTTTATGAGATGAATATTTTTGGATAAATATAAGAAGGGATTTCATTAATGGAATAGAATATTAATTGGTTTGGAAATTCTTAGAAAATTGGGGAAGGTTTGTAGGGGTTCAAAAAATGATTTTTGCAAAACATTTTGTGCTAGAATTGGGTGAATTTTGGGTATGACACACCCGAACCTGTGTAAATCCCTGTCTTGTGTTACCATCTGGCTTGGTTTTTGAGCGCATCCTCGTAACAAATTCATTGCCAACGGTGACCTCCGATTAGCCAACAGTCGACACTTAATGTATAGAAGGCTATATTTGGGGAAGGGGTTATTTTATTTGCGTAAGGTTTGTTTTTAAATGACTTTAAAAACTTCCTAAACTAGCATCATGTATTACTAGTCTTATTATCTCAAGGATTTAGCATTGATACAATACAACCCGAAACCCCAACCATGCAAACTATCGACTCTCTGGACCAACCTTGAACCGACCAAGCATCAACCAACATACACTCGATATCATTCTTCCCCAAAACATACTTCCTGTTGCCCCCAACAATTCCTAGATCCGCCATCCTTTCCAAGATTTGGCAATCCTATTGTGGACGACACTTGCCATGGCATGCCCACCTCGGCCTAGGGGGTTGCCAGTCCTCACTAGCCAAGCATCATCCTCGAGAAGTGTGACCTTTATCACCCTCAGTGATGACCCATGCTGGTCCCTATCGAGAATAGTCCCAAAGGGCCTCGGCAGAGTGCTCACAGCTGACGATCCAAGACCCGTACTCTGCGTGATGGCCACGCATTGTGTTGAAACCATCCCTCAGATGGCAGCGATCTCCCCGCTACGCATGTCTTTCCGTGCTCCTCCTGGGTAAACCCTGGCCCCATCACCTTGCACCCTGTGCCTTAATCATCCATCCGGATGTCCTCTAGGGGGCAACTCACAAATCATTCATATCTACTTCCTCGGTCCTCAGCCTTGCCATACATGAACTATCCCAACCAACCGACCAAATAAGACAGACATCCCGCATAACCATACCCTCAACCACATTCAGCCCACCATGCAACTAATAGCCCTAGCTGTCACATGTCATAACAATTTCAATGAAGGAATGAATGACCGGTGAATATCAGTTCACCGTTCCGTGACGATTTACTAGAAGATTTGGTTAAGCCTAAGCCCATCTAAAGTGATTACCAGACTAATCTTAGGCTAACAAGGTAATGACAATCTAGGCAGTCATGAAGGCTAAACAATTCAAGGACAGACATGTATAGGTATTACATGACTAACAAATAGGCAAATTAATAAGCATGCATTTTTAATAATAAACAATATAGTTGGCAGAAAACTGGGTGATGAACATGATATTAGCGATGTTAATCCGCACTAGGGAAAGTCGCAATCTCTCCCTAATACGAACAAATTAACATCTAAAGAGTAAGTGTCAACTCGCCTTGCTCAGGTGGAAGGTCCTCCTTAGCGTCTCCGAACCTTCCCTCGGGATCTCCTATGTCTAAGCACACATACAATCCAAATAATTACTTATTGATGCAAATCAGAAAACATGATGCATGCACGACCTAGGCTTTACCCCTGACATTATTGCATAAGATCTATTAACGAATCTAATTCTCGTATCATATGTCATGTATGCCCTGATGCAATTATTAAGTAACAATATCATTAGATAATAGCCTAGCTATACCCAAAATACGCTTTCGTATGACATAGTAGTAACTAGGTGTTTAGGGTTTTAATGCGACATACGATGACGGTTCGACGAAATACGGCATACATACATAGTAAAGTTTATCGGTGTTATCATTATCTAGGATTTTCTTATAGTTAGGGTGTAACCCTAGGTTATAGTTTAAATTAATGCATTTTTAAAACTAGCTCTTAATCTAACAATTAAGTGGTTTACTAATTATTTGTTGGTTTGAAATAATTAATTGGAAGGCTACAGCAAGGAGTCTGGCGCCCGACTCTCGACCACGCCACAAGACGAATCGGGGCAGGCGTGACACGATGCCATGCAGGTGCGCGTTCCCATCAAGTGGTATCAAAGCTTCGGTTGCCCGTCAGGTATACTTGTGTCCCTTTGTTTCATCTTCCACCTAGAGTCCAGAAAACTGCCCGTCCCCATCAAGTGGTACTCGACGTTGACGATCTGACCTTGATCAGCACTGATCTAGGCCTGCAATCGCCACACCACCGTCTCCGTTCGTTATCAACCACGCAAGCGCACCGTCGACCTCACCACGAAGGCTAGTTCCTGCAAGCGAATCGAGAACACAAGCAAGAACGAAAAAGAAGCAATCTAAAATTACGAATATGTATTAAGATCACGAATTTGGGGTTCCACAAACCGACATTTCGGCGACATCGCGATGGCGTAAAATTATCTAAGCAAAACCCCACTCTAACAAAGGATGGCGGCTATGAAGTCTTAATAGGCGTATGGGCGGCTAGGGTTTGGGCGACCTTCGTCGGGATTAAATTACTACCCTCCTCGACGCCCGATCAAACAACCTTACTAGGGCCCGGCTCACTCGAAGGTTCTATCTCGCCTATATGCATATCGCCAAACGCCTCACGGCCGGGCGTGGTGCGAGTGGCCAAGGAATCGTGTTTGAGTCCGTCTCAACAAGAGTCTCAGACGGTTTGCGTGAAGACCCGGACGTTGGTTTCCCGGATTGGATTAGGAGTCGTGATCCCCAAGACTAGGAGTATGCCTTATCTGCCTCGGGATATATTTGGCATGTACTGAGTTCGTTGCGATCTCGTTGTTAGCCCAGCCCGATATTCCCTCGGTAGGTCGGTTTGCTCTGCACTATATAAACATAGCCTCTACGGCGTGTAGAGGGCCGAGTTTACGACCCTGGCCAAGAGCTTTTGCATCTTAGCACCTCGTAGACATCGGATTATTGCGCTGTCGCACTTGTACACCCATAATCTCGCCGAGACTTGTTCGTCTCGCCGAGCCACCTCTTGTAATCATCTTTGATATATAAGAAAGGCTGGACGTAAGGCTATTATCTCTTCCGAGAGGCCTCAACCAGGATAAAAACCCCTGTCTCCTGTTCGTTGCTGTTCGTGGTTGTTCGGCGTGTCTCCTATCTCAATCTTCAAGAACCTTAGCGACTTGAGATCGTTATCTCAACCGTCGACAGTTGGCGCCGTCCGTGGGGACCACGGACGGCGCTTTTTCTCAAATTTCGCGCCTTAGTTCGTCCAAGTCTCTCGGGCTGCCATGTAAAGTTCAACCCATTGAGCGGTGAATGCTCATGCCCCCGCGTCCTCCTCACCACTTGTCTTCTCGGACTACTCTTTCTCTCCGTAACACTTGATGGTCGCCTTGGCCTTCATAACTCTTGGCTTCGCAATCTTAAGGGTTTTCCCTGCCCGTATCTGGTTTCAACAAGTTACTAAACTCAGAGTTGCGTAACACGGCATCCAGCCTCGCGGCTAAGCCTGCTCTGGTTTCCAACTTGTCTTGGCGTAGAATTCTATCCTCGCTGATCAACCCCATAATTCCTAAGTACAAGCACAATATTATTAGGTTGTAACTTGCTCTTATGAGTATTCTCTTGTGTGTTAAGGAACGAGCCCACTTGGTGGTTTAGTTGTCGCGCACGTGCCCTTATTATTGGTCCTTGCACAATAGATGGTGGTAGAGTGGGCGCATCGGTAGGGGTGCTGTCCTCATCATCCTCCCCCTCTTGACTTTGAGTCGTGCTCGACTCAAGCTCATCTTCTTATCCCAAATATGGCCGCAAATCTAAAATGTTAAAAGTGGGGCTAATCCCGAAATCTGCAGGCAACTCAAGTTTATAGGCATTATCATTTATTCTCTCTAGCACCCTAAATGGACCATCTGCACGGGGCATCAATTTAGATTTTCGTAACTCAGGAAAACGCTCCTTGCGCAAGTGTAACCAAACAAGATCTCCAGGAGCAAAAAACAATTCCTTCCTACCATGAATACCAGCAATGCAATATTTGTCATTCATGTGTTCAATATTTTCTTTCGTAGTCTCATGCAGTTTCAAAATAAATTCAGCACGTTTCTTAGCATCAAGATTGACCTTTTCAGATGATGGTAAAGGCAATAGGTCAATGGGAGCTCGAGGGTTGAAACCATACACTACCTGGAAAGGACTTACCTTTGTAGTTGAATGTAACACACGGTTATAAGCAAACTCCACGTGAGGAAGACACTCCTCCCACAACTTTAAGTTCTTCTTTAGAACAGCTTGCAGCATAGTGGATAAGGTACGATTGATTACCTCCGTTTGACCATCAGTTTGGGTGTGACAAGTAGTAGAAAACAGCAGCTTTGTCCCCAATTTATTCCACAATGTCCTCCAAAAATGACTTAGAAATTTTGTGTCGCGATCTGAAACAATAGTGGAAGGCATACCATGCAAACGAAGAATATCTTTGAAAAATAAATTCGCAAGAAGAGACATCAGAGTTTTACCTTGGTCGGTGGAAGCAGATATAGTGTTGGTGGAGTGTTTTTCTTCTAACCTCTCTTGTGTATTATTAATGTTTCAACCGTAATTGTTGATCATGGCTTTCAACTCCTTCAATAAGTCTAGCCGCTCCTCGTGATGAACAAGCTTAGTATCGTTTTGATATTCGATCGATGATCCTGTCATTGTTAGTAGTAAACTGAAAATAACACAAGAGTATCATCCCTATCAACTACTAGGTTGTAGAAGGTGGAATCACACGCTCTCAAGCGTCTTACCACGCTCTTACAAGTGTTCTTACCAATACTGCAGTAGGTATAACCGGTGGCTAGTTCATGATACCGAACAAGTGTGAGCGAAACGATTGTAAGTTCGAACCAGAACTGATTAGAAGTATGTGGAGCTTGGATAGGCAATATATAGTAGTAAGGAATATGCAATTATCGAAATCAGAATAGCAAAGTTGAATAAATATCCAAAGTACTAGTCAAAGTTGTTGGCCTAAACTTGTCCTTAGACCTAGCTCAAGCAAGCAAAACGAATAACACAATACTTTGGATACAAAAAAATGCAAACACTTCTGATTTCTTTCTTTCTTTTCCTTGTTTTTTCTCTTTTTGTTTTTTTTTCTCTTTGTGCGGCTTCTTTTTATGCACTTGTCTTTTTCATCTTTTTTAAAAAATATCAATAGTGCCGCATATGAGAGATTATAAGATATATACCCAAACACTCAATTTTCTCATGCTGGAAAAACAGATCTACCAATATCAAACTTTCCAATGGGGTTTTCGGATTTTTGAAGGCCTCAAACACTAAAACGTATAGCAGCAAAGTTGTAGATCTTTTCGTGCTGATCAATTTGCATACATGGAACACCAATTTTGGATAATGAATTTAGGAGATATGGACCCCGCAATACAAACTGCTCAGAAAAATCCGAGACACATATAGAAACACTTCGAATGCAAATTATATTTGAGTTCGTCGTCATATCCATCGTTCAAGCCACTTTGTGCCCTTCGCAATGTCGTTTTCAGTTTCGCGTTGTTGAATTTGTATTCATCGTCATCGTCTTGTTGCTGGTTTAGAGTAAGTTCTTGATCTAGTTTGAGTCTTGCATTAGTTTAACACCATCACGTCGTCGTCGCCACCGCGTCCAAATCGGGTGTCAATCTGTCCAGTTCGGTATTTTGCTTTTATCTCCTTCGTATGAACTCCAAATTGGACAAATTTTGGGTCTAAATTGTTGCGCAGAAAAAGTGTTACAACTTTTTCCATTGTGAGAAGTTTCAGAAACACTGTTTTCCTGCCAAAAATCGCGTTTGAAGTCAATCTGTCTTGTGTCGGGTTTTTCTGAGCAGTCTGTATTGCAGGGCCCATATCTCCTAGATCCATTATCCAAAATTGGTGTTCCATATATGCAAATTGATAAGCACGAAAAGATCTACAACTTTGCTGTTATACGTTTTAGTGTTTGAGGCCTCCAAAAATCCGAAAACAGCATAGAAAGTTTCTGCATAGTAGATCTGTTTTTCCAGCAAGAGAAAATTGAGTGTTTGTGTATATATCTTGTAATCTCTCATATGCGGCACTATTGATATTTAATAAAAAAAGGTGAAAAAGACAAGTGCATAAAAAGAAGCCGCACAAAGAGAAAAAAACAAAAAGAGAAAAAAAGTAAGGAAAAGAAAGAAAGAAAGAAATCAGAAGTGCCTGCATTCTTTTGTATCCAAAGCGTTGTGTTATTCGTTTTGCTTGCTTGAGCTAGGTCTAAGGATGGATTTAGGCTAGCAACTTTGACAAGTACTTTGGATATTTATTCAACTTTACTATTCTGATTTTGATAATTGCATATTCCTTACTACTATATATTGCCTATCCAAGCTCCACATACTTCTGATCAGTACTGGTTCTAACTTGTAATCGCTTCGCTCACTCTCATTTGTATCATGAACCAGCCACCGATTGTACCTCATGCAGCATTGGTAAGAACACTTGTAAGAGCGTGGTAAGACGCTTGAGAGAGTGTGACTACACCGTTCAAAATCTTGTAGTTAATAGGGATAATACTTTGGTGTTATCTTGTGTTTTCTACTAATAATGGCAGGAGCATACAATGGAATTGGAACATTGCAACCATCAGCCACCAGTTGGAATGCAAGTATCATTAGTGTGGAGGCTAGAGGAAATTTTGATCGGTTCCATCATAAGGAGAAATTGAAGAAGAGTTGCACATCGTCTTCTATCAACAAGCATGGTATTACCATTGAGAACCTTCCTTTATATGATATAAAACTTGGATATGATGTTTTTATTGATTGGAAAATAGCAGTAGATAAAATTTTTGCTCAACATACAATTTTCGATAAAGAAAAGGTTATGACAGCTGCTAGTGCTTTAATTAATAATGCATCAATTAAATGGAAGGCGTATTATTTTTGTATTAGGATATCTTCGACTTGGAGAGACATGAAACAACGATTAAGGGATATGTCTATTATCGTGAAATTTTACTGAACAAACTTCAAAGTTTACAACAAGGTGATAAACCGATGACCGTTTACTATGAAGAATTACAAAATTTGTTGTTACGTTGTGGTTTGGAGAAAACAGATCTGAGAAAGAGAGTAGATTCATATGTGGATTTAATGAGAACATATATAATATTGTTGTTGATAAAGAATATATTTCTCTGTTGCAAACCTTTACTCTTGCTTGTGAAGCTGAAAATAAAATAAAATATAAGAAAGTTGTACGAAAAACCAACACATCTATTTATAAAAATAGTGTGTATTCTTGCACAACTAACATTTTGCAGGCAAGTGCAAATGATAAAATTAAGAATAAAGAGATACTTGTTGCTGTACCTATGCTTCCAACACCTACTACTGAGAATGTACCTACATCAACTGAAAAGGAAAACAAAGGTAATGAAAAGGTACGACATTCACTCAAAAGAAGAACGATGCTGATGTGCTGAAACTTTCCACAAATCATGATATGTTAGAGCAGCAAATTGTGGAACCCATTGCTGATTTACCTTTGTCACAATATGATTTGCTCGATGTTTCTTGTGATAAAGAAGAGTTGTGTGATAAATCTTCACTTATATCTATGCCACAACTAGTGAATGAACATGTTATTTTTACTTCAGAGCCAAACACTTGTGTTCAAAATAAACATGTTATTCACATTATTAATGAAAATGATGAGCTGAAATTGTTGTCCTCTTTAAATGTTCTGAGTTATATTAAATTTGATGTTCTAAGTGATCTAGACAATTTAGAGGAGAGACTTGTTGATCAATATAATTTGCCTTGGTTATCTATAAACACTTTTCATGGTGTAGGCAAATATAATGATAATGAAAAGTACATGGTTAGTCGAGTGTACATTTGTACAAATATGAATTTTGTTTATAATGTACAAGCATGTGATCAATTAGAGAGCTACATTATTAATAATCAGAAGACATCAAGTGTTTCTAGTTTTGTTTCGAAAATACAAGAAAAATTTTAAGAAGGGGAGGATGTGGATCCTAATCGATTTGATTCTAACAATTTGATTACAAATGATATGCTTGCTACTTTGTCTTCCTTTGGAGTTAACCTTTTGCAGATGAGCGAGCATGAGTCGAGGATGAATCTCAATCAAGAAGGGGAGGATGATGTGACCATGTCCATCATACGTATGACCAACACTACGTCAATGTGGTGGTCATCAAGATTTCCGTCGACTACTTCACCAGCATGAACGTCGACGAGTTTTCGATCGACTACTTCATCTTCGGCCTATTCATCTACGACAAGTTGGCAACACTTCACGACATCTTCTACATCATCTACATCAACTATGGTGCCATCATCAATTATATGGCATCATCGACCTGCACCATGGCCACCACAGGCACGTGCCGGTAAGCAATCTCATCATGCTGATATTGCGTTGTCGCCGCCGGCAGTTCGGCCTTCACCGTGGCCACCTCCCCAAGCTCAAGACATATTCAAGAAAAGGCTCATCTCCACCTCTTCGGCACCCTCTAGTCCCACAAGTTACGTCCTTGCAAGGCCGGCTCAAGAAAGAGCCTAATTTGTCCATGAGTCCGGTTCGGCCATTTTCGTGCACTCAACTTAAAACAGATGCCCCGACCTCATACGGACTCCGTTTTGGACGTTCTTGGTATGCACGGACAAGCCCTCGACGATATCTTTCCAACGGATCCAGTCCCATGTCCAAAATACTTATGGATAAGCAGAAATCATCGAAACAATATTATGACCAGAATCTGTCGAGATCTGTCGGACGCTGCGCTACTCCACTTTGGGCCCATGGCCCATGTACCCTAGGGGCTGCGCCCCAAACCCTAGCCGTCACTATAAATTCAGTAGCCGTCGCTAGTTTAGACTTGGGTTTTGCTTAGGTAATTTTTCTGCCATCGCAGTATCGCCGAGTATCGGTTTGTGGAACCCCAAATTCGTGATCTTAATACATATTCGCAATTTCAGATTGCTTCTTCTTCGTTCTTGCTTGTGTTCTAGATTCGCTTGCAAGAACTAGCCTTCGTGGTGAGGTCGACCGTGCGTTTGCGTGGTTGATAACGAACGGAGACGGTGGTGTAGCGATTGCAGGCCTAGATCGGTGCTGATCAAGATCGGATCGTCAACGTCGAGTTCTCCACAAATCGTGTTTACCCATACCTGTCGGAAGATCGGGACACCGTTCCCATCATTTAGCTATTTTAAATAAATCAAAAGCTATTTCAACATTTAACTAAATGGCTAAATTGCCAGAAAAAGGATTCAAATCCGTCGGGCTGATCCAGCGGACTAGCCGACCTAGTGACAGAAACGGCCCACGGCACATGCGCCGGTGTGGCGGAAACACCGAAGGCGTATTTCATTGAGACGCTTCCGCACGGGGCTCATGTAGGGCCTACGGGCGTGTCCACTTAAACTGTCCATTGGGCCCTGGGCCCACCTGGCAGTGACACCGATTTAACCCCGTGTGCCAAATTGACATTTTTTTGGCAATGGGGCCCGCATGTCATCGACTCTACGTTCACAGCCTGCAGAAATCTTAGCGCAAAATCGACGGCTACTGCTCATCGTCTTCCTACGGAAGAGGCGACGTGGCCGGTAGCGGCGGCTCGTGCCGCAGCGGCGCTACGGCCCTGCTCGGGCCAAGAGCATGTGAGGGCTGGCTTCTACGACTCCTAGGAAGCCTAGCGGAGCTCGCGACGAGGCTGGGGACAGCCAGACGCGGCGGCGGAGCCGAAGGCTCGCAAGAGACGCCCGTGCACGCTGTGGCCCTACAAGCTATGGGAATGAACGGGAAGCACGAGGGGTGATGTGGGTGCTTACCAATCTCAAGGACGGGCACGCGGAGGGACAGAGGCGGCTGGCAACGAGTTGCCTGACGCGGCTGAAACTGGGGAGTCGTCGCTACGGTCCCTCCGAGAGGCTCCCCTGAAATCAATCGAGGTGTCGGGTTAGGGGAGAGATGAGGGTGCTCCAGGCGAAAGGAATCGGGCTACGACTCATGGAATGGACGAGGTGATCTTCGGCGTCGGCGCGGTGAGATTTAGGGAAATGGGAAAATTGGGGCCAGCGGGGTGGCGTTCGGCTTTATAAGCGCAGGCGAGGTGGCTGGCCCGAAGGTGCACTCGGCGGCGCGGCGCTGGGCACTGCGGCGGTGACCGGTTCGAAGAAACAAACTTAGGAGGACATCGGCGAGCATCCCCTAGTGGTGGCAGGCTCCAGATGCAGCCTAATTAGGACGATGCCGGCAAGGCTGCTATGGGCGGCGGTGCGAGCTCCAAGCCGTTGCAAGTGATGGCTGGCAGATGGTAGCTAGCTAGCTATCGATTCCTGCCTCCCTGGGATTTCAGAGGAATTGGGGAAACAAAAATTGAGAACGGAAGGAGCCCGTGTCCCATATGGCTGAAGGATTTGTCACGAAGCTTCGCGATGTCTATTGGCCTCGCAAGTTCAAGCCTGGTCATTTCGAGCGGTAGAAAGGAACCAGAAGGGTTTCATTACTCAGGTGGCTAATGGCTATGAAAGTATCATGGCCAATTATGTCCCAAACGTCCTCGACGAGGCTGTGCGAACATGGCTGCTCAATCAAAGGGAACGTTTCATCTACTGTTGGTCTCAGGTGTCCGGGTCCTTGAGGAGTAAGTTTTATTTGAACGAGAGACAGGAGAGCTGTCTTCCATTCAAATCTCTACTACTTTAAAGCACGGGTCGGTCGAGGTGGTGGTCGCGGTGCCAATATACAATCTAGAGCCTCCATCTCACACACCCTCTATCTCCGCTGTCCGATTAGTAGTCCCAATCGGCCCACTCCTCTACGGATCCGACCGGACGCCTCAATATTAATTAAAGTGTTGTAAAAATATTTGTTAAACAATTAATAAAGATGAATAGATTCCCAAGATAACAAACAGAGCTTGGCTTCGAAAGCCCCTCTGCAAAACTACACAAACCTCGAATACTCAAAACAAAACCAACCCATCAGATTATTAAATAACACATGAGACTACCATGTACGACCTTCCTCCCCTCCCATAACCGTGGGAACGGCTATCATGATAGTTTTCAACTCTGCAGAGTGTAGCACACTTTACCCATAAGCCGAGTGATACTTTTGCGTCTTAGCTCTTCCTTAGGAGCCTACACCAAGTAATAATACAAGGCGATTCATTAGTTCCTTTTGTTAACACCGATACCGCCTCTAAGGTTTCGACAACTCGGGTCCCCCTCTTGAGCCCACGGACCTCAGCCCGATCTTTTCAAGGTAAGGTGTTAACAGTTTTCCCTAACTACTAAGCCAGGTTTAGCAAATGTAGGCCGACATGCTAGGGCTAGCACTTATGGTTGCGCTTGTATGGTTTGGACTTATGGTTGCGCTTTTAAGTTGATTGCGCGGAGATGGCCGAACCTTACTTGTAAACAAATTGGGCTCTCTCTTGGGCCGGCCTTGCAATGGCGTGGCTTGTGGGACCAGAGGGTGTCGAAGTGGCGGAGATGCGCCTTTCTTGAGTACGTCTTGAGCTTGGGGAGGTGGCCATGGTGGACGTCGAACTGCTGGCGACGACAACGCAATATCAGCATGATAAACTTACCGGCTATGCATGCGACATGGCCATGGTGCGGATCGATAATGCCATATAGTTGATGATGGCACCATAGTTGATATAGATGATGCAGAAGACGCCGTGAAGTGTTGCCAACTTGTCGTAGATGAAGAGGTCAAAAATGTAGTAATCGATCGAAAGCTCGTCGACGTCCATGCTGGCGAAGTAATCGACGGAAATCTTAATGACCACCACATTGATGTAGTGTTGGTCATACCTATGATGGACATGGTCACATCAACATCCACCACAATCATCAATCCACAAAACCACCCGACTTGCCACCTTTAGCCAACACACGCCACGTAGGTTTAAGTTGATTAGGTTATTAAGTAACTCAGCACCTCCAAATATACCAAGTCAGAAGATTAATAAATAATTGATGAATAACCTAACAACTAATAACCCACGAGCGCTAGCATCTACGCACAAGGAAGGCTAGGAAGAAGAATTAAGGCGGCAATAAACAGGTTAAATTCACAGGGTCAAAGACGCGGTGTGAATAATTAGGTTCTACCCTTCCCATCATTTCATGCATGAGAAAAAGTAATAAAAACAATTAAATGGGTGAGTTTTGCAAATTAGGAGAGCAAGATGCAACTATCTTGCCTTGGTAGTACTCAGGGTCTTGCGTGCCTCCTTCTGGAACCTCCGGGAAAAACGCCGAGCAACAGGAGCACGGATGGTCTACACGAAAATGCAAATGCATAAGAACAGCACAATTCACAACAGAACATATATTCCAATTACATATATAAAATTTCACGCTATTTATGGAAAATAATGGCTCTGGAATCATCTAATTTGGAGTTCGGATGCTCCCTAAACAATTCCTGTAAGTTTTAGGAAAATCAGAAAAGGCTGAAATAATAAAATCGGTTAAACCAGTGAACCAGGCCGAACCGACCGAACTGGCCGGTCCAGCAAGCGCGGCGACACAGGGGACGACATACGGCGCGCTCTGGTCGGACAAGGCGGCGCGGGGCGACGCAGTAGCGGAGACGACGGCGGCAAGAACGAAGGCGGCGGCGGGTGGTGGCGGCGCTGTGTGGTGGTGTTGCGAAGCGATGCACACTGGCGCGAAGCGCTGGCTGGCCCGAGGCGGGACACGCGTCGGCGCTGGCGGTTTCAAGTCGCCGGGCGGCGAGGGCGGCGGCGGAGCAGGCTGCAACTCCGACAAGCTAGAACAGGCGCAATTCTTCACCAATTTTGACGATATAGGTACCCATCTGGACCGTCTCGACGAGATCTACGCAATGGTGGCTTCTACAACTTTGTTTGCGCAAAGCACAGGGAGATCTACCTCAAAACTCACCTTGGGCTGGGGTTTTGCGACGGCTAGGGTTGCTCTGGGGCTTTGCTCGGGTTGGGGTGCTGAGGGAGGTCTTGGGGTGCTTATATACTGGTTTGGTCGACCATGGGCAGGTCTCCAAGGGGTAGAACTTGAGTTGGGCTCTAATTCTACTTCTAATTGGTTTAGGACTTCCCAATTTTGGTATTTTTGCGAATAAACGAATTTGGACTTGGGCTTCTGGCTTTGGGCAGGTTTAGGCCTCAAATAACTCTTCACCAAGTTTGGGCTTGGGTCTTACATGTGTGCTCATCATTTCATTGGGCCGACGAGCACCTGGCAGAACGGTGTCACACTGTGGATACCAAGGTTCTAAAAGTCGCTAGTCGCTAGTCGGGCGGTGAGGTGAGGACTAGGGTTAAACGGGATTAATCGGACACATAAATCGGCACTAGTCGGAATTAATCGGTAATCGGTCCTAATCGGAGGACAATCGACTAGAGATTAATCGGGGACTAATCGGGGATTAATCAGGATTTTTAGAACCTTGGTGGAAACACAGGCTAGCCGTGGGCTTTGGACTTGAAATTTGGAGGGTGGCTAATTCATGGCATTTATGATTTATGGCAATTTTTCTAGAATTTGTCAAAATGGTCTTCTAGGGTTTTGGCTTAAACATAGTTTAAATTAATTTAAATCAGGGTTTCGTATATAACAATTCCCTTTTAATTTATTTTTGGGTTTTCGAAAAATACAAGTGACATACGACAAAATAGAGGATGTCACAAAACGCGTGTGCCTAGTGGCTTAGAGGTCGTCGTTTATAGGGTCAGAGCTTCACTACTCGGAATATTCACTCGGAAGAAACAAAAAGAGATTAAAAAGATGTGTGCATAGGCGCAACAATTAGGTGTAGCTCCCGACTTACTACTTAGCTGGAATACCAACTAAGTAGTAAGTCAAGAAACAGCTCAAATTTATGCAATGGAAGCTTTATTCATAATGAAATAACTGGTACAAAATATAAGTATAAAAGCGACGTAGTTGCTCTATTTTTCACGAGTTGTCAACGACAGTGCCATCCTCGCGTTTAAGTTTGTAAGCCTTTGGGCGTGCCATTTCATCGATGATGTAAGGGCCTTCTCAACTTGGTGAGAGTTTGTGCTCACTTTTCTGGTTCTTTCATAAAACCAGAACCCCATTAGAGAAAATTTGGCCTCAAAAATTGCTATTGTGATAGTGACGTAAGCCCTGAAGGTACTTAGCCGACTGGATTGTTACGATGTCTCTGGATTCCTCTAGTTGGTCGAGATCTTCTAGTCAGTTGTCCTCCGACTCTGCTTCCTTGTAGTTCTCAACCAGTGGGGATCCGAATTCCAGCTCGGTAGGTAAGACCGCCTCAGAATCGTACACCAGGAAAAAAGGTGAACGCCCGGCTGCCCTGCTAGTAGTAGTCCGAAGACCCCAAGGCAACGAGGGCAATTCTTTGACACATCGTGTGGCATATGGTTTAAGGCAATCAAATATCCTTGCTTTTAGCCCTTGCAGGACCATGCCGTTAGCTCGCTTGACCTATCCATTGCTTCATGGGTGTGCCACAAAAGCAAAGCAAATCTATATGCCGAGTTCTTCGCACCAATCCTAAAACTCACTGCTTTTGAACTAAGTGACGTTGTCCATAATAATTCTATTCAGGACGCAAAATCTAACTATGATTTCTTGGAAAAAATCCCCTTGACAACCATGCGGCTACGGGTTTGGCCTCAATCCATTTTAAGAACTTGTCAATGACGATGAAGACATTAGTAAAACCATCTTGTTCCTTTTTCGGAGGTCCGACTATGTCAAGCCCCACACTGCAAACGACCAAGTAATCGAAGTTGTCTGCAGCTCCTGCATGGACACATGTATCTGCCAAGCAAAAACACTGACAGCCTTCTCATGTACGGACGATGTCCTCCACATCTGTTATAGGAGTCGACCAAAGAAACTTTGGCGATAAGCTTTCCCAACTAGAGTGGTAGACACAGCGTGATGTCCACACTCCCGAGTGGATTTGTCTAAGTAGATTTTCCCTTCTTATTCTAGTACGCATCGCCTTAGCAACCCAGAAGCTCCGTAGCTCCGTCGTGTGATGTGTTCTGCTTGTGAGCCATCTTCAGAAAGCTTGTCCCTTAACAAATAATCCAATTAGGGAATTGTCCAGTCGGGGTTGACAACCAATACTTCCACCTCAGTTTGTTTATCTTTTGATTTATTTGGCTCTAGCTATCCACTAATTGATAGTGTATTAAGTTCTTTAACAAATACACTAGCCGGGACTATTGCCCGACTGGAACCGATCTTTGTGAGTTCGTCTGCTGCTTCATTGTCTCTACGGAGAACATGAGCAAGCTCCAACCCATCAAATTTGCCCTCCAATTTTTGCACCTCATAGCAGTATGTAGCCATGTTGTCGCCAATGCACGACCAATCCTTTTGCACTTGATTGATCACAGGCTGTGAATCTTCGCTAACTGTCAATCGTCGGATACTGAGCGATATGGTGATGCGGAGCCCGTGGATGAGTGCCTCGTACTCAGCGACGTTGTTTGATGCTGTGAATTAAATTTGAAAAGCATACTTTAATCGTTCACCTATCGAAGAGATGAGTACTATGCCAGCCACCGTGGCGCTAAGCATGAGAGAACCATTAAAGTACATTATCCACTAGTCAAGTTTTTGAACAACCGCAAGAGTTTGTAATTTTGTACACTTGGCGACGAAATTGGTGAGTGCTTGCGACTTGATGGCAGTTTGTGGCTTGAATAAAGCCTCGAAGGCTTCGAGTTCAACTTCCCACTTCGTGATTCTCCTAGTGGCTTCTCGATTGTGGAATATGTCCCCAATCGGGAAAAAGTGACCACCGAAATTGTATACTCTTGAAAATAGTGCTTGAGCTTGGGAGATGTTATCAACACGGCGTATAACTTTTTTACCTGTGGGTGCCACTCCTTGGACTCGCCCAATACTTCGCTGACAAAATAAACTGGGCGCTGAACCTCCTGCAGTTGCCCAACTTCCTCTCACTCCACGACAATTGCAGCGTTGACCACATGAGTCGTTGCTACTATGTAAAGCATAAAAGGTTCCTAGAGCATGGGCGAAACCAACACAGATGGTGTAGTTAGGAACTTCTTAAGATCCTCAAAAGCTTATTGTACCTTGGGAGCCCACTGGAATTTGTCCTACTTCTTTAGATGCTTAAAAACGACATTCCACGCTCCCCGAGTCGAGAAAAAATATGTCGAGTGCCACCATGCACTCTATAAGCTTTTGAACATCCTTCTGGCTAGCTCGAGGTTCCATCTTCATGATGGTGTTGGTCTTCTCCAGGTTAGACACGATGAAACCAAGTAGCTTTCCTGAAGGAACTCCAAAGACACACTTCTCGGGATTGAGCTTCATCCTGCGGCTCTCGATTGTTTCGGCCAAGGTCCATGACAAGGTCCTCCTTTACTCGATATTTGACGGCAACATCATCCACATATGCCTTAATGTTGCGTCCGAATTGAGTGTGAAAACAACGTTGTATTGTGAGCTGATATGTTGTGCCAGCGTTTCTCAACCCGAACAGCATTGTGACGTAGCAAAAAAAGTTCTGAACGATGTAATGAACGAAGTTTTGATTCAATCTTCGTTCTTTAGGCTAATTTGGTGATACCCTGAACACACATCTAGAAAACTCAAGAGCTCGCACCCGGGTGTTGAGTCCATCACCTGATCGATGCTAGGCAACCTGAATGGATCTTTAGGACATGCTTTGTTAAGATCAGTATAATTAACACACATGAGCCAACTTTTATTCTTTTTGCGAACAAGAATTGGGTTCATTAACCAGTCGGGATGATACACTTCTTTTATAAAACCAGTAGCTAAAAGTTTAGTGATCTCCTCCCTAATAGCTTCACGCCAGTCCTGGGCAAACCGCCAGTCATTGTTTGAATGCCTTTGCCTTCTCGTCAACGTTCAAAGAATGTTCGACCACCTCCCTCTAAACACATGGCATATCTGGCGGCTTCCAAGCAAAGATGTCCCTATTTGCTTGGAGGAAGGTGATGAGCGCGTCTCCCTATTTGTGATCGAACCCTATCCTGATCTAGGCTGTCCTGGGCGAGTCGAATGGGTGGAGTGTTGTCTTTTTGACTCCATTATGAAGCCTGATTCCCGTCTTGGACTGCCTTTTGGTAGGGATTTCGCCTTCATATTGCATGTAGACGGCTACTTCTTGGATCTTCTCCATCTCGGCTGATGTCTCCTGAGTTTGAGCCAGCTCGCAGCTCTCTCTCTCTCTCACTCATGAAGGATTGCTTGACATCACCACAAACCATGATAATGACATTAGGCCCCAACATCTTCAGTACCAGATTTGTGTAGTGCGGTACCACCATGAACCTGGCCATGCCTGGCCTTCCCAAGATAGCGTGATACGCTGTCTCGAAATTAGCCACTTTGAAACTTAAGAGTTCAGTCCGGTGATTTTCTTTTGTCCCGAACGTGACAGGCAAGGTGATCTGTCTGAGTGGTATCACCGAGGTCCTAGGAATTACCCTATGGAACGGTAATGAACCCTGCTGCAGCTCGGAACGAGGAATCTTCATGCCGTCGAATGCTCTGGAAAAGAGGATAATTAACCCACTCCCGCCATCGATCAACACCTTTTTTGAGTTTGGTGACGCGAATAACTAGATCCAGAACCAAAGGATATCTCCCCGGGTACGGCATGTGATCGGATGATCTGAGCAGCTAAACGTGATTGGGACCTTGAACCATCTCAAGTATTGGGGGTCATCGCCGTGACCGCATTGATCTCCCAAGTGGTTAGCTTTAGCTTCCGCTTGGACTCATCTACGGCCGAGTCCTCGAATATGTAGTTGAGCTCACGCTCGGTTTCTTGATAATTGTCATCACCGGGAGGTTCATGCTTCTTGTTGGCTTCTTCGCCGGCCGAGTCCAATTGCTTGATATGCTCTTGAGCGAACTTCTTGAAGATGAAGCAATCCTTGGCCACATACTTCCCCTTGGGATGAAAAGGGCATGGAGCATCCATCACCCTGTTATAATCTTCCGTCCTTGGTAGTCGGAACCAACCGTGCTCCGCTGTCGCGACCACCTCCTCACTATTTCGCTTGCGGTCCTTCTGTTTGGAGGGCTCAGCTTGGTCCTTCTTGTCCTTTTGGTGCGGACGATCGTCCTGGTGCTCGGCTAGGGCATTCGAGGCAATGGCATAGCTGTTTGCCATAGCAAACATTTCCTTCACAATGGTCGACGGTTTCCTAAATATTTTTTTGATCAGATCAGGATCACTGACTCCTTTTTGAAAGGCCGCTATGAGGATTGTATCTGAGACGTCATGGATCATATTTTTCTTCAGTGTAAAGCACCGAATGAATTCCCGGAGGGAATCATTATTCTTCTAGTGGAGTTGGTATAAATCCCATGGTGTCACAGATCTCTCATAAGTGCCCTAAAAGTTTGCGATGAACTGCTCACAGAGATCTCTTTAGGAATCTATATAATTCTCTCGAAGTCCCATGAGCTAGGTTTGAGCCGATGGGGGAGCCTGACTGGCAAGTAATTTGCCATCACGTTGTGGTTGCTGCCAGCCGCCTTGACGGCTAGGGCGTAAACTTGTAGCCAAGCCTCTTAGTCCCTTTTCCCATCGAACAAGGTAATGCCCTTGGGATTGAAACCTTGAGTCCATACCACTTGGTGAAGCCGTGCAGTGAACACGCCATCGTATTTTGGCGGAGACTGGTGTGCTGTTTTGTCTCGACGGTGATCATTGTCATGTTGGCCCTGGCGATTTCTGCGACCCCCACGATTTTGACGCCGATCATCATGGTTGCTGCAACCGTCGTTGCAGTCGTAACTGCTGCCGAAACGTTCGCGGTCATCGTCACGCCGACGTCGCTTGTCATCTTCTCGTTCTGATCGCCTAACGTTGAGATCTTCGCGGAGGTCGCGATTCAGGCTACGGCGAGCATCAACTCCACGATGGCTAACCTGACTATGTTCAGTCCGATTAGTGGCAGTCCAAGTGATGGTCCGAGTGTCGGAGTGCTCCATCGCCGCTGGACCCCCTTGATTGTGTTGAATTGCAACTGCTATTACCATGGCCTTAATCTGGGCCATGATTGGTGTAGCGGGATTATCGGTCGTGATCATCAGTCCCAAGATGTCGAGGAGCGTCTTGTAGGCAATAATGTTCTGCTGTGGCGTGTGAAAAACAGCCTGGTCCCCCATCTTTGTTTACAAAATGTCTTTGTTGACATCTCGGGCACGGGCACAAAGAGACCCAACGCGTTCTTCTCGGCGAATGAGATCTGCCTCCGCTGCATCTTCATCCCGATGGTGCTGGGATTTAGTCCGCTAATCCTCGATCACTTACACCCCACAAATTTTGGACAACTTCCCGTGCTGCTCTCCTACTCCAATTCTGAACTTAGGGCACTACTGCGGATCGGGGCTTCCAAAGCAGCCCATCACAAGCGGCTCGCTTTAACTCGCTATAACCCGATCGCCACAAGCGGTTCGTGTATAACGGGTGGGAGGTGGCGAGGAAAGGGCATATGCAAGCGGTTCGTGATAGAAACCGCTTGCAGATATATCACACTACAAGCGGTTCGTATCACCAACCGCTTGCAATCCTCTAAGCGGTTCGTGTCTGAACCGCTTATAATAAAGATATCGTGCAAGCGGTTTGTATCACGAACCGCTTGCATATGCTTTTTCCTTCCCACCCAACGCATTTAACCCTTTCTTCCTCCCCCGAGCAGAGCTCACGCAGAGCACCGACGGCCGAAATGTTCATGCGGGGAGTCTTGCCAAAATTTTAATTGGCTAATAGCTTCAAATTAAGGTTTCCAAGGTAAGTAAACATGGTCTCAACATCATTTTTATGTAGACATTGCTTATCTTTTTGCATTGATGTGGAGAAATATTAAATAATCTTGTTTGAATTGAAGGGTGTTTGTTTTGCTATAGCTCTCTCTCTCTCTCTCTCTCTCTCTTCATAATTTGAGGCAAGATGTAGATCTATTGGGGGTTTTAAGTCTCATATTAGTTTTGTATCCTTTTTTGATGATGTATAAGATGTTGAAATTAGTTGGTAGGTGTGATTATTTGTTTTAGAGAGCAAGATCTAGCTCGGTGCCTTAGCTAGCTCTCCCTTCTAGATCTTTTGAGGCAATGTGGTGATCTATTGGATGGTTTTAGTTTCACATTAGTTTAAAATAGTAGGTAGGGTGATTATTTCAATTGCTATAGAGCTAAATAGATGTAGGTTTTTTGCTAGGTAGGTAATACTTTATGGGAGGTATTAAATGTAATTAAAAATATTTTTGAAAAAAGTTTTTTAATTTGTGAGATTTAGTTGGTTTAGCTATAAAAATCAAGAAAATTTAGAGGTAATTAAAAATATAGCAATTAGTTATTTCGAGTTAAATATTTCAATTTGAAAAATATAATAAGTGTTCTTATTAATTTAATTGGTGCAGATGAACCGGCAATGAATGTATGCGGATCGTCGGACAAGGGAGTTCATCGATGGCGTGAATGCTTTTCTTGAATTCGTATTTCGAGACTTGCCTCTAGGAAGCTTCGTACGGTGTCCGTGCGTAGATTGCAGGAACGAGAAAGAGCACTCAATGCTAGGACGGATACAAGGCCACTTGTTGATGAGAGGTTTCATGCCGAACTATACATGTTGGACTCACCACGACGAAGTAGAGCATACCAGCATAGAAGACGAAGAAGAAGCCGATGAAGAGGAAGTGACATATGATGGTATGCGGACGCGACGACATACGAGGGCGTAGAAGATACACAAGGTGATCGGTTTGGTGTGGATGATGACTGGACGAGATCTTTGCGTGGACGCAGAGGAGATATCACAGAGGAGAAACAATATAGGAAGTACGAGGATTGTTGGAGGACCAGAGAACTCTTTTGTACCCAAATTGTGGTCGGGGCACAAGAACCTACGACTTTTCTTGGAGCTCATGCAATGGAAGGTGTGAATGGTGTGTCGGATAAGGGTTTCGATGAGTTCTTGTCGCTCATAAAGAAGTTGCTCGAAAGATAACACCTGCCGAATCCACGTATCAAGCCAAACCGGTCTGTGTCCCTTAGGATTGAAAGTACGGAAGATACATGCATGTCATAACGATCGTGTCCTATATCGTGGTGAATATGCCGACTTGGATGCTGTCCAAAGTGTGCAAGGAACCCCGTATAAGACGAAGCGTGACGATCCGGTGAAGTAGATGGAGTGCGTGTGAAGAAGAGAGCACCGCAAAAGCGTTGTGGTATTTTCTCTCGATTCCAAAGGTGGGCGTATATTTGCAAACAAAGCGCATGCGAAGATGATGCGTTGGCACAAAGAAGAGCGTAAGGTCGATGGAATGCTTAGGCATCCGGCAGATGGTTCGCAGTGGAGGATGGTCGATCGGAAGTACAAAGACTTCGCAGACGAGGTGAGAAACATAAGGTTCGGTTTGAGTACCGATGGGATGAATCCTTTCGGAGACATGAGAAGCAGCCATAGCACCTGGCCAGTCACACTATGTGTGTATAATATTCCTCCATGGTTATGCATGAAAAGAAAGTACATAATGATGTCGTTGTTGATCCAAGGGCCCAAGCAACCCGGAAATGATATCGATGTCTACTGAAACCTTTGATAGAAGATCTTGAAACGTTATGGAACGGTGTAAAGGTCTGGGACGAATACAAAAGAGAGTATTTCAATCTGCGTGCAATGTTATTTGTAACAATCAACGATCGCCGCTTGGTAACTGTCGCCTAGCGGCAAAGGCTTCAATGCGTGTGTGCGGTGTTTGGATCAAACCGATGGCACGTACATGAAAGGCTCTCGAAAGATGGTGTACATGGGGCATCGCGGGTTTCTTGTTGAACCCGCGTTGCGGAAGAAACGCAGAGAATTTAACAGGGAGGAAGAACATCGTTCCCAGCCGAGGCATCGAAGTGGCAAGCAGGTGTTTGCTATGGTGAAGGATCTGAAGGTAGTTTTTGGAAAGGGTCTGGGAAGCAAATCTGTGCCGAATGATGAGGATGACCATGCACCCATATGGAAGAAGTCAATGATGATGAGTATGTACGTAACCGTTCTCGGTCAGAAGCATGCATTGCCGAGGGTTATGTGACAGAGGAGGTGGTCGAGTTCTGTGTGGACTACATTGATGATCTAGACCCCATCGGCGTCCCTATATCACGCCATGAGGGCAGGCTACGAGGTAAAGGGACACTTGGAAGAAAAGTAGTTGCATGCAACGATCTTGAACATTTAAGCAAGCACATTTCAACGTGTTGAAGCAATCGGCGATGGTCGCCCGTATGTCCTCCAACACAAGAATGCTCTCGTCTCCGGTTCGAGAGAAGACCGTCGTGGATAACACTTGAGACACATGGATTCTTTGGTAGCATGGTTACAAAACCATATCCTCAAGAGCAAGTCCAACAATGAGCAGTTGCAATGTCCGGCCGGAGACCATCCGTTGAAATAGTGAGATGGCGAGGGTGCGAGATAAATGGTTACACATTCTACGAGATCATAAGATAACAATAGCACAAACCGAGCAGCGGTGTCCGTATAGAAGCCACCGACAATACAGGCGGGGTGGACACATATTATGGATTCATAGAAGAGATATGGGAGCTCGACTATGGGCCTTTGAAGGTCCCATTGTTTAAGTGCCAATGGGTAAAACTAAAGCAGCGGCGTGAATGTCGACAAATCGGCATGACTACCGTCGACCTCCAAGAAGTCGGCTACTTGAGAGAACCATTTGTTCTCGCGAACGAGGTGAGATAGGTCTTCACGTATTGGACATGTCAAGCGGACCAAACAAGAATCAAATCAAAGACAAGAAGAAGGAGCGACCAAAGCGACCGTGGTTCTTCATGGCAAACGAAGGATTATCGGAGTAGAGGACGTTATTGACGAGCAAGAGTACGATCAGTTCGATGAGATCTCTCCATTTGTAGTAGATGTTGACTTAAGCATCTGGATGACATAGGCATGGATGCTCCGCTTATATCTGGCGCGATCACGATGAAGGAAGAATTGTAAAGACAAAAATGTAAATGATTAGGATGACCTATGTGGTTGTATGAACTATGTTATCATGTAATAGCATTTTAAAAATTTATAAGATGGAAGCAATATTTTTGGAAAAAATAATGGCAACATATTTAGAAATGAAAGTAATGCAAAAAATATTTTTAGTATTTTTGAAAAGAATAATGGGCTAATTACATATTAGAAATGAAAGTAATGTAAAAATATATTTTTTGTTTTTTGAAAAAATAATGGGCTAAGTACATACTTAGAAATGAAAGTAATGCCAAAACAAATTTTTTAGTATTTTCAAAAGAATAATGGCCTAAGTACATATTAGAAATGAAAGTAATGTAAAAAAGATTTTTAGTTTTTGGAAAAAAATAATGGGCTAATTAAGTACATATTTAGAAATGAAAGTAATGCAAAAACAAATTTTTAGTATTTTTGTAAAGAATAATGGTATGATACATATTTAGAAATGAAAGTAATGCAAAAACAAATTTTTTAGTATTTTTGTAAAGAATAATGGGAGCAGTACATATTTAGAAATGAAAGTAATGCAAAAACAAATTTTTTAGTATTTTTGTAAAGAATAATGGGCTCAGTACATATTTATAAAAAAAAAAGCAACGGGATTTAAGAGGGCTCGAACTGCATGATCAAAGACGGAGCCCGCACTTAAACGCCACGAGCTAGCCAAGTGAGTATATTCGAATTTAACAAAGGAAGCGCAAACCATCTTAAGCGTTCTAGACAGAGACCCGCGCCTCGCCACGTGTGTCCCACTTCTACAAGCGGTTCGTTCTACCAACCGCTTGTAAAACAGACTTCTACAAGCGGTTTATATCACCAACCGCTTGCAGAGTAATTTATTGCTGCGCGGGCGAAATTCCAAAAATTTAATTTCGTGCTACCGTGTTCTACAAGCGGTTCTTTCTACAAACCGCTTGTAAAAGATATCTCTAAAAGCGGTTATTACTACGAACCGCTTGTAGAGGTTATTTTCACAAGCGGTTTGTAATACAAACCGCTTGTAGAGAGCTTTACTATATAACAAGCGGTTCGTCGCCCTCTCCTTTCCACCCAAATTTTTCTAAGTCCCAAGCCATCGCCACCATCCTCGCCACCTCGCCGTCCCACCGTGCCGTCCTCGCCACCTCGCCGTCCTCGCCACCGCGCCGTCGTCCTCGACGCCGTCGCCTACACCTCCGTGCCGCCTCCCTGACTCTCGGCGCACCTCGCCGTCAAGCACCGCACAGGCCGGCTCTGCCCACCCTCCGGTCGAGCCCCTTGCCGCCGCGAGCCCTCGGTCCCGTTCTCCGTTGACATTCTCCCGCCGATTTGAAGACGAAGGGCGAGGTATCGAGCCCCTCTTTCTCCTCACCCCCGCTGCGTGATGCACACATCTTGTTCGACGGATTGCCCGGCCGCCTCGCTCCCTCCCTCCCTGGATGTTGCTCTGTGATCTTCTTTGGTGGATCACTAATGGACTCTGTGATGTTGCTCTGTGATGTGATTTAGGGTTTGGGGATCTTTGTTGGATCTTTGCTCTGTGATGTGATTTAGGATTTAGGGTTTGGGAATGTGCATATGAACCTTTGTTGGGCTTTTCTTTGGGCTGATTGAGAATATTTTGGGGACCTAGCCTTCGTGCTAGGGGCTATTATCTTGATCCGAACCTTGCACTTGTCCCTTTAATATTTTGCTCGGTGATGTTTATTAATTTTGAGGCTATGATGATCTGTTAACTAGTGATGCCTTAGGAGTATTTGTGTTGTTGCCTAAATTATTATCTGAGATACACTTGCATATCTTGTCTTCTTTGTGTTCTTCCCTTTGGGATCTTTTCATTGATCTGATTAGCATCTGTTTCAATGGGAATGCTCATTCTAGTTAATACTGTAATTGACATCTAGTCTGATCAATTATTTTTAAGTGAAATCTCTGATATATGATTGACATTAGGGCTAAAATTGATCTCTATATTTACGGACAATGACCTTGTATGCTTGTTTTGTAGGAAATTGTATAATAACTTTAGGCGACCTTGATTCTCTTAGGTCTCTCGGTCACCGATCTTTAAAAGCCTATGATAAATTGTAGATATTGATGTTGGATGGTAGTTTTATCTGCAACCCATCAATATATAAATCTGAGAGCAAAATTTATTTAATTATGGCCACTGTTTTTATCTATGTTCAGTTGTCCTTGGTTGCTTGGCTTGATTTGCAATGTGCTTGGGATATGGGGTTTTAGCTAGGGTGTATGGGCTGGATGGCCTCGGTTGCGACTCTAGAAATCCAAATGGCGCCGAGGAGCTAGAGTAGGTTTTCTAGGAGCTCCCGACGGCAACCGCCAACCACCCTATCTAAGCTTAGCTAGGGTTCCTAGTTGGGTTTATCAGACTAAAGAAATTTGCATGTGTATGTGAACTTGGTGGCTAAAAGGTTTGTTAAAGATGACATGCACATGCTACATTTGAAACTTGAAAAAATTGAAATGGAGGAGATAGATGGCTTAAGTATGTTCAACCGATATTCAAGTTCAGATTTATTTGCCAATTTACGTGGAGGTACAAGGAAATCGTCGACCTCGCCGTCGAGCATCTTTCATTTGTGGATGGCATCTAAAGGCTAAAACCTAGTAGTTTAGAGGGTGTCGAGATGGGTACATTGAAAAACTGTACATTCAAATATTGTATTCAAATATTATGCGTTTTGATGGGTGTCGAAATAGGTACATTTAAAAGCTGTACATTCAAATATTGTATTCAAATATTGTATGTTTTGATGGGTGTCGAGATGGATGACATCTAAGAGATGTATATGTTGTATTAAAATATTGTATTCAAATGTTGTATTCAAATAAAAGAGATATATATGTTGTATTAAAATATAGTATTCAATTGTTGTATTCAAATAAAAAGAGATATATATGTTGTATTAAATGTTCTATTATTTCGCGTGCATGCACAGTGATAGATGGCGCACTCCGGAAACGATGATCTTGATTTCGATGCGGGAAATGATTTTCTACTTAACGAAATCGCGATGGGCACTCTCATAAGCTACGATGAGGCCAACCCGGTAGATCCAATGGGTGATCAGGCCGCCCCGGCTCAAGCCGGTGATCACACAATCCATGCTCAAGCCGGTGATCCAACCGGCCAGGCTGAAACCGGTGATCAGTCCATCCAGGCTCTCGCCGATGAAACTAATGTCGACGGCTGTGAGGTATATATAGCCTGGACACTAAAATAACCGTTTCTTATACGTCTCATAGAAATAAGCCTCTGACACGTGTTCCTGTTTTTTTTTAAGCGGAAGCGTCCAACGACCAATCAAGCAAATCGAGGGCCTAACAAAAGGCGTTGACAAAGTACGTCATTACTCAAGTTTCAGCCATCGGGAAGCGAAGCCCTATGTCGGCACTTGCCCCTTCAACAACGCTGCGAGTCATTGTGAGGGATCACGTCCCTATTAGCATCAAGGCATGGCCCAAGGTTCCTACGGCTACGAAAGAGCTGCTCTGGAAGGATATAAAGGAAAACTTCACGATTCCGACGGCTTACGAAAACAAGTGTAAGAAATTTACTCTGAGCAAGATGGCGTTATGCTTTCAGTCGTGGAAGAGCGAGCTCGATAAAAATGCGTGGAGACCGGAACAACCCCAGACTTCAATAAGTATCCGAAGCTAGCGGATCACTGGCAAGCATTTGAGGAGTACAAGCTGTCGGCTGAAGGCAAGGCCGCGAGTGAGCAGAACAAGGCCAATGCATAGAAGAAAAAATACCACCACCATCTCGGGTCCGGTGGTTACATCAAGACTATGCCAAAATGGGAGAAGCAGGAAGAAGAGCTTAGAAAAAAGGGTATAGTACCTGAAACAGAAGACTGGGAGCTCCGCCCACGCAACTGGACCTTGGGCCACGGAGGGAGGCTGAAGGATGATGGCAAGCTGGAGATGGCACCACAAGTGCAACCCGTGAAAGAAAGGATTGTGGAAGCCATCGAGAAGCAACGTGCAGGATCCTTGATGGCGAGCGGGGAGAATGACGAGCTTACGTGACGCTTTCGGGAACGCAGAACATCCGGGAAGGACACGAGGACTTGGCAGCGTGTGCGTGGATGGTGGCTTCTCAAATGATCAAGCCACATACCGAGCCGGGAAAGAAGAAAAGTAAGAGAACACAACGAGTCGGCAAAATCGAGCAGAGCTCAAGGAGCATAAGGAAAACATGGCGAAATGCTAAAGCGGGAAGTGCATCTGCAATCGCCGATCTTCAAAGACCGGTGGGGTTATCGTTATGCCTCCGGACAACGTGGTTAGTCCCGGGCTCCGGTCGGCGAAGCGACTCTGCGTCAAACAACGTCTTGACCGATGAATTGCGAGCCGGTATCCGTGGGCGACATCACCGTGCCCGCCAATGTGAGCTACGCGTCCAAGCGCACAACCTCACCCTCAAGGTGGCTTATGCTTTAGCCTTCCCGGTGGAGTTGGGCGATCATTCCATGTAACCCTATACCGCGGGATACTCCAAGGTCACGGTTGGCGAGGTGGTGGCTGGATTTGAGGATATGGAGCTCGATATTCTTTGGAGAGCGATGTGACCAAGCTTGGAGAGGCCGTCCATAACATCATCCTCTGGCGGAAGAAGTACATCGTGTTTCGATGGTGCGGAGGTGACTTCTATACCGAGGAGAACACTCCACCAAGACGGACCTCACCTCCTCCACCAAGGCAAAGCACGCCACCACGCAACGCCTCGCCGGGAGAGAAAGCACTCCACCACTCGCTAGCGCTATGCGCAGAAGCCAACACCGCTTGACCCCTCAAAGCAAAGGAAGCAGCAGACCTCAGGGAAACAACGAGCCAGCATCTCCCCGAAGAAGCTTGCTAGCAAAGAGCATTCTGCAGACTAGAACGACATCAAGCGGCAGGCGGCGGTTTCCCATTCAGACAGAGAATGAAGGAACTGAAAAAACATCTTATGAGATGGCCTTTGAGGAGTGAAGAGCGAGTCGCAGAAAACTGTGGGACGATGGATACAGGGTATAAAGCTAAAACAAATCCACCGCCAAAGGCGAATTGATCCAAAGATCGCGGACTTCTTCGCGACAACTGTTCAACACCGACCGCCTCTGCACCGACTACCAAAGAACTATCGAAGCACATCTTCAAGAGTAAACAACCTCGGGGCACATACATGAGCAAGAAAGAACAGGAGGAGGCAAAACGTATCTGAGATGGAGTATGACTTCATGAGAGAAGTCGGCCTTGATAACATAGAAGCCGCCCGTGGATTAGCGATGATCTTCAACGGCACAAGTCGGTGGCCATTTAATTTGGGTCGACCATTGCTAGACCCTAAGGACATAAGGAAACTACGGTCAAGATGCGACGCGCGCATGAATGAATACGAACATAGGTCCGCCAGGATATGCTCATTCTGCGTCTCGTTTCAAGAAGAACATTTACATCGAGGAATGATCAATTGATAAATCTTGAATTTGAAGATGGTACAATGTGTACCATGCGACGCCGCAAATCAACGTGTCCTTCATGACTGCTTTGGTGCTCGTGAGTGTCGACTCCACAAGATGTATATATATATATCTATACATGCCGCTTGTCGAGAACAATAATTAATTAACATAATTAACCCATTTTACGTAGAATGGAGATACAAAGACTTAGAAAGCGAAGCGAACTCGATTGGCTTCCTTCACCCTTGGTTGGTCAACGAGGAAGTCGGCCAATACCTCGAAAACCAAAGGAAATCCACGACTCGTTGTACATGCACTAGTACAACAACACTACAAGCCATACATACTTACGCCATTCAACTTTAAGTGCGTCTTGATGTCCTCACTAACATCTCGTTCTTACATTGCTTAAGGCACTGATGGCACACTATATATTGTTTAATTACATGTCATAAGCATTGCAATATATAAATAGGTTCCACTGGATCCTTATAATCATAAAGCTTGACCAAAGCATGATCATCGTCCAAGATTCACGGAGAAAACCGTAAAAGGAATACCGGTGGATAATTAACCTCCTTAACAAAGGCGTTCTGAGCTTTCAAGATATTCGAAAGGGCGCTTTAAGAAGGAATTCGATGTCAAGCTAAGCGGTAGGGTGCGCTAAAGCAGCGTAATTGCCCTTTGTCAATTAATATTTCTTATTATTCTTGATCGTAATTGCCCCGCATCGACCATAGGTAAAACAACAATCTGGAAACAACCTATGTGGCTACTATGTGTTCCACTATATCCAAATGATGTGCCACGGCGAGCTTGAGCCTCAAACTCACGAAGAGGTTCAGTATATATATGCACGCAACCATGCATCTAGCAACAACTTAATAACGTTCTTATGTGCTCCATTAATTTACATTATGGGTGCAAGTATTTATTTATTTTTCACTTTAATTTAATTGGCGGCCCGACATGGATAAACACATTGAAGTGTTACCACATCATCGGTGCTCGCATTACGAGAACAACTATTCGCTTCATTCTCGATGAGGTCATTAACCCCGATGCAGTTCCATTATCGAGATCCATATTCCAACACGGACGAACTAGGGACGACTTCTCGTCGTCAAAGAGCGTCAAGAAAATCTCGCAAGAAAACATTGAACTGTTTTGTCCATTTTGCACAATATATATTAATCATAAACTTTGTAAATTTGGTGATTGCATATAAAGTGTGCATTATTACATGTATTATCTAATATATTTAAGCTTGTTTGATCGCTAATTATATGCTCATCCTATATGTATTTAAATTTAAACGACAAATAAAAAAAACTCCTGCTGAAATATATATTTAAATATCTAATATATTTAAGCTTGTTTGATCGCTAATTATATGCTTATCCTATATGTATTTAAATTTAAGCGACAAATAAAAAAACTCCTGCTGAAATATATATTTAAATATCTATTTGCGTAGCATACAGAAATGAACCAGCGGTAAGCGATTACTACGTCTGCAAGCGGTTTTTGAACCGCTTGAGGAGATGCCACTCTACAAGCGGTTCATACCTCCAACCGCTTGCACAGAGCTCCCACGTGGCCTGCTAGCCCGCCCGCGCCATCGCACTGCGAACCGCTTGCAGAGGGGCATCACTAGCGGCTCTGGGAGCCGCTTGTGATGCCCCTCGGGCATCAGTCGCGGTTGCCTGCAAGCGGTTCTAAAACCGCTTACACAGGCCTTACGAGCCGCTTGGGAAGTCGCGATCCGCAGTAGTGGGGAGTGAAGAGGAGACAAGTCAACTTGATCGCCGGGTTCGAGTGGATTGGCGCTAATGACGCCCACCATGCGAGATTCATCCTTGATTGGGTCCTCTCAGTATCCAAATGGGGAATTGAACCCCCGACGCATTACACGTTGATATGAGGGTGTCCGAGCGAAGTGTTGTTGAAGGCCCTCCAAGATTGGATCTAATGAGTCCGAGTAGGCTACTCTGAGCCCCCGACGCATTACTCGCTAGTAAGCGGTGGCAGCGTTTTTCAACCTGAAGGGAGTTACGGGCCGGTAGTTGAAGTTATCCTTAGATCGAATCTGATCCGGATCAGAGAGGGAGAGTTCATCAGAGTCGTTGGTGACGAAGTCCAAGCTCCCAAGCAGAAAGCCTGGCCGGGGACGAAGGTGACGATGATACCATTGATCGTTGCCACTGAGCTTCCCCTACCTGGCACGCATCTGTTGACGTTTGTTGTCGGCAATAATGATTATGGGGCTAGACGTTGGATCCAAACTCGACGGTAACACAAGATGAGGGTTTATACATGTTCAGGCCCTCACGGAGGAGGTAATACCCTAGTTCTGTGCTCTGGAACTATGATCACGATGATGTTGTGATCTCACAATCACATGTGTTGGATTGTAAAACTTGGTACCGAGCTAGGGAGCCCTACCTGCCTTATATAGTGGGGTTAGGGTTACAGGAGTAGAGTCCTAGTCGGTTACGCGACAGGATTCCTATTTATATCCGGAATTACAATTATATCTTTCCTATTTGAGATAGACATGTACCTTTATCCTTTCCTTGCCGCGTATCACATATAATAGTTCGGATGGCTTCCATGTGTTTGTAGCCGGCTCGCCGAATTATGTAAACATCCAGGATTACAATTATATCTTTTCTATTTGAGATAGACTTCTACCTTTATCCTTTCCTTGCCGCGTATCGCAGATAATAGTCCGGATGGCTTCGGTGCGTTTGTAGCCAGCTCGGCCCATCCCCTGTTGGGTAATCCTCGCGCCCCGCCATGCAGATGCTCAGGGTCTACGTACTCCACAGTGACATGGGTGTAATTTTATTTTTTAAAAAAAAAGTGTGACAACAACTTAAACATTAGTGAAAAACCTTTTTTAACTACGCGTCTAACTCTTTTGGGATTATGATGCACACAAATATATGTTTAGGGTGCTCAAAAGAAAACGTAAATTTTGTGCCGAGGAAACTGAGACTTGTGAAGCTTAGGGGCAAAAGGGTAATTTACTGCGATGCAGTGGCGGTGCCCAATGTGGGGCTGGAGCCCACCTCGTACCTGAAATCAGCATACCCCTCCTATATAGTATATCTGCAGTGCCAACGCAATTTGCCATGAGTTTTCATATTTGGGCTAGGAGTGGGAGACGAGAAGGCAATCTGGGTAGGGGTGGAAACGAGCCGAGCCAGGCTCGGCTTGCTATTTTAGCGAACTCCAAAAGTGGGCTCGGCTTGAGCCCGGTAACACCTTTGAGCCAAGCCGAGCCTGAGCCGAGTAGGCGTTTGTGCGTTCAAAAGATGCCAACGAGCCGAGCCCCAAAAGTGCACTCGGCTCGAGCTCGGTAGCTCCTCCAAGCTGAGCCGCGAGCTATTTTTTCAGCCTTAGGGTGCTCGCCTACGTCCGTCCAAGTCCCTCCACAGCTCTGCGTACGCAGATTAGTAGTCAACACAGGCATCGCCAAATCGCAGTCGCACGATCAGTTAAGATACACGAGTCCATGCACGTATGCATCGTCGCATCAACATCACAGCAGACCGTCGTCCGAAAGGCCACGACTTAATTTGATCTCTAACTCTTATTCTCTTTTTAATTGGAATATCAACTATTTTTGAAATTCTAGTAATTGAACATAGATGTTTATTTTTAAAGCCCCCTCTATGGAAATTTCTGGCTCCGCCGTTGCTTCTATGACTATTACCGGCAACCAAATGCTGTAAATGGCCAACTTTGGTTGAAACATGAAAAAACAAATTCAAATTACCAGTCTTATCAGTTCCCCGTAAAACTACTGTTCCAAAAAAACCCATAAAGGGCCATATTATTAGTACCGAGCGCAAGATGTAACAAGCTGTATTATAGTTATATACCTACATATAAAATAATTATACTATTCATTGCAAACTAATAAAAACCACTAGCGTGGTAACGTCACGCTGCCACAGATTGTTGGGCGTATGCCAGTACATCATACGTTTTACATACTGAAATACTAATGTAACCATTGCACTCACGAAAAAGTGTATATGATAACCACCGTATATCCTTGGAAGAATGCACATTTCATATTTGTAGCACAAAGAACAGTTGCGGATACTTTTATTTACAGATACTTGATGATAAGCCAAACAATAGCGGCGAGAAGTACTATTGCAACGACGGATAACAGCAGGCACATGCATGAGCAGCCACCTTTGGTGCGCTTGTTCAGAATTGCGAGCCTCTTTTGCACACGCTGAGTGAAAAGGGTTTATGTCAATTTTCCAATTTTGTGAGTTCAAACAATTATCAGGAAGTAGAAAAATATCTCTAGTGGTTTAGAAACAGTTCAGGCGTGGGAGGACAAAAGGCTAACCTGAAGACGGGAGTTTGTAACATCAACATGATCTTCTAGATCATCCTGCAAATATTGAGAGTGCAATTATTATCTAGCTTTACAAACAAAAATTATTATCTAGCTTTACAAACACAAATGCATAAGGCTCTTTTCGGGGTACTAACAATCAATCTTGTATGCAGGGTAAGTTCTTCATTGACTGCTAATGCAATATGTTTTGTGCTCAGAACTGTTTCTTCCAGCTTCTCAAGACCCTCATCCTGTTCTGCAAATTATTAAAATAGACAAATTAGTATGAATATACATATGTGTGTGTGCCTACCAACCTCACAAAATACTAGAGTGAAGAAACAGGCCACTGGCCACATGAAATCTGATAGGTGTGCTTTGATGCAAATAACTAACATGTATTTTTTTTTCAGATTCCACAGTTCTCAGGTTTAATTTTTTATTAAAAAACCACTGCAGGTGGAACAGTAATAAGTCAAATATTTAATTGTACCTTTCATAACTTGCCTCTGAAGGATAACAATCCCTTGGTTATCCAAACCAGCAACTCTGCTCATATCATCAGCAGCCTTCTTACCCTGACCAAGCAAATCCTCCCTAACAAAGGATTCCAATAATAACCATTTTCAAACTGGGAACAAATAATGCTCCAAGGGTTTCTTTTTAACACATAAGAAGCTGAGCATTGATGTAGAATACTGATATGCAGAACACACCTGTTTGCAAAATTTGACATATTGAAACTTGTTGCCATCTGTTTTGCTTTAGATTTCAAACTGGAAAGCATGTCTTGGCGCTTATGCAATTCCTTATCAGTGCTGCACACATAAAAAAAACCATTCCAGAGCAAAACATTTTGACCATAGCTACAAATTTTAAAATATATCAGGCCCTATCATTAAAAATAATTTATGGAAGTTTTTGCAAAATGAAAAAAAATACTTTAAATGAGATCGACATCCATTTATAATGAACTTGTATCCTGTGCAATACTAATTAACCAGGATCTAACCTATCAAAAAGATTGAGCTTACACAGTCAAATTTACAAGATTTTTCTCACAACCAGTCAACCCATGTACTTATTATTATTAACACAAAAGATAAGGTGCTATCTTCAATAATGACTTGGGGTGTTCTTATTCTGAAATAACTTGATGCCAACTAATGAATGCTAATAAGGTGCATAGTATAGTCAAGATCATGCTTGCAATGTTATGTTTTCTCCATATAGGCTCTTAAAACTCTACATCAACCAAAATTGATGAATTAATACAACATCCATGGCACTATTTATTGTTTAATAATTCAAGTACCGAACTTCATATTTAAGTCTTGGGTCCTGTCAGTAAAGAAAAAGCAGCAAAAAATAAAAAGATCAAATATTGACGAGCCTGTTATCACCAGCTTCCATTTAATGTACTATAGAAGAATATTGATTCATGGATATGGCAAAGAAAAAATGTATTGCTTAAATGTCCATACAAATTCACTGAGATTCTACAGTCATATATTTCTTTGTAGCATTCGTAATAAACTGTCAAGACTTGAAGTTAAATGATATGGCCTTGTTGTAAAGACTCCATCTATCTTTAGTATTATGCAAAGATAAAATCATAGTAATAGAAGCAACAGAACAAACATTGACTTTGGAGGAATCCTGGCTAACAATGCTTCCAAGCTATCAAGTCTAGTCCCAAGAATAGTTATTTTTCTCCGAATGGCTGATGTGTGGCGCATAATTTCCGGGCCTGATTGTGGAAGAGAGCCTCTATCGGAAATCATGGAACTGATATCATCAGCAAGCCTGGATGCTTCGTTGTACTCTTTCACCCATGGGTCCGAAGATGATGCCATTGCTGGTTAATGAAAAAATATTAGCGTAAATGCAAAGTTGGCACCCAAAGCATGATAGAATATAAAATTTTAGAAGGAATGATAAGAATAAGCAAGAACTTTATAGTAGCAACACAATAAACTATGTAACATATTGAAGTCTTTCGTGATGCCCACATGAACATAAGAAAATTGTTGGAAATGAGGTATGAGCACGCACTGATGCACATCGATATTAGGGTCTAAAGGTAACATATATGTGGAAGATTTTCATGAATAGTTTTTTGTCTCTCTTTCTACTGGTGCCGTCACACGAGTACAACAAGAATATAAATGATTTATGTACAAATCATTTGTTTGCTTAGAACAAACAATGCACCATCTATATGTGGAAAGTGGAAACACGGTGCTCTATTCATGAAACAAAACCAAATCTGAACATGAACAAATAAGCTAAAATGCCACAAGGCACAAAGGAACAATGAGTTTGCTCAAAGTTTAGAATGGCATGCCCTGAATGCACTCAGCTTAGTATTTACTTCTGCCGTAAATAACCCAAAAGTTAAGGCCGCTTATTACTGACAGGTGAGTTTACCCGGGTAGCACTCTCAGGCATCTCAAAAAACAGCAAGGATGGGCCACAGGAACACATCCAAGACCTCAACTTAAACCGCATTTGATACTTGCTACCCCGAAAGAAGAACAACTAACAAGAGCTTGCAGCAGGGGGGAAACTCTGCCGCAAGCTGACAGTCATAAATCCTAAATCGTATTTCCTCGTGTTGCAAAATTTTGCAGCAAGCTTGTGATTTCAATACAAGCGAAACAATCTATTTACCTATCTATCAAACGACAGCTGGGAATACTAGATTTCGCCAACAATTCAAAGAAAATTCCTGGCTCCTTCTCCCGTAGCGAATCGCGCGCATGCATCCAACCGCACCGCCCAGCCCATAAAGATCACCCACAACGAGATCCCTAACAGGGGCGAGGCGGAGCACACCTAAGGAGAGGAGGGCACCGATCGGGAGGGCACGGAACAGGGAAGAAGGATTCGGGGGTGCGAATTCGCGAACCTGAACGATCTGGGCACGCGGATTGGAAAGAGGCGATCGGAATTGGGCCTCGGCCGCGCCTCGCCTCCCCCTTTCGCTTCCCCTTCCCTCTCGCCTGGTTTCTTTCTCCGTGCCTTTGACGTTGGTCTTTTGGCAAAGGAGAAAAAAAAAAAACAAAGTTCCCATTAACCCGTTATAAAATTCGAGGAATGCGGGTTGGGAGTGGGTCGTCCGTTCACCCGTTGGTACCGCCATAGATGACCCATTTTTTTTATAACAAAGGGTCAATTTATGGATATGTTTAGGGATCTATTGGATCAAAAAAGTCGACTCATTTTCAAAACTTTAGTTTTGTATAATTTCATTCAAAGTCTTCTACTACCATTAGATGGCGACCCGTTAGTCATGAAGGAGGTGGGTGATGCCGAGGTCGATGTAGTTTAAGACATTATACATGTAGCAACATCCAATGGTTTCAATATCAGAAATGCAATTGGGTCGAAAGATTCCATCGATGGTGCCAAAATCGGTGCATCAAGAAAAAGATAAACAAAAGACGTTCGATAGTGTGTGGAGGGGTGCAACAACAACAACAGAGAGGAACTCAACGATGATAGTAGCAATGCACAATGAAAGGGAGGTGCATAGGACAGTAACGACCGCTTGGAATGGATAAAAAGGGTAGGGAAAAAAATGCATGTGAGCATGCAAATAAAAATTGCGACCCTAGCGACATAGGTGGTTGGGTGAGACAAAAGCAGTGGTAGGTAGAACTCAATGGTGGTAGTGGTCGGTGCAAGTGGAGCATGTAGCACGACAGTGCCATACGAAGCACACAAGAAAGAGAGGTGGTGGCATGTCGCGACCCCGGCTTCATTAGTTTTCACTCATGATCGATTGCTAGTCCTAGAGATCAATGTTAATACCTCATAAGCGACAATTGTTGAATATCATAACACAATCACAATTAACTAATAAAATAATATAATATGCAAAAGTAATTGTTGCTCAACCACTTATTACAATAGTTTGATTAAGACGACACTGTCGGTACATAAGGTACCGGGGTGTCCTCTCCACCTCCTCCAGAAGAGGGCTAGAAGACGGCGTCATCCAGAAGGACCGTGAAGACCGGGTCTGGTTCCGAGTGGACTGGCGGGCACGCGGGCTCGGAACTGGGCCCGAGGCGTCTCTCGGCAGTAAGGCGACAGACCCTGCGCGGAGACCGGCGAGCCTCTACGTGTCGGCGGGCGACCATACCCAAAGACGCGGCGAGCCCTCCATGTACCAGGCGGGCGGCCGCCCAAAGACGTGGCGGCGGCGCCCGACAAGGACACGTCTTGCGCGGCGGCGAAAGCACCACCCGCCTCGGCCAGGACGCGGCGCGCTGGCGGCGGCTCGGCGACCAGGACATGCAGCAGTTCGGCGACCAGGATACGTGGCAGAGCGGCAGGCTGGCGGGCGATTAGGCCCCGCGCCGTATCGGTGACCACGTGAGCAGCAGGCAGGGTCGGCGGGACTCTAGGCCCCACCTGCCACCGATGGGACGCGACAAGGCAGCAGGACGTGCGTAGCAGGCGGCTACGACAGCACGACATTTATTGTATACCGCCAAGATCAAATGATCATGTAATAGGCTAGACGTCCCCTGTTTCTCTCCCCCCCGTGGTTCGGGCTCTCCCATGTTATATAAGGGGCCAAGCCACCACGGGGAGAGGGGGCTCCGAGGCTTTCTTCTTCCTCCCACATTCATTTCCATAGCAATACACACATAGAGCGAGAGCTCAGCAGGAGTAGGGCTATTACCCACCTCGGGGGCTCGAACCTAGGTACATCGTCGTGTTCATACTGTTCTTGGGAGCTCGAGGGCGGTTCGAGGCGCAGCAGTGCTACCCCCCGTGTCGGATCTCTGAAATCTTCTCGTCTAGCGGCAGAAAAATACGCTGACATTGGCGCGCCAGGTAGGGAGGTAGGTGTTGAATCCTCCTCCCCTCGAGTTCGTCCCAGCAATCGAAGGCAGAAGTTCAAGAATCGAAGGTCAGGAGGTCACAGTTCGAGCAAAAAATGGTGGAGTCAGAGGGGATCGGGAGCTGAAGCCAAAAAAGAGCAGAAGGCCAAATCCCCATTGTCCAGATCTGGGGGCTAGGCCGAGGGAGCAAGGAGAGGAGTGGCCGGGGTGGCTTGGCAAGAAGCTGCAGCCAGCTGCGGGCTCCCCGTCCCTCTTCCTGGCGCAGCGGCAATGGCGGCTCTTTCTCCTCCTCGGCTCCTCCTCCCTGCAGCGCCTCGGTGGCGCCATGGAGCCCCTCCTCCGTGGCCTCCTCTCCTCCAGCTTGGGGCAGCGGCGTGGTTCTCCACGGCGCCTCCTCCCCCTCTCCAGCGGGCGGCGCGGCGTGGATCTCCTCCCGTCGCCTCTTCCTCAAGCAGCAGCCCGTGGCGGTGCAAGCAGTGGCAGGCGGCGCATGCGGCTCGGGGTGGCTTCCTCCGGCTTCCCTCGGCGGCGCGTCTCTCGGCGCCCAGCTGCAGCGGCTCGGGGCGGCTCCCTGTCCTCTTCAGCGGTGGGGTGAGCTTCCCAGGCGGCCGGCGCCGTGGGCGGCCTCCTCCAGCGCCCTCTCCTCCTCCAGTGGCGCCGGCGGCGTGGAGCCCTCCTCCATGGCCGCTCCTCCTGCTCCAAGCAGTACCCGTTGACGGCAGGGCTTCCTCCGGCCCTCCTCGTCGTCGACAAGAAGCGGCGGCTTGGGGAACTCCACGGCTCCTCTCCAAGAGCAGAGCAGCGCGCCTCCCCTCAAGTTCGGCTGCCTCCTCTCCAGTCGGCGGCGTGGTGGAGCTCCCCCCGGGCTCTTTCTCCTCGATGGCGCGGACGAGCTGCTCCTCCGCTGCTCCTCCCCCAGGCGGCCTTGCCGTCTAAGCGGGCGGCGTGGGCCGCTTCCTCCACAACTTCTTTAATACCCGGCGTGAAGCGGCACGGAACTCGGCGTGGGCCCTCCGAGCCTGGCGAGCTCCTCGCCCAAAGACGGCAGAGCGGGCTGTTTCCCTCGGCCGCGGCGGCGTGGCGTCGTCTCCTCCTCCTCGGTCGGTGGCGGCGGCGGCTTCCCGGCCTCTCCTCGGCGGCGGTGGCGGTGGCGACTCTCGACGCGGCGCGAAGCTTCCCAGCGGCGCCGTGTTCGCGGCGGCGTGGAGCTCCTCCAACAGCAAGGGCGGCGCAAAGCGGCTCCCTGCGGCATCTTCTTCGTCCAAAGTGCCCAACGGCGGTGCGCCGTGGGGCTCCTCCACGGCGTCCTCCTCCTGAGCAGCCGGCAGCAGGGCGGTGTTCCCCCCCGGCTTCCTCTTTCTCCAAGCAGTGGCCAGCAGCGGAGCTCCTCCCGCTCTCCTCTTCACCGGCGCAGGCGACGACTGGGGGGCTCCCTCCACGGTGTCCCCTCCGTTCGGGCGGCAAGCGATGTTCGGCGGCGCTCTTCCCGTCGTGGCGGCGCCGGTGGCGCTTCTCCACGTCCAACGGCGCGCGGCGCTTTCTCCCAAAGACTAAGATCCGACCGCCGCGCCCACGGCTCTATGGCGGTGCCCATGGCCGTGGCGGCGCCGTGGCAAGTGGTGTGCAAGATGATCACGCAGCATGTGAAGTGTTCTTGCTCAGTTCTTGGCGACATCAAGCGAAGTCTGAAGACGAAGAAGATTCGGTCGGGGCTTTCGAAAGAAGGCTTCGCGACCGTCCGTCATGACCCGACTACGGTGGGGACGCAAGCGGCTACCTCGGCCTCCGGTTCAGGGAGGGAGCAGCGTCGGCTATGCTTTGGTCGGGGCCTTCGAGAGAGGGCTACCGCGGCCATCCGTCGCAGCCCCCGAGCATGGTGGGGACGACGTCATTGCTACTTTGACCTCGATTCGAGGAGGAAGGTGGAACAACTGCTGAGGCGGTTAAGGTGGAAACGTCAGGCCAGGCGGAGTACATCGGCGAGCGCTATGTCGCTTGCCACCCTTGGCCGGGAGGGTCTGCGGATGTCAGGTCCGAGCCATCCTGCGGGTCCAAGTGGTCCTCGACGGTGATGCGTCAGCCGGGAGGTATGAGCGAAAGGCCAAGCTCTACATCTGAGATTCCTCTGCAGTGCATCGCTCGAGAAGTGGGGAGCAGTCGCTCTCCAATATCCTTGGAGGCACGAGCGGGAACCGGTTTGTTCGGCCAGCCTGCTGCCCTCCGGGATGCCTGCGAGTTGGTGAGGGTGCTAGGTGTGCCGAGGGCAAGCCAAGCGACTCCGACGACCAGCCCGGGCTCTATAAAACCACTCTGTCCGTCGCAGCCCCCGGTTCCGGTGGGGACGGCGGTGCGGCTGTCTCAGCCTCCGGTTCAGGAGGAACAACCGCCTACGCCGGTCGGGGCTTTGAAGAAGGCTTCGCGACCGCCGTCGCGACCAGATTACGGTGGGGACGATGAAGACAACCGTTTACGCTTCGGTCGGGGCTTTCGAAAGAAGGCTTCCGCGACCGTCCGTCGCAGCCCACAGCCTTGGTGGGGACGGCGGTGTGCCTGCCTCGGCCTCCGGTTCAGGGAGGAGGCAGCTCTACGATGTACAAAGCCTCTGCAGTACAAAGATAAGTTCTGCCTCTCTGTGAGCATTTGCTTTTCGCCTTAAAAAGTCTATTAGAAAACATTCTGTTGAAAGCTGGTACCGAAAGTACTTAAGGCTGATGGCCCCTTAGTTGCAAAGGCGAACGCTTAAACTTGCGGCTGGGCGAGGCGAAGCAGACGGAAGGCGGGTTCTAGCCTGGTGTGTCGGCCCGGTCTAGGCAATGCGCCAACGGCGGCACCAGCGACTAGACCACTTCCAAAAGCTAAGCTCTCGTCACGCAACGATTAAGTCGGGTCGCGAGAGGCCATAAGGGTTGAAGTAACCAGATGCCTAAGGAAAAAGCGCTCACTTTCAGCAGAACGTTCTGTCTAAAGCTTTTGGCGTTCAGTTGCCTAGCCCGTGTGTTGCCAGCGTTGGTTTTGCACGACTGTTGTTTGTGTTCCTAACCTGACGGCCCCTTGACGGTAAGAGGGGACGCCAAACATTCGTGTCGAGAAAGGAAGGGCGACTGGGGGGCCGTGTCCGCAAGACAAGGTCATCAGCGGCTCGCTCGCAAGCTTCGCGGCCTATGACCACCCCCGGAAACCTGCAGCCTTAAGCCGCACGATGTTTTGGTCCGGTCCAAGAGACCGCAAGGGTGTAAGTTCCGAAAGGTGAAGGAAAACGACATAGTGACACCCACTGGCAACACCGCAGCGGCAGTGCTCCTCCAGTTGTTTTCAGTTTATTCCCTCTGTGCAAAAAGTGTGATATAACCCCCCGTTGGTGCGGGGAGAGGTGATCTGTTTGGATGCAGGCGAATCGCCCCGAGCAAGGCGCTCGGCGGGGCTCCGGGAGTTAGCCGGCTGAAGTGGAGAAGACCAGCGCGTGACGCGCGGCGGATTTAGCCCCACCCAGGGGTGCATCCGAGCGTCGGCAATGCGCCGAGCTCGCCTTGCGCCCCAGGGCGGGCCAGGGGGCTTCTGTCGGTACATAAGGTACCGGGGTGTCCTCTCCACCTCCTCCAGAAGAGGGCTAGAAGACGGCGTCATCCAGAAGGACCGTGAAGACCGGGTCTGGTTCCGAGTGGACTGGCGGGCACGCGGGCCCCACCGCCGGAATCGCCCGAGGCGCTCTCGGCGGTAAAGGCGACCAGACCCTGCGCCGGAGACGGGCGAGCCTCACGTGTCGGCGGGCGACTAGACCAAAGACGCGGGCGAGCCCTCCATGTACCAAAGCGGGCGGCCGGCTCAAAGCCTGCGTGGGGCGGCGCCCGACAGGACATGTGCCGCGGCGGGCGAGCACCACCCCGCCTCGGCCAGGACATGCAGCAGTTCGGCGACCAGGATACGTGGCAGAGCGGCAGGCTGGCGGGCGATTAGGCCCCGCGCCGTATCGGTGACCACGTGAGCAGCTGGCAGGGTCGGCGGGACTCTAGGCCCCACCTGCCACCGATGGGACGCGACAAGGCAGCAGGGCGTGCGTAGCAGGCGGCTACGATAGCACGACATTTATTGTATACCTGCCAGTACAGTGATCATGTAATAGGCTAGACGTCCCCTGTTTCTCTCCCCCCCGTGGTTCGGGCTCTCCCATGTTATATAAGGGGCCGAGCCACCACGGGGAGAGGGGGCTCCAAGGCTTTCTTCTTCCTCCCACATTCATTTCCATAGCAATACACACATAGAGCGAGAGCTCAGCAGGAGTAGGGCTATTACCCACCTCGGGGGCTCGAACCTGGGTACATCGTCGTGCTCATACTGTTCTTGGGAGCTCGAGGCAGGTTCGAGGCGCAGCAGTGCTACCCCCCGTGTCGGATCTCTGAAATCTTCTCGTCTAGCGGCAGAAAAATACGCTGACAGACACAATATAGTTCAGAGTGCGGAAATCTAAATAATGCAGCGGAAATAAAGTATAACGATGCTCTAGTCCAACTCTTGAACGATAGCTAGTCCTGGTCGAAATCCAGCATAGAATCCTCCTGATCATGTAGGCAAACCATACCTGATTCTTCATCTAAATACAAATATATTTGTGGTTTTTATAGTGTGTACACGGCTACCCAGCAAGAATCCTTATAATGAATGCAAGGATATAACACAAGAACATGATGGCAATTTTGCATAATACCTATTCTAGTCGAATTAATTAAAGTGTTGTAAAACCAATTTTTATAGCAATTAATAATGATAAGATTTCCAAAGTAAACATACAGAGCTCGGCTTCCAAAGTCCCTCTGCGTAACTGCACAAGCCTCGAATAACTCAAACCAAACTAAACCATCAGGTTAATTATTAACACATGAGACTATCATGTACTACCTTCCTCCCCTCTCATAACCGTCGGAACGGCTATCATGATAGTTTTCAAACTCAACATAGCGTAACACACTTTACCCATAAGCTTAGTGGTACTTTTATGTCTTAGCTCTTCCTTAGAAGTCTAGACCAAATAATAATACAAGGCGGTTCATTAGTTCCTTCTGTTCACACCGATACCCCCTCTAAGGTTTCGATACTCGAGCCCCCCTCTTGAGCCAACGGACCGCAGCCCGATTTTTTCAAAGTATCGTGTGCTAACAGTTTTCCCTAACTACTAAGCAAGGACTAGCACATGTTGGCCGACATACTAGAGCTAGCTGATATGCACATGCCTCGATTTAAGACATGTACGTATTAGTTTGGTCCCGATCTTCCGTCGGAGGAGAAATCTGTAGGGGCGATTTGTGACCTTGACGAAGGGGCAGCTAACCACGATCTGGTGAGCACGACCAGCAACCTCACAATCGCTAAACCACTCCTCTGATTTGGTATCAACCGTGTCAAAACACGTCACAGGAGAATTGTAAGAACAACAGCGGAAGAATCACTCGGATGAATGATTATATGTGAGACCTCAATAGTTGGGGCACGAGGGCCTTACAATTAGCGATAGCTAAACCAAAAATCCAGATCTGACCCCCCGTTTCCCCCGCAAGCACTGAAATAATACAGGTCCAATAGCCCCCCTGCGCATGCATGCAGGCTCCCCTTTCTGGCGGTCAAAAAAATAGAAGGTATTGATTTTTTTGCTATGCGTATGGTGCCTGTCTCCCTCTATTGCGGCCATAAAAATAGGAACCAAAATTCCTGCTCACGGCTGGCAACAAAACATGGATATTCCTTGCATGCAAGCCCCCTTGAAAGTAGGAGGAATTTTCTTATGGCTGAAAAATAAAGGGCGTGCCACAAACAAAAATGGAATTCCTCTTTTCTTCCATGCAGCGATATTATTCCTCCCGTGGCAGCATCAATGGAATAAAATTCTCCTTTTCTTTTTCTTCATGATGTTCCTTGTCTCTCACAAATAATTCTTTTGAAATGCCTTCACATGTAACAAGTAGATAGCAATCGTTAGGCAGTATCATTCGTTCTGTAACTAAATAATTTATTTGTTTAAGAAACGAATTCACCTTTTGTCCAAGACATCGTGCACGGGCACGTGTCATGGGTCCTTGCACAAAGGTTGGGTCCTTCGGCTGTGATCCAGGGATGTCCTCATCACTAGCACTTTTGGTTGCGCTTGTATAGTTTGACCGGATAAGCGCCCGTCAAGGGTTCTCAGAACAAGGTGACTAACTCCACCATAATCCTCATTCCACAAAACCACCCGACTTGCCACATTTAGTTAACACACGCCAAGTAGTTTTTAGTTGATTAGGTTATTAAAGTAACTCAGCACTTCCAATTATATCAAGTCACAAGAATAAATAAATGAAACCTAAACAACTACCAACCCACGAGTACTAGCAACTATGCACAAGGATAGACTAGAAAATACAAAGGCAGCAATAAATAGATTAAATTCATAGGGTAGATGACTCAGTTTGAATATAATAGGCGTCGAACCCCTCCCATGGTCTCATGCAAGAGAAAAGTAAATAAAAATAACAATCAGGTGAGTTTCGTAAAATAGGAGAGCAAGATGCAACCTATCTTGTCTTGTTAGTACTCGGCATTCTGGGATCGTCCTCCAAAATGCTACTAGAAAACCCCTGAATAGTGCACACGGGTGCGATCTACACGTAGATGCAAATGCATAAGAACAAAAAAATATTCAACAGAAAATATATCTCAATAAAATATATAAAATTCTCATCTATTTATGGGAATTAATGGATCTGGAATCATCCAATTTGGAGTTCGGATGCTCCCTAATAATTCCTGAAAGATTTGGATAAATCAGAAATCCCAGAAATAAATATATCGGGTTAACCGAAAGAAAACCGACGAACCAAACGGCTGGGGCGAGCGGGCAAACGGCGTGCAGCACGGGACGAAGGGGGACACGTGGCATGCTCGGATTGGCAGAGGCGGATGCGGCGGCGACTGGGTGACACGTGGCACACGCTGATTGATTGGCCTTGACGACTGGGTTACTGTGGCGGCGACGCTGCGTGGCGACCTGATGACGGCGTGGGCAGGAGCGGGCGTGTACGCGACAGGTGGCAACGCAACAAACTCCAACGAGCTTTTCTGGGAGATTCCCTTGGCCAAAAATTGTGATCCATATATCAATCTTGACCGCCTCGATGAGCTCTACACGATGGCGCCATCTACTCTCGGGTTTGGGCAAGGCACAGAGAATAATACGTCAAAAACTCCTCGACGGCTAGGGTTTTGGCGGCTAGGGTTTGGGATCTGAGGGTTTCTCGAGTTGTGGACTTGAGGGGGGTCTTGTGGGGTATTTATACTGATGTGGTCGACCTAGGTCAGGCCTTAAGGTGGGGGAACTTTGAATTGGGCTCAAATTCTAATCCGAGTAGGATTAGCACTCTTCCAATTTTGGAAAATACCCAAATCCGCGAATTTTGCCCTGGGCTTCTATCCTAGCACGTGATTAGGCTTCTAGAATCTCTCCTCCAAATTTGGGCTTAGGTCTCCTACATGTACTCATCATTTCATGGTTTTGACGAGCTCCCGGTAGAACGACATCACTTCATAGAATCATGAGCTAGCCTTGGGATTTGGGCTTGGAATTTGGAGGGTGGCTAAATGATGGCTTCTAAGAATTACTCGAATTTTTCTAGAATTTTGCTAAAAGGTTTTCTAGGGTTTGGGCTTAAACCTAATTTAAAATAATTTAAACTTGGATTTTGTATGTAATAATTTTCTTTTATTTTACTTTTAGGATTTCGAAAATAATTTAAAATAGAGGATGTCACATGGCAATTGTGCTTGATGTAGGCAACGATGACGAAAGCGCAGCCACAAGCGCCGATGTGGCCACCTACGAAGGTGACGCAGCGATAGCCTGGTTCTTGGTGTCGTGGCAACTCATTCTCACGGATGACAGGGATGACAAGAAGGGTGGTGGCTAGGTGCATGACAACTCCTAGCATTGCGTTTGTCGCCTACGTGGTGAAGCAAGCATGACGATGCTCGACATGACGGTGTCGGGAAACACAGTGACAATAGAGGGAGGCATCAAAGAAGTAGTCATCAAACGGGTGAAGTCCGAAACCGAGTAATCCACAATGAGTTGGCGGGGCGACACAAGTCAATTTATGATTGAAACTTGAAATCATATAGAAAAACTAATATAAAGATGATCTGTAAAAACTGCAATTGAAATCAATCTAATGGCTGATGACTCTAACTATGGGTTGCACGACCCCTAGGTGAAATCATTGAGATGAGATCGTCTCACATGGGTGTAAGGCAGAAGTTTTGTGGGTGGCGGCTCAAAAACAACAATACTCTCATATGATGTAAAAGGATGAATATGATGCGGTGCATTACACAATGGATGCATCGTATTGAACCTTGAGGGTATTTATATGGATACACGGTGATGGTGATTTGGATCAAAACCAATCCTAGAGATAGAATCCTAGAGATAGAGATGAAATCGTATAAGACTATAGTCAACCAATCTTATATTCTATACTAATATAATAGTAGTTGAATGATCTAAGAGTATGATTGTTTGGTTGCACCCTCCCTTCGTCCCTAGTGGATCTAAACACATTTCATCCAACAGACAGTGGGCGTACCGGCAGCGTCAAACAAAGGCCAGAAGCACATGAACATCATACAATTGATAATTGCATTGAAGCAACTCAGAACTAATCAATAAATTCTATATAACAAAGGGCCTAACAAGACAGCTTGTGGTGCGTCCATGCAGCCGCCCTACGGGTGCTTCGTTCCCACCTGCTTGCCGGTTAGTCCAGGTCGGTCAGAAAAGACATGGTCATTCGATCGCAGTTACCGAATCAATCTAGCCATCCATTCAATAATTATATATAAAATAATTTTTTAGCGCCGGCCTCGACACGGCGGGCTGTTTGCTCAGTTGGTCTTTAGCCATAGTTCTTGCTCCGTTGTCTCGGGTTCGAGTCCTAGCTGGTTCTTTTCTTTCTTTTTCCCGGGTGCCGTCCTCTCCTGCTATCACCCATCCTCCTCATCCAGCCAGCGCCGCCTCTCCTTTCTCCAGCCGCCGCCTATTGCCGCTCCATCCCCCTCCTCTAGTGGTGGTGTTGTCCTGTCCTACTCTCTCCGCCACCGTCCCATCCCCCTCTCTCCACCAATGCCGTCCTCTTCTTCTCTTGCCCATCCTCCTCATCTAGCCAGTGCTGCCTCTCCTTTCTCTAGCCATCGCTTGTCGCTGCTCCATCCCCTCCACTAGCAGTGGTGATGTCCTGTCCTTCTCCACCTCTCTCCGCCGCCGTCCCATCCCCTCTCTCCCCCGGTGCTGTCCTCTTCCTCCAGCTCACTACTAGGGAACGAGCCTTCTATCCCAGCATGTCAGTCCCGGATAACTACAAACCCGAACTGATAGTGGCATTAGTCCCGGTTCATGGCTACTAGGCCAAAAGCACGATTTTTCGTCCACATTAGTCCCGGTTTGTCACGAACCGAGATAGAAGAACGCTTTGACAGACGGGTACCACTACAGGAAAGCGCAGTAATTTCGTCGGCAAAAAACCGACGAAATTAGACGAAAACCGACAAAATTAACGTATTTTAAATCGGTTTCTTAAACTAAATTAAGCCGACGAAATATGCTAAGCGAAATTAAATGCCTTTTTCGGTTCTGAAGCGAAAATCTGATATTTTAAATCGGTTTTGGAGGCCGACGAAATTAAAAAACCGACGCATCGCGTGGGCGTCGGAATGCTGACGAGGCACTTAATTTCGTCGGTCTGGGCCGATGAAATTACACGCCACGTCAGCAAAAAAATAACAGCGCACGGTTTGCTCTGGATGACGTGGCTATTAATTTCGTCGGCCAAAACCGTTAATTTCGTCGGTTTAGGCCGACGAAATTACAATTTTTTTTTACAAAAAAAAACACAGGGTTCTATATAAATTCATTTAAAAATCATAGAAAATCCAGAAAATCATAGAAAAATCATAGAAAAATCACAGATATTCATATCATCGCAAACTTGTACCCAACATCACATGACCATCCACCACAAGATGCATAAGTCCTTCCACAAAATTCACAAAAAATCACAAAAAACACAGAAAATTCATAGATATTCATATTATCACAACATTTCTCATTCAACTATTACACAAACTTACTATAAACTGTAACAAAATAGGGCGAGAGAACTAAATCATTCTTATAGAATTTAAATGGCAAACCTGTCTTGGAAGAACAGATCAATAATTCCGTTTCTGCCATTTTCATGGTTAAAAAAGATAAAGAGACTCCAATGCATTAGCCATATCCTATTCTGGAGCTGATTTAGAGGTGATGAAAAATTCTGCCGAAAAGATCATCAAAGAAAAAATTAAAAAAATTAAGTTATATAAAGCACATTAACAGGAAGGGATTCCATGATGCATTAAGTTGAACCTTTGAATCGATAATTTTGATCGGCCTGATAATTTTGATCGGTCACAATTTTGATGTCAATGTACCTGCAAGAACACTTGAACACTAAAATCATGGCACTGAAATTTGCATCATACACAAATAATTATTTATCAAAACTCAAAATAGGAACATAATGGGCATAATCATACAAATAGTGCACCATTAATGCAAATGGGGTCTCATGGATGCACCCCATATGCAAAACAAGTATAAAATATGACAATGGCAATATGGCATAAACATTTGTTGAATTTCCAGATAATCTGAATGAGAAAGCACCTGATAAAGCACAGAGAATATACTCCGTGCATATACAAGAGAATGGAAACTAATGAAAATATCATGTTTCATTAACATCTTATGGCAACTAGTTGAATTATGCACTGACACAAACATTGCATTGCATTTTCTAAGTAGTGTGAGCAACAAAAAGTTTCACTTAAAACTATCACTCTAAATGGGCATGCTGACTAGTTGGGTTAGTTCTAATATACCGGTCAGTGCTGGGATACTAGGGTAATATAAGGGGAAAGCCTCTCCTGAGAAAAAAAAAAAGCCTTTTCATCACAAGAACTTTGCTATGCTATAAGAACCCAAAAGAAACAGTGTTGACTGTAAAAATAACTCTACGGCTAACAAGCCACGTTCAGTAAATAAAGAAATTAAGTCACGCCTCTTGTTCAACTAGATAAGAAACCATTACTTTCATATTATTGAGATATGGTGTTAACATTAATCGGCAAAATATGGAATTCCAATGCAACAAGGATCTGGGTCAGTACCTTGAGGGGATAAGTGCGAGATATGTTACAGCCGACGGGAACAGCTGGACCAAGAGGTGAACGAGAAGCAGTATGACAGCGAGGCCCTTGCACAACTTTGTGTACCCTCTGAAGAAGCCTCCACCCTGCAGATCGTGAAACACAGCATACATCACCACATCAGTCACCAACACGGGCTAGAAAATGCCCAGTGGTTAGTGATTACGGTTGCAATTCAGTTGTACTAGCCAACACATATCAGGGCGCAACAGAAGCAAGCATCAAATTCGTTAATACTCTCTGGTGTAGCAAGCAAAACGCATTTGCAATAAAAAAAATGTTAGAACTTAAAAGTAACATCACGTCAGCATTTGTGAAGAACTAGTAAATGTGTTGAATCAGCGAAAGCCCTGGCTACGAGATCCACGCACTGCAATCGCAGCCACGCATTTCAACTTGGAAGAAGAGAATCGACAAAACACCGCCGCGTAGAGTTCCTCCCGAACAGAAGGATCCAGAAGCACCCGGAACGGAAGGGCATTCGCCCCAGATCTAGAGGTAGACTGAGAGGAGGCGGTACCCCGGCGGGGAGCGAGGGCGGCGGAGGGGAGCTGCTGGTCATCATCGTGGCGGCCGCCGCCCGGGGAGATCCGCGGATCCAAATCGCCGGCTCGCGCTGCCGCGGCGGGGAGGGGGGCCGCCTGCGTCCTCCCGTCGGCTGGGGCGGCTCTGGCTGGTCTGCGTCGGGGAGGAGGTGTAGGAGGAGAATGGGGGAGAGGGGAGATGATATGGGGGAGCAGGGCGGCGGGCGGCGAGCGGCGCGGTGGAGCCAGGCGGCGGCGGTGCGGGGGGGTGGGGGAGCAGAGCGGGGTGGGGGAGCTAGGTCAAAAATGGGTGCGAGACTGCGAGGTAAACGGGCAGGGTGGGGTTAAACGTGGCTCTTTATTTCGTCGGGCTAAACCGACGAAATTACAACCTTTTTTTCGTCGGTTTAAAAAAACCAACGAAATTATGCCCTTATTTTCGTCGGTTTTAGAAAACCGACGAAATTACAACCTTTTTTTCGTTGGTTTTTATAAACCGACGAAATTAATATTCGCCGACAAAAACACTTCGTTTTTCTGTAGTGTACATGCCATCTAGCACGGGCACAAATTAGTCCCGGTTCGTAACACCAACCGGGATTGAAGGTAAGCTTTAGTCCCGATTTGTGTTACGAACCGGGACGAAAGCCTTGTTCCAGCATAATTCAAAAGAAATGCATATCCTAGTCTAATAAATACGCGTGGCTGGGTGGGTTGGTTAGAAGGGTGAGTGCGGAGTCCTGTGGTGGTAGGAGGTTCGATCTTGAGTTCGTCATATTTTTAACGTTTGTGTCTAGGTTGAAGAAACCGATCAGTCCCTAGAAGTTGTCTCGGTTTGGCAACCGGGACTAAAACTAGTTGTCAATCGAGATTAAAGGCCATTTCCCTCGTCTGCCACCTGCCGCACAACTCTGCTCCTTGCCGATGCCGATACCCGAAGCACGCTGCCCTCTGCTCCTTGCCGACGCTGACGCCGCCCTATCCCGTTCGCGTCCTCCGGTCAGCGCAGTCGAGCGCGTCCTCCCGCCGGCGCCGCCCCTCCCCGTTCCTTCTCCTCCCGTTCCCATTCCTCCTCTCCTGTAAGGTTCTTCGATTTTTTTCCTGGCAACACGTACAATTACAGAATAAAATTATGGCATTGATTCTTGCTCCCTGGATCTTGGGTTTCTCATTATTCATTGGACAATAGAAAGGAGCGAACAAGATGCAGTAGGCACCTTCTTCTCATGTTGATACTTTTGCTTCCTATGCACCTCACTAGATTTAGTTCACAAATATTTGTGCATTTTCCCGTCTCTTTAGATTGCCAAACAACAATCCAGTATGTTTTGGTGCTTTGCTGGTAAGATAGAGAGAAAGTATATAATATACATGCAAGGATTGGTTAAGCTATGAACAATAAGGTCAAGTATGTCTTTTATTGAGCATCAAGCATATCATTTGTTTCTATAGATGAAATAATGTTCTATTTTTGGTCAATTCTTTTTGTAGAGTACATCCTTTCATGCAATTAAAACAACTGATTTGTGTTATTGTTGCCTTGTTGGTCTTATGTTTTTTAGATATTTGCTTTTAGTGGTTTGTTTATTCTGGGTATTCCTAAGAGTAAGGGCAACAAAGCATAGTAGTTGTTCTGAGATTTCTTGATCTTCTTGTAAATCAGGCAAGACTATTTTTCGATGCAATTATTCTATGACCGTGTTCGGTGTTATTGAAGGCATTTTCGAAAAAAGGTTAAATATGTCCTATCAAAATGTTTAGGAAAATTCGTTAGTTCTATTGAATTAGACATACATATATAAGCATGCTAAGCTTTGTAGATACTCCTTTAGGCTATGCCAGCAAATGAAGTAGCTAAATATTAGCCCTTGAGTGGTGCTAAAGCAAGATTACTATGAGAGTACGTGATTGAGCATACAACATGTGTGCTGCATTTAACTCCAACTATAAGTGTTCTGCATTTAACTCTCATGCAGTGCACATTGAGCGTTGGCAGCAGCTCACATACAGGAGTGTAATCGTAAACACATCCTTATAGGGTTACTTTCTCTATTATTTCTCCACTCTCAGTTTAATCTTTTCACTCATTATTCACAGTCAAGATGATGCTCTCATCCTATTGAGCTGACATCCAGACTCGGGCGGGGCTATAGAGTTCACCTGCTCATCCATTTCTTATTTCGATATTTTGACCAAAACAAAATGCCATGCTAAATGTACAAACTAATGATGCATCTTTGGATTTTCTCTGCATTTTGTTCCTTCATGGTTCCTTAGAAGTCCTTTGATATTCATTCACCATCGGTGTAATCATAAACACATTTCACTGTGTAGTGTCTGAAGTTTATTTTTAATACTTATGTCAAATTTAGTTTGTTTCTCGTAGAACATCAAAGTTCATTGTTTGTGTATTTTATTTATCTCAATCAATGGCATGTCATATCTATGTTGTATGCTCAATCACATCGTACTTGCCTCTCAAAATTTACCTTTAGGCACTGCATCGTATGTGTGTTGCATTTAACTCTTAACTATAAGTTTCCTAAATCTTTTTCGAGAAAAGAGTGACTCTCTTATAAGGGCATTGTCATATTAATACTAATTTTCTATAATGTGATGACATGGTGTTATCACAACAATATTCGCAAATGCTTTTGATCGACTGTTTACACATCGCAAAACATTAAGGGCAATAGATGTTTCTGTTCTATTCTTGTGTCATATTTACACAATACCGATATAAGATATTACAACATGAACTATACATTAAAGAATATAGGTACAACTAGAAGAGTTTAGAATAAACACAAGATATGCACAAACGCCATTGTGCGTAGACCTCGCTTGTTATTAACCAATAGAACAACAAATCAATCCATCATTGCGCTACTTGTGGGCGTGGTGGGAGCCTGTGTGAGTGCTCGGCTTGTGATTGGGAGAACCTCACTAACTCACCATGCCCATCACAGTCCACAGAATAATACTAGGAGGTGAGGTACCCGAAAGCGGACCTTCATCCATTGTCCCCGCTCGGTGCAAGTTTTTTTAAAATTTTATTTTTCTAAATAAAAAATTAAATATTCTTTCATTAGGATTAAATAAATAATCTCCTCCCTCTAGCTAGTTGAAAGGGAGGGTTATATTTCCCGTCATTTCTTGCCTGGAGATTCGTAGTAGAGCATTATTAGGTTGGTATCGTATGGAATAAAAATCCATCCTGGCTGGACACCATCATTTTTGAATACTTATGCCCAGGAGGGAATAACTATTAGAAGCGAGTTCCCCCTTTTATGCTTAGGCACATTTTTTAGAGTGCGAGAGATTTCGGCAGCCTGTAAACACATGGTTTTTCCATACAATGTTGAGTGCTCAGATTAGTTCCCTCGAAGCCTAGCCTAGCCCTACAATAAAGAGCAGACAGCCCTGCTCTGGCCCAAAGAAGGAAAGCTCATAGCCTTCAAAACCATTTGCTTCGATAAAAGCCCATATCAGCTCAGTTCGAACAAAGCCCAAACTCTGAAGGTGAATGGTCCATTTTGAAGGGACTGCTCGGTCTAAACTGGGCTCCTACTGCGCCGTGATTCGGTTGGTTTCGCATTAACAACTCTCTAAGTGTTATGTCCATGCTCGATAGCTTAATACATTTCAGAATTTGGCTTGGTTTCTTCATTTCCATTTTTGTTAGAAGGAGATGGTAAATGTTTTGATTTTCTAGGTGTGTCAAGTGTTGGTATGCCTTGACTGCCTAAGTCAATTATATCTTTCCAAAACCATAAAGGGTTTGGTTGCTATGTTAGTTCGTAGGATGTTATCCCTAACTCCATAAATGGCCAGTGATGCTTATTCCTCAGATACTGTCATTGTTTCTTCTTCGAGAAAAGAAGTTGACGATCCGTAGGCCTTCCAACTCCACGCGGCATTGCTCCGTCAGGATTTTGCCCATTGCGAAAAATTCCCCACAGTGCGGTAAGGCGCCACCCTGTTGTGCCAGCAGCCAACTCCGGCGTGTCAGCTTAGTTATCCTCATCAAGCCACAACCTTGATGTCTAGCTTCCCAACTGGTAGACGGTTCCCTTTCCCCCGGATCAATGAAGAAGGGAGAAGTCAGTGGATTCTTCCGAAGAACCGGAAGCGAAGCGCTATGCCGGGGCGAGGGGACGGGAAAAGAAACTGCTCCGAAGAAAGATATTGGGGTTCCCAATGCTTCTCCACGCCCAACGAGATGCGCCAACCTCGGGATGCTTTACTCCTAACCCCACGAAGGTTTCGAGACGGAGCTGTTTCAGCTGGAGGGAAATTGATTTCCCACTCTATGACATGGCGGCTAACCGCACCCGTGGGCGGCAAAAGCCTTCGATTGAACTGGCAGTGTGGACTACATGAGTCCCAGGTATCTTCACAGAAAGCCCATGAGGTAGCAAATGGGGGCGGCCTAAGTCGGCTGGAAGAAGATAGGAGCAACTTAGATTACGTCTGACTTGGATGCCAAGGATAGTCCCGAGGATAGAATTCGATTTTGTATGATTACAAGATTCATACCTATAAATATTGGTGCGTATGCACACTGGATACTCTGAAGATAGAATTCGGTGCTGCATATTGGATATGACCATGTAACCTTATCCCTCTGTACTATATAAAGAGAGGGGTAAGGGCCATAGAGGCATAAGATTGATCATCATATCGTTAGCTTAATTCCAAGAACGCAGGATTAGGGTATTACCTCCACCGAGAGGGCCTGAACCTGGATAACCCCTGTCTTGTGTTACCTTCAAGCTTGAGATCTAGCGCATAACTCCCGTTCAAATTCATTGACGACGATAACCCCCTGTTAAACACACATCGATAGTTGGCGCGCCAGGTAGGGGTGCGTCAATATCGTCCTCAAGCTTGATGGAATCGTCAAAGTTGCTGGGCGCCATCCTCGTGCCGGGGCAAGCATTGCAGTTCGGATCCCTGGATTTCATGGCCGACGGCATCAGCAACCTTCGTCTCTCTTATCCTAGAGATATCCCATCTCAAGAAGGTACCTGCGCTTCACCATCCTCTTCACTATTCGGACTAGAGAATTCTGCAGCTACTTTCCCCGGATCAATGAGTCAGCAATTCCATCTCGCACCCTCCTCCTGAGCGGGCAGAGAAGGATTGGGCACCAATGCTTCCCCGAACTCGAAGAAGATCCAATCCGGGGGAGTCTCCACATCTCAGATCGAATCTCCATTCGGGTTCAGGAACTCTCCTGCAACCTTCACACATACCTTCCTCGAGCTCGGGACAGGAGGTGACCAAGTTGAGAATCAACTAGAGAAGCCAGTCGAAGTAATCCAATCGGATCCAACTTCGTTCGCGTGTGTCAACAATGGTGGCCAACCTCTCACACAAAGTGAGCAGGTCAGCCTTTCCCACTCGGATTCTGAGTCGGAGGAGAGCACCGAGGTCTGCAACTACAATGAAGTCTTCGTCCTCGGCACCAATGATCACCACTCGACCTCCCAATACATTGGGGATGAAGCCGCCGCCACGGAGGTGGCCGAAGTTGATCAGCTCCGAGTAGAAGATCAAGACTGCATGCTCCAACTTTGAATCCGAGGCCGCAACGTCCAGAACGAATTGCGGGCAGTGAAGTTAAGGGAACATGACGTCTACACGACCCCAAAAGCCAACATCATTGCTTTGAAGACTCTTTTGGAGGCCATGGTTCCGCGACTCCCAAAAGATAGCCCGCTTGTAAGATCAAGCCTCCCTTGGGCTTAATGTTTTGGTAATTGATGCCAACTGGGCCTCGACGGATCGCATCAAGGCTAAGGATGTTATTTTCTAGTTCTTCTATTTTCCTTGTGTGCGTATCGCTTACGCCCATCGGCCCATTGATGTCTGCAAGATCACCTCTCGGTTGTAGGTCCCATCGAGCACAAGTTCCAGTTCATCCGAGTGAGTTCGGCGGGTTCTAGAGATGCCAGTGTCGAGGTTCGAGAGAGTTTCTGGGCGGGATAGCTGTCAAGATTCGGGTTTCTTAGCGCCTAACTCACATGGGTTCCCGCCTAAGCCTATTCCAAATATTCCCGCCGATTCCACAAGTCGACAAGAGGCCAACAACCCTAGGTGTGACGTCGGACGAAGTCGGTATAGCCAAAACTCGAGTGGGAAAAATTTCAGCCCACCGGACGGCGTCGATCGTCATCGGACGGCGTCCGTGAGCTAAGCCAAAATCGGCTAAGTCCCCAATACAACGTCTCTGTCGGACGGCGTCCGACTGTCTTAGGACGGGGTCCGACAGCGAGGGTTCCCAACAAGTGAGCTCGAAATTTGGCTAAGTCCCAAACGCATACGATCCTGTCGGACGGCGTCCGATCAGACCGGACGGCTTCGGTGAAGAAGAAATTTGGCGCGAGATCTTGGACGGCGTCGTAAGCGTCCGACGACGGGCCACCCTCACTGTCGGACGCGTCTCGAGATAGTTTACGGACGCGTCCGATGGCAGCTAAACCGAGACCGAACACTGGCGGGCGCACTGTTCCTGTGGCGGCACCATTTCGCCGGACGATCCGGTAAACCACGGACGGCGTCAAGCAAGCTAAATGCAGCAAGACCACTGTCGGACGGCGTCTCGACGGAACGGACGGCGTCCCACCGAGTGATCTGAAACTTCGCGATTTAATCTGGCCGTCCATTTCTAGGGTTTCGCCTTAGGCCTATAAATAGAGGCTTGGTGTACGGGAGAAAATTGAGAGAGCCATCATTAGCGACCACCCCTTGCCTTAGCCACCCATGAGAGCTCCTCCCATGGCACCCACCTCCACCTAGGGTTCCATGTGCTTGAGAGATTGAGAGGAGAAGAAGAGAGGAAGGAGAAGAAGAAGGTGATCCCTACCTCCTCCCATCATCTCCAAGGTTTGCCCCATCTCCCATGGTGTTTTGCCCTAGTTTTCATGGGAGAGAGATGGGGTAGTGGTGAGAGCGATCTTGATCCTGTGCTCTTGGGACTTCGCCATGGGAGAGATCGTACGTCACATAACGGGCTTCATCAACCGTGACGACTACATCCGCTCCATCCGTTGGAGGCACAAGTCCGCCGTGTGTCGGCGGCCATCTCCGTGTGTCGGGGTGCCACGGTTTCGTGTGTGGAGCCAAATCCTCCATGTGTTGGGGTGTCTCATGTGTTGAGGCGAAACCCACCGTGTGTCGGTGGTCGGTGTCGTGTGTCGGTGCGGTGGGTGTGAGTGCTCTCGCTTGTGAGAGAACTCGCCTCTGTGAAGGCTTGGAGCTCGCCTACCATGTGTTGGTGAAGAGCTACATGAGTGGATTGAGGGCTAGGGGCGAGAGAGTCCCGACTTCTCTGTGTGAGAAGTTTCCTCAACGGAGACGTAGGTGCTCATGTGTTGAACACCGAACTTCGGTAAACACCTCGGTTTGTGTCTCCTCATCTCACTTGTTTAATTACGCATATTGTCTTGATCGCTTGCATGTGAGTGCCATCGAGCCTCCTAGTAGTCGCTTGTGCATTATTGTGATCACTTTCGAAACTAGACTCTAGGCCAATCGATAGTTTGGGTTCCTAATTTGACAAACTAAGCAAGCAAATTAAAAGAAGTAAAACTTGAAAAGAGCCGATTCACCCCCCCTTCTCGGCCTAGGATCCTTACACCGCTCATCCAAACCTTAGCTCAAGCGACGGCCATGGTTGAGATGGCCTCGATCCAGCAGAACGATGCGCACCTGGCTCCCACTACGCCATTGACAGAAAACAACCGGTCCGCTCATAACTAGAGCAGGGCGCGCGTCTGCTGCTAGAGGATCACATCGATCGGCTGGCCACGACATCTGCCACGATATAGAAGCAAGGAGGAAGGAACGTGCCGACCCCGAGCGAGCTTCCCGCAGCCATCGCAGTCGGCACAACGATGACCACGCCAAGAGCACCGCCAGTGGGCATGAAACATCATGGCGGGCATCTTCGTTAAGGCCAACGTCCCGAACGCCGCAACAGACCTGCACTGCGACAACGGCCACGCCCATTGTATGGAATTCGGGTGTATACACTGGATCTCCGTCGAGTGGTCTGGCCGGATGATTTAATCTCAAGGGTATCGACAAGTTCGATGGTGAGAGGGATCCGAAGAACTGGCTGCAGGTTTATGCCTTGGCAGTTTGTGCAGCAGGAGGTGTTCAGAACGTCATGGTAAATTATTTGCTGGTCGCTCTGACCCCAACCACCCAAACTTTCCAATGGGACTCTCGGAGAATTCCATTTAATCTTGGGACGATCTCCAGGAACAATTCATCGCCAACTTTCAAGGGTCTTACGAAAGACCCGCCGGGAGGTGGGAGATTGGCCAACTACATCGCCGAAAAAGTGAGACTCTCCGTGAGTTTATCAAACGTTTTACGATGAAGAAGAACGAGATTTAGGACGTTTCGGAACAAACCGTCATCAATGCCTTTTTTGCCGAATGTAAGTTCGAAGAGCTAATTAGGCAGATGACCTAGGACCCCGCGACGACACTCAAGGCAATGTTCACCATGACGGATCAGGAAGCGAACGCCGAAGAGGCCATCCTCAACCATCGATGTCGCCATGACGGAGGTTCTAAGAAGAAGCCGAATGATGAATCGGGTAAGTCGAAGGACAAGAAGCGCAAGGGGGGTGACATGGTTGCGAACGTGGAGTCCAATCGACCTAAGCCCCCCAACGATAACGACTACAATAAAGTCATGGAGGCAGTTTGTACCTTCCACCCTCGCGGTAAGCACGCCGCAAAAGATTGCCTCATCCTGCAAAAGTTCGCGGATAATTCCAAGTAGTTGGCGGCCAAGGTAGGCCACGGCAAAAAACCGAATGGGGACTATCAAGACGCGGAACGCGATATTAGCTACATATTCAGGGGATCAAATGCGTATCAGCCCAAGTGGAAAGCAGAAGCTAACCCCTCAGGAAATCAACGCAATCTTGCCTGCGGCCCCCAAATATCTACGTTGGTCGGAAGGTCCAATTACCTTCGATCGATCGGATCACCCAGTCCGGATACTCTTCCCTGGAAGGTAACCTCTGGTTCTCGATCCAGTTGTTCGAGGAAACAAACTCAAAAGAGTCCTGGTTGATGGCGGGAGTGGGATAAATGTCCTTTTCGACCAGATGAAGATTCCACATTCTGAGTTGAGGCAAGTGTCATCTCCTTTCCATGGGGTGATCCCCAGGGCGTCCGTGGTTCCACTCGGGCAGATCTCTCTGCCTGTCATGTTCAGGACGAAAGAGAATTATCAAACGGAGAGCCTGAGCTTCGAGGTGGCCGATTCTGAGACAACATATCATGCCATCTTGGGAAGGCCCGGTATTGCAAATTCATAGTGGTACCCAATTAAACATATCTCGTAATGATGATGCCGGGTCCAAATGGCGTAATCGCAATGCCCGGTGATGTGAAACAATCCTTGGTCTGCGACCGTGAAAGTTGCGAGCTGGCGCAGGTCTTTGACGCTTCGGCCGAGATGGAGAAGATTTGGCAGGCGATGGCTTCCCTCCAAGATTCTCTTCATCAGATCAGCCTAAAGGAGGAAGATTGCATCAAGACATCGTTCGTCACACCTTTCGGGGCATTCTGCTATGTCACAATGCCGTTCGGGTCGAAAAACGCTAGCGGCCTCTATAAGCGCACCATATAGCGGTGTTTTCACACTCAACTCGGACGCAACGTGTTGGCATATGTTGATGACGTCATCATCAAGACTTGCGCCAAGCCGGATCTCATCGTGGATCTGGCCGAGACGTTAGAGAGCCTAAGGGCGTACAGGATGAAGCTTAATCCTGAGAAATGCGTCTTCGGGGTCCCATCGGAAAAATTGCTCGGCTTCATCGTATCTCATCGAGGCATCGAGGCTAATCCGGAGAAAATCAGCACAATCATGAAGATGAAGCCCCCGACCAATCAAAAAGATGTGCAGAAGTGCACTGGATGCATTGTGGCACTCAGTCAGTTTATCTCCTGATTCGGGGGAACACGGTATGCCTTTCCTTAAGCTTCTTCACCAACATGACAACTTCTAGTTAACAGCGAAAGCACAAGAGGCCTTCAAAGACTTCAAAAGGTTTCTCACTAGGTCTCCAGTACTGGTCCCACCCATGCCCCAACAACCTCTCCTCCTTTATATCAGCACCACGACTCATGTAGTCAGCAGCGCGTTGATCGTGGAGCGGGAAGAGGAAGATTATTTTCAGAAGACCTAGCGCCCAGTCTACTTCGTCAGTGAGGTATTGGGCGAATCCACATGTTCAGAAGCTTTGTACGCCATGCTCAACACGCTGCAAAAGCTCAAGCATTACTTCCAAGATCACGAGATTTCGGTGGTTGCATCTTTTCCACTCAGAGACATACTCCACATTCGGGAAGCCACTTGGAGAATTGTAAAGTGGGCCGTTGAGCTTGGTGCCTTTGAGATAAAGTTCAAGCCTAGCCATCAAGTCTCAAAGCCCTTGCTGATTTTGCCGTGGAGTGGACGGAGTCCCAAACCCCAGCAGCCAACGAGAATCTTGAGTACTGCAGAATATACTTTGATGGTTCACTCATGCTTAGTGGCGCGAGGGTGGGATTTTGCTCATATCTCCAACAGGCATAGAGTTAAGATATGTCCTTCAGAACTTGTTTCTAGTCAACAACAATGCCGCTGAGTACGAAGCACTCATCCATGGGTTTCGCATCGCCATATCACTCGGCATTCGACGGCTAATGGTTCACGGGGATTCTCAACTCGTGGTTAACCAAGTACAAAAGGAGTGGTCTTGTATCGGCGACAACATGGCCTCGTACTTCCAGGAAGTCAGGAAGTTGTAAGACAAGTTTGACGGTTTTGAGTTGACACATGTGCTCCGATGTGACAACGAAGCAACAGATGAGCTGGCACGGATGGGATCCAGCCGAGCACAAGCGCCAACTGATGTTTTCGTCGAAGAATTGAGCAAGGCTTCTCTTAAACAGTCAGCCCCGCAAAAAGAACAACAAGAAAGTCAAGCGGAAAAGGAAGTCTTGTCTATCAACTCTGGGTGGACACAGCCATATTTAGATTATATTCTCAAGGATGAGCTACCAGAGGATCGAAGCCTAGCCGAGTGCATAACACGTCGAAGAAAAAATTGCAAGGTAGTTGGGGACGAGTTTTTTCGCAAAAGCAGTTTTGGGGTACTAAGACGTTGCATATATGAGCAAGAAGGCAAGGATCTGTTAAGCGACATCCACTTAGGTGAGTGCGGACATCACGCGACGGCGAGTTCCCTTGTAGGCAAAGCTTATCGTCAAGGGCTCCTCTGGCCAACTGCTGTGACGGACGCGGAAGATATAGTACGCAAATGTGAGGGCTGCTAATTCTTTGCACGACAGATTCATATGCCAGCTCAGGATCTGCAAACCATACCAATCACTTGGCCCTTTGCTGTCTGGAACCTCGACATGGTAGGTCCCCTCAAACGGGCACAAGGTGGTTTCACTCATCTCTTCATCACCATTGACAAATTTACAAAGTGGGTTAAAGCCAAGCCAGTTGTCGACATCACGGCATCCAAGGCATGCGAGTTCTTCCGAGACATCGTCGTTTGCTTTGCAGTGCCCAATCAGATCATCATCGACAATTGCGTTCAGTTCAAGAGCAGCGAATTTCAAGATTGGGGTGACGAGTTGGGTATCAAAATCTGTTACGCATTGGTGGTGCACCCTCGAAGCAACGGGTAGGTAGAGCGTGCCAATGGAATGATTTTAAAAGGACTCAAAGCAATGATCTCCGATCGTCTCAAGCCATACGCTACGCGCTGGGTTAAGGAGTTTCCTTCGGTTCTCTGTGGACATAGAACGACCCTAAGTTGAGCGACCGAGTAGACACCTTTTTTCCTAGTATCTAGCTTAGAAGCAGTACTCCCGATTGAATTGAAATTTTGGTTCCTATGAGTTCAAAATTATGAAGATAACCAGTCGGAGGAAGGAATATTAGAAGATCTTGTTCGACTTGAAAAGGCGAGGGAAGCAGCAATGATCCAGTCGACCAAATACTTACAGGGTCTGCGTCGTCATCAACGCAATGTACGGTCCCGTGCGTTCTCGAAGGGAGAACCTGTCCTCCAGAGGAATCAGAAGCATGAGCATAAACTCTCCCCAAATTGGGAGAACCCTATGTGATCGATGAGGTGACTCGCCCAGGGGCTTATCGACTCAAGCGCGAGGATGGATTGATCGTCTCTAACACCTGGAATATTAAACATCTATGTCGTTTTTATTTTTAAATCTTGTATTCGAGTGTCTGTACAATAAAGGCTTGTTTGACTTGCTACTTAGCCGTATACGACTAAATAATAAGCCGGGGGCTACACTAAATAGTGTGCGTGTTTGCCGCACCCTATCTTTTTAATAAAGTTATTTTCTCCTTATATACGATTGTTGAATTTGAGTATCATGAAATTATGAGTAGTGGCGCCTTGATTCGCAAATGACAATATTTAGTCACTCGGAATGTGTCTAGGGAGAGAGCCAAGCACCAATTCCTTGCACTCGGGAGCTAGACCAGTTGGGGAAAGGCGTTACACAAAAAGTAAAATAAACAAGTTCTCAGATAAATGGTTTGAGTAATATGGGGGGTTAACGATCACATCACAGGACCGTTTTCACGAAGAATTGGAGTTTATCTCCAAATCCAAGTTATCTACCAAAGCGGAGGAAGTCTCCTTAACTTCCTCCATGCGGGCAAAGGCTTCTTCCTCAGAGCAGGCGAATCCCTCCCTTATGGCATCAAGGTCAACTCCAAGATAGAGCGACTTCACGATAACCAATGCTTGGCTGGTACAGGTCGTCGCAGCTTCCTTCACGAGAGCCTTCAGCTGTTCGGGAGCATTCTGCAGTCGAGCCATCACAACATCTGCGTTGGCAGGCAACTCTTCTTCGGGATGAAGGAATTGGAGTACCGGTGAAGCTGCCCTCAGAGTCTTGTTGCGCAGCTCAACGACGAACTTCACTTTTTCATTGAAGACATCAAATTGTGCCTTGGTTTTTATCTGATAAGCTGCAAATCAATTAGATGAGATGACACGTGTATGACGCAAGAAGACCCGTGTAATGGAAGGCTTGGGTTGAAAGGCTTGCCTTTTAATTCCTAAGCCGCGTTCTCAGCCTGAATGTTCGCGAGAAAAGCTTCTCCCTCTAAAGCCTTTTGCTTTTCCTCCAAAGCTTTTTGTTTATCTTTTAAAGCTGTCTGCTCTTCGCGAAGGGAAGCCAAGGCTTCGTTGCGCCCTGAGATTGATTATGTGAATATTCAAGGTTAGCAGTAAACTTAGCACCAGTCGGATGGGCTCTTACTCCAGATGGTGTTAGCTTCTTCTACGTGGCGGTATCGCAGTTCGACAACTTTTCTGCGGAGCTCCTCGTTTTCGCCATGATATTTTTACTTTTGCACATAAAGTGCGCTGTCAAATTCTTCTTTCGACCTTAATTGCTCGATGGATTTCTGAAGACACTGGGACTTCTATGCAGATTGCTTGCCAAGATCCTGGGCAGAGACAAAGGACATGTTTAGATGCGTTTCAACCGTAATAACGCCCAAGATGCGAAGGTGGTTTTCCTCAAATACTCTGGAGCAGAACTCCACCATGTTCCGTATCATTTCCCACAGTTCTACCTCTTTGGCGTCGTCTACCTCGTAGCATTCCATCTGCTTCCTCCATTTTACACGGAGGGGAGGAGTGTAGGCAGGAGTGGCAAGGCGAGGGATCTCCTCGATTTCTGGTTCCGAGCTTCCTGGAGCAGGGACTGGGATAGGACCCTTGGCCTTGGAGGCTTGACAAATGCCCTTAGGTGGCGGAGCAGTCGGTGAGGGAGCTGCGTGTTGGACTGACTCCTTAGTTGGGGCTAGTTCGGTCTGAGAACTCGGAGGTGGAGTAGTGGTTGCGGTGGCCGGTGCTTTCGCACTTGATCTACTCATGGGATACTCGGGGTGGGCTTCCTGTGGGTAAAAGAAGACGTCAAGCATGCAACTTTGATAAAATAGATGAAAGAGGAAGGTGTTATGAGGGTAAACCTTTGTGGCACTTTAATCTTAAGGCCTACGCCTTTCCGAGTGGCGTGCTCACTCTGGATTGAGCCACAGGGCCCTCCTGGCTCTGATGTGGCTTGTGGATTAGCAAGCGGAGGTGATGGGGGCATGGAGCTCGCTCAGCGTGAGCAACGCCTGACTTTGGGCTTTGGTGGCACTGATGCAGAAGGGGTGTGTCATCCTCTTCCTCATCTTCATCTGAGTCCCTATAAACAATCCCTTTGCCCTTTTTGGCTGGAGGAGCGTCAGCCGAGTTCTCTGCAGGACACTTAGGTGGCACATCTTTATGGCGAGGGGCTTTGGGGACCGGATGAACTGAGAAGAATGCCGCACGATCCTGCAGAAGGTTCAAGCTGGGTCATACATGGTGAAATTTATCATATCAATCGGATTTGGAAGAGAGGGAATTCTTTGCTTTCTGCTGGAGGCAGATTCGATAGTGGGTAAGGACCTGGGCAGTTAGAGTTTTCGATGAGCGTGCCCAGGGCAAAGAGATCAACGACTCAGGCAAGCAGTGTCTTTCGGGGGAATTTGTCTTCACCTTCCAGTGTGGAATCTTTGAACCCCGAATATTCAAATCCGAGGTGAACGCGATGCTTCAAGGGTTGGACACATCAGATATTGTAGTTTATAACTACTCCGACGTCGGTCAGCCCCTTAGCTTTTAAATTCTTAAGGAGGGAAAGCAATTCTCTAACTTGGCTATCTTCGCCCTCGGCAAGAGGGGAAGATCAACAAGGGAGGACTACGGGACAATTTCTGGTGAAGACATGAAGGACTGGCGGGAGGTTGGCGCAATAAACGATTTGGCATGTTAGCCCTTGTTTTGCTGGGGAAAGGTTTGAGAAGATAGAGAGTCCGAAAGAGATCAAGTGGGGCGATATCCCAAGATACGCCTCGCAGATGTGAACAAAAATAACGATTTCAAAGATGGAGACGGGATTGAGGTGAGTCAGCTCAATTCCATAGAAATGCAGAAGATCCCTGTGGAAGGAGACGCAAGGCAGAGGTCTCGAAGGAAGAAGGACTCGAAAACCACCTCCTCGTGAGAACAAGGGGTAAGAGAGGACTCTCCGGCGACGGCGCGCCATGAAATTAGCTCCTCCGAGGGGAGCATGCCGGCGGACACAAGCTTTTGTAGTCGCCGATCAGTGGTAATGGGCTTCATCCACTCCTTCAAATTCTTGATCGCCCTCGCGGCAGTGGGGGATGGTGAAGGCATGAACGGATCGAGATTGGTGGCGATGAAGTGTGCAGCAGGAGAAAACCCTAGCAGCGGAGTTCGCTGGAGTGAATGAAACTGCGATTGTGAAAAATGGGCAAGGTAGAGCGGTTCATGGAATCATGAGCTAGCCTTGGGCTTTGGGTTAAAATATGATAATGAAGGATTTGCTTGAAAAGCTCCAGCTTGAGAAGTTCCTGCCTGGGTACATGCGATCTGGGCATGACGTGGATATCGATTTCCCAAACATATCTCTGGTGGGTTATTCCAAATCCTTAGAGGAGTTTGGCCCATCATGATTTGCCCCCTCTTACACAATTTGCCCCAAAACCGATTATTGATCCAGCATTGATCGGTAAACTGAACTATTAATCTGATCCCTTATGATTTCGAAAAAATCTCCAATAAGCAATGGATCTCCAATAGAAGTTTTTGTGATCTGGCCACTGCGAGTTTTCCGATAGCCTATCAACATCCTTTTCTTGTTTTCTTCATGAATTTCAGCCAGCCTATCTTCAATTTCTTTTGTCTGATCAGGGTTCAGCTCATCATAAGTCACAGCTTCAGCAGCAAGCTTAAGTGCCTCTACCGCCGCCTTAGCATCAGTGCGAGTCATCTCGTCAATTCTGATTCTTCGGGTCCCACCAAGCGTGCCAAAAAGTGTGTTGACACAAAAATTGATATTCCGCAAACACACCACGGAAGCGTCAAATCTGTGTTTGTATCGCAACCACGATTACCAAACGTGCCAGTCAATTTGACCTATAAATTAACAAGGAGAAAATTATTAGTAACATAACCCTAATCGGCTTTAGGAAAGAGCCAGATCAGGTTTTTAAGAATCGGCTTTAGGGAATCCGATTATAATTCTATCGGCTTAATGTCCGATAGAGCAATAATTATAAATGAACATTTAAACATGAATCTTTTCATCTCTTTTTGTTATTTTTATAGATAATATTAGCCATAAATCTTTGAATCTATTTATCAGATTAAACCAAGGAATAGACTAAATAGATTGGTCAATGCAAGACAGTATTCAGATCTAAATCCAGGTATAAACTTATAAATGGATTAAAAGTTAACACATCCAATACGGGTAAATACAATGCTAATCGGCCAATATTCTAGACATGCGAAGCCCTAAAACAAGTATATGCAAGATCGATCAAACGAGACAGTTGCATATATCGGATTCAGGAAAAGCACATAAGATAATTGACAATCCGTATTGCAAGGTAAACACATATTACAGATCGATTAAACGAGACAGTGTAACATGCGAGAACATATTAAATATCGGCAAAACCGAGACAGTCTAGCATGCTTTATATACATGAGATCGAAACGATACAAACATGCATACGGGTTACAAGAAGAGAATCGATTATTTCATCGAGATAGCTCTATCTGCAAGTTGAAGCCTTTCGACGAAGTCGGATTCGAAAAAAGTAGTTGTATTTTGTGTATGTCGTATATCGTTCATACAAGATTTGGGACCCTATTTATACTATTACAAAACCGAAACCGACACAACCTAATTTACCGCGCCGTGGAAGACATCTTCCGATCAAAGCTTCGTAATTCTCCCGGAGTCTTGTAACCATCGGAATCTTCTTTTACACACCTCTATCCTTTGATAATTAAGCCAATATTCTGATACAGCCCAATAATTTCGATAACAATTACTTATTTATAATATCCGATTTTCTTGCTAAATTTGGGTATTAACATATGCCCCTAAGTTTGGCAATGGGATCTTCTCATTAGCCAAACTTTCAGTAAAAATTGGATTTTCCATTCAACGATCTTAGAACATTTCACAGTTTTACCCCTGTGCTTCTCACTTCTGGCCCACTATGAGAACACGTGACAGCCCACTACGCAATATGGGCCATAACAGTAACGCTGCAATCCTCAGTAAAACCCTAGTTTTACCACAAATATAAAAGGCGGCCATTCGCTGTCATTTTGACACTCCCTTCTATGCACAAACCTCCTGCATCGGATTTCTAGAGCTTTGAGGATTCCCAGCGCACAGCCATCTCCTTCGCAAGTGTCAATCGACAAACATGTCTCAGGTACTATTCCGCTGTTTCGACACTGAGGCTTTATATTCCCTGGGTCCGATAGGAGAAAACGATCCATCGGCTTTTATAGATCACTCAGTAGCAAGGCTTCCGTTGTTTGCTGATGAACTGAATATAAATAGTTGGAAATCAGCATTTCGTTCCTGGCCTAACCCGATCAAGGGATATAAGGACTGGCTCTCTCGGGTCTATAGTCAGAAAAAGATCAGTCGAACGAATTAGGAATTGCCGATGCCATCCTCCTTTCTCAGCATCCCCCTCCAGCGGATGAACCTTTCATGGTAGCATCGGCATATTTCTGGTGTGACATGGCCAACGCCTTCCTCTTCCCAACAGGACCCATAGGCCCCACGCTCTTGGATGTGGCCATGTTAACCGGTGTTAGCTCCAATGGAGAGATGCTATTGGCTTTTGACCTCCCTGCTACTCTCAAGCTAGTTCCTGAAAAGAAGTTCGGCTGGCAACATTACATTAGTACCTATCAGAAAACAGGCGACGTCGAGGACGAGGAGCACATCGGCTTTCTGAATATGTGGCTAGATAGATTCTTTTTCTGAGGCCAGTCTCTCAGCCAAAGCAAAGTGTACCAAGGAGTAGCCGAAGCTTTGGTAACAGGATAGAAGCTAGCAATCGAAAAATACCTGCTGGGAGCCAAATATCGGATGATGCATGAGATCAGGGAAAGTCTCTGCTCCAAAAAATCTGATTATTCAGTTGGAAATTTGGGTGGTCCTTTCTGGTTTATTTGTTTGTTCTTGAAACTGCACATGTATAACTCTATAGGAGAACTTGACTTCGATATAGAGTTTCCGAATGAGGAAGAGAAAGATGATTGTAGTCAAAGCTCTTGCAGATCATGCAGAGAAATGATATTTGTCAATGCCAACAAGAGGCGCCTGAATCAAGAGGATTTCTCCCACTTCCTGGCTGCATTCTTCACAATGTCTGAATCGGTATATGGCCCAGAGCAGTTCAACCCTACACTGATCTGGACAGATACCCAGTTCCTTCTTTTTTCCGCTTCTCTGCTAGCATAAGTGGCGAGACCTCATCGGTATTTAAGGAATTCATCTCTCCGGATATCTTCTTAGCCATTCTCTGCACAAGGACTCATATCAGAAAACCTTCTTATGAGGCTCATTGAGTAGCCTGAGGAAGTTTGCCATTGTGAGACGGTAAATCCCATCCCTAAACTCCTATACCAGTCTGCATGTGCTCACCCTTTGCTGCCACATCTTTTGAGGAAAGCGAACTTTGATGCCCTCACTATCTATAAAAGAGACATCGCTCGGCAATTCAACTTAGGACAACTTGTTCCTGATTTATTCATCTACCGCCACTTAAATGCTAGAGAAGATCTGAACTCCCAATCGGCATATGGAATTTTGGCCGCTGAACACATCGAGTTTGAAATGCCGAGAGCTCGTAATGTGGGCTGCAACTTCTCCAGAGTTCAGAACTTGGTGGAATTCTATCGCCAGTAACATTTATGCCACAGAAGGTGGAGCCACCGCCTTGATTAAAAAATTTACCGGCATGAAAGAAATGTGCAAGCCCAACTGGCCAAAGATTGCCGGCATTAAAGAATCTTCATCAGAGTCAGAAGAAAGTAGTAAAGAAAATACCGATTTTGAAAATTCTGATGATGAAGGTGATAGTACTAGAAACGATGAAGTGGAAAAACTTTATGAGTCAGGCCCTTCTTCATCAGATTCAGATGACGAAAGAACATAATCTCAATATCATGCATCGTCTTCTGAGAACGAGGTCACTAACTTGCGTGCGTTTACTAACTCATATCATTTCTTTTCCGATAACTAATCGTATTATTTTCCTTTACAGAGCGTAGACAAGCGCCCCAGGTCCAAACTTGTTGGGGAAGAAGCTGGACGCCTCTATTCGACCGCCAAGTCCGCGTCGGCATTTACCCATGGATCCTCCTAGCAGCAACCAAAGAAGAGAGGTACAATCGGCTTTAATACGACTAATCTTTTCCAAACCCACTTGCTTACTCATTTTGATCAACAGGAAGATCCGATGGTGATGCCGGCCAGAAAAAGAAATTGGACACCAAAAAACCAAGACCGCAAAAGGTGCGTACATCTGATAGCACGGAGTCAGTATGTGACATAGTAAGCACTTGATTTTTCCTCAAATTTTCACAACTCTCTTTTGGTTTTCTTTTTATCAGAATTCTAATTTCAAGATACCCCTTCTGTCCAAAAGAAAAGAGACAGCACACCTGCTCCGCCACCGGCATCGCAAATGCCACCAGCCTTCAACCCCCAAGATGTAATCGGAAATTCATTGATTCAGTTCGCAAAATTCTTATATTCCGATCCTTTGTAACCTTAAAATTTCTTTTCTCCAGTATATGTTTCAACCCCGCAGCCCAGTTCAGGTAACAGTAGAATCTACGCAGGTGATCACATATGACGGGGCAAAAACCAATGAGCTGAATTTCGACCCTTCAAGCATGGGCTGGCTCGATGACGACGATCTGGAGATCCTCTCTTCTCCGATCAAGACTCCACCAGCTCCCGTCACCGCCGCTGAACCACGCACTGCTGAGCCACCCAAGGCAAACCGATTTCTTCCATACACTCTTGAAAAGCTGAAACAAATGTGGGAGTTAATAGGCAACGAATCGGAATTCCTGGCCAATCCCTCTGTAATACGGGAGATAGCAAACTCTGTCAAAGAGATTCTCCCAGAGCAAGTGGTATCGGCCATCCAATGGATGCTACCTCTTGGCGAGAGGAAAACCGATTTCGATGCTGCTCTGGATTGGCTTCATCAGAGGGAGGCTCTTAAAGATGCCGAAGGGGAGCTCAAAACCCTTATCCAGGATGCTAATGCCCAAAATGACAAACTCCTCGGGTTGAAGTAGGAGGTTGAATCGACAAAAACCGCTGCCTCTAAAGCAATCTCAAGGGTCAAATCCTTGAAACAAGAGTTGGAGAAGGGGAAGAAAGCGAAAGCGACCACTGTTGACGTCAAATAAGCACCAATTTTATAGGTCAACATATTACGAAATTCCAGCTTTTCGAGGGAAAATCAAGGTTTATACTAACATTTTATTTATTCTAATAAAGTTCCACAAGTTTTGGTGAGTTTTGGGTTTACAGGTGCAAAACAGGACAAACCAGGGCCAGACCGGGCAACAGGCCAGGCCGGCCGACCCAGCCATGTCACCGATCCAGCCCTATCTTCTCCCCAGTGGCATAAAAACACAAAATAAGGCCATCTAGACCATCCACTGCCGTCGGTTTGATCGAATGGACATGGTTGCTTCACAAATGAGCATAGGATTCACTTGGATTCCTTTCTTGCGTAAGTCCATTTGATGCACCGGCTTAAGGGGATAATCGACACCATCAAGGGAGCATCCCATGCAAAATCCACGGCCGGAAGACGAAGGAGGTGGGTCAGCCGACCCACTCTTGAGCCCCCTCGGGTTCCCCCTTGGAGGAGGGATGGATGACACGTGTCCCTACACGTGGAGCACCCCGGTTGGCTACGCAACACTATAAATAGACCCCCTCTCCTCACTTGTAACACAACACACTACACTTTCACATTTTCATTCCACTTAGTAGAGTAGCTCTTAGTTAGTAGAAGTTGGGAGTTAGAGTCAAGTCAAGCCGAGGCACAAAGTTCCGGAAGTGTCTTCGGGAATTCGGGTAATAGCTCTTGTACCCTTTCCTAATTGTTTCAATTAGTGAGATCACTTTATTCATTGCTATAGTGTTGAACTTTATTTGAGTGAGTATATCTCGCATAAATGAGTTGTGTAGATTTGCTTTCTAGGTAGCTTATATTAAATCTAGAATCGGTTTAGGTTCTCACTCATATCGTTAGAGCAGGGCATTGAACCTAGATCAACTTCTTTTAATCTTGAGGAAGATTGATTAGGAATAGTCATGAGCGTGGTGTATGCGAGACTAGGACTAACTTCGGTTTACACCCTGCCTACGTATATGTGGTAGGTGGTGACGACCTTATCCATCCGTAGATACTAAGTATCTCGTGCGTAACCTGCGTCGGCTTTGGACGATGAGAGCCAAATCGGAACGATCATAACCATTCGGGATTCCAACTTAGGATAGCAGGTGGTAGTGAGTGTCCGAGCTCCGACGACGAATATCAAGTGGACCACTAGTTGATTACCCTGACGCGTGGGGTCCGCCTGCACTCTTAGCCTTCCTTAGGACTCTTCATACCCCGGTATTTATTATATCGACAGCTGCCATACAATGCGAGCGAGGCAATGCCGCTCGACCGCTTCAAGACGCGATCGATCTCACGCTAATCGGAACCAGGCCCGCGTCTCAGCGGCTGGCGACTCCCACCAGTCGCCTACCCACGATCTTCGCCAAGATATTGAAGCCAAGCCGCGGGAGCGCAGTAACGGCGAGCGGAACTCTCATGGAGGTCAAAGTCGCCGCGACGATGACCAAGCCGAGAGCACCGCCAGTCGGCGCGACCACCGCCAGGAGCAACGCCAAGGCCCGCGCCGGGGGCGCCGTAGTAGATCCCCAGCGCGGAGGCGGCCACGACCATTGGAGGGGATTCGGGCCTTCACCCCGGATCTTCGCCGAGTGGTCTGGCCGGATGGTTTCAACCTCAAAGGCATCGACAAGTTCGATGGCGAGAGGACCAGAGAATCGGCCGCGAGTTTCGCCTTAGCGATCGGTCGGCGAAGGTGATTAAACGTCATGGCAAATTACTTGCGGTCGCTTTGACCCCAACCGTCTGACACAGCTAGCAGGACTCCGGGAATGTATCATCGAATGGCTTGCCAATCCGGTCCTGGTACAGAAGAAAAACAAAACATGGCGCATGTGTGTCAACTACACCGACCTCAACAAGGCGTGTCCCAAGGATCCTTTCGGGCTGCCCCGCATTGACCAAGTGGTGGATTTCACCGCCGGGTGCGAGCTCTTGAGTTTTATGGACGCCTACTCAGGCTATCACCAGATCAGTCTGAAAGAGGAGGATTGCATCGAAACGTCGTTTATTACGCCCTTTGGTGCTTTCTGCTATATCACGATGCCATTTGGGTTGAAAAACGCTGGTGCGACATATCAGCGCACCATACAGCGGTGTTTTCATACTCAGCTTGGACGCAACGTGGAGGCATACGTCGACGATGTCGTCATAAAAACCAAATTCAGATGGGATCTCATAACAGATCTGACCGAGACATTCGAGAGCCTAAGGGCATTTTGGATGAAGCTAAATCCCGAGAAGTGCGTTTTTGGGGTTCCGTCTGGTAAACTACTCGGATTCATCATCTCCAATCGAGGGATCGAAGCAAATCCAGAGAAAGTCGGCGCCTTTCTTTAGGCTCTTACGCCGACAAGATGATTTTCAGTGGACAGCGGAAGCACAGCAAGCCTTTGAAGACTTAAAGAGGTTCCTCACCATGCCACCGGTGCTGGTCTCTCCCATGACCCAAGAGCCCCTCTTGCTCTACATCGGCGCAACGACTCACGTCATCAGCAGCGCTTTGGTTGTGGAGCGAGATGAAGAGGCTCCTCCAAAAATCTGCGTCCGGTCTACTTAAATGGCGATGTATTGGACGATTCAAAAACAAGGTACCCACAAGTGCAAAAGCTTCTGTATGCTGTGTTACTCACATCGTGGAAGCTCAAGTATTATTTTCAAGAGCATGAAATTTCGGTGGTCACTTCTTTCCCGCTTGGAGACATACTTTATAATCGGGAAGCCACTGGGAGGATTGCCAAGTGGGCAGTCAAGCTTGGAGCCTTTGAAGTAAAGTTCAAGCCTCGGCTAGCCATTAAATCTCAAGCGTTGGCCGACTTAAATGCGCGAGTGAATGAGGCCCAAACCCGGCTGACAAAGGAGGCTCTCGAGTACTGGACAATGTACTTTGATGGTTCCCTCATGCTCAGCGGCGCGGGGGCTGGGATTTTGCTCATATCGTCGACTGGAGAGAAGCTATGCTACGTCCTCTGGATATTGTTTCCCATCAGCAACAACGCCGCTGAGTACGAGGCACTCATCCACGGGCTAAGCGTCACCATATCGCTTGGTGTCAGGCGGTTAATAGTACGCGGGGATTCCCAACTCGTGGTCAACCAAGTTCAAAAGGAGTGGTCTTGTATTGGCGACAGCATGGCAGCTTACTGTTAGGAGGTACGGAAGCTAGAAGACAAATTCGACGGACTCGAGCTTACGCACGTACTCTGCCGCGACAACGAAGCAGCAGACAAGCTAGCATGGATGGGATCCACTCGGGCCCAGGTCCCGAGTGGTGTTTTCATCTAGGAGCTACGCGCACCGTCCATCAAGTTACCATCTGCGTCAGGAGAAGATCAAGAGAAGCAGCCAGAACCAGATGCGGAGGTACTACCAATTACTCCCGGGTGGACCCAGCCTTACTTAGGTTATCTTCTTCGTGATGAGCTGCCTGAGGATCGAAGCCTAGCTGAGTGCATCACACGCCGAAGCAAAAGCTACAAGGTAGTCGGGGACGAGCTTTTCAGGAAAAGCAGTTCCGGGGTACTAAGGCGTTGCATATCTGAGCAAGAAGGCAAGGATCTACTCAACGAAATCCACTCGGAAGAATGCGGGCATCACGCGGCCGCCAGCACCCTGGTGGGCAAAGCCTATCGGCAAGGATTCTTCTGGCCAACCGCGGTGACAGTTGCGGAAGACATAGTACGCAAGTGTGACGGGTGTTAGTTCTTTGCACGGCAAATCCACATGCCAGCCCAAGATCTACAGACGATTTAGATCTCTTAGCCTTTCGCCGTCTGGAATCTAGACATGCTGGGCCCCCTTAAATGAGCGCAAGGCGGATTCACTCATCTCTTCATCGCCATCGACAAGTTCACCAAATAGATTGAAGCCAAGCTGGTTGCTGTCATCACGGCGGCCAAGGCACGCGAGTTCTTCCGGAACATCGTTGTGCGTTTCGCGTGCCCAATCGCATCATCACTGACAATGGCGTTCAGTTCAAGAGTAGTGAATTTCAAGATTGGGGCCAGGAGCTGGGCATCAAGATCTGTTACGCCTCGGTGGCCCACCCACGGAGCAACGGCCAGGTTGAGCGCGCCAATGGATTGGTGCTACAAGGGCTCAAAGCCGAATCTTCGATCGCTGAAGCCGACGCATAGCAGCTGGGTCAAGGAGTTGCCTTCGGTGCTCTGAGGGCTCAGAACGACCCTAAGTCGAGCAACCGGGCAGACACCCTTTTTTCTAGTCTATGGCTCGGAGGCGGTCCTCCCGACTTAATTGAAGTTCCGGTCCCCTCGGGCTGCCGGTTACAACGATAATCAGTCGGATGAAGCAAGATGTGAAGACCTTGACCGGCTCGAGGAAGCCAGGGAAGCAGCAATGATCCAGTAGGCAAAGTACCAACAGGGCCTGCGTCCCTACCATCAGTGCAACATACGGGGCCTTGCGTTCTCTAAGGGAGATCTGGTCCTCCGAAGGAACCAGAAGCACGAGCATAAACTCTCCCCACTTTGGGAAGGCCCCTACGTGATCGCTGAGGTGACCCGCCCGGGGGCTTACCGGCTACAACGTGAAGATGGATCTGAAGTGCCCAACACCTGGAACATCGAGCAGCTACGTCGTTTTTACTCTTAAAGTTTTGTATTCAAGCAGCGTGTAATTAGTTTCCCTTCTTTTGACTTGCCACTTGGCCGTAAACAATCAAGCAGTAAGTCGGGGGCTACACTAAATAGTGTGCGGAGTCAACCGCACCCCATCTTATCAATAAAAGTTGTTTTCTATTTACATGTGTTGATCAAATTCGGGTGTTACGAAAATTCTTGAGTAATGGCGCTTTTATATCCGCAGTCTCAATGTTTAGCTACTCCGTAGTCGCATGGGGAGAAAGCCAAGTGCTACTTCCTGGCACTCGGGGGCTGGACCAATCGGCGGATGCGTTTCATGAAAAAGGATAAAGCGTATTATTCGGATAAAACGGATCACCAGTATTGGGGATCAACGAGCGTTTCCATTTACAGGCACAATCATAGGTCCAATTGGTCTACTATCTAGACGGCAGTCGGACGAACCTCTTCCAGTAAAGAAGCGGCCTTCTCCTCCGTGCAAGCAAACCCGTCCTTTACCGCTTCGCCGTCTAGGCGGGTGAAGTTTGACTTCGCAATGGCGAGGCCTTGGCTGGTACATGTTATCGCGGCCTCCTGAGTGAAGGCCTTGACCTGCTCAAGGAGGGTGTCGAGATGGGCCACCAGGAGGTCAGGATCTTTCGGTGGCTCTTCGTCCGAGTAAAGACATCGAAGCACTGGGGTTAACCCCACCGAAGCTCGGCGGCGAAGCTCTGCGAAACCAGTCGGGTATGGCGTATCAGTCAGGCTCTATTGAGGTTGAGTCGGGGAGAGCCAATGGAGAAGGTTACCTTCCAACTCTTTAGTAGATTTCTCTGCTTGAGTGTTGGCTCGATGGACTTCTTCCTCCAAGGCCTTCTGTCTCACCTCCAGAGCTACATTTCAAGACAAATATCGGAGATTATTATTTACGAAGCATCCTTCCTAGAGATTTAGCACAGACAGGGGTCTATACGTCGGTTTGTGTTGGACTCTTCCACGTGGCGGAATCGGAGCTCGGTGACTTCCCGGTGGAGCTCTTCAATCCGGCCGCGGTATTGCGACTTAACGGCGTACAGCGCATTGTCAAACTCGTCGCGTGTTTTCAGCTCGCCTACCGTTTTCTCCATGCATCGGGTCTTCTGCTTCGACCTCTCCTTCATGCGCTACGTGTAGAAGGGAGGGGGGTCAGCGGGATTCCCCCGTGCAGGGTGAGGATTCACAATGGGAAAGAGCTTTACCTCATATATCTTGGCTTGAATTGCAGTCACTTGCTCCAGCACCTCCCATTCCTCGGCCTCCTGCCCGTCGTCGACCTAGTAGCCCTCCATCTCCTTCCTCCATTTCAGTCGGAAGGGTAGAGCGTGAGCTTTGGGGGAGGGGCGAGGAATTTCCTCGATTTCTGGCTCTGAGCTCCCTGGAGCCGGAGCTGGGATTTTCCCCTTCGCCGATGAGGATTGGTGACTGGTGGAGGATGGGCTAGAATCTTGGCGAGGCGCGGTGGGCTAAGCCGAGGCTGGCATTCCCTTGCCATATGAACTTGGCGGTTCATCGTCATCGACTGGTTTCCTAGAAGCATTCGGAGACCGATCAAGAGACACTTTTCTGTGAACTGTAAAGTTACAGCGTCGCAAAGGAATACCTGTGCGATGGAAAGTACTTCATCTTGAACCGACTACCCGATCCACTCGGGCGGGTTTCAGAGGTCTTCTTCACCCTGACGCGGCCGTTGGGCTGGCTGTTTGGGGAGACGGAGGGCTTGGAGGCGGCTCGGCCGGAGCCGGAGACTGCCTTGGGGCTGAGCGGCGGCGATGCCGGAGCGGGACGATATCTTCGTCATCATCCTCGTCTGAGTCCCCTGAAGCGACCCCCTGGCCTTTCTTGGCCGGAGGAGCACTAGTCGAGCCCTCAGCAGGGCGCTTGCGCGGTGCCTCCTTGGGGTGAGGAGCTTCCGGGACCGGAGGGGTGGAGAAGAAGGCTTCACGCCCCTGCAGCGTGTCAAATTACATTAACTACGGCTATACATCTACAAAAGGCAGCGGTTGAGTTGAGGAGGATCTTCTCCTTACCGCGGGTGGTAGATACCCCAAATGGTACGGAGCTGGGCAATCTGCGTGAACTATTTCCGAGCCCGGAGCGAAGAGCTCGACCATTCGGCTAATGATTTCCTTCTGCGAAAGGTTTTCGTTGGATTCCCGAGTGGTATCTTGGGCCCCCGAGTACTCGAAGGCAAGATGCACCCTCTTCTTTATAGGCTGGATACGGCGCTGGGTGAAATTCCAAACAACCCCAATGCCGGTCAGCCCAGCAGCTCTAGCTCTGTGGAGGAGAAGGAGAAGTTCCTCTACTTGGCCTCCCTCGTCATCGGCGAGAGGAGATGACTAGGAGGGACGGACCGTGGGGCATTCACCGGAGAAGGAACGGAGGACCGGAGGAGAATTGGCGCAGTAGAACCACTCCGAATGCTAGCCCTTGTTGGAGGTTCTTAAAGGAAGATCGAAATAGTATTTCCGGACCCCTTCCCGGAAACCTTCCGCGGGAAGCACGCCGATAGAGACCAGCTTCTATAGCCTCCGTTCGGTTGTAATGGACTTCATGCACTTCTTCCCGCTCGTAGCTGCCTTAGGGGCGGTGGGGGATGATGGAGCCATCGCGATTGGAGACGGGTGGCGACGGAGGTGGCGACGAAGAAGAACCCTAACGGCGGAGTATGCTGGGAGAAGCTAACTAACTGGCGTGAAGAGTGTGCGAGGTGAACTAATTTCGTTCCCCCGTTCCTAACTTATCGCAATGGGCAAAGTTTCGCATTCTGGGCTAGGCCTTAGTCTAGCGCTGGATGCGGCCTTTCCGCGAGGGGCCCGATAACCATTTGGCTGGCCAAGTGGTTCCCTCCGAGAGGTCTGCGTTAAGTGCCGACTGCTGGTCTAGGAGCGGACAAGCCTAACTACTCGGTTGAGTTGATGTTGCGGATTCGAGATCAAATCAAGAGAAAGCAGCATTGCAGATTCAAAATTGGAGCAAGACATCAAGATTATCCAAAAGATTTTCATTAAAAGGGCTCTTAGGCCGGATTACATATTCTCCGCGGCGCAGCACATCGAGCTAAGGCTCGTCGCTGGCTCGCGGAGGAGCAAAAGAAGAAGCCCCCCCGGTGGAAGGCTTCAGTACCCTCCGTCGGCGAGAAGGACTGCGACCAGTGCGTCCTTGAGGGGGAAGCACACTTTGTGGAGTTGCGGAAATCCGCGGATTAGAACCCTAATGGATTCCTCCGCGCGGATCTCCGCCCTCGACAGGGCGAAATCCTCCCAGAGCTCGTCTTCGAAAGCTTTAGCGGCGGCTTTGGCGGCGGCTTCCGCTTTATCCCTCGCGCGGGCCTCGGCGATCCACATCTCGATCATCTCCATGATGTTTGCCATTGCTCTCGAAGGAGAAGAGGTGGGGATTTCTGGTATCGCCGAGAAGAAGAAAAATTGGGAACTTGAAAGCTGGTGGTGAAGTAGTACTCTGCCCCTGGGATTTCTTTTATACACAGAGGAAGTTCAAGGGTCGCGCCATGTAATCTGTTTCAAACACAGTAAAACCATCATAGCGATGGGGATGAGTGGATCTGAATACGGTTTCCGATGTAAACGCTGTATCGCCTCATTGCGTGAGAAAAAGGCGCAGCAACCGCCTCCCCTATTTGGGCTTGGGCTAAAACTGCAAAGGGCAACCCCCTTAACAGGCTTTCTTAACACGCCGCTAACGGTGGCAATGTGTTAAAATCGAGCCTAATTCGGCCTCGGTACACCATGGAGGGCATATGACCGGCAGCGCTAAAATAGAAAATGTTTCACGGCATACCCCATGTTGGGTCACTAGCCAACTTCGCATGCTCGAGGTTGGGTGTTGGTGAAATTTGGGTCCAATTTCTTGAGTTATGTCTTTTATAAGGTCGCCAGTTGTACACCGCTACCCGGGTACAAATACCTCTCGGCAAAATTGCATCCAATCGGTACGCCCTTAGGGGCTTATGCTGATCCCTTCTCCGGTTGGGACAGGTACCACCCAGCTAAAAGGTGCGCCCCATGCTGGGCCAAGTGCTAGCTCTTACAAGTTAAGACTAGGCGCCTGACGTCGATATCCTTACAAGCGTTTAAGCGCAACATCTTTGCAAGGCGAAGTTGTGGAGACGTGGCTTAAGGCACGCCCCATGATGGGCCAATCGCTGCTCTTGCATTGCAAGAGTGGGTGCCAAGTAGCCGAAGTCATCTGTTGAGGCGATGTGCCCAATGGGCCGAGTAAGCTGGAGTTCGGTATTGCCGATCCGGGCGTTGCTTTAACACAAAAACTTAAGATTTCTTGAGTTCTTTACAATCTCTTTTCAGATTACAGGAGATATTGGTGAAACCAGTCAGTCGGACATCTGACTCGATCGTAAAGCACTCGGGGGCTACTGTGGACTATATGGTCCCCGGGTATCCTCTAGAAGGCCCATAAGGGAGCAGATAGGGGGCGATCCAAGTCGGCCGATCAAGGATAGGAACCACTCGGGCTACGCGTGGCTTGAGCCGCAAGGAAGTTCCTAAGGATATAATCTATCTCCATGTAATTAGCAGATCAACACATGCATTTCATGTAACTGCATACCAGAATTAGTTATCAGGGATCCCGAGATATCCTGTAACTCTATATCCCCCTACACTATATAAAGGGAGGGGGTAGAGGCCATCGCCATGTAAGTCTAAGAGGCAGTAGAATCATCTACAACGCATAGCATCATCTTGCATCTCGCATCTTGATCCTCCATATAATCCCAGAACACAGGAAGTAGGGTATTACCTCCTCCGTTGAGGGCCTGAACCTGTCTAACCCTGTCTTGTGTTACCATTTAACTTAGTTCTTGATAAGCGTCCCCTCGTACAAATTCATTGCCGGTGGTGACCCCCCAGTTAGTCACCTGCCGACACAATGTCCCCACTGGACCTGCCACCAATGTGGGAGATGGTGGTTTCGAGCTGAAACCAGCTCTCATCAACATGGTTCCGGCGAGCCCTTTTTGTGGCAAGCAAACGAAGGATGCCAATGCGCATCTGCAGCATTTCCTAGAAATCTGCAGTACCTTCACCATTAAGGGTGCAACTCCCAACGCTGTCTGGCTACGCCTATTTCCGTTCTCACTGATCGGGAAGGAAAAACAATGGTTTTAAGCCAGCAAGGATGCAGTATCAACTTGGGAGAAGTGCTCCAATGCCTTCCTCACCAAGTATTTTCCTATGGGCAAAACTAATGCCCTACAGAACAAGATCTCCGCATTCCAGCAACACACGGATGAGTCCATTTTGGATGCTTGGGAGCGTCTGCAAGAATATATACTAGCTTTGCCCCCACCACAGGATGCAAGACTGGTTTATCATTCAGAGCTTCTATCGTGGGCTTAACCGTACTGCCCGAGAGCACCTCGATGCTGCTTCCGGAGGAGCTTTCTTCTCACTCAGTGTGAGTGCTACCCACACTCTCATTGAGAAGATGGTCTCAAGCCAGGGCTGAAACGATGAGCGTTCGCAGCCGCGAACTCGAGGAGTCCACCAGATTGACGATATGGACATGCTCGCGGCCAAGATGGATCTATTAATGAAGAAGCTGGAAGTGCCGAATCAAACCGTCCAGGCGCTCGAATCTCGCATGACTTGCGAGGTTTGCAGGAGCCTTGGACACTCGGGAGACAACTGCACAGAGACCCAACCGAAGGACGCAGACTTCATCAGCAATGGGTTCCGACCCCAATCAAACTACACTCTGGGTTGGAATTCGAGGCCGAACTTCTCTACCGACAACCGTCTTCAAGGAGGTAACAATGTCAATTTTAATCGCAATAAATCTTCTCTAGATGATGCAAATGCTCAACAAAAAGTGAATGATAGCATTAGTACATAATTTCTTGCTAATGATAAAATTCTGGAGAGCATCAATGCACAACTAGAAGGATTTACAACTGCCATGAAAAGTCAAATGAGCTTCAATAAAATGCTAGAAACACAAATAGCTCAATTGGCTGCTTCAATTCCTACATTTGCTTCGGGAAAGCCCCCGGGACAGCCGGAGGCTCCCATGAAAGAAAATGTTAATGCGGTCGGAACCCGATCGGGTAAAACCACCCGAGACCCGCCGCAAACTAACATTGTAGGGGATGAGGATGTTATCTCCGACGAAGAAGAGGAGAAAGGTGAGAATGATGAAGAACCAAGAGATGAGCTGGCGAAGACGATGAGAAGTGAAGCGCGGACCAAGCCAAGTCCCGCTGAATTCACTAAGACGCAACTGCTACCCTTCCCACGTCGTCAACGCAAGTCAACTGCGGACGCGCAGTTTGACAAATTTGTTGAGGTAATCAAGCAACTATATGTCAACATACCATTGCTAGATGCAATGCAGGTACCGACGTATGCCAAGTACCTGAAGGACATCCTCAACAAAAAGCATCCGTTGCCAATGTCGGAAGTCATTAAATTGACTGAAGAGTGCAGTGCGGCTATTTTGAACACTCTCCCAGAGAAGAAGAAGGATCCCGGCTACCCGACCATCTCGTGCTCCATTTGTGCACAACACTTTGAGCGTGCTCTGTGCGACCTCGGAGCCAGCGTCAGCATCATGTCCAAGGTAATCTATGAAAGATTAAATCATTCTACCTTTTCACCTACTGGCATGACCCTGCAGCTGGCGGATCAATCGATTAGCCATCGAATTGGAGTCGCGGAGGACGTACCAGTGAAAATTTGAAGTTTTCTGGTACCTGTGGACTTTGTGGTGTTGGACATGGAAGTAGACACCAAGACGCCCCTCATTCTTGGGAGACCATTCTCGAGCACGGCAAATGCGATGATCGATGTTGGTGCAGGAGAAATTCAGCTCAACATTAACGGCCGAGATGAAACATTCAATTTCAGGCCAAGAGCTGAACAATGCTCACAGGTACGCACATTTCATGGTAAAAATGCTAAACCTGTGCAGGAGGAAACAAGGGCTATACCAAAACCTCAGGTGGATAGCCTCATTGATGCGATGATGAATACACTCCGATTGTTGGACGAACCAGTGCATTATCCATATTGGAAGGGGAGGGAGAACAAGGGGAAATCCAAGCCCCGTCGGAAGAAACATGCGGTCGAGAAATCGGAGCCGCAAGGAAGATCAACGCCACTCAAAACCTCGGATCAAGCGAGTGTGGCGAAGAAAGAAATTCAACCGTAGTAGCAACCCGGATCTGAAGCTAATTCAAGACAACTGAAGGTTGAATGCGGTCCAACTCGTCGACCGCAAAAACAAAAATTCGAGCCCTCACCGGGAGGTAAGCCAAAAATTTATATTGCATTCATATTTATTTCGTGCATTTTACCACGGCATATTTACTTTCTACTGGACACTTACCCTTCTTATAAAAATAAAAAAATCACAAAAAATTTTTTGGTGGAAAAGTGAGGCCGGCCGACCTACTCCCTTCATCAGATTGCCACCCAATTTGGTGGGTGACTCCACCACTTGCATCCATTCATTTCCCACTACACCCACCACCCTAGGCATTTAGGCATTATGTAGGGTAATTTGTCCCACTTAATCTTGCATTTAACCTCATGATTTCACTAATCTTGCATTTAGAAATCACTATAAATAGGGAGGTATGCAGCAGGTTGAGATCACACCCCTGCGGTGATTGCATGATCTTACCTGCAACTCTCCTCTGCACTGCATATTTGCTTTCAACTACACGCATACTGTAGGAAAAATTGTGACTACTAATTTTGGACGACTAACCCGTAAATACCTCCGTATATCCTTCGGGTATTTGTTCGTCCTAACCTCTGCAGGAAAAATGTCGTCATGGTATCGAAAGTTTGGCCGCACCATCGCTAAGGGAGCGAAGGGTGTCCACAAACGATTCAGCTCGTCGAGCTCGGATCGGACTCATACTCCGACCGAGGTCGTGGAGAGCCAGTCTGGGGATACAATGTCTGTGGATCCCCGATTTTCGGGGTACCACGGCGTATATTCGGAAGCCCCAACGACCTCCGGGGCTGGACCTGCCTCTGGGATGAGGATTTTCGTATCGGAGGAGCAAATTGTGCTCCACACCGACCGAGAACGGGAAATCTTCAAAGCATTGAGGCGCCGGTCTTTTCAGCACACACGGACTTACGACCCGACACTGCTGATCAAGACCGGCCTTCTGGACAAATTCTACGAAGCCTTCCAAGCCGTCAGATGGGAAAACTTCGCGGCCATCGTCGAAAAAGGTTCGCGCCTTCTAACCCTTGAATTTCTTAGTACTTTACGCATTTTATATGGTGGGAATAGATACTATTTTAGTCTCTTTAATGAAGAATTTGAATGCTCTTTAAGACCCTAATTAGTTATTTAGGCTTTTCCATCTTGTGTAGAGTTATTCCTGATAGGTTAGCTGGCTTTGATCGCGATGAATTCTGGGAATCTATTTCTGACAAAGGATATAGCAACACTAGGAAACCCCGCATGAACGATATTCACAACCCCACTCTTCGGTTCATGCATAGGTGGCTGGGTATGGTAGTTAATTCAAGGTCATGCGCACTATGCGCCTTGATGAGCTGCAGTACCTGTTTGCAATGGTCAATAAAAAGCCTGTTAATCTGACCGCAAATATGGTAGCTCACTGGGTAGAGATGATTAACCAAAAGGGGAATATTGACTGCACGTCCCTAATCACCCGCATTGCGGAGGGTATGGGACTGTTGGATCATTGTGAGTTGGCCTTTCTAGACACACAATTCCAAACAATAGGAAATGACCATTTCATCCAAGGCCACGCTTCGGGTTGATGAGTCGGACGCTCATTTCATGAGATTTTCAGAAACATCTGCTGAGATCCGTTTGCCTAATCCAAGGCTTGGAATCTACAGAGCCCGGACGTTGACCATCGATTTTAGAGCCTTGGAGCCCCATAGGCATAGTGTCTCAGCCTGTGACCCTTGTGCCCCGCGCCGATGCGAGAGCAACTTTGAGCCATGAGCCCCACCACGATCGTGGGGATCGGGCATTGCGACCCTCATCACTCCGAATTTAGCACGGGTTGGGATCAATGGAACCCATCCGCCTTTGCTCCACATGAGTATGGAGGTTGGGGCATGCACAATTTTGAGGCCGGCAGCTCACGGCAGCATGATGCCGGATGGACCCACTCACCTCGTGAGCAAGGACCCAAGATAGGACGGGATGGACCATCGTCGGCCCGCTACCCTTCCTACTTTGAGCCCTTCGCGCGAGACGTCCATGCCTTAGGACAGAGAATGGATATTTTAGTTGATGATATGGGCCACGTACACCAAACATTGGCCCATCACACTAGGTACCACGAGGACATTACCCGTGACCTGAGAGCCAATACCACCGCAACACAAGCCACGAACGATGCCCTTGTGGCATGGTTCCAACACATTGGTTTTGACCCTCCGGCTCATTAGGTGAGTCCTGCTCTCTGTCGCTGCCTACTGTGGCCAGCCTACTAAATGTCTTGCCGTGCCTTGCCAATACCTTGCCAGATTAATTTCCAATAATTCTTTCCCGATCTGCCTTGCCAAAAATCCAAAATTACCTTGCCCCATTTGTGAATAATTTTAGCTCTGTGCTTAGTTAAGAGTATGCCCCTAAAAAAATGAAACATTAAAAAACTATAAAAATTTGCATAATCTAGAAAATACAAAAAATATTTCCCTTTGAATAAAATGTATAAATGTTGGTTTTACTTAGAAAGGATATGATGAACATTGCTCTATTATTGCGATATAAATGCTGTGTATACAACTTAGTACTCTCATTTTAAGTTTGACAATTATTGGTATGAGTAGTCATCCTGCTTAATCTTGCTCGTCGAGTGTTGACACTATTGAACCAATTCTAAGTTGTTTAGAGATATGATATAATAGAGATATGGACCTAGTTACTTATGCCCCTACTAAGGCATAGTCTTGGAATTTATTTTAAAACGAGAAAATTATTTTGAAGTTCCTCATTAGACTTCTTCATCCTACCAGAGCCAAAAATGCGAAATAAATTCAAAGCCTTCATTCAGCCACTTTGGTTGTGTTGAGTTTTGTCAAAAGTAAATCCTTAGGAATTAGTGCTCTCCAAAGCTGGTCATTTTCTTCGCGTACCCTTTGATTGCTAGCCTTTGTATCTGGTGATGCTAAATTCCACATCGGGATACGAGCATACATTTCGCCAGATATTCCTCCCTACAAAATAAGCCAAGTTCTTTTTCGTGAGTCCACCATATATCTGCCTATTTGGTCTATCAAAAAGACTTTCAAAATAATAAAAAATTCATTCCTCACAATTATAGAAAATTGAGGCAATCAAACAAAAAGGAAAGAGGAAGAGAGAACCATCATCTCCTTCTATCTTTATAAAAAAAAAAGCCTCTCAAAATTCTAGAGTGAGGAATGATATCGAATCAAATAAAGAAGTCAAATAGAACTTTCCATAAACACAAGATCTGATGGAGCGGACTCATTAGTACCCTTCATCACTTGTACTTGTGTTTCTTCATTCCTTTGGCGTGAGTTCATTCTCTCCCTCATCCCTGGACGTTGTTATTCCAATGACCAGAATGCGAAGTAGTACCAAATTCTTTAGGATCTATTTTGACTTTACAAAATTATACAACCTAAGTAGGCCACATTTCCATACCTATGAGCTGCACATAAACATTAGAATAGGAGGAAAGAAGGCCATCAACTAAAAGGCCTGGGTGAGGATTACATACCACCGAGAGATCTGAGAGTGATATTGAGGAACAAACATTTTAGAAAAGAAAAACTCCGAGACATAGCTTGAAAAGGGGTGAGTTGACAAAGTTCTATTAAAGTTATTCCATCTTTCAACCGTTAAAAGAAAAGGGGAAATTTTGAAAACCTCGTGAGTTTGATAAAAGTTGGGGTACACTTGTACGAGTTTTTGTCAAGAAATAATGTGGTACAACTTTGTATGCTTAGTATTTATTGAATAATGATATTTATGCAATCCTGATCCACCGGGTTCTCATTTGAGCTCTTTGCTCAAGGACGAGCAAAAGTTCAAGTTGGGGGGTGTGTTGACATCAAATAAACACCAATTTTATACATCAACATATTCCGGAATTACGGCTTTTCGAGGGGAAATCAAGGTTTATACTAACATTTTATTTATTCTAATAAAGTTCCACAAGTTTTAGTGAGTTTTGGGTCTACAGGTGCAAAACAGGACAAACCGAGGCTAGGCAAGACAGCTTGAGCCAGGGCAGCCGACCCACCTAAGTCGACCGACCCAGCCATGTCACCGATCTAGCCCTGTCTTCTCCCCAGTGGCATAAAAACACAAAATGAGGCCATCTAGACCATCCACTGCCGTCGGTTTGATCGAATGGACACAGTTGCTTCACAAATGAGCATAGGATTCCCTTGGATTCCTTTCTTGCGCAAGTCCATTTGATGCATCGGCTTAAGGGGATAATCTACACCATCAAGGGAGCATCCGATGCAAAATCCACGGCTGGGAGACGAAGGAGGTGGGTCAGCCGACCCACCTAGTCCGGCCGACCCACTCTTGAGCCCCCTCGGGTTCCCCTTTGGAGGAGGGATGGATGACACGTGTCCCTACAAGTGGAGCACCCCGGTTGGCTGCGCAACACTATAAATAGACCCCCTCTCCTCACTTGTAACACAACACGCTACACTTTCACATTTTCATTCCACTTAGTAGAGTAGCTGTCGACAGGTGACTAACTGGGGGGTCACCGCCGGCAATGAATTTGTACAAGGGACGCTAATCAAGAACCAAACCAGATGGGTAACACAAGACAGGGTTATACAGGTTCAGGCCCTCAACGGAGGTAATACCCTACTTCCTGTGCTCTGGGATTATGGTTGATCAATATGTAGGATGCAAGATGATCAAGGTTATTGTGTATGCTTGATGATGATGACCGAAGAAGAAGATGATGATCTCCCTCTGCGGCCTCTACCCCCTCCCTTTATATAGTGTAGGGGATAGGATTCTGAGCGTCATGAGGTATATGGCAGCTATTTACATTATGATGTTACATGGTATGTATCCATTGATCTCGCTATTTACATGGGGATATATCATATCCTCGGGTCCTCTCTTTGGCGCAAGGCACGTGTAACCGAGCGATCTTCAACCCTAATCGGCCGACTCGTATCGCCCCATCCGTTCCCTTATGGGCCTTCTAGAGGATACCGGGGCCCATGTAGTCCTGATTGCCCCAGTGCTTTACGATCGAGTCGGATGCTTGGCCGTGGTTTCGCCTATATCTCTGTAATCTGAAAAGAGATTGTAAAGAACTCAAGAAATCTTAAGTTTTGTGTTGAAATAACGCCTAGATTTGGCGATACCAAACTCCGACTTACTTGGCCCATTGGGCACATCACCTCAACGAAGGTTCGGCTCACAGGCACCCTCTTGCTATACAAGGTGACTCTTGACCCAACATGGGGTATGCCTTAAGCCACGCCGTTACATCCTCTGTCTTGCGACATCTTTGTAATCTTAAGCGTTTTCAAAAGTATCGGCATCAGGTATGGCCTCAACTTGTAAGAAACCAGCGCTTGGCAAAGCATGGGCGCACCTTTCAGTAGGGTGGTACTGTCCCAACCGGGAAGGATCGACTTATGCCCCTTAGGGCGTACCATTGAATACGACTTTGCGAGAGGTACTTGTGCGGATAGCGGTATACAATGGCGACCTTATAAAGGCATACCTCAAGAAGTTGAATCCAAATTTCACCAACACCCAACCTCGAACGTGCGAAGTTAGCTAGCGACCCAACGTGGGGTATGCCGCGAAATGTTTTTAACTTTGGCGCTGCCGGTGATATGCCCTCCAGGGTGCACCGAGGCAGAATTAGACTCGATTTTAACACATTGCCACCGTTAGCGGCGTGTTAAGAAAGCTTGTTAAGGGGGTTGCCCTTTGCAGTTTTAGCCCAAGCCCAATTAGGGGGAAGGCGAAGCGTTTTCGCGCCCTTTTCTCACACAGCCAGAGCGATATGAGCTTCCGTCGAAAACCGTACTCGTTCCTGCTTCCGTCCCATCGTCATGATGGTTTCTTGTGTTAAAGCGGATTACGGTAGCGTCCTTGGACTTCTCGTGTATAAAAAGAAATCGAGTAAGAGTACTACTTCACATTCGGCTTTTGAGTTCTTTGAGTTTTCTTCGGCGAATCTCTTCATCTCCAATTAATCAAAAGATCAGAAGAAAGTCATGGATCCGTGGGAGGCCGCCGTCGCGAGGTTCAGGCTTTCGCTGCTTGCCGAGCCGTTAAGGTTTCACCGCAACAGCGATGGCGGGAGAATCTGTGGAAAATATGGCCCAAGAAACCATTAGGGTCTTGGTCAGCGGTCATCCGCGACTTTATGTCGTCCACACTCCCCTGAAGGACGCCCTTGTCTCCTCCATTCTCAATGTGAGTTGGTCGTCAGAGTGATTCATCTTTATATCGTATCCCCTTAGCTTGCCGACGAGCCCTAGCTTCGATGTCTTTGGCCGTGGAAAATATGTAGTCGAGCCTAAGAGCCCTTTTAAATGAACATCTCTTTGGGGAATCCGATATCTTTTGCCTTGATCTTGAATCTGTAATGCCGCTTCTCCTCGATTTGATCTCGAATCCGCAACATCGCTTCGTCCGAGTAGTTGGGCTCAAATGCGCTCCTAGGCAGCGATCGGCGCCTAACGCAGACCTCTCGGAGGGGATTACTCGGCCGGCCGAGTGATTATCGGGCCCCTCGCAGAAAGGCCGCATCCAGCGCTAGACTAAGGCCCGGCCCAGAATGTGAAACTTTGCCCGTTGCGATAAATTAGGAATAGGGGAACAAAATTAGTTCACCTCGCTCACTTTTCGCGCCAGTCAGTTAGCTTCTCCCAGCAGACTCCGCCGCTAGGGTTCTTCTCCGCCGTCGCCTCCGCCGCCACCCGTCTCCAATCGCGATGGCTCCACCATCCCCCGCCACCGCTGAGGCAGCGAAGAACGCGAAGAGGTGGATGAAGTCCATCACGACTGTGCGGAGGCTACAGAAGCTGGTCTCCCTCGGCGTGCTCCCATCAGAAGAGTTCGTGTCCTGGCGCGCCGCCTTCGGCGAATCCTACCCCACCCCTCGCCAGGACGAGGTAGTGGTCTTCGAGTCTTTCTTCCTCCGCGGCTTCAGCCTTCCTTGCTCCTCCTTCTTCCGGGGTTTGCTTCATTTCTATGGGATCGAGGCTTCGCATTTGAACCCCAACTCCATCTTTCATATCGCGATCTTCGTTCACATCTGCGAGGCCTATTTGGGGATGGCTCCCCATTTCGACCTTTTCCAATTCCTTTTTCTCCTCAAACCCAACCCTAACAAGGACAATCCCAAGGCGCTTGGTGGCGCTGGATTCAAGCTCAAGGAAGGGGTTAAAAAGTTTTACTTCGACCTTCGCCTGAAAACCTCCAATAAGGGCTGGCACTCAGAGTGGTTCTACTGTGCCAACTGCCCTCCGGCCCTTCCATCCTTCTCTGGCGAGTGCCCCACCTCCTGGTCTTCCCTCTCCGCCGATGACGGGGGAAGCCAAGTGAGGGAACTTCTTGTTCTTCTCCGCAGAGCCAAATCTGCTGGATTGACCGGTGTGGGGGTAGTGTGCAACTACACCCAACATCGTATCCAGCCCATCAAGGAGAGGGTTCATCCCGCCTTTGAGTACTCGGGGCCCCAAGATGCCATTCGGGAAAGCGGCGAAAACCTTACGCAGAAGGAGATCAGCAGCCGAGTGGGTGAGCTTTTTGCTCCGGGCTCGGAAATAACTCCTGCGGAATGCCCGGCTTCATACCATTTAGGGTACTTGCCACCAGCGGTAAGAAAGAGATCCTCCTCAACTCAACCACGGTTTGTTGATGTAGAGTCAGAATTAATGTGATTTAATGTGTTGCAGGGGCGTGAGGCCTTCTTCTCCACTCCCCCGGTCCCAGAGGCTCCGCTCCCCAAGGAGGCACCTGCATGGCGTCTGCCGAAGGCTCGGCGAGTGCTCCTCCGGCAAAAAGGCAGGGGTCGCTCAGAGGACTCGGACGAAGGCGATGAAGAGGATGACACCGTCCGCTTCTTTCGCCGCCACCGCCCGGTGGCGAAGTCGCCACCCGCTCAAGCCACCGCAGCCACAGAGCCCTCGCCACGCCCGGTCTGCCGGCCGAAGGCGCGTGCTGGGCGAAGAAACCTCCGGATCGGGCCGAGTGGTTCGGGCATGAAATTGAGGATGAAATCGTCCGTCGCCGCGGGTATTCTCTTGTGACACCATAAGTTCATGCTTTGTAAAGACATGTGTCTTGACAGGTTGTCGAATGCTTGTAGGAAACTAATGAAGGACGATGAGCCGCCAAGCTCCAAGGATTCGGGTAAGCCCACCGCGCCTCGCCAGGACTCTGGCCCATCTGCCACCAGCCGCCAACCCTCGTCAGCGAAGGGGAAAATCCCAACTCCGGCTCCAGAGAGCTCAGAGCCAGAGATCGAGGAGATTCCTCGCCCTTCCACCAAAGCACACACTCCTCCCTTCCGATTGAAATGGCGGAAGGAGATGGAAGGCTACGAGGTCGACGACGGGCAGGAAACCGAAGAGTGGGAGGTCATGGACCAAGTGACCGCCATTCAAGCCGAGATATACAAGGCAAGCGTCTTTTTCTGGCTATGAATCCTTATCCGTCTGAGGCATCCCACTAACCTTCCCCTTTCTCCCGCGGCGCATGAAGGAAGGTCGAAGCGAAGACCCGATGCATGGAAGAGCGGTGGGCGAGCTAAAAAGCAGCGACGAGTTTGACAACGCTTGTTGTATGCCACCAAGCGGCAATATCGCGGCGGATCGAAGAACTCCACCGTGAAGTCACCGAGCTTGATTTCGCCATGTGGAAGAGTCCAACATAAGCAGGTATAGACCCCAATCCATGCTAAATCTCGGCGGGATATTTCATATGTAATGATCTTCAATGGTTGCCGTCGAGTGTAGCTTTGGAGGCGGCGAGAAGGCACTAGAGGAGGAAGTCCGCCAAATAACTTCGAGCCGAGGGTCGGCTAAAGAGTTGGAAGGTAACTTTCGGTGGCTCTCCACAGCTCAACCTCACTGAAACCAGTGACATGCCTCACCCGGTGGTCGCATGAGCTTCGCCGCCGAACCACAACGGGAATTGCTCCATTAATTGAATGCCTTTATCCAGACGAGGAGCCGCCAAACAATCCTGACCTCCTGGTGGCCCATCTCGACACCCTTCCTGAGCTGATCAAGGTCTTCACCCGGGAGGCCGCAATAATATGCACCGGCCAAGGCCTCGCCATCGTGAAGTCAAACTTCCCACGCCTAGATTGAGAAGCCGTCAAGGATGGGTTTGCTTGTTCGGAGGAGGAGGTAGTAGCTCTGTTAGAGGAAGTCCATCCGACTGCTGTCCATATAGTCGATCAATTGGACTTGTAATTATGCCTGTAATAGAAACTTTTGGTTGATCCCCAGTACCAGCGATCCAACTTATCCAAATAATACGTGTTATCCTTTTTCATGAAACGCATCCATGATGGTCCGGCCCGAGTGCTAGGAAGTAGCACTTGGCTTTCTTCCTACCCAACTGCGAGGTAGCTAAACATTGTCGCTAGGATGTAAAAGCGCCATTACTCAAGAATTTTTGTACTACTCGAATGCGATCAACACATGTAGAGAGAAAACAACTTTATTGATGAGATAGGGTGCGGTTGACTTCGCACACTATTTAGTGTAGCCCCGACTTCTTGCTTGGTGGTTTACGGCCAAGTAGCAAATCAAGAAGAAACTAATTACACAAATGCTGCTTGGATACAAGAACTAAGGGAAAAACAGCGTGAGCGCTCGATGTTCTAGGTGTTGGGCGCCGGATCCATCTTCACGTTGTAGCCGATAAGCTCCGGCGGGTCACCTCGGCGATCGCATAGGGGCCTTCCAGTGGGGAGAGTTTATGCTCGTGCCGATTCCTTCGGAGGACCAGATCTCCTTGGAGAATGCGGCCCGTCGTTCTTGTTGATGGTAGCGGCGCGAGCCTGTTGGTACTTTGCCGCGGATCATTCTTTGCTTCACTGGCTTCCTCGGCCGATCGAGGTCTTCACACCTTGCTTCATCCGGTGATTATCGTCGTGGCGCAACCCGAGGAGGCCGGAACTTCAATTCGGTCGTGAGGACCGCTTCGAGCCGTAAACTAGGAAAAAGGGTGTACGCCCGGTGGCTTGGCTTGGGGTTGTTCTAAGCCCCGAGCACCGAGGGCAACTCCTTAACCGGTAGCGTTGCGTCTGGCTTGAGCGATCAAAAATCGGGCTTTGAGCCCTTGTAGCACCAATCCATTGGCGCGTTCAACACATCCATTGCTCCTTGGGTGGGCCACCGTCGTAGCAGATTTTGATGCCCGACTCCTCGCCCCAATCTTGAAACTTCGCTGCTTTTGAACTGAGCGCCGTTGTCGGTGATGATGCGATTAGATGCGTCAAAACGCACAACGATGTCCCGGAAGAACTTCGCGTGCCTTGGCGCCGTGATGGCGACAAGCGGCAGCTTCAATCCACTTGGTAAACTTGTCAATGGCGACGAAGAGATGAGTGAATCCGCCTTGCGCTCGCTTGAGGGGGCCCACCATGTCCAGATTCCAAACGGCGAAGGGCCAAGAGATCGGAATCGTCTGTAGATCTTGCGCCGGCATGTGAATCTGCCGTGCGGCGACACCCATCACATCTGCGTACTATATCTTCGCATCTGTGACGCGATTGGCGAAAAACCCTTGTCGATAGGCCTTGCCCACTGTGGTGCTTTGCGCGTGATGCCCGACTCCCGAATGGATTTCGTTGAGTAGCTCTCGCCTTCTTGCTCGGATATACAGCGCCTTTGTACTCGGGCGCTTTTTACGAAAAGCTCATCCCGACTAGCTTATAGCTTTTGCTTGGCGTGTGATGCACTCGGCTGCTAGGCTTCGATCCTCGGCGACTCATCACGAAGAAGATAATCTAAGTAAAATTTGAGTCCATCAGGGAGTAATTGATAGTACCTCTGCATCGGGTTACGATTTCTTCTCTTGATCTTCCCGATGCGGATGGTAGCTTGATCGACGTAGCGTAGCTCTGGGCGAAGACACCACTCGGGACTGCGCCGAGTGGATCCCATCAGCGCTATACGTCTGCTGCCGTTGTCACGGCGAAGCACGTGAGTAAGCTCGATCCGTCGAATTTGTCTTCTAACTTGCGAACCTCTGGCGGTGAGGCGCCATCTTTGTCGCCAATACAAGACCACTCCTTTTGGACTTGGTTGACCACGAGTTGAGAATCTCCGCGTACCATTAACGCTTGACACGGCGATATGGCGGCAGCGTGGGCCGTGGATGAGTGCCTCGTACTCGGCGGCGTTATTCTTGACGGGGAACAATATCCGGAGGACATAGCGTAGCTTCTCTCGATCGGTGATATGAGCAAAATCCAGCCCCGCGCGAGCATGAGGAACCATCAAAGTACATTGTCCGATTACTCGAGATTATCCTTTCTTCTTTGGGGTTTGGGCTTCATCCACTCGGCGCGAAGTCGGCAAGCGCTTGAGATTTAATGGCTAGTCGAGGCTGAACTTTATTTCAAAGGCTCCAAGCTCAAGCGCCCTTGGCAATCCTCGGTGGCCTCCGATTATGGAGTATGTCTCCGGCGGGAAAGAGGTGACCACCGAAATTTCATGCTCTTGGAAATAATGCTTGAGCTTCAGCGATGTGAGTAACCTGACATCTGAAGCTTTTGGACTTGTGGGTACCTTATTTTGACTCGCCCAATACCTCACTTACGAAGTAGGCCGGATGTTGTACCTTTTGGAGGAGCCCTCCTCATCTCGCTCCACCACCAAAGCGCTTGATGACATGAGTCGTCGCGCCAATGTAAACAAGAGGGCTCTTGGGGCATGGGAGGGACCAACACCGGCGGTGTGGTGAGGAACCTCTTGAGATCTTCAAAGGCTTCTGTGCTTCCACCATCCTTGAAAATCGTCTTGTCGGCGTAGAGCCTAAAGAAAGGCATGCCTCGCTCCCGAGTCGGAAGCAGATCGGCTAAGTGCCACGATGCATCTAGTGAGCTTACGCACATCTTTTGGTTGGTAGGAGGCTTCATCTTGAGGATGGCACCGACCTTTTCGGATTTGCTTGATCCTCGATTGGAGATGATGAATCCGAGTAGTTTACGACGGAACCCCAAAACGCACTTCTCGGGATTTAACTTCATCGGAATGCCCTTAGGCTTTCGAATGTCTCGGTCGGATCTGTTATGAGATCCCATCTGGATTTGGTTTTTATGGCGGCGTCGTCGGCGTATGCCTCCACGTTGCGTCCGAGTTGAGTGTGAAAACACCGCATTGTATAGTCGCCGATAAGTCGCGCCGCGTTTTTCAACCGAATGGCATTGTGATATAGCGTAAAGCGCGAAGGCGTAATGAGCAACGTTTTGATGCGGTCTTCCTCCTTGAGCTGATCGATGATAGCGAATAGGCATCGAGCTTCGAGGAGCTCGCTTTTGGCGGTGGAATCCACCACTTGGTCGATCTTGGGGAGCGAAAGGATCCTTGGGACACACGTTGTTGAGGTCGGTGTAGTCGACACACATCGCCATGTCTTGTTCTTCTTACGCACGGGACCGGATTGGCAAGCGGTCGGGGTGATACACCTCTTTGATGAACGGCGGCCAGCAATTTGGTGATCTCACTCCTAATGGCGTCCTTCCGATCCGGGGCGAATCTTCGTAGGCGTTGCTTGACGGGCTTCGCCTTTTCGTTGACGTGAAGGGAGTGCTCGATCACTTCCCTCGGAACACCGGGCATGTCCGAAGGCTTCAGCGAACACATCTTGGTTGGCGGGAGGAAAGTGGCGGCGCGTCTTCCTATTTTTGTCGAGCCTGTCCCAATCACGGCCGTTTTGGCCGGGTCAGACGGGTCCAGCAAGATCTTCTTAGTTTCTTCGGCTGCTTGGATGGATGTTTTGGCCTGCTTCTTGGTGGGGACGTCCCCTTCCTCCTGAAGGCTTGCGACCTCGATCGGATCTTCTCCATCTCGGCGAGATGAATCGAGTGCTGCGCCATCTCGCGACTTCATTGTCATAAGCGAGGGATATTTAACGTCACCGGGGAGGTGATTACACGTTGAAGCGGCATCTTTAAGGCGAGATAAGTGTAGTTGGGAACCGCCATGAATTTGGCAATCCGGCCTTCCCAAGATAGCATGATATCCGTCTCGAAATCGGCCACCGGCAGACTCTCGGTCCTATAGTTCTCCTTTGTCCCAAATGTGACGGTAGGGAAATCATTCGAGTGGTATCGCGGACGTCTCGGGGATTACCCGTGGAGCAGAATGACCCTTGCCGTAGCTCGGGCGTGGGATTTTCATTTGGTCGAAGGTCTTGGCGAAAAGGGCGTTAATCCCCTCCGCCATCAACTAGGACCCTTTTAGTTTGCTCCTTGAGCGGCCGGATCCAAAACCGGTGGATACCTCCCGGGAAGGCAATCCGATCCGGGTGGTCCGTTCGATCGAAGGTGATGGGCACCTCGGACCAGCGCAAGTATTGCGGAGTTGGGGGCATGATAGTGTTGATCTCCGGTGGTAAGCTTACGCTTCGCTTGGACTCGTCTGCATCGAGCCCTCGAAGATATAGCTGATTTCGCTCGGCGTCTGGTAATCTCCATCGGGTTTCTGCCTTGACCGCCCTTGGCGGTGGTTGGAGCTTCGGCGAACCTGCGAATAAAGCGGTCTTTGGCGAGTGTTTACCTCGAGGATGGAAGGACATACCAAATCCATCACTTTTTGTAGTCGTTGTCGTTGGGGGCTTAGGTCGGTGCTTTCGGCGTTGGCGACCATCTCGTCTCCCTTTCGCTTCTTGTCCTTGGGCTTGCCTTGTTCATCGTTAGGCTTCTTCTTGGGGCCTCGTCGATTGCCTCGCGGTGATTTGCGATGGCCTCCTCGGCTTGACCTCTGATCGCCATCGTGAACATGGCTTTGAGATTCTGTGGGGTCGGGTCATCTGCTGATTAACTACTCGGTTGCACCGGCGATGAAGGCATCAATATTTGTTTACTCAAAGCGTCCGAATCTCATTCTTCTTCTTAGTGAAGCACTTGATGAACTCACGAAGAGTTTAAGCTCTTGCGCCTATGTAGCTGTCAATCTCCCGTCTCCCATGGGCCTTTCATAGGTCCCTTGAAATTGGCGATGAAGCGCTCCTAGAGGTCGTCCCAAGACTCGATAGAGTTCTCGGGAGTCCGTTAGCTAGATGCAGGCGGTTGGGGTCAAAGCGGCCAAGCAAATAATTCGCCATGACGTTACGATCACCTCTGCCTTGCGGCGCTAAGGCGTAAACCTGCAGCCAGTTCTTTGGATCCTCTCGCCATCGAACTTGTCGATGCCTTTGAGGTTAAAACCATCCGGCCAAACCACTCGGCGGAGATCCGGGGTAAAGGCGAATTCCTTCCGATGGTCGTGGCGCCTCATATTGAGGATCTCTTGTGGCGCTCCTTGCGAACCTTGGCGCTACTCTCGATGGTGGTCACGCCGGTGGCGGTGCTCTCGGCCGATCGTCGTTGCGGCGGATATGGTGGCCACGAGTCTCGCTCGTCGTTACAGCGCTCCCGCCGCCGGCCCGATGTCTTGGCGCAGAGTCACGGGCGGGCGGCGGTGTGAGTCACTGCCGAGGCTCGAGCCGGTTCCGATTGCGCGTAGATCATTGCGAGCCGAGGCGGTCGGGCGGTATTGCCTCGTTACATTGTATGGCGCCATCTCTACCATGGCGTCGCTCGAGCAAGGGCTTGGATACATGGGCTGCTTTCTTGGAGTTCTTGGCGCGATAGTCTCAAGAAGAGTCTTTGGCCGCAATGGCGTTGGCACGGGAGTGTTGTAGACTTCGGTCCCTTAACTTAACAGCGAGCTCGTTACGGACGTCGCGCCATGAGTCTGGCGGCGTCTTGCGATCTCGGTCTTCCACTCGGCGAGAATCCGGGTCTGCCGCCACGGCAATGATTGCCTCGGGTCTCACTGGTTGGGAGGTGGGTGATGATCCTCCGCCCAGGGGCGAAAACCTCACGATAGTTGCGAATCTCGGCGCTCCCATCGGACTCGAGTCGAGCGGAAAGGCTAACTTGTTCGCTTTGTCCAATGGGTTGGCCACCGTTGATGACACCCACGAACACCTGCCGAATCCGGCGGGTTGATCCGGCCGGATTAGAGTGGTTCCCAGTGGTTATCTCTTGTCGAATCTCTAGAGCGACTGTGCGGAAGCATGGCGCAGACTCTCGAGTCGGAGAAATCGGTCGATTCATAGACCTCATCGGGTGGAGGGTGTCGAGCCGGGTAAGGCGATCTCATGGGGCTCTTCCTCGCTCTCCTCACCGAGGGGCACGAAGTGAAATTGCCGACGGATCCTCTGAAGAAAGCACATGCGAAATTCTCAAGCGAAAGGCAATGGGTCCGTTGATTGCGTGTACCTTACGGTTGAAGCGATCTCCATGGGAGAGATGAAGATTGCCGAGGCCGTCGGCGATGAAGTCGAGGGCGCCAAAGCGAAGAGACTCCCCTGGCCTCATGTCGACGTACGGCGATCTCGAAAAAGCCATCTGATCTGAAAAAACGATCTTGACGCTGCCCCTACTGGCGCTAGCTAGCCGACGACAGTGACTAAGCTGGGGTCACCGCCGGCAATGAATTTGTCTGAGGGCGCTAATCAAGAACCAAACCAGATGGGTAACACAAGACATGGTTATACAGGTTCAGGCCCTCAACGGAGGTAATACCCTACTTCCTGTGCTCTAGGATTATGGTTGATCAATATGCAGGATGCAAGATGATCAAGGTTATTGTGTATGCTTGATGATGATGACCGAAGAAGAAGAAGATGATGATCTCCCTCTACGGCCTCTACCCCGTCCCTTTATATAGTGTAGGGGGGATAGGATTACAGAGCGTCGCGGGGTATATGGCAACTGTTTCTGTTATGATGTTACATGGTATGTATCCATTGATCTGATATTTACATGGGGATATACCATATCCTTCGGTCCTCTCTTGCGGCGCAAGGCACGTGTAGCCCGAGCGATCTTCAACCCTAATCGGCCGACTCGTATCGCCCCCATCCGTTCCCTTATGGGCCTTCTAGAGGATACCCGGGGCCCATGTAGTCCACAGTAGCTCTTAGTTAGTAGAAGTTGGGAGTTAGATTCAAGTCAAGCCGACGCTCGGAGTTCCGGAAGTGTCTTCGGGAATTCGGGTAATAGCTCGTGTACCCTTTCCTAATTGTTTCAATTAGTGAGATCACTTCATTCATTGCTATAGTGTTGAACTTTATTTGAGCTGAGTATATCTGCATAAATGAGTTGTGTAGATTTGCTTTACGGTATCTTATATTAAATGCGGAATCGGTTTAGGTTCTCACTCATATCTTTGTTAGAGCGGGCATTGAACCTAGATCAACTTCTTTTAGTCTTGAGGAAGATTGATTAGGAATAATCGAACATGGTGTGCGAGACTAGGACTAACTTCGGTTTACACCCGGGCCCATGTATATGTGGTAGGTGGTAGGTGGTGACAGCTCTATCCATCCGTAGATACTAAGTATCTCGTGCGTAACCCACAGCGTCCGGCTTTGGACCAGTAGAGCCAAATCGGAACGATCCATTCGGGATTCCAATTCAGGATAGCAGGTGGTAGTGAGTGTCCGAGCTCCGACGATGAATATCAAGTGGACCACTAGTTGATTACCCTAAGCTCGCTCAAGTAAACTGAATTACATGACTTTGCGAACTTATTAAAACTTGTCTCGTTGTCCTCCCAACTGTCTATCTAGCTAGTGTAGCTTTCTCTTTAATTGTGTGAATATTTATCGTTTGTGTGTGTGTCCCGGTCTTTTCATTTATCCTAACCCCCATTTCCTAGACTGGCTGGTATTTTAAATAATTAAGATATAGAGGATTATCTCTTTAAACCGTCGTTCCGTGTGGATTCGATAACTCTAGGAATACTCCTGGTGAAAACTAAAAGCGATATCCGTCCGCTTGCGGATTAATTTCTTTGAGCGTAAGAATCGCCAACAACCACTCGCTCAAGCATTGAAGAGTCAAAATCGGCTTTCAAGGAGTGGCACGGAATAGTGAAAGCTTGCGGCCTGGCGGTACTGGAAGCCAAGAAAAAGATTTCGATTATGCCCGGATCAATCGAAGAAGACACTGTCATTGTCAATCAGATCCATGACACGATCGCTGATGCCGCCGCAGCTATCTTTTCAATTTTGTGAATGAATGACCTGCGAGCCAACAACTTTAAACAATATTTCATGTATGGATCGGCAAATTTGCTGATAAACGCTTCTCGCCTATCCCTTAGGCGCAAAACACTGAAGGCCTTCGTGCCTTTGTAATAACTTTTGTTTCCTTTACGTAAATTTCTTTGTTTTTATCGACGTTTCCATCTATAGGCGATTCATCAAAATTGACTTTTACTCAACAGCAACGTGTTGAGTGAAATACTAACATCAATTCAGTCAAACCGGCTATTCAAAAATAAATGTTCGTCGACTTTTCAAACTATAGGCGATCCATTCTGAATTGGCTTTTACAAACATTTTTTCCAAGCTCCAATCCAAACACTTGGATAATATTTCTTCAAATATTTAGCATTAATCGCCTTCCCGAAAACTTGTCCTTCAAGTGTCTCCAAAATATACGCATTTCCAGGAATAATCAGATTAATTTTAAATGGTCCTTCCCAATTTGGAGACCACTTATTTAGGGTCCCTTGAAACAATCGGTAAAAATGTTTTCCACACAAGATCTCCCACTTCAAAAGTTTTTGACACAACTTTCTTATTATAGTGTCTGGCAACTCTTTGCTTGTCACGCTTAATATGTTCCAAAGCCTTTAATCGAATTGCCACCATATCATCAAGCTTATCTATCATCAGATTTTCATAATCGTCGGCTTTTACATTGTTTTGTCCTTCAATTCTTGTAGACCCGACGATAGCCTCAACTGGTAAAATAGCCTCCTAACCATAAACTAACTCAAAAGGCGATACTTTAGTAGCTCCATGCTTAGCAGTCCGATATGCTCATAATGCATCCACCAAAGTATTATGCCAACCCCGCGGCCTTTCATCAATCTTTCTCTTAATCAGCTTTATAGCACTTTTATTAGAGGATTCCGCTTGGCCGTTGGCTTGAGCATAATACGGCGAAGAGTTGATCGTCGTGATTCCTAAGCTTCGAGCATAATCTTGAAACGCCTCTGACATAAATACCGATCCTTGATCTGTGGTGATCATTTGAGGAATCCCAAATCGGTAAATTATATGTTCTTTAATAAACTCGGTTGCTTCAGGCTATCACTTTCTTCAATGGTACAGCTTTAACCCATTTAGGGAAATAATATATAGCCACTAATATATAACGATGCATCTTGGACGAAGAAGGAAATATTTCTCTGATCATATCAATTCCCCATCCTCGAAATGGCCATAGCTTCACAATCGGATGTAAAATAGATGCAGGCGCATGCTGGACGTTTCCAAATTTTTGATAGTTTTTACAGCTTTTATAATATTTGAAACAATCTTCATCCATTGTCGGCCAGAAAAACCCTATACGTTTCAACATCCATCTCATCTTATATGCTGATTGGTGTGTTTCACAAAGTCCTTCATGAACTTCTCCGATTGCAGCTTTAGCGTCTTCCTTATTCAGGAACTTGAGTAATAACCCATCAAAACTCCGATAATATAATTTATCATTGATCATTACATACCTTTGAGCTTTTCTCTTAAGCTTTCTATTGGTTTTTCCTTGATGATCTTTAAGATAACCGATAATTTCTGCCTGCCATCCCATTGGTATCGAATTCTCGCTAGGAATAATCTCTAATTCCATGATCAGCATTTTATATCCTGATGCTTACTAAGCGAACTCATTGGCCTCACAATTATGTTCCCTCGGAACATGCTGAATTGTGAATATACTAAAATCTTTAGCCAAATCTAAAGCCCTTTCTAAATACTCCCGAAGTAATTCACTATGACACTCATATTTACCGATCATCTGGAAGACCACCAGCTGTGAATCTCCACAAACCTCTACAGCAACAGCCCCAGCTTGAATCAACCACTCCAACCCTTGAATCAAAGCTTTGTATTCTACTTGATTGTTAGTCAATCCAAAATCCACGGTGACACGGAATCGGTAAGAAACATCACCAGGGGATACTATAAAAATACCGATTCCATATCCCTTCTCACAAATTGATCCATCAAAGAACATCACCCACGGCAAAAGAATCGACAGGTTAATGTCCTGATGGTGTGTAACGAAATCGGCTAATACATGCCCCTTGACGGCTTTTAGAGATTCATACGTTAAATCAAACTCGATGAGAGTATATGCTCATTTTCCAAGACGTCCTTTGATAATTGGAGCATTAAGCATGTACTTGACCACATTGGTTTGGCAAACCACCTTACATTCAGCAACCAACAAATAATGCCTCAACTTGGTGCAAGCAAAGTATAGACAAAGGCAGTATCTCTCCACCACCGTGTATCGGGTTTCTAGATCCAACAATTTCCTACTCAGATAAAAAATTGCATGTTCCTTCCCTTCTATCTCCTGGACCAAAACTGCCTCTATTGTCTTTTTTGATACCAACAGATACAATTTAAACGGTAAATTTCCTTTGGGGCAACTAGAACAGGCGGATTGATCAAGTACTCCTTTATATTATCAAATGCTTTCTGCTGCTCTTGTCCCCAAACAAACTTATCGGCATTTTTCAACTTAAGCAATGGAGAGAATGGGATAATCCTTTCCAATAAATTTGAAATAAATCTTCTCAAGTAATTAATTTTACCAATCAGCTCCTATAGATGAACCTTTGATTATGGAGGTTTAGTGTTCAGAATCGCCTTCACTCTATCGAGATGCACTTCAATCCCTCTCTCATGTACCATAAATCCCAAGAACTTACCGGCCGATACTCCAAAAGCATATTTCTTTGGATTCAACCTCATGCCATATTTCCGAAACCGATCCAACACGGTTACAATATCAGCCAAGTGTTGTTCTTCTTCTTGAGATTTAATGACTACGTCGTCAATATAAATATCAACTAATTTGCCGATTAAATCATGACAAATTAAGTTCATCCCTCTCTGGTAGGTAGCCCCAGCACTAATTAGCCCAAATGTCATAACAACCCACTCGAATAAGCCGATAGAACTAGGACATCTAAATACAGTCTTGTTCACATCTTCTTCGGCCATAAAAATTTGATTGTAACCAGCATTGCCATCTAACAAACTGATAATCCGATTGCCAGAAGCAGCGTCAATCAATCGATCAGCAATCAGCATCGGATATTCATCTTTATACGTTGCCTTGTTCAAATCCCGAAAATCGATGCACACCCGAATCTTATCAGAATCTTTCTTTCCAACTGGCACAATATTAGAAATCCAATCGGCATATTTATATGGCCAGATAAACCTTGCATCTAGCAACCTTTGAATTTCAGCCTTTACTTGATCATAAGCTTTCCAACTAATTCTCCTTAGTGCTTGTTTCATTGGCCAAAACCCTGGTTTCATTTTAATTTTATGTTCGACTATGGATCGACTTAAATCAGGCATCTCATGATACTCCCAAGCAAAGCAATCAGCCCAATCCTTAAGAATTTGGATAAGCCGATCTTTGTATTCCTGCGACAACTGTTTACTGATGTAAGTGACCTTTCTTTACCATCTGTTCCAATATCGACCTTCTCGAGTTCGTCAGCCGATATAAAGCCTTGGCCCAAGTTATACTCGATTTCCTCTAGAGCCGCGGTTCCCATAAAAAACGCTCGTGTCCTTGAGTCACTGATTGTGCTTCCAGCATCGTCGGCTTAAAGCCAAATTTACTAAAACTGATGAAATCGCATTCTTCCAAGGGTTTTTCCGACAATGCTTCCATATTATCATAAATTTCTACACAATCGGTTTCTGCAGTTAAAGACTCCCCTCTAACCACTTCTATTTGCTCGCCAATCCACTGGATTAGAATCTGATGCAGCGTCGATGGAATGCAACAATTGGCGAGTATCCAATCTCTTCCTAACAGCACATTGTAACTTCCTTTCCCTTCAATCACAAAGAAAGCTGTTGGGATTGTTTTACTTCCCACTGTAAGTTCGACCACCATAATTCCCTTTGCTTCTGTCGGATTTCCATTGAAATCGCTTAATATCATATTGGTCTTGACCAAATCTTCTGTAGATTTTCCAATTTTCCGACACACAGAATATGGCATTGGATTCACAGTGGCTCCACTATCTACCATCATCTTTGAAATCGGCTTTCCGTTCACATAAGCCATAGTGAACAATGGCTTCAAGTGTAATCGGGAATTCTTAGGTTTATTGAATATTGCATCTTCAGCTCCGACCACCAGTTCTACAACAGCTTCTTCATAATCACACATTAATTCCCGAGGTAATATGCAAACCATGTTTGTAGCAATCAAAACTTCATCAGAATCCATGTTAGCATCAATAATAATAGCCGATCTCAGCTTAGGCATCCACTCCTGTTTGCCCCTGGCTGGCTTCATCGGCTTTACTTGGTCCAACAGAGCATCCTTAAACTTTTTAGCTTCTACCTCCTTCGCCTCAGTATTTCTCAAATGGCACTTTGGGAGGCCGATGCACATCGGAATTTTTATTCATCGGGATTTCTTCGGCTTTCTCACTAGGAAACACGAAACGATCCTTTACCGATATTCTTTTCACCGGCGGAATAAACGCGTGATTCATGGGGCAATTCTCAAGAGTAGGCAACGACATCCTCTCTTCCCAACAATATCGGAAAAAGGGACATTCCCAATGATCCATCTCCCAACCTTGATTCCTTGAATTTCCTTGAATAGGGTCAGGAGTATTTGATCTGATGCTCCTACGGAGTGTATTCTTAGCCATCCGATCAAACTTTTTTAATAGCAGATTAAAAGTTGGCTTTGGCCTTGGCTTTGTAATCGGATTATAATCTCTCCCACGCCTTACTTCGCGCCACTCGCCAATCCTTTCACCACCTCGTTGACTTGCTCCTCGGAATTTCAATTCTGGCTTTTCTTTTACCACAATCCGTTTAGAGCCAACAAGCACTTTAAACCGATCGGAATCCCAGGAATCATCGGCTGTTCTTTTGACAGCATCAACCATTCCAACAAAGCCGACTGGAAAAGGCTCTGTATCTATTTGCAAACTTTTGCCTTGATATCGAAGTTGCTAGGTTTCAATCGCCTTCTGCACAAGCTGCTTAAAAACATTGCACTCATTAGTGGCGTGTGAATAGGAATTATGCCATTTGCAATATTTCCGCTTCTTGAGTTCTTCAAGCGGAGGAATCACATGGCCCTGCTTAAGCCGGATTTGCTTCTCTTGTAATAGACGATCGAAAATTCGATCACACTTGGATGTGTCAAAGGAATATTTGCTCTTCTCAGAATTCTTCGGCTTTATCCACCCAAGCTCGAATTCTTTCTTATTGCTTATCCATTCAGCAACATAAGCACCAACTTCTTCAGTATCGAAATCATCAGAATCTTCTATTTCCTCAGTTTCCACAATATTAACAGCTTTGTCTTTACCTTTGATATTGTTATTATTCCGATACTCCTTCTGACCTAGATAAGAATTATCAGAAAATCGGCTTTCATATAGCGCAATTTTGTGGGCCATATGAGAAATATCAGCAAATTCTTGATTGCCCACTTTCTTCTGATTGACAGGTAATAAACCCTTGAAGGCCAATTCTGTTAATTCATTATCAGGCAGTGAAAGGCTATAACATTGGTTTCTCACCTCCCTGAATAGACGCAGATAGTCATTAACCGATTCTCCAAACTTTTGTTTGATCATCATAATATCGGTAATCCTACCTTCGTTCTCTCCAGAGTAAAAATATTTGTGGAACTTCTTCTCCAGATCTGGCCAGGAAGTAATACAGTTTGGAGGGAGTGAGGTAAACCAGTTAAATGCCGATCCCGATAACGACATAGCGAACAATCGGCATTTATGTGTATCTTTTGAAGCAGCCTCGCAAGAAATCTAGCGATGTGCTCACGTGTAGAGGTATTATCACTTCCACTGAACTTAGCATTTGCAAAATCTAGGACTCGGAATTTATGAGGAAACTCTGTTTCATTAAAAGCCGATGGATACGGCATGGTATAGTGTGCAGCAATCTTAGGAGTGTTGAACCCACACTGTTTCATCATGTTATACACCAGGTTCCTTGTCATCTCTTCTAGATTTTCATTCATCCCAGAGCTAATCGGCTGATAGATTAGATCTGGTACCGAGATTATAGCCTGATTATTCGGCATTGCTTGAATCGGGTTTGGATTAATTGCCCCCATCGCAGGTGTCAACTGGTGACTAACTGGGGGGTCACCGCCGGCAATGAATTTGTACGAGGGGACGCTAATCAAGAACTAAGTCAAATGGTAATAGAAGACAAGGGTTTATACAGGTTCAGGCCCTCAACGAAGGAGGTAACACCCTACTTCCTGTGTTCTGGGATTATATGGTGGATCGAGATGTGGGATGCAAGATGATGCCGTGCACTGTGGATGATTCTAAGTCTCATGCCGATGGCTTCTACCCCCTACCCTTATATAGTCTAGGGGGATAGAGTTCTGAGATTGTCGTGGTACATGGTAACCAATTACATTATCTTTGTTACATGTCATGCATGCGCTAATCTGCTAATTACATGGAGATAGATTATATCCTCGGGAACTTCCTTAGAGCTCAAGGCATGCATATCCCGAGTGGTCTTTATCCTCAGCCGGCCGACCTCCTAGTGGCCCATCTCGACACTCTCCTTGATCAGATCAAAGTCTTCACTCGGGAAGCCGCGATAACATGTACCAGCCAAGGCCTCGCCATCGCGAAGTCAAACTTCCCCCGTCTAGACTGCGAAGCCGTGAAAGACGGGTTTGCTTGTACGGAGGAGAAGGCCGCCGCTTTACTGGAAGAGGTTCGTCCGACTGCCGTCCAGATAGCGGAACAATTGGATTTGTAGATGTGTCTGTAATGGGAACGCTTGTTGATCCCCGATACTGGTGATCTGGTTTATCCGAATAGTACGCTTTATCCTTTTTCATGAAACGCACCTGTCGACTGGTCCAGCCCCCGAGTGCCAGGAAGTAACGCTTGGCTATCTTCCCGTACGACTACGGAGTTGCCAAACATTGCGGCTACGGATATAAAAGCGCCATTACTCAAGAATTTTCGTAACATCCCAATTTGATCGACACATGTAAAGAGAAAACAACTTTTATTGATAAGATAGGGTGCGGTTGACTCCGCACACTATTTAGTGTAGCCCCCGACTTACTGCTTGATCGTTTACGGCCAAGTAGCAAGTCAAAAGAAGGGGAACTAATTACATGCTGCTTGAATACAAAACTTTAAGAGTAAAAACGACGTAGCTGCTCAATGTTCCAGGTGTTGGGCACTTCAGATCCATCTTCGCGTTGTAGCCGGTAAGCCCCCGGGCGGGTCACCTCAGCGATCACGTAGGGGCCTTCCCAGAGTGGGGAGAGTTTATGCTCGTGCTTCTGGTTCCTTCAGAGGACCAGATCTCCCTTAGAGAATGCACGGCCCCGTATGTTGCGCTGATGGTAGCGACGCAGGTCCTGTTGGTACTTTGCCGACTGGATCATTGCTGCTTCCCTGGCTTCTTCGTGCCGGTCGAGGTCTTCACATCTTGCTTCATCCGACTAATTATCGTGGTAACCGACGACCCGAGGGGACTGGAACTTCAATTCAGTCGGGAGGACCGCCTCCGAGCCATAGACAAGGAAAAAGGGTGTCTGCCCGATTGCTCGACTCGTGGTCGTTCTGAGCCCCTAGAGCACCGAAGGCAACTCCTTGACCCAGCGCGTGGCGTACGGCTTTAAGCGATTGAAAATTCGGGCTTTGAGCCCTTGTAGTACCAATCCATTGGCGCGCTCAACCTGTCCGTTGCTCCGTGGGTGGGCCACCGAGGCATAGCAGATCTTGATGCCCAGCTGCTCGCCCCAGTCTTGAAATTCGCCGCTTTTGAACTGAACGCCATTGTCGGTGATGATACGGTTGGGTATGCCGAAACGCACAACGATGTCCCGAAAGAACTCGCGTGCCTTGGCTGCCGTGATGACAGCAACCGGCCTGTCTTCAATCCACTTGGTAAACTTGTCGATGGCGACGAAGAGATGGGTAAACCCGCCTTGCGCTAGCTTGAGGGGGCCCACCATGTCCAGATTCTAGACGGCGAAGGGCCAAGAGATCGGAATCGTTTGTAGATCTTGGGCCGGCATGTGAATTTGCCGTGCAAAAAACTGACACCTGTCACATCTGCGTACTATGTCTTCCGTATCTGTGACTGCAGTTGGCCAGAAAAATCCTTGCCGATAGGCTTTGCCCACCAGGGTGCTGGCAGCCGCGTGGTGCCCGCATTCTCCCGAGTGGATTTCGTTGAGTAGGTCCCTGCCTTCTTGCTCGGATATGCAACACCTTAGTACCCCGGAACTGCTTTTCCTGAAAAGCTCGTCCCCGACTACCTTGTAGCTTTTGCTTCGGCGTGTAATGCACTCGGCTAGGCTTCGATCCTCAGGCAGCTCATCACGAAGAAGATAATCTAAGTAAGGCTGAGTCCACCCGGGAGTAACTGATAATACCTCTGCATCGGGATCTGGCTGCTTCTCTTGATCTTCTCCCGGTGCAGGTGGTAGCTTGAAGGACGGTGCGCGTATCTCTTGGATGAAAACACCACTCGGGACCTGGGCCCGAGTGGATCCCATCCGTGCTAGCTCGTCTCTTTGCCGTTGTCATGGCGGAGCATGTGTAAACTCGGCACCGTCGAACTTGTCCTCTAACTTTCGCACCTCCTGACAGTAAGCCGTCATACTGTCGCCAATGCAAGACCACTCTTTTTGAACTTGGTTGACGACGAGTTGGGAATCCCCGCGTACCATTAACCGCCTGACAACAAGCGATATGGCGACACGTAGCCCGTGGATGAGTAGCGGCGTTGTTGCTGACAGGAAACAATATCCGGAGGACGTAGCGTAGCTTCTCTCCAGTCGGCGATATGACCAAAATCTCAGCCCCCGCGCCGCTGAGCATGAACGAACCATCAAAGTACATTATCCAGTACTCGAGATTCTCCTTTGTTGCTAGGGTTTGGGACTCTGTCCACTCAGCGACGAAGTCGGCCAACACTTGAGATTTGATTGCTAATCGAGGCATGAACTTTATTTCAAAGGCTCCAAGCTCGACGGCCCATTTGGCAATCCTCCCAGTGGCCTCCTAGTTATGGAGTATGTCTCCAAGCGGGAAAGAGGTGACCACCGAAATTTTATGCTTTTGAAAATAATGCTTGAGCTTCCGCGATGTAAGTAATTGTCAGTACAATAAATACCGGGGTACGAAGAGTCCGAAAGAAGGCGAGGGCCCCACACGTCAGGCGGGCGATCAGGCCCTAGCATGCGGGCGAGCTCCTCAGGGCGTCAGGCGAGAGCCCCACACGTCAGGCGGGCGATCAGGTCCTAGCGTGTGGGCGAGCTCCTTAGGGCTCCAGGCGAGGGCCCCACATGTCAGACGGGCGATCAGGCCCTAGCGTGTGGGCGAGCTCCTCAGGGCGCCAGCCGAGGGCCCCACACGTCAGGCGGGCGATCAAGCCCCAGCATGTGGGCGAGCTCCTCAGGGCGCCAGTGCGCGGGACGAGCGCGAGAGGCCCCCTCGCTGTCGGGTGGGGCCTACGTGGCAGGAAGCGTCCCGAAGGGAGTCTTCCGGGCGAAGGCTCTCCCCTGCAGCGAAGGACAGGCGCATTAAATGCGACATGACGCGCGGACGGACCGATGAAGAGATGATTACCGCCACAGTGACCTCTGCAGGTCTGATCAAACTGTCACTGTGGTGCTGCGGAATTGACTGGCAGAGAGAGAGAGTTTGCCGTCATCAGGATGGCCGCCCGCGTCAGAAGGAGCAAGCTGGGTCCAACCCGTTCTTTCACCGGCGTGATCATACGAGTCAGAGGCCACTTGCGAGGCACGCGTGGGCAGCGCCGCTTCGGCCTGATAAAGACATTTTCATCTCTCTGTCCGTCTCTTATGTCTTATCGATTGTACTAAGTGTCTCAGATGCTTACCCCTCGGCTCTCTCCGTCAGCCCAAGGCTTGTATAAAAGGAGAAGAGAGAGAAAGGAGGGGGAGGTCGGACATTCTGTAATCATTCCCACGCAACCACAACAAGCAAAGAGCTAAGGCTCGGCAGGAGTAGGACTGTTACCCACGAGGGGGTCCGAACCAAGGTAAGTTCTGCGTGTCGCTCCTCGCCGCTCCAGACGCTCGAATCGAACTGAGCCAGGGCTGATCGGCTAGCAGAGGTAGAAATCTGATAGGGGTGTGATCCGCCGTGGTTGAGCGGAGAGCACGCCGTCAGTGGCACGCCAGGTAGGGGAGCGCTAGCATCAGTCCGCGTTCTTCGACTTCTTTGATGGCGGATCAGCAGTCCGCGATGGACATGGAAGCAACCGCGCCGAGCAGCGGCGCGGCGTCGGGCCGCGGCAATGGTGGAGGAGATCGGCCGGCGGCCGCCGCCAAGGGTAGGCACCTGGCGGAAGCGGCCGCCCGATCGGCTAAGCGCCGCTGTTTTGGAGGAGTGCACCTCGGCACAAAACCTCCATGCGGCCAGGGCCCTGCTGGACAACCCGCCGATGCCGGTGACTCCGGACTCACCGGCGGCACCGTGGCTGGCCAGTTTGGCCCGCTACGTTGATGCCGCCGCGGCGGTGGTGCAAGCTCCGGGGGGTGCGGGAACCGGCGTTTCCGCTTCCTCCCGCTCTTTCATTTCTCTGCATCCCTCCCGCGGGTCTCCTGGCAGGAGGGAGCGGGGCCAAGACGACAGGAGCCATGTAACTCCTGCGGGGGTTCGACCGGGCAGGCGTGGCGGTGGACCGGATCTTCGGGCCCACTTGGAGGACCGCCACCTACAGCAGGGAGAAGACCTACGTGACAAGCTCCGCCAGAGTGCGACCGAGTGCGCGATCGCGCTATCTCTACCGCGCGTGGAGGCTAGGAGGAGTGCTCCCGCGATGCCGCCTCCGCCGGAGAAGGCGGCGCTTCTTCGGCGCCGTTCGGGCGGCGGACGCAGCGGGACGAGGGGCGCGTGCAGGAGCAGGAGGCTCCAGATATCGGTTGCCGCGCCTTTTCAAAGGAGCAGCGCCACGTGCAATGGCCCGAGAAATTCCGGCCCGCCTCCATCGAGAAGTACGACGGCTCCACCAACCCCGACGAGTTTTTGCAGATCTACACCATGGTGATGCAGCCGACTGGAGGGTCGGGAAAAGTTCTGGCGAACTACTTCCCCGCAGTCCTCACCGGCGGAGCCCGCTCGTGGCTCATGAACCTGCCTTCGGAGTCGGTGGGGTCATGGAAGGAGCTCTCCGAGCTCTTCATCACCAACTTCGTGGCACCTTGAGCGGCCGGAGTCGAAGGCGATCTCCTAGCAACGGAAGCGAAGAAAAGGAGAGTCATTGCGCGATTACATCGGCGCTTGATCAGTCCGCAACACCATTCCTGACATCTCCATCGACGCCGTCGTCACGGCCTTCAGGAGGGGCGCCCGAGACCCCAAGGTTAACGAGAAGATGGCCACCCGCAAGATCAAAACGACGGAGGAGCTCTTCACTGGCCTAAGTGCGCCTGCAGGCGGAGGCCCTTCCGTCCGCCCAGGAAGCGGGGCCGCGGCGAGTGGCGAGGCCGGGCGAGGCCGGGACCTCCAAAAGTCCCGGCGGCAAAGACAAGAAGAAGCGCAAGGCGGCCGAGACCGGGCAAGTCCTGTCGCCGAAAGCGCGACGATTTATAACGGCGGCGATGGCTACCAGCGACGGCGCGGCGAAGCGAAAGAAAGGAGGAGGTCGCGGCGGCGGCAAGGACGGTCCCGCGAGGGTGGCCGCGACGGCGACCCACCGCGGCCGGCGAAGCGCGCGGAGGTCGCCCGACGAGTGGGATGGAAGGACCTATTGTCCGATCCATCGCAGATAACACCACGACTTGGCGATTGCGGTCGTCGGCAAGAAGATAGTGGACAAGCGAGTCCACGAGCGGCGATAAGCATCCGGCAGCGGCAAGGGCAAGGAGCCGCTTCGCTTGGTTTTCAGCAAAGTGAGCGCCGGTCGCCTTCATCCACGGCGGATCAGCCACCTACCGTCTCACGCCGGTTTCAAGCGTGTGATGAGGGAGTGTCTTGCCGTCGTGCTGATGTGGGGTCCGCTAAGCATTTGGTGTGGTCGAAGCGATCAATCACATTCGCTTAGGCCGATCACCCGCCAAAGACCGGCGGCAGAGACATCTCCCGATCGTGGTTGTGCCCACGATCCAGAATGTTAAGCTGGGGCGGGTGCTGGTAGATGGAGGAAGTTCTATCAACCTCCTGTCCGCCCGAGTCGCCAAAGCACTTCAGGTCCGAGAGCAGGAGCTTCGCCCGGCGCTCCATTTCTTTGGCGTCACGCCGGGGGCTGAATCCGTCCCTCTCGGGCGCGTCAGCCTCCCGGTGACCTTCGGCGGCTCCGACAACTTTCGTACGGAGATGCTCGAGTTCGAGGTGGCTAACTTCGACCTCCCGTACAATGACATACTGGGTCGGCCGGCGCTGACCAAGTTCATGGCGGCCTGCCACTATGCTTGCATGGTGGTCAAGATCCCGGGGCCAGCCGGCCCCATCATCGTGAAGGTGGACCGCCCGGAGGCGCTCCGCTGCGACAAGGACGCTCAAGCTTTGGCGGGGGCGATCGGCGCCCAGAAGGCTGAAGCCTCGACTCTAGGAGCTCCTCCGGCGAAGATCCGAGCTTCCCCCGGCTCGTCCGCGGAAGTTAAGGCGATCTCCCTGAGTGAGTCAGACCCGGCGAGGACCGTACAGGTGGGCGCTTCTCTCGGCGCCAAATAGGAAGGCGCGCTCGTTTCCTTCCTCCAGTCCAACGCAGACGTGTTTGCTTGGCAACCATCCGACATGACTAGGGTCCCCAGGGAGGTGATTGAGCATAAGTTGGCAACGTTCCCCGGAGCGCAACCTGTTATGCAGAAGGTCCGGAAGCAGTCGGTGGAGCGTCAGGCCGTTATCCGCCAAGAGGTGGACAAACTCTTGAGGGCGGGGGTCGTTCGAAGCGTCGCCCACCCTAGGTGGCTCGCGAACCCCATCGTCGTCAAGAAATTCAACGGGCGCTGGAGGATGTGCGTGGACTTCATCGACCTCAACAAGACGTGCCCGGAGGATCCATACCCATTGCCCCGCATCGATCTCATCATCGACTCCACGGCGGGGTGCGAGCAGCTGTGCTTTCTGGATACATACTCCGGGTACCACCAGATTAGCATGGCCGAAGAAGACGAAGATAAGACTGCCTTCGTGACGCCCATGGGCGTCTACTGCTATACGAGAATGGCGTTCGGCTTGAAGAATGCGGTCCCAACCTATCAGAGGGCCATGCATATTGTTCATCGCCCCCAGATCGGGCGAAACTTGGAGGTGTACGTCGACGACCTGGTGGTGAAGTCCAAGAAGGCGGACGAGTTGATCGGCGACCTGGAGGAAACCTTCGCCAACCTGAGGAAGTACCGCATCAAGCTCAACCCTGAGAAGTGCGTGTTCGTCGTTCCGTCAGGCAAGCTATTGGGTTTCCTTGTCTCCCAGAGGGGGATTGAGGCAAGCCCCGACAAGATCGCTGCAATCGAAAACACGAAGCCCTCGACGCGACTTCGGCAGATGCAGTGCCTGGTGGGTTGCTTGACTTCCCTAGGCATCTTTATAGCTGGCCTAGAGGATAAGAGTCTCCTCCTATTCAAGCTCCTGAAGAAGACTAATCAGTTCGAGTGGACCGTGGAGGTGCAGGAGGCGTTCGATGGGCTGAAGAAGTACCTCACTTCTCCACCCATGCTGGTCGCCCCGGATCCAGGCGAGTCGTTGATCCTTTATGTTGCGGCGAACCCAGAGGTGGTCAGCGCGGTGTTGGTGGCGGAAAGAGAAGGAGTTCAGCGCCCGATCTACTACACCAGCAAGGTCCTCGTCCAGGAGGCTGCGCCACTACTTCCAGGGGCGAGAAATCACTGTGTTGACCAAGTACCCCTTGCGGGAGATCCTCTTTAACCACGAGGCGACGGGCCGCATCGCCTAATGGGCCATGGAACTGGTAGAGTTCGACCTCAAGTTCGCCCACCAGACGGCGGTCAAAGGGCAGGCGCTGGTGGAGTTCGTCAGTGAATGGACTCCGGCAGCGGCAGAAATTGAAGGCACCCCAACACCCTCGCCGTGGACTCTCTTCTTCGACGGCTCGTTCCGGCTGGAGGGGGCTGGGACCGTTGTCGTCCTGGTGTCTCCCACCGACGACATTGTTCGGCACCTGGTGGTGCTGGAGTTCCGTGCTACCAACAACGTCGCGGAGTATGAAGGACTGCTCGCTGGGCTCAGGGTGGCCTCAACCCTGGGCATTCGGCGGCTACAAGTTAAAGGCGACTCTCTCCTGGTCATTAACCAGGCAAGGTAAGAATTCACCTGTTCAAATCCCACCATGGCGGCCTACCTGGCGGAGGTGCGTCGGTTGGAGCGGCATTTCGAGGGGTTGGGCTTCGCGCACGTCCCCCGCCGCGACAACTACATGGCTGATGAGCTGTCCCAGATTGCCTCGTCGAGGGCACCTGTCCCGGCTGGGGTCTTTGGAGAAAGACTCAAGCTGCCGTCTGTCGCAGCCCCCGAGTCCGGTGGGGACGACATTGTTCTTGATGCAGCTCCCACATCTGAAGGAGACGTCAGCATTCCCGCAGCAGCTCCCCGGTCGGAGGGAGGATGCGGAAGAACTGCCAAGGCGGTTGAGGCGGAAATGCCAGGCCAGGCAGAGTACGCCGGTGACCATTCTAACGTCGTTGCACTCGTCCGGGAATGTCAGTGGATGGACCCTATCCTAGCCTACCTGCGGGACAGAGTGATCCTCGACGATGACGCGTCAGCTGAGAAGGTAGCGCAAGGCCAAAGCGCCATACTGGTAGGTGGGGACCAGATTCCGTGGCGCAAACGGAGTTCTACTGAAGTGCGTCACTCAGGAAGCGGGGAGCGAGATCCTCTCTGAGATCCATGGAGGCATGTAGGGAGCCGGGCGTTGGTCAGAAAGGTCTTCCGCCACGGCTTCTATTGGCCAACAGCCCTCCAGGATGCCTTCGAGCTGGTGAGGAGATGCGAAGCGTGCCAATTTCATACCAAGCAGATCCACCGACCGGCCCAGGCGCTGCAAACCATTTCGCTCTCCTGGCCGTTCGCGGTCTGGGGGCTAGATATCCTGGGCCCGTTCCCACGGGCGACTGGGGGCTACATGCATCTGTTCGTCGCCATCGACAAGTTCACCAAGTGGGTGGAAGCATCGCCAGTCCCGGCGATCACATCCGCTGCGGCTATAAGGTTCATGAGGAGCATCTTCGTCTGGTTCAGCGTCGCCAGCAGGATCATCACCGACAATGGCACTCAATTCAAAAGCGCCGAGTTCCAGGATTGGTGTGAAGAGCTGGGCACTAAGCTGTGCTTCGCCTCCGTCGCACATCCGAAGAGCAATGGGCTGGTGGAGCTGGCGAATGCAGAAGTGCTCAAAGAACTCAAGACAAGGGCGTTCGATCGTCTGGAGAAGCGCGGCAAGCGCTGGGCTGAAGAAGTCCCCACTGTGCTGTGGGCACTAAGGACAACCCCCAGCAGAGCTATTGGCGAGACTCCTTTCTTCCTGGTGTATGGTTCTGAGGCGGTGCTCGCGTCAGAGCTCACCTTCGGATCCCCGAGGGTGGCGGCGTTCAGCGAGGACAGAGACCCTGACCAGCATCAGGATGAAGTAAATCTCCTGGAGGAGATCAGAGACAGAGCGGCGATCCGGGCCGCCAGGTATCAGCAGGCCCTGCGCCGTTATCAAGCAAGAAGGGTGCGTGAGAGAACACTGGCAGTAGGTGACCTCGTCCTGCGCCGAGTTCAGGTGCAGGCAGGTAGCAATAAGTTGTCTCCCCCATGGGAGGGCCCTTGAGGTGGTCTCGATATCCGCTTGAGCTCGGTCGGGCTCGCCGAGGATGGTCACGGTGGCGAACACTGAACGTCGAGCAGCTGAGGAAGTTCTACCCGTAGGTAGCTATTTCAGAAGCTTTTTTTTTTGCCTTCCTTTGGAGCCGAGCGGCGAGGTTTCCTTCCTTCCCCGCTCGCCTCGGGGGCTACGATGTACAAAGCCATCTGCAATATAAAGATAAGTTCTGTCTCTCTGTGAGCATCTGTTTTTCGCCTTAAAATGTCTGTTAGAAAACATTCTGTTCAAAACTTGTACCGAGGAAGTACTTAAGGCTGATGGCCCCTTAGTTGCAAAGTCGAACGCTTAAACTTGCGCTGGGCGAGGCGAGGCGGACGGAAGGTGTCGGGGATTAGATTACGGCCCATTGCCATGGCCCACTCCCTGACGGCCCAATCGAACAGCCTACCAGGGCCCAGCTCCTTGGGAGGTTCTATCAGGCCCATGTGCATCCTGCCGAACAGCTTCATGGCTGGCACGGTGCTTAATGGCCTAGGATTCCTGTTTGAGTCCGACTCGACCAGAGTTCTGCACGACTACGTGAAGACCCGGACGTTGGTTTCCCGGATTGGATTAGGAGTCGTGATCCCCAAGATTAGGAGGTTACCTTATCTACCGTAGGTCATATTTGGCATATATGAGTTCGTTACGATCTCGTAGTTAGCCCGGCCCGATATTCCCTCGGTAGGTCGGTTTGCTCCGCACTATATAAACAATGACCCTACGGCGTATTGAGGGGCGAATCCCCTGGCATTGAGTTTTACATCCTAGCATCTAGCTTAGACCTTAGCAGATAGATTTTCGCATACTACTCGTCGAGACCTGCTGATATCGCCGAGCCACCTCTTGTATTCATCTCTGATATATAAGAAAGGCTGGACGTAGGGCTATTATCTCTCCCGAGAGGCCTGAACCAGGATAAAAACCCATGTCTCCTGTTCGTTGCTGTTCGTGGTTGTTCGGCGTGTCTCCTATCTCCTCTTTGAAGAACCTTGGTTGACTTGGGTCGATATCCCAACCGTCGGCAATTTGGCGCCGTCGTGGGGACACGCAGTCGAGCATGTCGAACCCGTCGGCGATCGTAGATACTTCACGAGGGCTACGACTCGGAAGGACGGATGTCTCATCCTGCCGATTCGAGATCGATCTGTTCGGTCTCGAACACTTTCCGCATCCGAGGCGGATGTCTCCGCTTACATGGCGTAGATAGCCTCAGATCGCACTCCGTCATCGGCATTTACTACTGAACCGATGATCTTTACGACGGTTTAGATTTGTCGATTCCAAGGCTATGTCGGTAGATTCCACTGTGGAGACACAGCGATGACACCGCCTAGCATACCTTCGCATGGCCCCGCGAAGATTAACATGGCCGATGTAGGAACCTCTCGAGGATCCGCGCGCCTGTGGCCGGGCGAGGTCGGGCAGATTAACTCGCCGGCATCAAGACGAGGTCGCGCAGTCGCTCGCGAAAGCAAGACGTCATTCGCCGCAGCCTCGACGATTCCATCAATCGACCTTAGCACGGTTTCGCGACGGTAGCGACAGCGTCGCGACCCACCTCGCGTCTTGGCGCTTAAGTCTCCAATGAAGCTTCCTGCTCGGTCAATTCCAGCGTGACCGGACTCGATCAGGCAGTAACGCGGATGGTTCGAGATCCGGGACCCATAGATCAAAGTCGGGAACGGCTCGAAGCTATAGCAACGGTCCTTAGATCCACCAATCAAGCTGATCTCGCCCGCGTAGGCGTCTTTGTACAACTAACCTAGAGCGACAGGCTGAAGGTCTAAAGTCTCTAAGAGAAGTCAACAACTCCTCCAGCAACAAGCACCCAAACTGCCGAATGATTCGGACAGCTCGATCGATCGCGTGACCCCGTCACCATCGGCGATCTTGTCCATGAGCAGGCTACCGTGGTCGCCGCCGCCGCCAAGTCCTCGTAGTCATCACGACCACAGGGGCAAGCGCGCGCGCGATGATCACGGACGGTCCCCTCGTGAGGTGCGCGTCGTCGCCACCACGAGGAAGGAGCGTGGTGGATTGTCCCGGAGAGAGTTTCTCCAGGCCGAGTCATCCCGTTCAGCAGGAGTTCCTCCGCGTAACAAGACCAACGTCTTCTCGAGACTAGGTTCTGCCGATGAAGGTGGTCGGTCATATGCTCTGGGCTGCAGGGCTTTCTCGGCGAGATTCGGCGGTCCGGTGGCCCTCAAAGTTCAAGCCTGGTCACATGGAGAGGTACAATGGGACTCGTAACCCGAGAGAATTCCTTTCCATCTACGCCACGGCCATCATGGCGGCGGGGTGACGAGCTCGTTATGGCTAATTACCTCCGACCGTCCTTGAGGTCTTTGCTCGGACGTGGTCGTTCAATCAGCAGGAGGGTTCCATCGACTCATGGAACCAGACTTTGTGGCGCTCGATCGCTAATTTCCAAAGCTGTTACGTGCGCCCGGGCAAGGAGGATGATCGCACCGGATGATCCGGATGAGCGGGAGACCCTCCGCAACCGTGAAGCGTTTCATTAAGATCCGCAACACGATCCCGAACATCTCGGATGAATCATTGTCCGCGCCTTCAAAAACGGAGTCCGCGACGAGCGGCTCACCCAGATCTCGAGATCAATGAGACTGGACCGCCAACGACTGTTCAAAGGCGGTGACCGCTATGCCAATGCGGCAGAGCGTTCGAGACAAAAAGGCGTTCGACAAGGCGAGCCGCCGCTTGACTGGTGTGGATGAGAAGAAGAAGAGCAAGAACAATGTTCACGGTGACAAGAAGTCCCGGAAGAAGAAGAACAAAGGTGATGCGAACAATACCGTCGCAGTATGGATCGCGACCTCCTCCCAAGGATGGGCGAAGAAGCCCAACAATAATTACAAGGGCAAAAGCACGCTTTCGGAGGCGGACAAGGCAAGAAAGGTCCAAGCGACCGATTTTGCAAGTTCCACCAGCACTACGGGCACGATATACGCCATTGCAGAACTTGGGCGCAAAGCTCGAAGATTTCTACAACGGCAAGGGCCCAATGCCCACCCTGCCGAACAAGGTGATGCGGTAAGGCTAGCGTAAACCGACGATGGTGATCGGGAAGATGATGGTGAATATCAAGAGCCCGTGAACCATATCGCCGTCATTTTGGCGGCTCCTCGCTACACCTCTCGGCGCAGCCTCAAGGAAGCTGCGCCGAGGTCCACAACGTCGAAAAGGCAAAACCTCGGCTGAATCGATGAAGTGGACCGAGGTTCCCATCTCCTTCTCTCGTGAAGATTGCCCCCTTTGGGATGACCAAGCCTCGGCGGCTCCCCATCGGTGGTCGCCCGACCATCGACGAACGCGAGAGTTGGCCGTGTCTTAGTAGACGGCGGGGCGCTTTGGACTTGCTTTTCGCTAAAGTCTTGGGACGAGATGCAAATTCCTCGTTCCAAGTGAAGGAAATCGCAATGCCCTTCTACGGAATTGTTCCGGAGAAGGCATCAAGCCGTTAGGGCAGGTTGTCCCGCCCGCCACCTTCGCAACCCAAGCAACTTCGAGCGAGTTGATCACTTTCGACCGGTCGACTTCCGTCGGCGTACAACGCAATCTTGGGCGAGCCATCTCTAGGTAAGTTTATGGCGTGTCCCACCACGCTTACCATTGCGTGAAGATATCGGGTCCTAACGGTGTGATCACGGTCAAGGGCAACTACAAAGTCTGCTCGGATTGCGACGAGCGATCCCTTGCCCCTGGTCGACCAGCTTCCGCCGCTAGCGATCTGAAGTTCCATGAGACCAAGTCTGCGACGCCTAGGGTCTCCCTTCACCAGGCGTAAACCAAGGAAGTTCATTGCCGCAGCGATACTTCCAAGATAGTTCAATTGGGGCCCAATCTGGACCCCAAATAGGAAAGCGAAGCTCATTGCCTTCCTCCGAGCTAATGCGAGATGTATTAAATCCGGGAGCCATCGACATGCCCGAGTCCCAAGGAGGTAATCGAGCACAAACCGGCTGTCCGTGGGACAAAAGCCCGCTCGCCGAAGCTTCGTCGCTTTTGAATTCAAGCAGGATCATCAAAGATCAGCTCGACAAACCGTCATTCTTTGGGTTCATCCGAAGTTGATCACACCGAGTGGTTAGCCAACCTGTCATTGTAAAGAAGAAAGGCGGCAAGTGGAGGATATGTGTCGATCACACGATCTGAACGCCGCTTGTCCTAAGGACAATTTCCATTGCCTCGTATTGACCCGGTGGTCGATCGATCAAGGACGCCAACTTTCGAGTTTTTAGATGCTTACTCGGTTACCATCAAATTAGCATCTCCCGAGGATGAAGAGAAGCGCCTTCATCACCCCTTCGGCACTTTTCGCTGCTCGACCATGTCTTTCGGTCTGCGCAATGTTGGTGCCACGCCCGGTAGCTTAATGGAGAAGACCTTCCTGCAATGTGGAAAAAACACGGAGGTCTATGTCGGCGACATAGTTGTAAAAACAAGTATGCTCCAGATCATGTAAAAGACACGGCGAGACTTTTCATAATCTCACCAGCATCGAATAAAATTAAATCGAGAGAAGTGTACCTTTGGTGTTCGATCCGAATGTTGCTCGGTTATGTCATTGGCTCGCAAGGTATTTACGCCAACCACGAAAAAATCGAGGCCATTGAAAATATCACGGCTCAACTACCATAAAGGAAATCAGAGCCTCCTTGGGCGGATGGTTGCTCTAAGGTGTTTATTTCCGTCAAAGCGAACGCTGGCTGCCCTTCTTTAAGGCCTGCGCAAGCACAATGGTTTCGAGTGGGCGGAAGAAGCGATAGATCCTTCGAGATGCAAGCGATACTGCCCGATCCTCCCGTCTTGACTACCCCGCGGCATGGCGGCAGCCTCATTGTACCTAGGTTGCACGCCACAAGCGGTGGCCGGTCTTGACGGTTGAAAGGGACAACATCTGGCGACCAATCTATTACGTGAGCGAGGTACTTCACGGATCAAAGGGCGTTACCACGAGGTCCGAAGCTCCTCTATGCCTTGCTCATGTCCTCCAGGAAGCTTCGCCACTACTTCCAGGCGCATCAAATACTGGTCCCGACCACGTTCCCTCTAGGAGAAATCCTACGGAACAAGGAATCTAGCGGACGTATAGCTAAGTGGGCAATGGAACTAGCAGAGTTTGATCTGTTATTTACTGCCCGAACCGCTATTAAGTCACAGGTCCTAGCTGACTTTGTCGCTCAATGGACTTGCCCGCTCAAATCCCAGGAAGCTCCCGAGCAACCTGATGAACCCTCTTGGACCATGTTTTTCGATGGCTCGCGCACTGGAAACTCGGGGGCTGGTTTTGTTCTCATCTCCCCTCAAGGAGAGCAACTCCAGTATTCTATCCAACTACACTTTGCGGCGACTAACAACGCTGCAGAGTACGAGGCCCTCCTCGCCGAACTAAGAGCGTGCAAGTCGCTTGGTGTCCAACGGCTGATTGTGAAGGGAGATTCACGGTGGTCATCAATCAGTTAACAAGGAGTATCGATCTTTGCGATGACTCAATGGCGCGATACCTGGTTGAAGTGAGGAAGTTGGAGCGGCATTTTCGATTTTTCGAAGTGCTCTTCGTGCCCAGGAAGGACAACTTCCTGGCCGACCAGCTATCCAAGTATGGATCCTCACGAGAATTTGCTCCGGCAGGGGTGCTCGTCGAGTACCTTCACAAGCCCTCAACCACGTCTCCGGACGAGGCAACAGAGACAGTGGTCTTTGTCTCCGTTTATCGAAAGCGGTGTCATGGATGGACAACGCCATTTGTCCGGTACCTTGCGGATGGGACCGCCTGACGACGGCCGAAGCGGCGTTCGGCTTACAAGGCGTGCCGCTCCATACAAGCTTGTGGACGGCATCCTTTACCGTCAAGGTGCTCGGGAGTTCTTTCCAAGTGCATCTCGCAGCAGGAGGGTGTGTTCCTTCTTAGGGGCGACACGAGGGTGCTGTGGCAACCACGCCTCCTTCGTAACTACGGTCGACAAAGCGTTTAGCATGGGCTATTATTGGCCCATGCGTTACAAGATGCCCGGACATCGTGACTAAGTGCAAGGCTTGCCAATTTCACGCCGGAAGGCACACAAGCCCGCCAAGAGCTCCAAACAATCCCCATCTTGGCCTTTTTCCACATGGGGCACGGATCGCGCGGCCCATTCCCTAAAGGGTACAAGGGCTATACACACCGCTGTCGCCATAGACACTTTTACAAAGTGGATTGAGGCAGAGCTCTGTAAATCTCTTCACGCCAAAACGGCTGTTCGCATTTTCAAAAGCAACGTGGTCACGCTTTGGGATTCCCCATAAGGCGATCACGGATAACTGTACCGAGCCCAAGCGAGCTATTCTGTGAATCTGCGAGCATTTGGGTACCAAGGTCTGTTCGCCTCGGGCACATCCACGAGCAATGGAGCAATCGGCGAGCTAACGGACAGATAGTCCCGCGGGTCTCTGGCAAAGATCTCGACCACATGGGCTTCACAGAAGAGATCGAGGAGATCTGGATGACGCGGTGAGGGCGATCACCGCAGAAAAGGGTCAAGAAGCTGGGCGAGCAGCTCAAGGCGGCCGGCAGCCGAGTCCGCCAGAGCGAGGCTCACGAGCGATCACCGCGCGCCAAGACCGAGGAGGTCGAGGCCATCGGGCGAGGCGTGGATCGATTCTCAGATAGCCTTCGCCATGCGGTGTGCGAAGACGCCATCTGGAGGATCTTTGTTCGGATTGAGGTTCGCCACCTCCAATCCGCTAATGTTTAAGAAGGCCTCGGCGAAGTCGCCGGAGATCGTAACCCGAGCGATGCGAACTGCTCAAGTCGATTTAACTCTCCTCGGCGGCTCCGAGTATCTTCCTCTTCGGGCGACCTCCGACTTCCGGTGTCGATGTAGCCCTCTTCCTCCCAGATCCTAAGGTCCTCCTCGGTCAGGCTAGTCTTGGTGAACTTAGCCATAGCGTTTCCAGATCGGGCGAGCAAGGTTGGTGGTGGAGCTTGGGTGCTTGATCTTTGGCCTTGGTTGGAATTAGGGCTTAGAGAGGAAAGGCGTGAGAACGAAGTGGCTGGCATGGGCGCTTGGGTGCTTTATAGTCCCGTATAAGCGGCTCTGCAACGGTTTTGTCCCGTAAGCGGCTAGTTTTTACTACAACGGCTAGGTAAAGCGGTGCTTTGTTTTCCTTCTTGCAATGACGGAAGTTACCGTTGGAGTCGATAGCGGCTACTTTTTCCGTGTTTGCATGAAGGTCGAGTGTTTCGCTTTCGGACAGATGTCGTTCCTCGCTCGACGAACGGAGTTGCTCAAGGCCGATCAGGTTTGTCGGTCCCGAACAAGTCTTGTTCGGTTGAACCATGACCTGTTCGGTCACTTGTTGCATGTCTTTATAGCAAACATAGTTTCCTCTTGGGACTTGGAGTCTCAAGAGGATGACCCCACTCTAGTGAGTCCTTCCACTTGAGTCTGGGGGCTAGTGTCGAGGATTAAATTACGCCCATTGCCATGGCCCACTCCCGACGGCCCAATCGAGCAACCTACTAGGGCCCGGCTCCTGGAAGGTTCTATCAGCCCATGTGCATCCTGCGAACAGCTTCTGGACCGCACGGTGCGTGAACGCCTAGGATTAGTGTTTGAGTCCGACTCAACAGTAGTTCTCTGCGGCCACGAGAAGACCGGACGTGGTTTCCCGGATTGGATAGGGAGTCGTGATCCCCAAGATTAGGAGCTTACCTTATCTACCGTAGGTTATATTTGGCATGTATTGAGTTCGTTACGATCTCGTAGTTAGCCCGGCCCGATATTCCTCGGTAGGTCGGTTTGCTCCGTACTATATAAACAGGGCCCCTTTTGGCGTTTAAGGGATCCATGGCATTGAGTTTTACATCTTAGCTTCTGGCTTAGACCCTTAGCAGATAGATTTTCGCATACTACTCGCCGAGACCTGCTGATCTCGCCGAGTTCCACCTTGTAATCCTCTTTGATATAAAGAAAGGCTGGACGTAGGGCTATTATCTCTCCTGAGAGGCCTGAACCAGGATAAAAACCATGTCTCCTGTTCGTTGCTGTTCGTGGTTGTTTGGCGTGTCTCCTATCTCAATCTTCAAGAACCTTAGCGACTTGAGATCGATATCTCAACCGTCGACACATACACTGTCTTCGCATATGCACATTCCGTATCTCACCAGCCTGGCTGAGTTGAACGGGCCAGGCTCATGAGAGAACGCAACCAAACAGCCTATTTATGTTCGCATTTAGTTTGGTTGTTTCCTTTAGTCTTCGGATTGCCAAAATTGGCTGCACCAAACCACCAATAGTCACTAATCTCAAACTCTCCCATCCCACCAGTGAGCTGATATCCTCTGCCGTAATGGCGATGCGATTCTGAGCACCGACACGTGGGCCCCAAAGGATGTGGCCCACCGACGGTGCCGTAATAAAGCAATACCATAACGGCATAGAATCCCTCGGGCCCCACCAGTAGAGCAGCAAGCGGGGAAGTCATATATGGGAGTAGGGCTGGAACAAAAGCTCGTTTTCTGATTTTTTGGCTCGGTTTAAAATTTCATCCGATTCAATTTTGGATTGTTCCAACATTAAAATTAGTCAATTTTAGACAACCTTGAAATGCATTTTGAATCGGCTCCGGCTCGGCTCGTGGGCTCGGTTGTAAATTTACCCTCAAAAAACAACTAAAATCATATAGAATCAATCTGCATCAATTTTAGAAGAGGCTCGGGAAAAGCTTGGTTCCACCCCTATATGGGAGTACGAATTAATGTGCAAACCGAAAACTAGACAGCGATTCCGTGCCAATTCATTTAGATCCAAGCTTGTAGGTCCATTGTTTGTACATTTGTTTCCTCTCAAGGGTCTAATTGCAAAATGTATAGGGTCAAGTGTAAAAACTGCACACTTTTGAACTGAAAACCGACCACCGAACCGAGATGAACCAAAACCGAACTCAACTGTCGGTTGTTCGGTTTTCGGTGTCGGTTTTGGTTTTTGGGAGGTTCGGTTTTGGTGTTGATTTTCAAGCACCACCGAAAATGAACCATTGATAAAACCGACTTGGGCCATCAGTTTCGGCTCAGCTCTCTACAGCGCGCCACCCAACTCACCAGGAAATTACGATGCATGACACTCTTTAAAATTTATGATTTCACGTATGACATTCTGACCCACTATCATATGCTCAGATGGTCCCACATGTCAAACTCATATTTATCAACGCACATGAATTTAGTGTCATCCATCGTATTTTGTCCACCTCCAAAGTCCACAGTCCGCACAACCACACGCACGGTCGCACACTCGATCTGGATCTTCTGCCTTTGGGCGTTAAACGGCATGGTGCCTTTTGACCTACCATGCCAACGCGCCCGCGAGTGCACGTGTGCAGGCGGCGATGGGAGTACGCGTGCGCTCGTGCGCGCTAGCATCGTAGGTCAAAAGGCAGAGGATCCGGATTGGTCGCCGCCCACCCAACGTCTCATCGTCGCTCACCAATCACGCATGCCTCCTCCAAAACCTATCCCTCCCACTCCTAGTTCCAGGTCCTAGTTCTTAAATAAAATTTATGTGGGCCCACCCCCTTCCTGTGGATAACATAGACCCCGGGTACCCACACGACGGGCCTAAGAGACCACCCAACAGGGGATGGACCAAGTTGGGTGGATGAGGACGAGTACCACTCGGACTATAGAAGATTTGCTCGGCAAGAAAAGACATAAAGATAGAAGTCTATCCCTAATAGGGAAGATACATTTGTAATCCCGGATAACTACATGTTTGGTTAGAGGATAGATATAGGAATCCTACCTCGTAACCGACCAGGACTGCTCCTTGTAACCCCACCCCCTCCACTATATAAAGGACGGTAGGGGGCCATAGTTTGGCATCCAATCTAATACCCTCGTCTCATAACACAACTTGAGACCGAGAACACAACATACGAGAGATCCCCTAATCATCTTGTACACATATACCCCATATAAATCCCAGAGCACATGACCAGGGTATTACCTCCACCGGGAGGGCCTTAACCGGCATAAAAAGGACCCCCTGTCTTGTGCTACCATCGAGTTTGGATCTTATGCATCGCTCCATATATAATCATTGCCGACAATAACTCCCGGTTAGCTACCCATCGACAGTTGGTGCGCCAGGTAGGGACAGCGTCAATATCAATCTCATCAAGCTCGATGGCATCGAAAAACAACATTGTCGTCGTCCCCGGCCAGGCTTTCCGCTTCGGGAGCCGACTGCATGTTCACCGACTTCGGCGACCGCTCCTCTCAGATTCGGATTAGATCCAATCAGGGGGAACTACAACAGCACCTCCCACTTGGGTTGGGGAACGCCACGGCCATCTACTCATAAGTAGTACGCCAAGGGCTCACTTCCCGACTCGGATACGGCGACGGCTCGAAGACAGATTCCGGACACGATCTTGTTTCTCTGACTCCCGTTGATCTAGAAGGAATTTTGGGATGAGACTAGATGCGTTGGAAAGATAATTTCGTCAGCTTTCCGTGAAGCCCATGCACATCCAAAACAGAGTCCGGATGTGTCCATGGTGGCGCTTTGAAGGCAGATTGCGCGGGAAGGTCGCGAATCTCAGCAAGCTCGTAAAACCCATCAGCGGAGGCTGCGGCACGTGATGAGGTCGTGATACACCTCCAAGGACGTCAAGGATCACCAAGACGCTTATTCAAACAATCGACGACCAACACTTCTTTCGAACTCGGATTCGATCCAGTCTGAGGAGTATATCGACATTGCTTCGTCTGGACTCTCGGTCGGGTCGAGGAACGCCGCCGCCACCTACTCCCGAGTGGTGTGCCGGGGGCTTAATTCTCAATTCGGATACGAAGAGGATCTAACCAAGAACAAGTTGAAGATGGTGGATGCCTTCAGCAGTAAACCACACGTACTCGACGACAGAGTCGCTCTTTTGGACTCGAACCAGATCCATCAAAAGAAAGCTTCGTCGTCACTATAATTCAACTCCCGTTCGATTTGAGGAACGCCGCCAACACCTACTCCTAAGTGGTGTGCCGCACGGCTCAATTCCCAACTCGGATACGGCGAGGACTTAATCAAGGACCTCCACAACACTTTCGCGGGTTCGGACATGATCCAATCAGGGGAAGGAATCGACATCGCTTCACTCGGGCTTCCATTCAGGTTATGGAACGCCGCTGCTACTTACGCACGGATTGGTTTCTGGCTTGGATATGGAGAGACTCAGATTGAAGATTCTCGAGTGGTGGCCGCGACTATCACAACGATTAATAGATTTATCATCGCCTTCATCCTCGGCAAGACTTTTTGCTTCGGGAGCGTCGACTTCGTCACCGGCAAGACTTCGGCAAGATTATGCCCTTGGACTAGGACCAGATCCGATCTAAGGAAAACTTCATCAACAACCGGCCCAGAATTCTCTTTAGGTTCAAGGACGCCGCCACCGCATACCAACGCGTATTGCGCCGGAGGCCTAAGCTTGCTCTTTTGGACTGGGAGAGACTTCACCAACATATCAAGATCTACTCTTTCGGACTCGGACAAGATTCGATACGGGAGGTACTTCAACAGCGCTTCACTTGGAGTCCTGGTCGTGCTGGGAAACGCCACCGCCGCCGCCTACCAACGAGTAGTGCGCGGGAGGCTTAATTTCCTACTCGGATACGGTGAGGTCCCGATGAAGAACGAATCTCGGATGGTGACCGCATCAGTAGCAAATCACTTGGACTCGACGATCATGGTGTCCATTCGTGTGACGCCGGCTTCATCAGCCGCAAGACGAACGTGAGTAGAAGATGTGATTTGTTCTCGTTGATAATCTGGACGGAACTTGTATCGTGATTTTTCGTTGACTTAGAAGGAGTTTCGGGGTGACATAAGATGCGTCAGAAGGCTTATCTTATTATCTTTCCAACGAATCCAATAACGCCAAAATCCTTGTTTGGATGAGACTGTAACGCCTATTTGAAAGCAGATTGCGCAGAAAAAGGTTGCGAATTTCGGCGAGCTCGTAAAGCTCGTCGGTGCCAGCCACGGCATGAGTATTGGTCGTGCCACATCTCGTGGGACGTTGAAGACCAGTGAGGCATTTATCGACTTTCGTCAAGCTACACTAACCGCGTGAAGATCATTTACGACTACGGTCGACTTCGCCGACCACGGGCGAAACCTCAGCGAGCATGTGTTGTTCGACGCCAACCACGACGTGTGCTGATCGGTGTTGATCAAGATTTGAACGATTACTTCTGCTGCTTGGTTACACGTCTACGCCCATGCTATGAGTACCCAAGTGTTCAGCTCGGCAGTACGCTATTGTGCGCCATCGCGCGCCCGGTATGGCTACATGTCTACGCATCCAAGTCTACGGCTCGGCGAAAAGGCACTCGGCTACACGACTACGCCCGCGCTATGAGCGTCCAAGTATTCAGCTCGGCTGAATGCCATCACACGCCATGAGCGCTCGGTATGGTTACACACCTAGGCCACCAAGTCTACGGCTTGGTTGTACGCCATCGCACGCCACGAGCGCCCGGTACGGCTACACGCCTACGCCACCATGTTTACGGCTCGGCTATACGCCATCGCACGCCGCGAGCGCTCGGTACGGTTACATGCGTACGCCACCTAGTCTATGGCTTGGCTGTACGCCACCACAAGCCACGAGCGCCCGGTACGACTATACGCCTACGCGACAAGCCACTTGGCTACATGCCTTCGTCCGCGCTATGAGCGCCTAAGTCCTCAACTCGGCTATACGCCATCGCGAGCCATGAGTGCCCGGTACGGCTACATGCCTACGCCTCCAAATATATGACTCGATGACACGCCACTTGGCTACACGCCTACGCCTCCAAGTCTACGGCTTGGCGACTAGCTACTCGGCTACACGCATACTCCCTCGCTATGAGCGCCCAAGTCTTCAGCTCGGCTGTACGCCATCGCGCGCCACGAGCGTCCGATACGGCTTCAAGCCTACGCTTTCAAGTATACGGCTCGGCGACATGCTGCTTGGCTGTATGCCATCACACGTCACGAGCGCCCGGTACGACTACACGCCTAAGCCCCCAAGTCTACGGCTCAGCTATACGCCTACACCAGAGCTAAGTTCTCATTAACATAATTTTTTCATATAAATCTAAGTTATTTCTTGACTTGCTACTTAGTCGGTTTCCAACTGAGTAGTAAGTCGGGGGCTACACCTAATAGGTGCACTTGCGTGCACTTTTGCTGCTCTCTCTTAATGATCACAAATGAATTCGAGTGATTATTCTGAGTAGTGAAGCTCTGACCCACGAACGACGAACTCTAGTCACTCGATACGCGTGCCTGGGAAAAGAGCCATGAGCCAATTCCCGACTCCCAGAGACTAGACTAGTCAGGCTGCGTGCATGACAAAAGGAAGATTACTTAGAGAAATTAAAGATCTAAAAAGAAAAAGTAATAAAAGCATAAAAATTACGTAAATAAAGCAATCGGACCTTACATCCGATTGATTATTTTTTCATCCAGATACTGCCTAAATCCTACATGTACATGTTAGAGGGGTTCATGAGTTTTACCTTATCAAGTACCTTCTACGACTCCATATATGAGTAAGAAGGATCTACGCAATGAGCGACAACTACGGCTTGGCGAGCACCTGGCACGGCAACAAGCTTACGCCCGCGCCTCGACAGTCCAAATCTATAGCTCAACGAGCGCCCGGCATGGCTACGCCCCTATGCCCGCTCCTCGAGTGTTTAAGTCTATAGCACAGCTATACGCCCATGCCAACTTCGGTACAGCTATACGCTTATGCCTCTGGCCACAGGCCACCATGCGTCCTGAGCGCTAACTACGGCCTTCTAGCTGCACGTCACAACCGGTGGCTACAAGCGCAGTCCGGCTAAGCCAAAATCAGCCTCAGTACACTCCATGTCGGGTCGACTACCGGCAGAGCTACAAAAAAACACTCATCTCTTTGTATACCCCATGTTGGGTCACTAGTTGGTCACTGCATGTCAGGATCAGATACCATTGATGTCGGGATTGAGTTTCGATGGTATGCTCCAGTCGGGGCCGGCGCTATACACCACAACCCGGGTATGGATACCATATGGCCAAACACTATCCTTAAGGTTTGCCCCATGGTGGGGCCATCAACTGTATCCTACTCCGGTCGGGTACAGGTACCGCTTGGCTGACAACAATGATATGCCCCATGTTGGGACACTAGCTGTGTGCCGCACCAATTGGATATAGGTATCATTGGACCAAACCCTATCTAGATGGTACGCTCCATGTTGGGCCAATCGCTTTACTTTATGAGTATAGGTACCAGATGGTTAAAAAACGGTATGCCCTTTGGTGCCACCAGCTGTATCCCACTCCGGTTGGGTACAGGTACCACTCGGCTCTTCGGCCAAAACCACGGTATGCCCTCAGGGGCCACCAGCTGTATCCCACTCCGGTCGGGTAAAGGTACCGCTCGGCTCTTTAGCCTAAAACCAATGGTACGCCCCATGTTGGGGTGCCAGCTTTACATCGCAAGACGAGTACAGGTACCACTTCATCAAAATCAAAGTGATACGCCTTACAAAGAGCCGACCGCCAGAACTCCGGCAATCCTAGGCTGGGTATCACTAACTGCTCTCAGGATCTCTATGAGTTCTTCACGGTCTCCTTGCAGATAATGGGTAGAATCCAGTCGAGAAGAAGCATCAATAGTCTACAAGCACTCGACATGAAGCATGACTCATCCAAGGTGCGGTAAAGAGCAGCAGCAACTCGACTATGAAGCACTCAGAGGCTACTATGGGTAACATAGACCCGGGTACCCGCACGGCGAGCCTAAGAGACCATTCGACAGGGGATGGACCAAGTTCGGGTGGATGAAGACGGTACCACTCGGACTCTAGAAGAGTTGCTCGGTAAGAAAAGACACAGATAGAAGTCTATCCCTAATAGGGAAGATACATTTGTAATTCCGAATAACTACATATTTGGTTAGAGGATAGAGATAGAAATTCTACCTCGTAACTGACCAAGACTCCTTATAACCTCACCCCCTTCACTATATAAAGGAGGGTAGGGGCCATAGTTTGGCATCCAATCCAATACCTTTGCCTCAAAACACAACTTGAGGCCAAGAACACAACATACGAGAGATCTCTTGATCATCTTGTACACATATATCCCCACATAATCCTAGAGCACAGGACTAGGGTATTATCTCCACCATGGAGGCTCGACTTGTATAAAAAGACTTCGCCTCTTGGCTACCATCGAGTTTGGATCACAAGATCATCCCATATATAATCATTGACGACGAAAACCCCCGGTTAGCTACCCGTCGACACTTCCCTTTTTTTTTCTTTCTCTCTTTTCCTTTTCTTTCTTTTTCTTTTCTTCTTCCCTTTTCCTTTCTTTTTATGTCGGCTCTGTCTTCTTCATCTGGAGCCTATGCACCCCTCATCCTCACCGCGCGTACTGACCACGCCACCGCCGGCCCCACCTCCTTGTCCTCTTCCTGCAACTGGCTCGCCGTCAACCCCACCACTGTCGGCCCAAGCTTGCTCGCCATCGCCTATAAATACCGACGACCCCGCTGCATTTCTCTTCCCTTCTTCCACCTCTCTTTCCAGCCGCCGTCATGCACCATCCCCGCTGGTAAGCCTCCACGGTGAGTACCACCTCTTCTCCTCCTCCAGGTGCCGGCCCGAGTTCCTCCTCCGCCACCTTCATCCCGGAGCTGCCCCGAACACCATCGCCGCCGCAGTTTCCCTTTCACCGGAGCCACCCCATGCCGCCCTGCCGGCTGGCGTCGCCTAGGCCCCAATTCACACCGCCCCAATCTCTCCCCTCACCAACTGCAGCTGCACATATCATCTACACCCCTCTTGCAACGCCGGCCAGCCCTCTCCGCCGCGCGCCGCCACTTTCTTCCGCCTATGCCGCCGCCGGCACCTCCTCTAGCTCCCTCTTGTCGCCCTCTCACTTCCCCTCTGACCCCCACGCCGGAGCGCCGCCGCCGTCGCCGGAATCCCACCGCCCAAGCCGTGTTCCGCCCCTCCCCAGTTTATCTCGCCGCCAGTGGGCCCGACTCATAAGCGCCTCTTCCCCGCTCCCCCTCCGCATCAGCGCAGGCTGAACGGGCCGAGCCACACTCCTTGCCGCGCAACCGCCCAACAGCGAGCCGGCCCAGCCAAACAGGCCGAAGCCCAGCCGGCCAGCTGCGTCCTCGTGCGCGCGTCGCAGGCCCTCCAATGCCGCGCCGGCCCTTTTCTATTTTTGCTTTATTTTAGATAGTAAATAATTGTTGTTTTATATATTTTTCAATATAACTCCAAATCCAGAAAAATAAATTTCTAAAAATTCATAAAAATGCAAACTTTAATTTAAAAATGTCATTTGCCTGATGTTAGTTTTTCCCATATTTCTTTTGGAAATGACATTTTAAAGAAAACCACGACAGAACACCGTGAGTATTGTTTTGGGTTTTCGCAGTAAAACGCTATGAAGTGATTGAGTTAGCATGATGGTTTGTCATGAGAATGTGATATTTATATGGCGGCTATCACTGAGATTATGATTTTGACATGGTGGATAGCCATGAGACTCTGATTGCTTTGGCGGTTAGCCCTGATATTGGATTGATGTGGTGGATAGGCATGCGATTATGGTTGCACATGCTAGGTAGCCATGAGTTGCCCATGTTGGATTAAAACCGGTGGGTAGCCGGAGATTTAAAAGAAAGATATTTGTTTTAACTTTTCATAACTCTTTGTAAAATATAGGAAAATTTGTAAAGTTAGCTTTCCGCAAAAGAAACCCTAATTCCTCCATGGCTAAGCCTTCACATGCATATGTCAATTTGGTTTTGCGAGTATTTGCACATATACTCACCCTCGCATTCATTCGTGGGGCTACTCATTCCAACGACCAAGTCCAGAGGCTCAGTGTTACGGCCCGGATAAAGGTGAGCCAGAAGATGACGACTTTACCGATGGTGTTCAAGACGTGGATTACTCTGACACATAGGATCGCTACTGTAAGGATCCTAGGCCGAGAGGGGGGGTGAATCGGCACTTTTCAAATTTTACTTCTCTCGATTCGTTTGATTTACTTAGTCAAATTAAGATCCCAAGCTATCGATTGACCTAGAGTCTAGTTTCTAAGTGATCACAATAATGCTGGCGACTACTAGGAGGCTCGATGGCACTCACATGCAAGCGATCAAGACAATATCGTAATTAAACAAGTGTGATGAGGAGGCATAACCGAGATGTTTATCAAGTTGATTGCTCAACACATGAGCACCCACGTCTCCGTTGAGGAAACTTCTCACAGAGAAGTCGGGACTCTCTCGCCCCTAGCCCTCAATCCACTTGCGGTAGCTCTTCACCAACACATGGTGGCGAGCTCCAAGCCTTCACACAGAGGCGAGTTCTCTCTGGCGAGAGCACTCACACCCACCGCCCGCACCACACACGGCACCGACCACCGACACACGGTGGGTTTCTGTCTCAACACATGAGACACCCCAACACATGGAGGATTTGGCTCCGACACACGGAAACCGTGGCACCCCGACACACGGAGATGGCCGCCGACACACGGCGGACTTGTGCCTCCAACGGATGGAGCGGATGTTGTCGTCACGGTTGATGAAGCCCGTGGCGTGACGACGATCTCTCGGTGGCGAAGTCCCAAGAGCACAAGATCGAGATCGCTCTCACCACTACCCCTTCTCACTCCCCATGAAAACTAGGGCAAAAACACCATGGGAGATGGAAACCTTGAGATGATGGGAGGAGGTAGGGATCACCTTCTTCTTCTCCTTCCTCTCTTCTTCTCCTCTCAATCTCTCAAGCACATGGAACCCTAGGTGGAGGTGGGTGCCATGGGAGGAGCTCTCATGGGTGGCTAAGGCAAGGGGTGGTCGCTAATGATGGCTCTCTCGTTTTCTCCGTACACCAAGCCCCTATTTATAGCCCAAGGCGAAACCCTAGAAATGGACGGTCCAGATTAAATCGCGAGGTTCAGATCGCCTATCGGACGCCGTCCGGCCGCCGTCTGACGCCGTCCGGCAGTAAGGTCGAGGCCATTTTGTGCCGTCGGGCCGCCGTCCGTGGTGATCGGACGCGTTCGGCAGAAGCCGCTGCAGCAGCGTGAAACAGGCGCCCGCCAAGTGTTGATTCTGGGTTTAGCTGCCATCGGACGCGTCCGGGCTGGGTCGACGCCGTCCGACAAGTAGGGTGGCGGCCGTCGGGACTTCGCCAGACGCCGTCCGATGCTCCTCGCCGTCGATTTTCTACTTCACGGACGCCGTCCGGTCTCGATCGGACGCCGTCCAAGCGTGGACGGTTCGTTGAGACTTAGCCATTTTCGAGCTCGCTCTTTGGGAATCCCTATTGCCGGACGCCGTCCGGTGGCGGTCGGACGCCGTCCGCAGAGCGCGTATTTCCGGACTTAGCCAAATTTTGGCTTGGGCTCACGGACGCCGTCCGATGGCGATCGGATATTTGTTCGACAGAGGCTAAATTTACCGACTTCGCCTCGCTTCGCCTCTCTCGTCACCACGCTCGGGTCAAGGGACAATTTGTCGATTTGTGGACTGGCGGGAGGTTCAAATCATTTGGGCGGGAGGTTTCGCGCCTAAACAGAATATTTGGCTTGGGAACTTGGTGGCTACGAAACCCTGAACAGCTGTCACTCCCCCGAACTCTCCCGAACTCTCTCGAACCTAGACAGGTGGACTCGCTCTAGATGATTCGCTAAAGGCTAATACCTGGCACTCTAGGAACCCCTATGACCTGTGCTCAGTGGGACCCTGCAACCAGAGAGATGTAGTTGAGCTAAAGACGCACACAAGGAAAATAGAAGAACTATTAAACAAAGATCCTTATCCTTGGCGTTCCAGCTGTACGGTCTAGTTGCCATCAATTACCAAAATCAATTAGCCCATGGGAGGCTTGATCTTACAATCTCCCCCTTTTTGGTAATTGATGACAACACCTGCAAATCCAACATGACCAGGCAAACAAAATACAATCTCTGGTGCAATTGGTTAGTTCAGAAACATTGCACGCCATTCAACACATACAAGATACTAGGCCAATTAATAGAGTGTATGTGAGACTAGAGCTCCCCCTAAATTAATGCATACCACTTGAAAATTCATCACATTTCATGGAGCAAAGCATCTCCATCCAAATCTCTATCCTAGGAGCAAAGCATCTCCTAAACCTACCACTTGTAACCAAAATCAATTCAATTCTCCCCAAGCATTTCAATTTTCCCAAGCATCCAAAACATGTACATGGATTTGCTATTATTTCTCCCCCTTTGTCATTAATGACCAGAAAGTAGCAAAACAAGGGAGTGAGAACTAATTAAGCGCTTTGGAAGTTATACTAGTGCAAACACGCCGATAAGTTCATCACACTCAAAATATAGCCATCTCAAGGTCACAATGTCACAAGATCAATTAGAGCCAAATTGGTAGATGTGTAATTCAAGTTATTATGACCTAGAGCTAATATAAGATGAACAATAGCTAGAAGTATCATGAGTTGCTCCAAAATTCAAAGGAAGACACATGATGCACCATAGCACTAGAAGATGCACTCCAAGCTACACTGTCTATCACAAAGCGTATTTGAGACTAAAACATTTTGGTTGAGCTCATTATTGAAAAGTTTCACATTTTTCATCTTGCATTTTCTCAAATTTACTATGTCTCAAACCATAGGCGACGCCACCCAGCATGACACTGAAAATGAGCGTCTCGGTCATCCAAAGCTCCCCCTAAGTTCATGTCTAGTGCAATGGCAAGCTATCTCATCGAGGAGTCATTGGTGAGACATGCTTAATCATATTTTCGCACATTTTGTAAATATGGCTCAACATTTTCTCAAAATTGCTCAATTCAGCGAAGTATAGACATGTGCAAAATGGAAGAACACAATCTAGGCTTAGAAGCACATGATCAACCAAAGAGTTTAGAGCATTCAAATGAGACTAGAAGCTATAGTTCTCCTAACACAAGCTCATGGTTTTTCAATTACATGATATGTTGAGTTAAGCACCAGTTGAGCTAGTGACAAGGTAAACACATGCTATAGCGATCAATTTAGTGTGATGAAAGTATAGGCAATGAATAACCTCCAGTATAACAGGCAAGGCACCTAAATGCTCCAACTGGCTTCAAAAGATTTTGCAATGAATGACATAGCCACGCGACCAACTCATGCTATGTTTGACTTGTCTAAAATGTTCAGTTCATTTCTCAATTTGCAGAAGCGTGCCTCATCGAGTGGCTTGGTGAATATGTCGGCAATTTGGTCCTCTGTTCAAGCGTGTTCAAGCACAATGTAAGCCCTTTGTCACATGATCCGAAGGAAATGGTGACGGACATCAATGTGCTTGGTCCGTGAGTGTTGGACCGGGTTGCACGCTATCTTCACCGCGCCTCGTTGTCGCATAGGAGAGGCACGTGATCAAGTTTAAGCCCAAAGTCAAACAATGATCGTGTCAAGTAAAGAAGTTGTGACAACAACTCCCGCCGCTATATACTCGGCCTCAGTGAGAGATAGCGCCACGGAGTTCTGTTTCTTTGACGCCCATGACACAAGACACCTACCCGTAAAGTGACACGCCGGAAGTGCTTTTGCGTCGATCTTGCACCGGCATAATCTGAGTCGAGAATAGCCTAGGAGCTCAAACCGCGCACCCTTCGGGAACCAAATTCTATGCTAGGTGTGTGTTTGAGATATCGAAGGATTCGCTTTACTGACGATCATATGTATTTCTCTAGGGAGGCTTGAAATCTAGCGCACATACACACACTAAACATGATGTCCGGCCTAGATGCAGTCAAGTATAACAAAGCACCAATCATGGAACGATAAAGCTTTTGGTCGACATGTTTACCTTCTTGATTGAGGTCGAGGTGGCAGTTCGTTCCCATTGGTGTTCGAATTGGCTTGCAATCCTCCATGTTGAAGCGTTTGAGCAGGTCGTGGATGTACTTCTCTTGACACATGAATGTCCCAGTCTTGAGTTGCTTGATTTGAAATTCCAAGAAGAAGTTCAATTCTCCCATCATTGACATCTCGAACTCCTTTCTCATCATGTTGCTGAACTCGTTGACCAAGGACTCATTTGTGCTACCGAAGATGATATCATCCACGTAGACCTGGCATAAGAACAGATCCCCATCCACCACCTTAGTGAATAGAGTCGTGTCGACCCTTCCGACTGTGAATCCCTTGCCGATCAGAAAGTCCCTTAGCCTCTCGTACCATGCCCTGGGAGCTTGCTTGAGACCATATAAAGCCTTCGACAGTTTGAACACATGGTCAGGGTAATGAGGATCTTCAAACCCCGGAGGCTGCTCCACATACACTAGCTCTCCAATGTACCCGTTGAGGAAGGCACTCTTCACATCCATTTGTTTGAGGATGATGTTGTGACATGTAGAGAATGCCACAAGCAACTGATAGCCTCCAGACGAGCCACAAGGAGCATAGGTGTCACCACAGTCAACTCCCTCAATCTGTGTGAAACCCTGGGCGACCAATCTAGCCTTGTTGCGCACCACCACCCAAGTTCATCTTGCTTATTCTTGAAAACCCACTTGGTGCCAATCACGTTGCAATCGCTTGGTCTTTCCACTAAGATCCGGACTTTGTTCCTCTCAAAGTTGTTCACTCCTCGTGCATAGCATTGATCCGGTCGAGGTCACTAAGAGCCTCTTCCACTTTCTTTGGCTCAAGCTCAGACACAAACGTCGTGTGCTCACAGAGCTTGCCAAAGCACCGACCTCACCGACGCTAGCTGTCCTTGACCTTGTTTGCACACCTTGAGTCAATTCCCCAATCACTTGATCAGCTGGATGATCACGAGCTATGGTGTGATGGGTCTTGATCAACTGAGGTGGTAGCTCGGTACCGACTCGTGATCCGCTCACAAGTCAGATGTCGCCTCGGGCGGCTCCACACTTGAGCTGTCTTGAGGCAATGCTCCCCCTGAGTCTGGCATTGGTTCAGGGGTGAGAGGTGATGGAACTGTCTCGATCTCCCTCTGAACCTCTAATGGCCTCACATCACCAAAGCAGCATCTCCTCCACCGCTCTTGCCAATCGCTCACCGTCCACATCATCCAAGTTCTCATGCTCTCCTTGGCTCCCATTGATTCGTCGAACTTCACATCGCAGTCTCCTCAATCGACGGCCGCTCTCGTTGTACACCACGAAGGAAGACCCTCGGCCGAGTACCCCAAGAAGACTCCGTGTCCACTCGCTCTCGAACTTGCCCAAGTGCTCCCGCTTCTTCTTGATGTAGACCTTGCACCAAAAACCACAAGTAGGAGACATTGGGTCGTCTTCCTACTAGCAACTCGTGGACGCGTCTTCTTCAGAGCTTGTGAAGGTACTGACTGTTGATGCAAAGGACAGTTGTGTTGATCGCTTCACCCGAGCAGATGTGAAGTCTTGTACTCATCCAACATTGTCCTTGCCATCTCGATGAGCGTCCTGTTCTTCCTCTCAACCACCCCATTTTGCTGAGGGGTGTAGGTAGCTGAGAACTGATGATCAATCCCTAACTCATCACAGAAGATCTCAACAGAAGTGTTAGTGAACTCCGTCCCATTGTCACTTCTCACCTTCTTGAGGGTACAATCAAACGCATTTTGGGCTTTCTTTATAAACTTTTTGAAAACATCTCCAGTTGGAGTTTTGTCAGGTAGAAAGAAGACCCAGATGTATCGGGAGAAGTCGTCAACAATAACCAAGCAATAGAGATTTCCCCCGATACTCACATAGGTAGTTGGCCCAAAAAGATCCATGTGTAAAAGCTCAAGAGGTCGAGATGTAGACATGACATTCTTGGCAGGATGTGAGCTTGCCACTTGCTTGCCGGCCTGACAGGCACTGCATAGCTTGTCTTTCTCGAATGTCACATCTTGCACACCAAGAATCAACTCGTTTTTGAAAAGTTTCTTCAAATTTGCCATGCCGACATGCCCAAGACGTCTATGCCAAAGCCAACCAAGAGAGACTTTGGCGACAAGACAAGTCGAGACGGATCTGGCGGAGCTCATTAAAGTTCACAAGAAACAAGTTTTCAAAACGAAAGCCTTTGAACACAAGTTTTTCATTTTGTCCAAAACCAACAAACCCTCGGTGAGAAATTGCAATGGAACCCCAAATCACATATTTGGGCCACAGAGAGGAGGTTATAGCTCAAAGTTTTCACAAGTAGCACATTATCAATTGAAAGATCTCAAGAAATTGCTACCTTCCAGCTCCAAGAACCTTGCTCTTGCTTCCATCTCCAAAAGTGACCTTGGGGAATCTTGCCTTCCTCCCTAATGAGGTGAACAACAGGGGTTGCTTGGTCATGTGTTGGGTGCACCCACCGTCAATGATCCAATGGCACCCTCCACTCCTAGTAGTTCACTGTCATGAGAGAAGATCACTTATGTGACTCGTGGACCCACACGGGGAGGTCCCCGAGGGTTAGCCTTCATACCAGAAGCAACACGACCAAAGCGATCAATCAATGACTTAGGCACCCAAACATGTGCCTTGTGCTCATTCTCAGACTTGAGCCCAACAAATCTAGCAGTCATCCTACCCTGATCATTTTTCTTGAGCAAGTATTGATCATACAACTCGGTATGTGCTCTAGGGAATCTTGGTTGTGTGTGAATGAGAGTGTTGCGGTTTTGGTTCCTAGGTGGATGTGTCCTACCAATGTTGTGCCTAGGAGGTCCATTCCAGAAGTTTTGCCTAGGTGATTGCCAAGTGTTGTGATACCTAGGACCTTGCCAGTTGTTATAAGATCTAGGACCATATTGCCAAGCACTATTGTTTCTTTGCTGCCATGTGAAGTTATAGTGCCTAGGAGGTCCTTGCCAAGTGTTGTGCCCATTGTGCATTCTAGAAACATTGTTGCTAGTGTGCAAGTTGTTACCATGCCTCTTCTTGGGATGAGCCTGATAGTAACCTTGCCTATGGGTAGATGCTCGAGTAACACTTGATTTCTTCCTCCCCTTTGGCTTCTCAGGGGTAAAACCCAAGCCACCCTTTTGGGAAGGTTTTCTTTGTTCCTTGAGCATCTTATCCAAAGCTAGGCTACCCTCATAGCACTTCCCAAGCCCCTTATCAAATTTCTCAAGTTTAGACTTCAACTCAGCATTTTCAATAGCAAGCTTACTAGCAGCTAGTGCAAATTTACAATTATCAGGTGTACACACTAGTGCATTGCTAGAAGAACCGCTAGAAGTGGAAGCCAATACAGTGCAATCATGGACAACCTCAGGGCAAGCAAGAGTCAAATCAATAACAGTGCAATAGCAATGTAAGTAGCGAGGCATGGCACAAGCAAAGATCCAAAGCATCAACAGGTGTATCAACTAATTGAGCAAGAGGCAAAGCAACCAACTCATCATTCTTAGCAAGAAGTGTCTCATGGTTCTCCCTAAGTGCATGATAAGTAGTCATGAGATCATCTAGGGATTCATTCAAAGCATCGCGCTCTTGTTCTAGCACATTGCACTTAGATGACAGATTCTTGTTAGAACCTAGCAAAGTATCATGCTCAGATTCTAAGCTATCACATCTAGACACAAGGTTTTTGCACTTAGTTTGCAAAGTAATCAAGGTTTTACCAAGCTCAAGATTCTTTAGTGTCTCATGCTTATAGCGCTCACAAGCTTCCCTAAGACAATCACGCATGCCTTCAACATCCTCATCGAGTCGAAAGAGTCGCCACCTCGCCACTAGGTCGAGCCATCGTGCACTTGGAAGTACCGGGAGGAGTCGGTGAAGCCTTTGCCGATGTAGAGGAAGTAGTGGAAGAAGCCCCATCGTCATCGAATACCATTCTCGAGCCTCGATGGACCGCCGTAAGACATCTTGGAGCAGTAGATCGGAGGAGGTGGCATGACTCGGCTATCGCCATGGTGGCCAACTCTTGATCAGCTAATTCCTCATCTCGAGAAGCGGGCGACGTGTCATTGGAGTCATCATCGGTCACCCATTCTCCCACAAAGGCTAGTCTCTTGCCTTGTGAGGAGCGACCTTGAATCCAGACTTCGGGAGTCTTCTTCTTGTTGTCATTGTGCTCTCGCCTCTCGCCATCACCCTTGTCCTTTCGCTTGTCCTTGTACTTGGTGTTTCCTTCCGAGGACACATTGAAGCGATGTGCCCTTCTCCCGACACTCATAGCATCGGTATGACGCATGAGTGTTTGGCTCATCCTCTTCTTGTCTCCATAGCCGTTTACGCTCATGAATTGGCCACTTGCTTCATGAAGCAGGTCAAGTGTTGGAAGCCCTCCTCAAGCTCGTTCCAACTCATCTCACCATTGCCCTCGATTGACTTGACTTGAGACCACTCTGTCTAGATCCACGGCCTTGAGAGCAATCACTTGATTCTTCACAAGGGAATCCTCAAGATCATTAGGAGCATCATCTCATGAGCGGTGATCTTATCGAGCAAAGGCGTGGGAGCCGACTTCTCCACATCACCACTTGTTGGTGAGATAGGTGATGATGTCCCGATAGTCCTTCTTGGGAGGATCCATGAGATTTTCACGCACACTTTATCATTGGCAGCAGTGTGACCGAGCCCCTTAAGCTCGTTAAGGATGGGGTTAAGCCGAGTAAACATAGCATTGACATTTTCATTTGGAAGCATTCGAATCGATCAAAACGCTCCTTGACAACCACTAGTCTACCCTCCTTAATGGTGAGGTACCTCGTGAATCTCAATGAGTGTGATCCATATCTCGTGTGCACTAGTGAGATTGCTAACTCTATCAAAGACCTCCATGCTCAAACCACAAAGCAGAGCGCTCATGGCCTTAGCATCGGTCTCTAGGAGTTTGTTTTGGCGGGTGTGGCGGTATATTGTTAGTGAGTGTGACACCATGAGGAGACTCTACAACTCTCCAAACATCCATTCCCATTGCACGGAGAAATACTTTCATTCGCAACTTCCAAAAGCTGAAATTAGTGCCACTAAACAGAGGAATCCTATTGGCGGCTACACTACCCCCGTCGGCCATCTCTATGCGGTTAAGCAACTAGAGACCCGTGCTCTGATACCACTTGTAAGGATCCTAGGCCGAGAGGGGGGGTGAATCGGCACTTTTCAAATTTTACTTCTCTCGATTCGTTTGATTTACTTAGTCAAATTAAGATCCCAAGCTATCGATTGACCTAGAGTCTAGTTTCGGAAGTGATCACAATAATGCACAAGCGACTACTAGGAGGCTCGATGGCACTCACATGCAAGCGATCAAGACAATATGCGTAATTAAACAAGTGTGATGAGGAGACGCAAACCGAGATGTTTACCGAAGCTCGGTGCTCAACACATGAGCACCTACGTCTCCGTTGAGGAAACTTCTCACACAGAGAAGTCGGGACTCTCTCGTCCCTAGCCCTCAATCCACTTGCGGTAGCTCTTCACCAACACATGGTAGGCGAGCTCCAAGCCTTCACACAGAGGCGAGTTCTCTCACAAGCGAGAGCACTCACACCCACCGGCACCGACACACGGCACCGACCACCGACACACGGTGGGTTTCGTCTCAACACATGAGACACCCCCAACACATGGAGGATTTGGCTCCGACACACGGAAACCGTGGCACCCCCGACACACGGAGATGGCCGCCGACACACGGCGGACTTGTGCCTCCAACGGATGGAGCGGATGTTGTCGTACGGTTGATGAAGCCCGTGGCGTGACGACGATCTCTCCGGTGGCGAAGTCCCAAGAGCACAAGATCGAGATCGTCTCTCACCACTACCCCTTCTCACTCCCCATGAAAACTAGGGCAAAAACACCATGGGAGATGGGGGAAACCTTGGAGATGATGGGAGGAGGTAGGGATCACCTTCTTCTTCTCCTTCCTCTCTTCTTCTCCCTCTCAATCTCTCAAGCACATGGAACCCTAGGTGGAGGTGGGTGCCATGGGAGGAGCTCTCATGGGTGGCTAAGGCAAGGGGTGGCTGCTAATGATGGCTCTCTCGTTTTTCTCCCGTACACCAAGCCCCTATTTATAGCCCCAAGGCGAAACCCTAGAAATGGACGGTCCAGATTAAATCGCGAGGTTCAGATCGCCCTATCGGACGCCGTCCGGTCGCCGTCGGACGCCGTCCGACAGAAGGTCAGGGCCATTTTTGTGCTTCGTCGGACGCCGTCCGGTGGCTGATCGGACGCGTCCGGCTGTGGTGCCGCCACAGCGTGAATGTGGCGCCCGCCAAGTGTTCGGTTGCGGGTTTAGCCGTCATCGGACGCGTCCGGTGCTGGTCGGACGCCGTCCGACAGTGTGGGTGGCGGCCGTCGGACGCTCGCCAGACGCCGTCCGATGCTCCTCGCCGTCGATTTTCTACTTCACCGGACGCCGTCCGGTCCTGATCGGACGCCGTCCGACAGGGACGGTTCGTTTGAGACTTAGCCATTTTCGAGCTCGCTCTTTGGGAATCCCTCGCTGTCGGACGCCGTCCGGTGGCGGTCGGACGCCGTCCGGCAGAGGCGGTGTTTCCGGGACTTAGCCAAATTTTGGCTTGGGCTCACCGGACGCCGTCCGATGGCGATCGGACGCTGTTCGACAGAGGCTAAATTTACCGACTCGCCTCGCTCGCCCTCTCTCGTCACCACGCTTCGGGTCAAGGGACAATTTGTCGATTTGTGGACACAGCGGGAGGTTCAAATCATTTGGGCGGGAGGTTTCGCGCCTAAACAGAATATTTGGCTTGGGAACTTGGTGGCTACGAAACCCTGAACAGCTGTCACTCCCCCGAACTCTCCCGAACTCTCTCGAACCTAGACAGGTGGACTCGCTCTAGATGATTCGCTAAAGGCTAATACCTGGCACTCTAGGAACCCCTATGACCTGTGCTCAGTGGGACCCTGCAACCAGAGAGATGTAGTTGAGCTAAAGACGCACACAAGGAAAATAGAAGAACTATTAAACAAAGATCCTTATCCTTGGCGTTCCAGCTGTACGGTCTAGTTGCCATCAATTACCAAAATCAATTAGCCCATGGGAGGCTTGATCTTACAGCTACTACAGCCTTGCATGTGGGATCGTGTTGGATTTTCCTTTGGATTTTACTATGTACCCATTCCTCCGCAGTTTTATGGCCTGCGTGTCAGACTTTTGTATTATGAGACTTAATGGTCGCACTCTGATGTAATATTTGATGTTTTAATGAGAATGGCTATGATCCAAGTTTTATAATCTGTGTGTACTAGCTACTGATACAGTGACTAGTACAGTAAGGCACAGAAGGGACTCAACTCCGTTCAGCGTATCCTGACATCGGTGCGCTTGGCGAGGAGTGGCCTAGCAAGCCGCGGCAGTGGCGAGTCGACCATGGCTAGTGGCGCTCCGCGAGCAGCGGCCTAGCAGGTCTACGACGGCTGTGAAAAGTTGATGCTCCGGCCATAGGATGGCTTCCCGGAGTTTTTTTACGGCTTTGGCATCGGTGAGTCGGATAAGACGATGTCATAGATGTTAGGAATGGATTTTGGGGTCTTATCAGCCAGGGCTAAATGTGGATCTCGAGTTGGCTCAAGGTGGTGAAAAGTGGCTAAGTGGAAGGAGGAAAAAGCTGAATGAAGTGAATGGAAAGTCCTCCTCCAGTCAGTTTTCAAATGAGTGAAGATGTTCAGGAGCTACAAAATCAGATGAGACGCTCCCCCTCGAAAAGTTTTGAAAATGGGCGAAAAATGGGGCTGGCCGTTTGGGTCAGCCGACTGGCCTCCGGTCTGACTTGGGTGCGGTCACTTTAGGAAAGTCGGTGTACTTAGCCCATATATTATTTTTATGAAAAATAAAAGGTTAAAAATAAAATTTTATTCAAATGCTCTTTTATTTATAGATGGGAGTTAGACCGTAGTCAGGCAATCAATCATTAAAGAATTCGAGGACATCAACGTCCTCAAAAATAGGCATTTCCGGTTCTATAAAGATTTTCAAATGTTTCCCATTAACTTTGAAAACATTGCCATCGTCATCTTGTAGGGTGACGATACCAAAATCGAAAACATAAAGTACCGTGAAAGAGCCTTCGCACTTACTACGAAGTTTGCCATGCCCAAAAAACTCCACATGGGAATTAAAGAGAAACACCTTATCTCCAGGTTTAAATTGTTTCACCGTTATTCACTTATCACGCCATCTTTTAGTTCTCTCCTTGTAAAGTTTTGAGCTATGATAGGCCTTTTCCCTCCATTCTTCTAATTCGGCCAATTGCATTTGTCTTTTAATTCTAGCTGAATGAAGATCCATGTTTCAACGTTTTATTTCCCAATTCCAACTCTACTGGTAGATGACACGTCTTCCCGTAAACGAGCTGGTACGGGGTCATACCGATTGGAGTTTTAAAAGCAGCGTGGTATGCCCAAAGTGCATCACTCAAATTTTGCTTCCAAGCCTTCCCCATGGCATCTACGGTCTTTTGTAAAATACTTTTGATTTTCTTATTTAACGTTTCAGCCTGACCACTAGTTTGAGAATGGTAGGGTATCGCTATCCGATGGTCAACCCTCAAATTTTTCAGTGCATACTTAAAACTTCGGTGGATAAAGTGTGAGCCAAAACTAGCAAAAATGATCTCTTGGAACATTTTCTTAGCATGAATTGAGTCAGCCGCACGACAAGGGAGTGCCTCGACCCATTTGGGTACGTAATCGACCGCTACTAGGATGTGCTCATAAGAGTCTAATTTAGGGAATGAGCCAATAAAATCTACCCCCTAAGCATCAACAAGATTAATTTGCAAATTGGTTCTTAATGGCATAATATCTCGAGAATTAATGTTCCCAAGTCTTTGACATTTAGCACAATGTCTCACGAACTGCTTGGTGTCACTATACATGGAGGGCCAAAAGAAACCACTTTGCCAAACCTTGGCATGGGTTCTAAAGCGCCAAAATGGCCCCTGTATGGTGACAAATGGCATTTTTCGACTCGTGTGTTTCACCTACGGGTATGCATCTACAAAGCAACTCATCAGCACAGACTCGATACAGATAAGGCTCATCCCACAGATGAGTCCTACTGTCGCGGATCAGCTTATTGTTATCCTCCTAGTGTTATATACCCCACTACCAAGTAGTTTACTATGTTAGCGTACCAAGGGTCGGTAGTTAAAACCGCAAGCAGGGTGTCATCCCGTAGGTAGTCATGTATAGGCAGGTTTGTGATTTCCTTGACTTGCATTCGGGAAAGGTGGTCAACCACAGAGTTTTCTACTCCCTTCTTGTCCTTAATTTCTATGTCAAATTCTTGGAGCAGAAGGATCCAACTGATGAGTCAGGGTTTCACGTCTTTCTTGGCAAGAAGGCATTTTAGTGCCACATGGTCCGTATAAACTATCACCTTCATTCCTACCAAGTATGATCGAAACTTCTCTATCACAAAGATTACAAATAGATTTTCCTTTTCTGTGGTTGCACAATTGAGTTGCTGTCCGGTTAAGATTTTGCTAGATACGCAATGTGTAATGCTTTCTATCCTTTCACTATCCTAAGACTGCTCCTACGGCTAAGTCGCTCGCAATATCACACATGATCTCAAAGAGCAGCTTCCAATTAGGTGGCTGAATTACGGGCGCGGAGACTAGAGCTTGCTTCAAGGTTTTGAAAGCGATGAGGCAATCTTTATTAAAGACGAAAGGGGCATCTTTCGCCAGCAAGTTAGTTAAGGGACGAGCGACTTGGGAAAAATTTTCTATGAATCTTCTATAGAATCCCGCATGACCCAAGAAGTTACGAATTCCCTTAACGTCTACTGGTGGCGGTAACCTCTTGATTACCTCGACCTTGGCTCTATCTACCTCGATCTCTTGTTCAGAAACGAGGTGGCCTAAGACAATTCCCACTCTCACCATGAAGTGTCATTTTTCCCAGTTTAAAATTAAGTCCACTTCTCGGCATCTTTTTAGGACCCTCTCTAAGTTTTTCAAACAATTGTCAAACAAGGTCCCAAAAACAAAGAAGTTGTCCATGAAAACTTCCATGATCTTTTCGATCATGTCAGAAAAGATGGCCATTATAATCCTTTGAAAGGATGCAGGGGCATCGCAAAGCCCGAAAGTTATGCGTCGATAGGTGAAGGTGTCATAAGGGCATGTGAAGGTGGTCATACTCTAGTCATCAGGATGAATGCGAATTTGATGATAACTAGAGTAACTATCAAGATAGCAAAAGAATGGGTAGTTGATTAAACATTTTAGCATCTCGTCAATGAAAGGCAGAGGGAAATGGTCTTTCCTAGTGGCTTTGTTAAGCTTACGGTAGTCCACGCACATCCGCCATCTAGTGACAGTGTGTTGCGGGATGAGTTTGTTCTTCTCATTTTGCACTACCGTCATCCTCCTTTATTCTGAACAACTTGAGCGGAGCTAACCCACTCGCTGTCAGATATGGGGTAAATTATCCTGCCGTGAAGAAGTTTTGAAACTTCCTTCTTAAACACTTTTGTCATCACATTATTAAGCCTACGCTGGTGCTTTCGCGTGGGTTTATGGTCCGTTTCCATTAGGATGCGATGAGTGCAAAGACTCGAGCTTATCCCCTTGAGGTACTTAAGTGAATAACCTAAGACCGAGCTATGCTTCTCTAAAGTGGCGACAAGCCGGCGGCATTCATCATCTGTTAGCAAATTACTGATGACAGTCGGCTTGTTACAGTTGTTGTATTTCAAATTTCGCGGCTTTTTGACAAATGCTAGAACATAGTACATCAAAATCTCATCAAAATAACACACAGTCACATATATTCATCACAACTCTGGAATAACCTCCACATGGATCTCAACGCCCATAAAAAAAGCGAAAAATGCACAGGTCACCGCAGCAAACTCGAAACCTTTCGTCTTCAAAATTAAGTAATTTATTACTGTGAGAAAAAAACGACGAAATCATAATTGCAATTTTGTCGGCAGAGCAGAAATATACAAATACTCCTGTTTTCGTTATTTTTGTTCGGAGTCTATGTAAATAGTGACGCAGCCGCCCTCCAAAAGAATTTCAAAAAATTAAACTTGTATTCATTGGCCTCATGCCGGCCCATGAAATAAATTAAAATAAATTTATTTTTCATTTTTCAACGGGCGACGTGGTGTCGAGGGTGATGTGGCATATACAACGAAACTGTTATAACCCTAAAGCTATTACGGTCAAAACCGAATATATCTATAAAAATGTTTCTTACTTTTTAAGAAACCCTGCACTATAAATATAAGAGGCATCCATTTGTAATCTTCTTATGAGATTAATAAAGATTTATGTCGTGGCTTCCTCTTTACATCTCTGTGTTCATGTATCTGATTGTTCATCTCTGTTATTGATCTATGTATTTGTGTATGGCCGACTATCGTGCACATTATAACACGTTATCAGCACGAGTCACTCTCGGGCTTGTCGCCAACGGCATGTCGTACTCGCAAACAGATATGTTATTTTTCGATATAATGTTTTCACTTTACGATCTAGTAGATCGTTGTTTTTTGATTCGATCTATTAGATCAACTTCGTAGATCAATCATCTCATGAACTGTCGCCGTCGCTGGGCCGCTCCGCCGAGCACCGCCGTGCCGGCCATGCGACGCGCCCCGCCGGCGCCGCAACAGCCCCACTGCTGCGCCATCCCCGTGCAGCCTTCTGCCTCGCCGAAGTCGCGCCCAGCGCCGTCCTATAGACTGCCGCGGCACGCCGACTCCGCGCCGCGCCCTTGCGCACACGTCCCAAAGATGCAGCCAGGCATAGTCACCTATTGCTGTGAGCGTCGCGTCTTAAAGACATATAAGCTGCACCGCCGCGTCTGGCTCCACCGCCCCCATAGATGTCACTGCCACCACGCGAGCACGCTCGAAGAGCCTAGACGCCCCCTTGTGTTGTGCGCACACGCCCGCAACGCGCCACCGTGAACAAGCCACAGCCACGTCCTGTAGGCGCCGCCGCCCAGTGCCGAGCTGTCGCCGCCACCCGGGCGCACGGCTTGGGGGAAACCATAACTGCTGCACAGGGGGAGTGCGTTGGGCCTTGTTTCGGCCAGGTGGTCCTCTGGGCTGAAATGGAACGGGAAAGCGGTGTGAGAAAAGAACGTGAAAAGGAGAGGGGTCGGCTAGGCCTGTTTCTGCCAAACGGAAATAAACATAAATCCTGTAGATTTTGGAATTATATTGAATCCTACATATTTAATGGTGAATTGAGTATAACATATTTTCTGAAGAAAATATATTGGGTTTGTAACCTACAACGGCCTAGCGGTGACCTGGTTGGACCTAATCCAGCCTTATTTTCTTTGTGTGCGCCTTGTAGTCGGCAAGAAAATAGATCTGGCACACTGATGTCTTGAATGGGCCCGAAGACCCATTCTACGAAGGTGCCTGAAAGGCCAAAAATATATTTTGCACTGTGCCCCTGATGTTTGGCATAGAGCAAAGAGTACAACGATTTTAACTTAGTCCCTAAAGGATATGATATTTGCTCAAGTTGTTCTCGATGGCATTATAGTCCATGTAGTTTCAGGTAACCACATAAGCTCCTCTATGTTTAATATCTGAATTTTGGTATGTACTGCAATACTATACTTGTTAATTTTGAAAATTAACTTGGAATAATATGGAGAATTTTAGACCTAACCCACTTTTGGAAGCTACATATTACTAGGTTTATTTTCTAGCAATGAGCTGTTATTGTTTTTCTGGATTTTTATAATTATAATATGGCCAGTAGACTAGAAATAATTAGCATAAATTCATGAAAATACTATAAACTTTGTGGGCATCTTTATGTTATTTATGGCTTATTTTTCCTCGTATTGTACGTTTGGATTATAATTTATTGACCTACAGTCCCTAAATTATTAGAAACTTCTGAGATTGCTAGAAAATTCTGGGAAACTCTAATGACTCTCCTAGAGTTTGTTTTTGCTCGTGATGAGTAGTTTACATCTTTTGCTTGATTGTTTCGCATTAAATGTTTATTTCCCATATGCCGTAATAATGGTCTGAGTTGTTTTATTTGTAGGTTCTCTCCTGCAGTAGAGTTAATTATCTGAGTAAAAACTAAATAGAACATTGTGTTGTAAGCATATGCCTTACCTGTCGTAATCAAACTTGCATGAAATGAAATCAGATTAATTGTGTGGCTCCACTTGGACATATTGTTATGTTCGCCTTGGCGAAGAGTGTTTACCCTCAGCACCGTCTTAAGTGCACAGATGTCCTAAGGACATAAATTGTGGAAATGTGTCCCTAGACATGAATATTAGGAATTTATTTAGAACACAAATGTTTTTCCTTGTTTGCACTATAGAAAATTCCCCACCCATATGTCCGTCCCAAAATAATTAACTTAGCCTTAAGACCAGAAGTCTGTCATCCTCCTCGGGCGTGGCCCAACCAATAGGTTATTAGAGGTGGCTAAGGCGTAATATGAAGTTACAAACTATATGTTGGTTCACGACAACAAAAATTATACTCCTATAGTCGTATAGTTATAAGGTGATTTAAGCAAATACCTGTAGCACATGCTATCACTCGTAACTTTTTGGTTGACGTGATGCCCATGAACATTAATTTGTCCTTCTAGTGGAGAGATAGTGAATCTTTCCATATAGTTAATTTAGAACATATTTGTCTTCGACGGACGTGAGCGATCCGACGTGAGCATGCGGGCACTCTTCACATGTGTAGCCTAGGCGTGGGCCTGAAGCAATTGCTTAATCCCATGTGATGGGTAGTTATATTATTATCTGAAGCGATATGCACATTATGACTGGAAGTCATATTGTTTTACAATTGCATTATAACCGGAAGTCATATTGTTTTGCCTAAAGCAAAATAAACCCAAATATAAGATAATGGCCTATTTGAATAAGTGACCTTTAAATATCATGGTTGGACCACATCTATATCATCGCTGGCGCATAAAGTCGCTACAACATGCCTAAAGTCATGCGTTATGAGAATACAATCACATCTCTATAAAGTTACTGTCACATGAAGTTGATTGTTATTTGGCATACATATAATATTTATTATGTTCCTGCAAAACAATAAAGTTTCCATGCAAATTATTAAATCTTATCGCATTTATATCAAATCTGTAGTTTTATTAGATATATGGTATGAGTAATTGGGCAATAGTAAAGAAGCTAAATTTTGTAACCCATAATTTGTTGGGATGATCAGTGGCCCCGTATGGGTGCGCTGCCCCAAGAGGGTGTGCAACAATGTAGCACGGGCATGCCACCTAGCGCGGGCATATGATAGCTCAAAGCAAGCGCATGGCAAAGAGAATATATGTCTAAACTCATGGCAAATAAATGATTAGCCCCCCAATGGTAATGCGTGGAATCAAGATATTTCCCAAATAATATCACCACCGAGCATGCACTTTTGAGCTCCCACCTGTAGTTGGGAACTTTGGACCTGTAGTTTCATTTGTCTTGTGCTCATGATAGGGGATTTTGTAAGCATGATTTTGTAAAAATCAGATATCAGCATTAGGGGGAGAGAATTGCCCATGTTTTGTCTTGTGCATAAATGCTTATATATGAGATCTTGATTGTAAAGATTCACACACTAGTTAATATTTCTGTACGCCAGAAGCGAGGGGTACTCTTGTACGCTAGAAGAAAGGAGATTGCCAGATATTAGAGTTGGAAATCATTTACCTGTAGTAAATGAGTATATCCACGTTTTCGGAAATTGAATTGGGGGTCATGGTCTAAAGTCTGCAGGGACGTCTACGGGTTTTATATTCAATGACACTTGTCAAATAATTGCTCATCACTTCTGTAATTCTCCTAAATAGAAATTACCCTGAAGGTAATGACCCTCTTGAAGAGGATCATGCTGAAGATGAATACCCAACAAGTTTTTGCGCGCATGTTATAGTGCTGGGAGTGTGGGACGAACAAGAATTTTCGTTTTGGGAAATATTGGAAAGTGCTCATTTATTAGACATGGAGAGAAAATTGTCGACATATATTGTTCCTCTTAAGTTGCTACGATAAGGATTCTGAACTAAGTACATAGCATGGCTCCTGTAGCGCCTGTATCAGGTTATATGGCAAGCAACTGAGGATGAACCATAAGGTTAATTGGAGTCTAAGAGCTAGTAACTTTGACTCGGGGTCATTATAAATAATGAGGTGGTGAAAGCCCTGGTTTAAAGGTCCCTGAAGTGACTTGTACTCTCCCATGTGTAATAAGTATTCCGCTAAATAGTAACTCTGTCAGACGATATAAATAAATATGCAGTTAATGGATTGTGAAAATCTTTATTGAGATCCCAGTAGAACTCATTGTTCCTTGTGATAAAAGATGACAAAATTATGACACACTAATGATTCTCATACCTAATGATCACTTTCAAAAGTAAGTGTTCTTTCCTGAAGAAAGATAAGTTCCCTATAGGAACATAAGCACTTCCCTGAGGAAGATTAATTACCAGTCGACATTTAACATGCACCAATGGTCCCCTCAAGTGGACGATAACCCATTAATACTCAATACTGAAAATTCGCCACATGGGCACTAGTGATGTGCATCTCCTGCTAGTAGTTGGAAGAGTGGTGGTGTTCTTTATTACCCTGAAGGTATAAGTTAGTACCCTGAAGGTACGATGTAAATTGGTGATAATGACAAATTGATTGATCCTCTAAATGCCAAGATAAGACTGGCTATAGTGGTACAACCATATGTGTAAGACCTGCTGAATATGCCATTTGATTGTAGTTGAACCACTTGAGAATAATTGCAATATTGAGACCTAGTATGTCTAATATGTTACATTCATAAGATGTATGATATTGCAATTAAGAAGTAGAAAATATTTTTTTAAAACTAAGGCAGTATAATGAGGTTTTAGGACTAGAAGTTCCTTTCCTCTATAAGCACTTAGTGTGGCACCAACCAGAAGTTTGGACTCGTATTAAATTATCTTTAGAGACCTATTGCATATGTAGGACCTCGTGTTGCTTGTTAACTAAGGGCCATGTTGGGTTATATAGATGCGGGATTCATGTGTAATCCGCATATGGCTAAATCTCATATTGTGTTTTGATATTAGCACTTTAAATGAAGCCTCACGTGTGTGTTTGGCTGAGAAGGATGGTGACTACATCCAGATGTATGTGCCTTAGCTATCATTCATACCCCAATGATTATCCATGAGGATAATATTACTTATATTGCATAAGTGGATACTAGTATATTGTTCCCAAACTATTTGTGATCACACTTTTCAGAAGTATAGTGTGATGGATGTCCAGAAGACATCGAAATGTCGAAAGGCATATGGGATGTCGTCCTGAGGATGAGAATGAACTAAATACTGATTCGGTTTATATGAAATCCTTACGATTTCAATTTTGTCTAACCCAGTAGGTTGACATGACAATGAATTAAAGTATTTTACCACACCACTACATAGATCTAGAAGATTTATAATGCAAAGGTCCAGTAAACCGTATTGATCTTGAAGATCGGACCCTGAAGTTTATATATTGTACTCTTTTTCCCTTATATGAGTTTTTCCCATGAGATTTCTCATATCATGGTTTTTAATGAGACAATATTGCAATACAACATGCGTGTGCAATGTACTATTTTCTCCAATCTTTTTTTCCCACTGAGTTTTTGGATGGAGATTTTGACGACGCATTGGCATAGCGCGGTTTTGCCCACGGGGGATTGTTATAACCCTAGGGGTATTATGGTCAAAACCAAATATATCTATAAGTAGGTTTCTTACTTGCTATGAAACCATGCACTATAAATATGAGAGGCATCCATTTGTAATCTGATTATGACATTAATAAACATCTGTGTCGTGACTTCCTCTCTACATACTGTGTTCATGTATCTAAATGTTCATCTCTGAGATTGATTTATGTGATTATGTATGGCTGACTACCATGTACATTATATTCCAGAAGCATAGTGTGATGGATGTCTAGAAGACAACGAAATGTCGGAAGGCATATGGGATGTCGTTCTAAGGGGGAGAATGAACTAAATACTGATTTGGTTTATATGAAATCTTGACGATTTCAATTTTGTCTAACACAGTAGGTTGACATGACGGTGAATTAAAGTATTTTACCACACCACGACATAGATCTAGAAGATTTATAATGCAAAGGTCTAGTAAACCGTATTGATCTTGAAGATCGGATCCTGAAGTTTATATATTGTACTCTTTTTTTCCTTATATGAGTTTTTCCCATGAGATTTCTCATATCATGGTTTTTAATGAGGCAATATTACAATACAACATGCGTATGCAATGTACTATTTTCTCCAATCCTTTTTTCCATTGGGTTTTTGGATGGAGTTTTTTGACGAGGCACTGGCATAGCACGGTTTTGCCCACGGGGGAGTGTTATAACCCTAGGGGTATTATGGTCAAAACCGAATATATCTATAAGTAGGTTTCTTACTTGCTATGAAACCCTGCACTATAAATATGAGAGGCATCCATTTGTAATTTGATTATGAGATTAATAAAGATTTGTGTCGTGGCTTCCTCTCTACATATCTATGTTCATGTATCTGATTGCTCATCTCTGTGATTGATTTATGTTATTGTGTATGGCCGACTACCGTGTACATTATAACAGAAACTATTGTAAAATATAGTTGTATATATTATATATATTTTCAACGGACAGGCACGGGCCTGCCGCCACGCGGCTCATATTTTTCATTGGCCAGGTGACCAACAAAAATAATGAAAATTAATTTGTTTTGTGTTTTCCATCCAAGAATATCCGTATTCTCTTGTAATATCATAATTCATATTTTGTATTCACATTGAAAAAATATGGATACGAATACGGTAAATGCACTATTTGATCTTACCTGATCCATTTCCACCCCTACTATGGAATCCTCGGGTTTCCATGAATGATTTTGCATGATTGAGGGTTGTTTCACTCAGGGCTAGATTGAAAGCTCATGCTCGACAAGTTACTCAAGATCGGATTAAGCTCGGTTCGAGCTCGATCGAAAGCTACATTAGCTGATCTCGAGCCCTCACCGAGCCTAACCAAGCTCGAATAAACACCATTATACCAGCTATCACATTCTCTAAACAAACTAGTCTAACCAATTCGAACCAAGCTCAAGCTCAAAATTGAGCCAAAGTAAGCTCATATAACCTTATTTACTCTCATATATAAGCATTGATACCTTCGTTTGTGCTCAACCGAGTCGAGCTCGAGTGTAACTAAGCTTTCATCGAGATCGATCTCCACAGTACACAGTGCAGCACGTAGTTTTGATCATGTATCTTCCTGCAGTGGCTTTAGCACCGATTCTCTCCTGATCATTACAAAATTTAAGAACGACTGTTGCCAATGCTCGGAGGGACTCCCTGAGTTTCTGCCATTATGCTGAAACGAGCAAAGGATACACCCTAATCTTATTTAGTTTTGGTCCCTGATGCTCAACTTTATATAAGGGAGAGAGGTGCTATTGGTTTGATCATCAACTTATTCTACTCACGCCACAACCAATCTAGATGAGCCGTAATCCAATACCCAACCCAATAGATGCTATCGGTTGGCACTGAAGTTCTAGGAAGGCCAACGTCACTGCTGTTGCTGCTGACCTAGGTCGCCAATGAGGCACCTTTGCCTCCGTACGTCTCCCTGCGACGACTACAATGCGCTACATCAGCTCTTCACCACACAGTGGCGGAGCTTAAGAGTAAATTCAAGGGGGGCCAGGCCAGCCCATGCTGCGAATGGGAGCCCGGGAGGTGGGGTCAAGCTACATGGATTACCAAATTTACACTGGATACTCAGATTTGCTCCCAAAAATTTTTTTTTGCTGGGGGGCCACAGCCCACTTTGGCCCCAATTAAGCTCCGCCCCTGTCACCACACAAGATAAGCTAGACTAACCGAGCTTGCTACTAGAGACGTGGCATCTATTGGCAATTGTAAATACTATGCTATTCCACATCTATATATAATTACGGTGTTCTTGTAATTAGGCTAAGTTAATTGAGTTAATGACTAAGTAATTGTCTAGCATTTGGTTTAGAGCACCTTAGCCGAATGATGAACCCTTATTACGAACCGAATTTCCAAATTAAGCCATCGGTTAATTTAGTTCCAAGTTGATTATGCTCGATTAATCGTGTTTAAAGGCTAATCATGTTAGTTAAGCCTAATTGTCCACTGGTTAGCTCATTATTGGCTCAGATTAACATTGCTAGCTTAATGACTTTCAAAAAAAATAATTTTGGTGTTTTTGTTTCATAACAGCATGTTGATAATGGATAGACAATTATAAAGCGGTGAATTGGGCTAAATAAGAGCCCTAAATTAAAATCCCAATTTTCCCCAAACTAGCGAAACCTAAAAATAAAATCCGTATATGAAGAGGGGGAAGTTCAATTAGAGGTTAAATTAACAAATTAGGTGAACCCCCAATTTTTCTCCAAATTAGAAACCCAGTTTGGCCCAAATTCTGAACCTTGAGTCCCCAAATGAGTTCAATTTTAAGGGGGCCTTTTCGCTCATCTAGGTATTAGGATCACCGCCTCCCCATCAACGTTGTCGTTGTTGGCCGCCTCTTTGGATTCCTCCGCATCGTTGTTACACATCTCAGTTTCAACGCTAGTGTCCTATTGTTCTTGCCACCATGCCCGCACCCCATAGCCATCCTTGACACATTCGCGCCCCACTGTCAAGTTCGCGACCTGTCGCGGCGTCTGTGTCCCCATCGCATCCCCACCCTAGCTAGAGCGTTACAGAGAGCCGCTGCCAATTCGAGGCTCAGATTTAGATGGAGAGGGAGCAAGAGAGGAAGCACCACAAGGAAATGGTGCAGGCCTTGTAGGAGAGCATTAAGACAGAGAGGAGTAGTGGAGGAAAGATCAAGAAGAGATGATAGCAAGAATGCAAGCCTTGGAGCGGCTTACTCGACTTGCTCGGGTACCATGTTTGCAAGACCGGATCTCAATTTTTACATATATGTCCATGGACCAAAACCCATGGGATTGTGCAGGTCAGTTTGAGTGGTCATGTGAGCGGCTCTGGCACCTATAAGGGGGTCTGGGCATCTACATGAGCCACCAAGGTAGCAATGCATGGGGGACCAGACAGCCCCATGCCCCCACCGGGAGCCTACGAGGCCCAGCCAGGTTTTGTTCTCACCTTTGGAATCATATGCCCAGCCAGACCTAGCGAGTAAGTGTCTTACACCCATAATATGTCATCTACAATAGGTTTTCAAAAACATTTTGTCTAGTTACGATGTGTATGCCTCGTAGGGTTTTGGTTCAATGGCTCCCAGCTTTGGGTCAGAAGGATGATGGATAGCAGGGCAAGGACATCTCCAGGAGCTAGGCCGCGGGCTTCGTCACCAAGTGGTTAGATGGCAACACGTGAAGCTTTCCTTAGTCACAAGCGAGGTGAATACTTAAAACTTTTGTGCATGTGGTGGTTCAAAAATGATGTTTGGACTTATCTGTCGACGTGGATTAACCTCATGGTTATGTAATTATGCTTGTGGTCGACTTCTGGTTGTAAACACTATATGTATGTGGTCGTGAATGTGATGTATGTATTTGTGGTTGTGAATTGAGCACACGTGGATGTGATCCTATTCATGGCATTATGCTTAATTGTTGCTAGATGTGATGATATATATATGCGGGGAAATTTGGGTTTGCAGATTATCGCGATTGTTGTTACTGTTAGTCACAGCTACCGCAAATTTGGGATTTTTTTTACTTCTTTTAAAGCTATTACCCGGCAAGGATGATGATGTGAAGCCAATAATCATAAGTGGTGAGATGGAAGAGTTAGTTAATAAAAAATATTGTCGCCTGTAAGTTGATCGTTGATCAAGGAGAAGATCACGTGCTAAAGCTAAAGATAAGTCTATATTGCTCACAAGTTAGTTTCGATGAGTTGTGTGTCCTAAACGTGGAGGGATTGTGTCTACCACTTGAACTCAGAATTGAGCAGGAGCAATATGGAAAGTTGAGCAACCAAGTGTCCATCCGATGTCGTGGACATCATACGCTATATAGAGGACATCGCCATGTGTTCCTTGAAATGTAGTCAAATGTGGTTGGCATTGACCCTTTTGTCGCCACCGTAGATCAAAGTCAAAGTAGGTGCAAAGAGAGGAGACTGATTGAGAAAAAAGAGTAACGGTGGCACGCTCAATGAAAATTCCAAAGAGAAATAGGCGAGGAATGCTATAAATTGACCACGTCCCTTTTCATCTTATAATCATATTATTAGTTCAAGCGGTATATTTATTATTTTTATAGAATTCGAATGCTTTAGCATTTTGTAGTTATTTTTTGGAATTTATGCCAATGTGGACAATTCGTTTAATACCATCGAAAGAACATCACTTTCGAAAATTACCACTAGAAGATATGGGTACCATCAAGCAAAACAAAAAAGCTAAATTGTTCTATTTCATGCCAATTTTTCACGGCCAGCCATTTGGAAATGGTTTGGACGGTTAGACGGTATGAAATGTCCATTATACCCTCACCGATTCATGTCGTCAAGTCGCACCCGTCTCTAGTTGTATCCTCATGTCTCTCCGCTCTCTTGTCTCAATCTGACGGCGCGTCGGCTCTAGTACCATCACCACCCTGGCGGAAGTCCCGCCGCCGCCACCCTCCTCTCCCCCTTCTACTCTGAAGAACTCACCATGGCCATCCCTATTGGCAGCTAGGGGCTAGTTTCACCGCTGCCTTTCCCATCTGATCGTGGCCATGGGCTAGCATCTAGAATTGCTAGCAAATGAACTGTTTGGTTTTTGGGTGGTGTTTAATGGTACCAATGTGTTGAGACCCATGTAGAGGGTACCCCGGTTTGGTGATGAATATATGTGACAAGATGAAATTTGAAGTGTGTTGAAGAATGTTAAATGGTGCATTTATAGAAATTGCCGTAGAATTGCAACCGGACCATTATGCTGAGTTTGGGCTAGCTAATAGTTTTGATCGGACTTGGTCTGATGGAATTTTTGAGTTGACACGTGGTGTGTTAGGACTTTCTAATTGTGATGTCATGGATTATTGTGTTGGTAATTTTGTGATGGACTAACTTTGCAGGTGAGGTAAGGTGTGTTGGTTTCGTGTGTGTTCACCTTAGTGATGCAGTTATTGGCGGGTACGTGGCTGACGCTTGGCGGGGACAGCTGGAGGCTGGTGCTTTCGGAGGCGTGCAGGCGACCAGGTTCGATGGCCTAGCGGTCATATGAGGTAGTGTACTCGAGAAGCTTAGCCATGACAAGGAATCCAAGGTAGCTGTAGGCTGCGGCGTCGGTAACCTAGTTGATCTCGGGAGTGTGTCTTGTAGTGTGTGTGTTGTACACCACTTATCCTCAAATGAAGGGTGGAGATGGGTTCTAGGGATTAGGGCATCTCACCATTGGGCTATAAATAGAGGAGGGGAGCATCTCCTCCTTATCCCTTTAGAGCTAAAAATTTCAGAAATAGAGAGGGTGAGTTGGGTGTGTAAGGGTGGCAATTAGAGTGCTTATGACCACATAGAGTGTGGTTTATAATCCCCCAACTTCTATGCAATGAAATCTCTCATCTTCATAATCATCTTTGTGTTGATTTGCTCCAAATTCTTTTTTCTATTGTTTTTCCCTTTTGGAGCACTTATTTAGAGATGAGTCTTGATGATTTTTTTACTGGTTCTTGATGGTTTATGATGTCCTGATATTGCTAATATGATTTACCACACTCTTTGCAACCATATGAGAGGCAAGAGATCAAGTTCTTGACTTGTTGCAAATCTGTCCAGAAATTTTCATCTGAGCAGCAGTCAGTAAAAGATTTTTAAAAATCTAGAAAACTCATTTTGGGATTCCAGTTAGAAAAGATGCATGACTTATAAACCCATATGTGGTAAAAATTTGAAGCTCACTGGTTTTTTCATTTGGGAGCTATGAAGTGAAAACCGAGCCCCAAATTTGCTACTCGAAGTTATTAACAGCTCGTGGTATTTGATTTTTCATATTTTCTGTGTACGGATTCTTGAGAAGATTTTTGGTGGAGTGCTTTACGACTCATGGTTGCAAAGGGAGAAAAATGCCCACAATTTTTGGAGCAACAGAAAACCATCATCTCTCTGCTCCAAATAGAAACAAACTTCGAAAAATCTGTTTTTGATTTCCAGAAAGTAGTTTGTGTTGTTTGAATTTTCATATTTTTTATACAGAGAGTTCTGAGTAGATTTTCAGCTGAGTTGCTCACGAGTAATTATAGAACAGGGACAAAAATCCCCAAAAAATGAAGAACCCAGAAAGCAACCATCCATCTTCCCGAAGTGAGAACAAATCTGCTTTTGCTATTTTTGAAAGTCACTTTGATAATTTGGCTTGATCTTCTTTTGTAAAGCAAGCTTTGAATTGATTCCTCTCTTTTGAACATTTGACAACCAGGATTGTAAATGCAAAAACATACATATATTTCATGACTCTTAGTCATGCGTGCTATGAGTACACATAATTGTCAAGTTTGTCGGGTTTTGGTAAAAATGGTAGCGTCGAAAATTTGTGACGTCTATTCACCCCCCTGTAGCCGCGTAGTTCGGGTCTTCACAATGCCATTTAATGGTATATACAAAAGTGGTTTTCTTACAACAAAGGATCTCTTTGATTTCGTATTTTATTTTAGTTATGCTTTGGTTTGAAAATTTTAATAATTCTGACGGCGTGCTCTCCGCTCAACCACCGCGGATCACACCCCTATCAGATTTCTATCTTGCTAGCCGATCAGGTCGAGCTCAGTTCGATTTGAGCGTGGGACGCGACGAGGAGCAATACACAGTGTTTACCCAGGTTCGGACCCCCTCGCGGGTAACAGTCCTACTCCTGCTGAGTCTTAACTCTTTTCCGTGTTGTGGTTGTATGAAATGTGGTTACAGAATGTCTCGAACCCCCCTCTCGCTTCTCTCTCCTCCCCTTTTATACAAGCCTTGAACTGGCGGAGAGAGCCGAGGGGGTAGGCAGTACAGTACGCTTAGTACACTGATAAGACGTGAGGGACAGGACAGGAGAGACGAAAACGTGCTGCTACTCCGCCGCACGGCGCCGCCCATGCGCGCTTCGCGAGTGGCTTCTGCCCCGCAGGAACACACCGGTGAGACTGCGGGTGGGGCCCAGCTCTGCCCCTTCTGACGCGGGCGGCCAACTCGAAGACTGCAAACTCTCTCTCTGCCGGTCAATTCCGCTGCGCCACAGTGACAGTTGATCAGAGCTGCAGAGGTCACTGTGGCGGTAATCATCTCTTCATCTGTCTATCCGCGCGTAGTGTCGCATTGAATGCGCTCGTCCTTCGCAGCAGGGGGAGCCTTTGCCCAGAAGACTCCTTTCGGGACGCTCCCTGCCACGTGGGCCCCGCTTGACAGTGGGGGGCCTTAGAGGGGCTCGCCCACGCGCTGGGGTCTGGTCGCCCGCCTGACGCGTGGGGCCCGTCGGACACGCCGAGGGGCTCGCCCACACGCTGGGCTGCTGCTCGCCGCGCGACGTGTGGGGGCCTCGCTCGGCGCTCGAGGGGCTCGCCACGCTGCTGGGCGTGGTCGCCCGTCGACGAGTGGGGCCCACCGGACACGCTGAGGGGCTCGCCACACGCTGGGCTCGTCGCCCGCCGACGTGTGGGGCCTCGTCCGGTGCTCTGAGGGTTTCGCCACATGGCTGGGCTGGTCGCCGCCGACGCGTGGGGCCCGCCGGACACGCCGAGGGGCTCGCCACACGTTGGGGCTCAGTCGCCTACCGACGTGGAGCCTCTCCGGCCGCCGTTTCTGTGTTGGGCTCGTCGCCGCGCCGACGCGTGGGGCCGCCGGACACGCCGAGGGCTCGCTGTGTGGCTGGGTCTGGTCGCCACCGACACGTGGGGCCATTGGACACGCTGGGGGCTCGCCACACGCTGGGGCTCGGTCGCCTGTCGACGTGTGGGGCCTCGCTCGGCGCTGAGGGGCTCGCCTCTGTGGCTGGGCTGGTCGCCGCCGACGCGTGGGGCCACGGACACGCCGAGGGGCTCGCCGACACGCTGGGGCTCGACGCTCACCGACGTGTGGGGCCCTCGCCCGGCGCTCTCCTAACCTTTATTAAGACTCTTCGTACCCCAGTATTTATTACACCGATAATTTCTATATACGGAAAGGCAAGAGGCCGGAAGGCCGGCGCGGTCCGGACGCACGCGCGGCGCGCGCAAAACGCGTAGGGGAGCTGCACTACAGGGTGGGTCCCACAACATTTTTTCTTTTTGGTGACCATAATTTTTGACTGGATGCTCCAATCCACAAACCGTTTGCACCAACGTGTTTCTCGTATTTTTACGAACAAAACAAGATATATGTTGCCATATAACTCTTCAAACTCATCTGGTGAAACTTAGGTTTCGCCTACTGAAACTTGGATTTCATATTCGTTAAACTTACCGAACTGTCAAGTTTCATCAGGTTCAATACAAGTGTCATCAAGTTTCAACAGGTCTCATACAAGTTTCTTCAAGTTTCATCAGATCAATTCAAGTTTCAATAGATTTCATCCAAGTTTCATCATGTTACATCGAAGTTTCATCCAAGTTTCATCAGATTTCATCAGCATACGACCAAGTTTCATCAGCACACGGTTAAGTTTCGCTAGTATATGTGTAAGTTTCACAAGTGCCTTCTCCCAGGTTCACTAAAAAAAGAAAAAGTGAAAAAATTAAAAAAATTAAAAACTATTTAAAATGGGTCGCTCTCGATTTTAGAAGAATTATGAAATTTAGTCCTCACATTTTCAACATTGTTTGAATTTTATACAAAAATCAGAAGTTTTAATTGAAAAATTAATTAACTGCGTATGGCTAACAACTCCGCCTGGGCGTATGCATGCGGAGCCCGGGGCGTGTAGGATTGGCGTGGTGCCAGCGATCGGATGGTGAAATTTGGTCCATGAGTCTTCCCCGTGGGACATCCGACGCCTGGCGCTATAACCATTTAACCATTTAATGTAAAATTTTGAAATATTTTTTTGGTCTTTGTAGAATTTTTGAAAAAGATCTTAAAAATATTTTTTGATAGTTTATTTATGTCTTTTAGAAGATGATCAACCAGAAGAACACTATCATCTTAAAAATATTTCTTGATAGTTTATTTTCGCCCAAACGCACGACGTTGAGCAAGAAGAACACTGTTTCGCCCTTCCTCCCTGCCGTCGGCGCCGCCGCCGCCTCCCTCCTCCTCCTCCCAGCCACACCGCCGCCCATACCTCCTCCTCCTCCCAGCCACCTCGTCCCGGCCGACGGCGCCGCCGCTTCCCTCCTCCTCCTTCGTCGCCCGGCAGATGGCATCGTTTCCTCCCTTCTCCTCCTGTTGGGGGACGACGACGACCTTCTGATCTGGCCGGCCAGCGCCGTCGCTCAAGCTCGGCTCAGTACCAACTCCCACCCGGCCCACAGGCTTCCGCCATCTACCACGTGCCCAGCACGCGATGTTTCCGGCGCTAAGGCCTCGCCGCCGTATCCCCCTCTCCCCCCTCCGCCGCCTCATCTCCTCCTCCGCCAGAGAGGATGGTTCCCCCGCCTCAGCCAGCGACGCCGCGGCTGCAGCTGCAGCTGCAGCGAAGGCGCAGCAGGAGGCGGCGGCGTGGAGGGAGGTGTACAAGGAGGTGGGGGAATTCGACTGGAAGACCGGCTCCGACTGGAAGAAGGCCGCCAAGATCCTCCTCACGGCGCCCCCCAACCGCAAGAAGTTCGGGTGAGCATTACGCAGCAACACCATTTCCTCTAGGTTTCTAAGGTTTTAGCGGAAGCAACTCATTTTGCGGAAAAAATGAGATGGGTTTTGTATTGTTCGGGGGCAACGTGATAGGGGCGAGATGTTGCGCATGATCTTAACTTGTTTCAACTTGAAAGGATTTACCTTCTATTTCTTTTGCTTTCGTGGTGCTGAACAGCACTGGCAGTGACAGACACTGCCAATCGAATTCAACTTGCAAGTGTGTTCTAATTAAATGAAGCATCAACAGGGTTATTAGGAATTTTCTTTGTTTTCTGAAGAACGGACCTCGGCAAGGAAATTCTTACTGCTAAATATGCAATCTGAAAATTTGAACCTAGGGAGGCTCTTTCACTTTTGAATTGACTAGGAGATTATTGCTTAAAAGATCATAATGTATAACTAGGAGATTATTGCTTAAAAGATCTTTGGTCAATGCACTGTCTTTCACCTTACTTTGTTTCTCATAGGGATATCTTATGTCTCTGGTTATGGTAAATCAATTCAAGACATGGAAACCAAATGCCACTGTAGCAAAAACATAATTTCCAAGAGGGCATGATGTCTATATTTATTTTTTATTCCTGTGATACTTCTCACAAGCATTTGACACTTAAAATACCGTTAAAAAATTGACGATCATTCGATCTAGTTAGAATACGGTTTGATCGTTCAACCTAATTGGAATACTGTTCCATAATTAACGATCGTTCAACCTGTGAAATTTGCATGAATTGCAGATTTTTGAGCCGATTTATACTACAAGCAAATTTTGAATGGCATGCTTTATAAATTTCGATCATTGCTTTTCCATTTCTGTATTTCAGGCTTGACTTCCACCTTGTGCAACTCTTCTTTGTTTGCATGCCCTCACTAGGTTTGTTTCATGACAACATCTATTTCTTTTCTGATGCATGATTGGTCTTCGATTTTGAAATGTAAATTCTTGATTCTTTTTTTATGTGTTTATATTGTGTTTTTTATTTTGATGTGCAGCTGTTTATTTGGTGGCTCAGTATGCAAGAAAGGAGATAAAAAGAATGGAGGCGGTAATATACTGTAATTTCCCTTATGTTTGGACAGTTTTTCATATAAAAGAACCTAACTGGAACAATTTGAAGCATCAAGAAATACAAGATAGTGATATCTAGTCACTTGCCAAAACATTGTGAAAATTGGTTTCACAGATCAATTGCTACTGAACTTATCTATTTTACCTACTACTGTATTGAGAGAGAGAGCATAACTTGTATGACATTGACTGTTATTTCAATTTATTTTAGCCGAGGTCGAAAAACCATGTAATGGCGGCAGGGGCTTATTTATTGCCGTGGTGTAAGTCTGGACAAAGCTTCGCTTTGAATTTATAACCTAAATGCATGAACTATGGAAGCCAGGGCAGTTTATGCGGTGTTTGTTTTGAGAGGCCATATCATGCTAGATGAGTTTGCCCGTCATAAGATGATTCCATCACATTTGATGGGATGTCACCACCCCTCAATTTGTATTTATTATATGCTTGTGCTAGATAAGTGACTGGACCAACTCATCCCACTCCTCAAACGAAACAAGTGAGTTAAGTTTGGAGTTAAGATCGGATGATATATTCACCATCTGGTACTTCAAACCAAACAGCCCACTAAATAGCTAGTCCATTTTTTAGACTGTTATTGCTATTATTACATGATGTATTTTGAGAATCAGAGAATGATGTATATGTGCTCAGTCTTATCACACAATTATTTGGTTGTGTCTGCTCCTGATCATTTGAATTTGTAGAACATACAAATAGATGCTATGTTTTCACTTTGGTTGCCATACTGCATGAACGCGACAGACTTGGTATTTTCCATTTTTTTTCTTGGCCTCTACTATTTAGTATACTAGCAATATGGCAAGAAATAGTATGTGACACACAATATGCAGGTACAGTTGTCTCAGGAATGCCACTATTTCCTATTTTTGAAGTATACTGAAATATGGAGACAATATTAAACCTGTTAATGAATTTGCTCTTGAGGTTGGATATTAGCTCTTGACTATGTATTTGAATGTTAAATTAATCAGCAGAATTCCTGCCTTCCTTTTTTTGAATATATTCTATTATTACCTTGTACCCATGATTTCAGGAGCGGTCCACTTTCAGATGTTCCAGTTTTCCAGATGTTACTGTGGCACTTGAGATTGAAATGATGATGCATACATTGATTGAAAGTTATGTTGATTATTTTAGGAAGCGGAAGTGAAAAGGAAAAAGGATGAGGAATTGGAGAAAGAAAAACAACGCGAGGCAGATGCTGTTAAGGAGGATACTGAGTCAAAGCTGTCAGGTGCTCTAGTTAGGTTAGATACACTGGAGGGGGTTATTAAAGAGATTGTAGATGACAAGAGGAAAGCTTCTTCACCTGGTGTATCCACCAACGAGGAGGTTCCGAAGAAAGGGAAGACATCATCTGCTGACAATCTTTCTGATTCAAAAAGTAATGCAAGTGATGGCCAGCCAGTGGCAGCAAAGAGGAAGGGCATTGATGGCGTTACAAATGCTGTGTCAAATACTACACAATGGAACTCAGAAACAAATGGAAACAATGCATCCAGTAATCCCAAGACTTGATAAATCATGTTTGTGTTAGACACTTGGACTGATCCATGGAATACATTGTAGGCATCAGTTGGATTTTGTTCTTTGTTGATTATGCAACAGCAACAGCAGGTAGTTTGCATAGTAACCCTATTCCATTTGGCAACATTGTAGGATACTCGCTGGAGCTTTGGTGCAAGATCTTTGAATCTTTGTCACGATAGAGTAAATTTAGTTCAGAGAACCTAACGGTCTTTAAGGTCTGTTTTGATTTTGCAGTGGTGTATTGACAGTAATATTACCGAGGTGTAGGCTTTAGAAAATTTCAGCCCATTTTTTGTACCTGCAGAGATTGCTGGGAAATGTTTTTGTTCTGTCTTGCACAAAATTTGTCACAATGGGGACTGTCGATCGTGAGTGCGTCAACTAAAAAATCTTTGTTCCTTTTATTGTTTCCTCAGATGACCTAGCATGTAGTCTTGTTTGCTTCTGCTTTAATCCAGTACATTGAAAGGTTCCTTTTTAGTAGAAAACACTAGGATCTTTTTAAAAAAAAATGCTACGAAACGCTGAAGCAGTAAAATGGAATAAACGGTCAAAGATTAATAATCCAAAATTAAGTCACAGCAAATAATACTATTATATCAATCATGGTACCATACCATGGGGAATTGGTCTATTTTTATGAATTTATCTCTGTTTTCTAAGCAGCAAGTCACTAACCCATTTGAAGTTTTAAGGCTAAACGAAACAGATACTGTGCCCTCAAAATAGTTGCGGACCTGCTGTAGGCATTGAATTGTCACAACACATTACCAATGGTCAACCTAGACGTAACCTACACTGCCCTCTTTTGCACCATTGAGATGATGAATAACACCATGAATTCATGAAGGTCCTTGGCCATGGAAATACATGGATAAGCCCAAAGTCAAATACATCGATCAATCAACCCAACTTGTATGCTAAAGGTAGAACAGAAAATTTTAACTCATTTACGCTCAACGCTGTGCGTTCAATGAGTGCGCTTTGATACAAATTAGAAAAATATCCTACGATTTTCCACCCTTATTTCAACCACCTCGTGATCAACACATGCTTAACCCACGTTCTTACCTTTCTTTTGTGCTCGATTGCATATACCTCACACTGTCACACACTCAATATCACTCCGCACGTATTTACGCTTACATTTTTTTATTGTTACCGATTTTACTGGAAAGTAAAAATTGTTTTCGACTAACATTTTTTTATTTTTTAAGAGTTTTATGACGGCTAAAGGAAATATTGGGAGGAGTAACATGCGATTACTACGGCTAATCATTGACCATGGAACCGTAAGTACTCAGTTCTGTCCGTGTCATGTACCATATATTGATATTATTGTTCTCGTTCTGTGCTGTATTACTGAGAAATGTTGTCATGTATGTATTTCCATCTTGAAGATTGCTCTAAAGGATATTGCAGTTTAAAGAATACATTTTTACATTCTACTTTTTAATAGGTAACTTTATTCTTTTTAGAAAATAATTTTTTGTTTACAAAATTGCAAATATTTACATGATTAATCTGCGTATGTCATAATTTGGTCCCATCAAAATAATCAGGACCGATCTTCTCGTTTTCTCTCTGTTATTCTCCTCACCGAACTCATTTCCTTTTGACCTTCTTTATAAAAAAAAAAACTAATTCCCTTTTTTCTCACTCAGTGGGAATGTTTTTTATAAAAAAATTCTCTTTTTTTTTCGGATTTAAGAAGCATCACGGGATTTTCTAGACCTCCAAAACGTCCGAGTGTCACCGATGGACTTTCCAGGAAGCAGCAGCGCTTCTCCTACTGTTCAACCTCAACTCATCTTCCCCAGAAAAAAAAGGGAGAATAATTTAGTTTTTTCCACACTAAAAATTGACCATTCAGGATTTGCATCCAACTCATCAACTGCAGCCATTGGCTTGACTTCAAAGTTCAAGCTGTTCGTTCTCCTTTGGCAGCTCCCTGTTTCAGAGTGGAGGGGAGGCTACTGATCCGCATCGATGGCGCCGGTGAAGGTGTTCGGCCCGGCGAGGTCGACGGCGGTGGCGCGGGTGCTGGTGTGCCTGGAGGAGGCCGGCGCCGAGTACGAGCTGGTGCACGTCCACATCCCCTCCGGCGAGCACAGGAGCCCGGCGCATCTCGCCCGTAACGTACGTGCTCGCCTCACCATCTTTACTTCAACACGTGGTCAACCTGCCGTGCTCATGGAATTTCAGGAGATTAGGAATTAGGGCCATCCAAAATGTTCGATTTTGCATCTTCCTTGCAAGAACGTGGAGTGAATTGAAGCAGGTAGTTTCAGCTGTCGAAGATGGGTCAGTGTATACTCGTATAGCACCTACATACTATATGCCAAGATCCTTGCTCGTTCCACCCATCAATTAACTAGCTTACAAGATTGAGCACATATTTACATGGATTTTGATTTTTTTTTCGTCAATCAATTTTCAGCCCTTTGGCCAGGTCCCAGCTTTCCAGGATGGTGATTTTATTCTCTTCGGTGAGATGAATTTCATAGTCTTCTCTGATTTTTTTAGTGGTCTTCTCCGATTATTCCGGTGTTAATTACGTAACTGAAAAGCGCTGTACTTCAGTGAAACAATTGACATCTTGCTACCTTGAAGATTGGCATGGGTGGATCTGCCACTTTGTCGTGTGGTTATTATGCCACACATGCCATTAATCCATGAGAGAAACTCCACGGTTTATCATTCTTTGGGAGTGACAAATCCTCAATTCTTCTACTTTTCGTGGTATATCCTTACTAGCATTGCATTCCGAAAAGAGTGAATGCAAGTTATGGAACCTATGATGCAAAACCAAGGTTGTTAGGCTGCTAATAATCATAGTTAAAACCCATTATCGTCTTCATGCTAATTGTGGTTCGACAGAGTCCCGTGCTATTTCGAAGTATGTGCTTCGCAGAAGCTCATCCGATTTGCTGAGAGAAAGCAACCTCTCCGAGGCTGCAATGGTGGATGCCTGGCTTGACGTGGAGTCCCAAACCTTCGACGTCGCCATGGCGGCAATCACCTTCCAGTGCTTCATCGTGCCTATTTTCATGGGCGGAACAGCTGACCTCCAGATTGTCACGGAGAACCTCGAGAAGCTGAAGAGGGCGCTTGAAGTTTACGAGGCGCGTCTATCCAGGTGCAGGTACTTAGCTGGGGACTTCATTAGCCTGGCAGATTTGAGCCACTCTCCCATGGTTTACTACCTGCTGGCTACGCCTCATTCGTCGGTGCTTGATGCATATCCCCATGTCAAGGCTTGGGTCGCTGACACGATGAACAGGCCGAGTGTTGGGAAGGTCACATATCTTATGAAGGTGTCATAATTCATAAGAGGAGTTGTTCCTCAAAAAAAAAAAAAATCATAAGAGGAGTTGTTTTCTTTTGTGAACAGTAATTTACATTGCTTTCGAGAACATGCTGTTCGACTTTGTATCTGCGCCGCCTGTTTGTACTTCCGAATTGTTTGTTTTCAAATAGAATTCTTTGGGACCAATTTTTTCTAGAAAACCATTGCTTGATTTGGAAGATTTCGTGAGTGAATAGGAGAAGATGAGCAGGAGAGAGACAGGGGGTTTGAAGATTCTTGACTCACCTAGATCTTTCTCCTATTCTCCCCTTTTAGGCCTTGCTCTTTTCAGCGTATGCGTACTACTGTAGTAAATTTTGTTATTTTTATGTAGCCTATATGTTGTGATAATTTGTAACGATTTTTTCATGACTTTTATTAGTCCTTTCAAAGATGCTAAAACTATTTTTTTTATTATTTTTTTATAATCTTTAGACCTCATTTCGAGAACTCTCAAAATCTTCTGATGTCTACGCCAACGTCTGACAAAAGTTAAGGCCTTAGTAAGATGTACGTTTTGCATTTCAACCCTTGCGATGTTGCCTATTTACATCACTTGCACCAACACCCCCTCAAAATGGGTCAAATACATCATATGGACCCATCTTGCTGCAAAAAGCAGAAAAAAGACTTCTCTGGTAGCCCTTTAGTAAGAATATCAGGAAGAAACATATGACAAACAAATTGTTCCTTCATCAAGTTTCTCCTTGATAAAATGATGATCAATCTCAACATGTTTTGTTCTATCATGTGGATTGTAGGCTATATTGATTGCAGCCTTGTTATTACAGTAAAGCATCAATGGCCTCCACTTATATAGCTTCAGTTCACGAAGTAAGATTCGCAGCCATAGGAGCTCACACACTTCATGGGCCATAGCCTGAAATTCTGCCTCCACTGTAGATTGAGCCACAACAGTTTGCTTCTTGCTGCGCTAAGACACAAGATTCCCCCCAACAAACATGCAATATCCTGATGTAGAGCGTCGATCATCCAGAGATCCACCCAATCGACATCGGTGTAACATTCTACATGCAAATTTCCCTGATGAGAATATAATAAGAGACCCTTCCCTAGGATTCCTTCGAGAGTGCAAAATTCTATCGTCTGCCTCCATGTGAGGTTTTTTAGGACCATGTATGAATTGACTTACAGCACTTACCGCAAAGACAATATCTGGTCAAGCATGAGACAGATATATTAGTCTGCCAACTAACCTTTGATACCTCTCCTTGTTCACTGGCTCTCCAAAGTTAGAACTCAACCGATGATTCTGTTCAATAGAAGTAGCTGCAGGGCGAGATCCAAGCACACATGTCTCTTTCAATAGATCCATGGTATACTTCCTCTGTGAGAGAAATATGCCTTTGGGCCAACGAGAAACTTCCATGCCTAGGAAATATTTTAGATGTCCTAGATCTTTACTTCAAACTCTTGTGAAAGATGATTCTTCAAACATGGAATTTCTTCAGTGTCGTCTCCAATAATCACAATATCATCAACATGCACGATTAAAATTGCTATTTTTTCTTGATTATGTTTATAGAATAGGGTATGATCAGCATTGCTTTGGAGATAACCCCTTTTCACCATAGCCTATTTGAATCGATCAAACCAAACCCGTGGTGATTGTTTTAGGCCATACAATGAACGATGCAATCTCAAACTTTTCCATGGGTTTGGCTTGTCTCAAATCCTAGTGGGATATGCATTTAAACTTCTTGTTGGAGATCACCATGAAGAAAAGCATTTTTAACATCTAGTTGGTGAATATTTCAATTGAAATTAGCCGCACATGATATTAATGTTTTTATTGAATTCATCTTGGCCATAGGTGCAAAAGTTTCCTCATAATCAATCCCATAAGATTGTGTATATCCTTTGGCTACAAGACGAACTTTATATCTTTCCACCTTCCCATCAGGTGTATGCTTGACTATGAATACCCACTTACAACCCACAGGTTGCTTACCTGGTGATAGCTGTTGGCGATTCTTACGCTCAAAGAAATTAATCCGCAAGCCGATAAATATTGCTAGTAGTTTTCACCACGAGTATTCCTAGAGTTATCGAATCCACAGGGAACGAGGGTTTAAAGAGATAGCCTCTATATCTTAATTATTTAAAATACCAGCCAGTATAGGTAACGGGGGTTAGGATAAATGAAAAGACCGGGGACACACACACACGATAAATATTCACAAATAAAGAGAAAGCTACACTAGCTAGATAGACAGCTGGGAGGACAACGAGACAAGTTTAATAAGTTCACAAAGTCGTGTGATTCAGTTTACTGAGCGAGCTTAGGGTATTCTAATAGTGGTATACTTGATCGTCGTCGGAGCACAGACACTCACTACCACCTGCTATCCTGAATTGGAATCCTGAATGGTTATGATCGTTTCGATTTGGCTCTACTGGTCCAAAGCCGGACGCTGTGGGTTATGCACGAGATACTTAGTATATACGGATGGATAGGGCTATCACCACCTACCACATATACGTGGGCCCGGGTGTAAACCGAGTTAGTCCTAGTCTCAGACACCATGTCTGCGACTATTCCTAATCAATCTTCCTCAGTACTAAAAGAAGTTGATCTAGGTTCAATGCCTGGCTCTAACAGTATATGAGTGAGAACCTAAACTGATTCCAGACGAATACAAGCTACCGGTAAGGCAAATCTACGCAACTCATTTATGTAGACATACTCAGTTTAAGTAAAGTTCAACACTAATGAATGAAGTAATCTCACTAATTGAAACAATTAGGAAAGGGTACAAGAGCTATTACCCGAATTCCTGAAGACACTTCCGGAACTCCGAGCGTCGGCTCGACTTGACTCTAACTCCCAACTTCTACTAACTAAGAGCTACTCTACTAAGTGGAATGAAAATGTGAAAGTGTTGTGTGGTTGTGTTACAAGTGAGGAGAGGAGGTTTATTTATAGTGTTGCGCAGCCAACCAGGGTGCTCCACGTGTAGGGACACGTGTCATCTATCCCTCATCCAAAGGGGAACCCGAGGGGGCTCAAGAGTGGGTCGGCAAGCCTAGGGTGGGTCGGCCGACCCGCCTTCACCTCGCGGCCGTGGATTTTGTCTTGGATACTCCCTTGATGGTGTAGATTAATCCCTTAAGCCGGTGGATCAAATGGACTTGCGCAAGAAAGGAATCCAAGGGAATCCTATACTCATTTGTGAAGCAACCGTGTCCATTCGATCAAACCGACGGTAGTGGATGGTCTAGATGTCCTCATTTTGTGTTTTATGCCACTGGGGAGAAAACGGAGCTGGATCGGTGACATGTCCAGGTCGGCCGGCCTAGGTGGCTCGGCCGGCCTGGCTTTTTGCCCGGTCTGGCACTGGTTTGTCCTGTTTTGCACCCGTAGATCCAAAACTCACCAAAACTTGTGGAACTTTATTAGAATAAATAAAATGTTAGTATAAACCTTGATTTTCCCTCGAAAAGCCGGAATTCTGGAATATGTTGACGTATAAAATTGGTGTTTATTTGACGTCAACACACCCCCAACTTGAACTTTTCTCGTCCTCGAGCAAAGAGCTCAAGTGAGAACCCGGTGGATCAGGGTTGCTTCAATATCATTATTCAATAAATACTAAGCATACAAAGTTATACCACATTGTTTATTGAAAAAACTCGTACAAGTGTACCCCAACTTTTATCAAACTCGTGAGGTTTTCAAAATCTCCCCTTTTCTTGTAGCGGTTGAAAGATGGAATAACTTTGATAGAACTTTGTCAACTCAGCCCTTTTCAAGCTATGTCTCGGGGGTTTTTTCTTTTCAAAATATTTGTTCCTCATTATTACTCTTAGATCTCTGGTGGTATTTGATCCTCAACCATGCCTTTTTAATGATGGCCTTCTTTCCTCCTATTCTAAGGTTTATGTGGAGCTCATAGGTATGGAAATGTGGCCTATTTAGGTTATATAATTTTTTAAAGTCAAAAATAGATCCTATGGAATTTGATACCACTTCGCAATCTGGTCATTTGAATAATAATGTCCAGGGATGCGGGAGATAATGAACTCACGCCAAAGGAATGAAGAAACACAAGTGCAAGTGATGAAGGGTACTAATAAGTCCGCCCCATCGGATCTTGTGTTTATGGAAAGGTCTATTTGACTCCTTTATTTGATTTGAGATCATTCCTCAATCTAGAATTTTGAGAGGCTTTTTTTAAATAAAGATAGAAGGAGATGATGGTTCTCTCTTCATATTTTCTTTTTATTTGCCTCAATTTTCTATAATTTTGAGGAATAAATCTTTTATTATTTTGGAAGTCTTTTTGGGAGACCAAATAGGTAGATATATGGTGAACTCATAAAAAGAACTTGGCTTATTTTTTTTTTAGGGAGGAATATCTGGTGAGATGCATGCTCGTATTTTAAAGGGTACGCGAAGGAAATGACTAGCTTTGAAGAGCACTAATTCCTAAGGATTTACTTTTGACAAAACTCAACACAACCAAAGTGGCTGAATGAAGGCTTTGAATTTATTTAGCATTTTTGGCTCTGGTAGGATGAAGAAGTCTAATGAAGAACTTTAAAATTTTTCTCTTTTCAAAATAAATTCTGAGACTATGCCTTAGTAGGGGCATAAGTAACTAGGTCCTTATCTCTAGTATATCGTATCTCTCAACAACTTAGAATTGGTTCAATAATGTCAATTCTTGATGAGCAAGATTAAGCAGGATGACTACTCATACCAATAATTGTCAAATTTAAATGAGAGTACTAAATTGTATACCCAGCATTTATATCACAATAATAGAGCAATGTTCATCATATCCTTTCTAGGTAAAATCAACATTTATACATTTTATTCAAAGGAAAATATTTCTGGTATTTTCTAGATTATGCAAATTTTTTATAGTTTTTGAATGTTTCATATTTTTTTTAAGGGCATACTATTAACTAAGCACAAAGCTAAAATTATTCACAAATGGGGTAAAGCAATTTGGGATTTTTGGCAAGGCAGATCGGAAAAGAATTACTGAGAATTAATCTGGCAAGGTATTGGCAAGGCACAGCAAAACATTTTGCAGGCTGGCCACAGCAGGCAGCGACAGAGAGCAGGACTCACCTAATGAGCCGGAGGGTCAAAACCAATATGTTGGAACCATGCCGCAAGGGCATCGTTGTGGCTTGTGTTGCGGTGGTATTGGCTCTCAGGTCATGGGTAATGTCCTCGTGGTACCTAGTGTGATGGGCCAATGTTTGGTGTACGTGGCCCATATCATCAACTAAAGTATCCATTCTCTGTCCTAAGGCATGGACGTCCCGTGCGAAGGGCTCGAAGTAGAAAGGGTAGCGGGCCGACGATGGTCCTCCCCGTCCTATCTCGGGTCCTTGCTCATGAGGTGAGTGGGTCCATCCAGCATCAAACTGCCGTGAGCTACCGGCCTCAAAGTTGTGCGTGCCCCAACCTCCATACTCATGTGGAGCAAAGGCAGATGGGTTCCATTGATCTGAACCCGCGCTATATTCAGAGTGATGAGGGGCTGCAGCTGCCCCTGTCCACTGATCGTGGTGGGGCTCGCTGGGCTCAGGTTGCTCGGCTATTTGGCGTCTTTGCCACGTGTCACAGGGCCAGAGACACTATGCCTATGGGGCTCCAGGGCTCTAAAATCGATGGTCAGTGTCTGGGCTCTGTAGATTCCGAGCTTTGGATTAGGCAAACGGATCTCAGCGGTGGTGCCCGAAAATCTCATGAAATGAGCGTCCGACTCATCAACCCGAAGGATGTGGACTTGGATGAAATGGTCCTTTCCTATTGTTTCGAATTGTGTGTCTAGAAGACCAATTCACAATGATCTAACAATCCCATACCTTCCGCAATGCGGGTGATTAGGGAAGTGCAGTCAATATCCCCCTTTTGGTTAATCATCTCTACCCAGTGAGCTACCATATTTGCGGTCGGATTGACATGCTTTTTATTGACCATTGCAAACAGGTACTGCAGCTCATCAAGGCGCACAGTGCGCATGTCTAGCCTCGAATTAACTACCATTGCCAGCCACCTATGCATGAACCTAAGAGTGGGGTTGTGAATATCGTTCATGCGGGGTTTATTATTGTTGTTATACCCTTTGCCAGAAATAGATTCCCAGAATTCATTGCGATCAAAGCCAGCTAACCTATCAGGAGTAACTCTACACAAGATGAAAAAGCCTAGATAACTAGTTAGGGTCTCTAAAGAGCATTCAAATTCTTCATTAAAGAGCCTAAAATAGTATCTATGCCCATCATAAAAAATGTGTAAAGTACTAAGAAATTTAAGGGTTAGAAGGCGCGAACCTTTTTCGACGATGGGCGCGAAATTTTTCCATCCAATGGCTTGAAAGGCCTTGTTGAATTCGTCTAGAAGGCCGGTCTTGATCAGCAACATCGGGTCGTAAGTCCGTGTGTGCTGAAAAGAACGGCTCCTCAGCACTTCGAAGACTTGCCGCTCTCGGTCGGTATGGAGCACAATTTGCTCCTCCAATACCAAAATCCGCATCCCCGGGGCTGGACCAGCCCCGGAGATTGTTGGGGCTTCCGAATATACGTCGTGGTACCCCGAAAATCGGGAATCCACTGACATTGTATCCCCAGACTGGCTCTCCACGACCTCGGTCAGAGTATGAGTCCGATCTGAGCTCGATGAGCTGAATCATTTGTGGACGCCCTTCGCTCCCTTAGCGATGGTGCGGCCAAACTTACCATACCATGACGACATTTTTCCTGCAGAGGTTAAGACGAACAAATACCCGAAGGATATACGAAAGTATTTACGGGTTAGTCGTCCAAAAATTAGTCGTCACAATTAGCAGGTCTTTGCCTCCACCAAATTATTTTTGCTCGATTTTTAGTTGACAGTATGCGTGCAGATGAAAGCAAATATACAGTGCAGAGGAGAGCTGCAGGCGAGATCATGCAATCACCGCAGGGATGTGATCTCAACCTACAGGTCACTCCCTTATTTATAGATTTTCTTAATGCATGATTAGTGGTAAACATGGGATTAAATGCATGATTAAGGGAGACAAATTATCCTACCTAGTGCCTATATGTATAGAGTGGTGGGTGTAGTGGAAAATGAGTGGTTGAGATGGGGTGAAAAAGACCCACCCACTTGGGGGTGGTTGGTAGCAAGAAGTGGGTCGGCCGGACTAGGTGGGGCCGACGAGCCCCACTTTTTCACCATTTTATTTTTTTTCATATTTTGTATTTTTATAGGCTGGATAAATGCATAGTAAAAATTAAATATGGTGTGGAAAATGCACGAAAAATAAATATGAATGCAAGATAAACTTCCGGCTTACCTCCCGGTGAGGGCTCGAATTTTTGTTTTCGCGGTCGATGAGTCGGACCGCATTCAACCTTCAGTTGTCTTGAATTAGTTTCGTAGCCGAAGTTTCTGCGGCAGGTTGAATTTCTTTCTTACGCCTTACTTGTTTGATCTGAGATTTTTGAGTGGCGTTGATCTTCCCTTGCGGCTCTGATTTCTCGACCGCATGTTTCTTCCGACGTGGCTTGGATTTTCCCTTGTTCTCCTTCCCCTTCCAATATGGACGATGCAATGGTTCGTCCAACAATCGGATGGTATTCATCATCGCAGCAATGAGGCTATCCACCTGAGGTTTTGGTATAGCCCTTGTTTCCTCCTACACAGGTTTAACATTTTTACCATGAAATGTGCGTACCTGTGAGCATTATTCAGCTCTTGGCCTGAAATTGAATGTTTCATCTCGGCCGTTAATATTGAGCTGAATTTCTCCTGCACCAACATCGATCGTCGCATTTTGCCGTGCTTAAGAATGGCCTCCCAAGAATGAGGGGCGTCTTGGTGTCTACTTCCATGTCCAGCACCACGAAATCCACGGGTACCAGGAAATTTTGAATTTTCACTGGTATGTCCTCCGCGACTCCTATTGGATGGCGAATCGATTGATCCACCAGCTGCAGGGTCATGCCAGTAGGCGACATGGTAGAATGATTTAATCTTTCATAGATTACCTTGGGCATGATGCTGACGCTGGCTCCGATGTCGCACGGAGCACGCTCAAAGTGTTGTGCACCAATAGAGCATGAGATGGTCGGGTAGCCGGGATCTTTCTTCTTCTCAGGGAAAGTGTTCAAAATCGCCGCACTGCACTTCTCAGTCAATTTAATGACTTTAGACATCGGCAACGGGTGCTTGTTTTGAGGATTTCTTTTAGGTACTTGGCATATGTCGGTACCTGCATTGCATCTAGCAATGGTATGTTGACATACAATTGCTTGATTACCTCAACAAACTTGCCAAACTGTGCGTCCGCAGTTGACTTGCGTTGGCGACGTGGGAAGGGTAGCAGTTGCGTCTCAGTGAATTCAGCGGGACTTGGCTTGGTCCGCGCTTCACTTCTCATCGTCTTCGGCAGCTCATCTCTTGGCTCTTCATCATTTTCACCTTTCTCCTCTTCTTCCTCGGAGATAACATCCTCATCCCCTACAGTGTTAGTTTGCGGCGGGTCTCGGGTGGTTTTACCCGATCGGGTTGCGACCGCATTAACATTTTCTTTCGGGGGAGCCTTCGGCTGTCCCGGGAGCTTTCCCAAAGTAAAGGTAGGGATTGAAGCAGCGAATTGAGCTATTTGAGTTTCTAGCATTTTATTGAAGCTCATTTGACTTTTCATGGCAATTGTAAATTCTTCTAGTTGTGCATTGATGCTCTCCAGAATTTTATCATTAGCAAGAGATTTCCTACTGATGCTATCATTCACTTTTTGTTGAGCATTTGCATCATCTAGAGGGGATTTATTACGATTAAAATTGCCATTGTTACCTCCTTGAAGACAGTTGTCGGTGGAGAAGTTCGGCCTCGAATTCCAACCCAAAGTGTAGTTGGACTGAGGTCGGAACCCATTGTTGATGAAGTTTGCGTCCTTCGGTCGGGTCTCAGTGCAGTTATCTCCAGAGTGTCCTAGGCTCCCGCAAACCTCGCAAGTCATGCGAGATTCGAGTGCCTGGACGTTTTGATTCGGCACTTCCAGCTTCTTCATTAATAGATCCATCTTGGCCGCGAGCATGTCCATATCGTCGATCTGGTGTACTCCTCGAGTTCGCGGTTGCGAACGCTCATCGTTCTAGCCCTGGCTTGAGACCATCTTCTCAATGAGAGTGCGGGCAACACTCACACTGAGTGAGAAGAAAGCTCCTCCAGAAGCAGCATCGAGGTGCTCTCGGACAGTATGGTTCAGCCCATGATAGAAGCTCTGAATGATAAACTAGTCTTGCAACCCATAGTAGGGGCAAGCCAGTATATATTCTTGCAGTCGCTCCCAGGCATCCGAAATGGACTCATCCGTGTGCTACTGGAATGTGGAAATCTTGTTCCGCGGGGCATTGGTTTTGCCCAGAGGAAAATACTTGGTGAGGAAGGCGTTGGAGCACTTCTCCCATGTTGAGACTGCATCTTTATTGGCATAAAACTATTGTTTTGCCTTCCCGATCAATGAGAACGGAAATAGGCGTAGCCGGACAGCATCCGGAGTTGCACCCTTGACGGTGAAGGTACTGCAGATTTCCAGGAAATGCTGCAGATGTGCATTGGCATCCTTCGTTTGCTTGCCACAAAAAGGGCTCGCCTGAACCATGTTGATAAGAGCTGGTTTCAGCTCGAAACCACCGTCACCCAAGTTGGTGGCAGGTCCAGTGGAGACATTGGTGCTTGACGGGGCTGAGAATTCAAGAATGGTCTTCTCGGCAGCCATCGATGATGAAGGTGTCTCGGTGCTGAGGAAAGGATTGCTCTTGAGGTTGGATAACTCAGAGACACGGATTTGCAGAGGTAGGACTCGAGGTCTTGTCCTTCGCACCAGTGACTCCAGATTTTGTCGAAAGTTTTTTAGGAGATCAAAACCGGTCATCCACTGCTCTGCTAGTTCCACTGAATAAAGACGGAGTAGGGTAATACCCGTTAAACTAGGCTGGTAAATTAAATAATTTAGATGTAGGTTTTGAAAATTTTATTATCTCTTTTTGAGAAACCGCTTCGTTCCCCGACAACGGCGCCAGAAAACTTGTTGACGATTCTTACACTCAAAGAAATTAATCCGCAAGCGGACGGATATCGTTTGTGGATCAAATGGACTTGCGCAAGAAAGGAATCCAGGGGAATCCTATGGTCATTTGTGAAGCAACCGTGTCCATTTGATCAAACCGACGGTAGTGGATGGTCTAGATGTCCTCATTTTGTGTTTTTATGCCACTGGGGAGAAAACGGAGCTGGATTGGTGATATGTCCAGGTCGGCCGGCCTAGGTGGGTCGGCCGGCCTGGCTTTTTGCCCGGTCTGGCTCTGGTTTGTCCTGTTTTGCACCTGTAGACCCAAAACTCACCAAAACTTGTAGAACTTTGTTAGAATAAATAAAATATTAGTATAAACCTTGATTTTCCCTCGAAAAGCCGAAAATCTGGAATATGTTGACGTATAAAATTGTTGTTTATTTGACGTCAACAGTAGCTCAACAAGCTCCCAAGTCATATTCTTCTCCAAAGCGTTCAGTGCCTCAATTATAGCTACCTTCTAGTTTGGATCTTCCTTGGTTGTCTTCCAGTCATTCGGAACAGTTGCGAAATCAAGAGAGACAATAAAGCTATGGAAAGATGGACTACAGTGTTTGTAAGATATGAAAATAGCTATATCATGCTTGTAGCCAACATAGTCTTTAAGACGTGTTGGATCTTGAGAGGATCTAGATGGCTTCCTTAAGGAAATAGGCAAATCATTTTGTTCCAACATGTCAATAGGAGTGTCAGGCAGAGAGTTCGTGCCTAGGCTAGGACTTGCATGAGGCCTATCTCTTGCGATGAAGATGGTTGAGTTTCGATCACATCTTGTATGTCTCATGATAAGAATTATTGGTATCACCATTGCTAGCACTTACTTGACTCTCCCCCTGACTATGAACTGGTACACATGAGGTAAGAACAAGAATAGGATCTATTACTCTATTGTCACTCTCCCCTCTTGTTGCACTTCATGTGGAGTTAAGCTGAAGAAAGTATCATTTGTGGGACCATAGTAAGGTTCATTCTCACAAAAAGTAACATCCGTACTCACAAAAAATACGATGTTCAATGGGACACCAACACTTATACTCCTTTTGAGAATATGGATATCTTACAAAAACACATTTAATAGCTCTAGGATCAAGTTATCTCACAGAGTTTTGATAATCTCGAAGAAAACACAAACATATAAATACTTTTTGACTAACAATAAAATCATTATTTCCTAACAGACACTCAGCAGAAGTCTTATATTTTAGAATACGAAGAGGCATACAATTTATTAAATATGTTGCAGTCTTAACTACCTCTCCCCATAAAAAAATAGGAACATTCATTATAAACATCAAAGAATGTTAAACTTCAAGCAAATGCCTTTTTTTTCTTTCTGCTACACCATTTTCTTCAAGGGTATCAACACAAGTAGTCTGATGGCTAATACCATTAGAAATAAGGAATGACCCTAGCTCTTGGTTAACATACTCTTTACCATTATCAGACCTAATACACTTAATTATTGTTCCAAATTGATTTTTAATAAGGGCATAAAGGTACTTGAAGATGAGGAATATCATTTTTGTGTTTTAGCAAGTAAAGCTAAGTGTACCAACTATAACAGTCAATAAAAGTAACAAACCATCGATGCCCAAAAATAGTGTTAACTTCACAAGGTCCTCAGACATCAGTGTGAATAATCATAAAAGGAATATTGTTTCTTAATCCTCGACTAGGATAGGTACCTACTGTATGTTTGGCTAGCTCATAGGCATCACATATAAGAGATTCTTATAAGCATAACTTAAAAATTGAAGGATAAATATGAGATAGTGCAGCAAAAGAAAGATGTCCATGCATGCGGTGATAGAGCAATAACTCTTGGTTTGGAGACATGCAAGTTGTAAAGCAACTTCATCACTTCCATCATCTAGATAGTAGAGTCCATCACACACTGTCCCAGTCCCAAGTATTCTCCCTGTCTTGAGCTCCTGAAAAACACAATGCTCAGGATCAAATAGACATTGACAGTTTAGAGAAATGGAACTTACGGATAGAAGATTAATTGGAAAATTTGGTACATGAAAGACCGGTGATAACGACAATGACTTAGTGCATTGGATAGATCCACGTGATGTAATAGGAACTGTGGATCCATCGGCAACATGAACCATGTCCTTACCTGAGCATAGGTTATAGGACGTGAAAAGGTTCGAGGTTCTTGTCATATGACTAGTGGCTCATGTATCAACGATTCAGTGCTCTGGTTTGTTTATAATGGTTTGAAAAAAAAAATTATATTGGGACGAAGCATGATAACTAGATACATTCTCGGAAGGAACTTGAGTGGAGGTAGAGCTCTCGGTGATTTTGAGCTTGGATTTGAACTTTTCAAGAGCTTGTTGGTCTACCATCAGTATCTCTTCTGCAGATGCAATGTAGTTAGCTTGATTCAAGCTCTTGAACTGTGCTCCCCTGGTTTCGAGCCTCCCTTCTTCCATCCAGGTGGATAACCATGCAAATTAAAGCACTTCTCTTTGACATGACCTCTCCTTTTAAAATGGTCACAAACTAACTTATCCCCTTTTATTGCCCTTCGAAGTAGATATGGCAGCAATGGCTTCTATATTTCTTGAACTCCCTGTATTCTCTTGGGCAAGCCTAGTCTCTTCCTCCGTAACATTAGATATCACATCTTCTAGGCTAGGCCATTCAAGCTTAGAGAAAATCATCTGGCGAGGCAAAATTAAATTTTGGATGCAACCCATCCAAGAATAGTTTGATCACTAATGACTCAAACCAATTTTGGTGAACGGCTAAGTCATCTTTGTTGATTGGGTCAAATGGATGAAAATAATATAAGTCTCTGTATAAATTTTTCATCTCGCCTCCATACTCACAGACAGATCTTAAACCTTGTTTGAGATTGCATAATTCATGCATGATTCGAGCATCATGCATCTTGTTTGATCTCCCGGCAAATTGTCTCTAGGGCTGCCCATACCTCTGCAACTGTGGTTATGGTTTCCACCTGCTCTTGAATGGTAGCCTCCATGCTGCTCAATAGCCATACTAACACACTGTCATTGACCTGTTTGTCACTAGTATCACCTTTCTTATTTTCAGCTGCTAGGAGATCCTCATACCCATGAGAACTCAATATTAGTCGATCATGACAAGTGCAACTAATATAATTTCTCGGCCCAGACAATTTCACTGGATTTGATGCTTGTTTCATTGTCTCAAAGGCTACTCGATGTTGTTTTGGTTATTCTAGGAGTTTACTAAAAATTTCGTACAATTCCCCCACATCCGAGTGGGTAGATTTCTCTTCACTTAAATCCGCCATTACTCACAATTTTACAGTGCACAGACTTGAGAAATTACCTCTTAGGCCTTGCTTTTTTCAGCGTATCGTGTCGTTGCGTATTACTGTAGCAAATTTTATTATTTTTACATAGCCTATATGTTATGATAATTTGTAATGATTTTTTCGTGACTTTGAGTAGTCTTTCCAAAAAACCATAAACTATTTTTTAATTATTTTTATAGTCTTTAGACCTATTTTCGAGTGCTCTCAAATTTGCTATAGTATTACGTCAACGAAATGATACGCTGAAAAGAACAAGACCTTAAAATGAGAATGTAGAGGTTGATCTTCCTTCCAACAGGGTTCAATCCATAACCGATCAAATCTCTTGTCAATCAAAAGGAATATATGCTGCCCGTGGGAAGCAGAGCTTGTGCAATCAAATGGAGGCAAACAGTGACTAGTGAAAAGAGATACTTGGAGATGTCCAGGCACTGCAATGATACTTACTGATACTCATGAAAAAAAAACCAGCTTAACCACGTACAAACGGCACTACAAGAATCCGAACTATTTACATCGGCTGGAAGTAAGCCAACGTAAATAGAAGGGTTATTTACGTCGGCTTGCGCATACCGACGTAAATAGAGCTATTTTTGTCGGTCAGGCCGATGTTCACACAATTTTTAGGACTTAACACGAAAAGTAAACCTGCCATTGTTGTTTACATCGGCTTGGCCGACATAAATAAGCGCTAAACTATTTACGTTGGCCACCATTGGGCTCACACGCGCAACATATCTGTAAACCTAGCTACACAAGCGCCGCCGCCCTCCACCGCTCCTGTCACCGCAAATGCTTGTTTCATTCTCAAGTGCTACTCATTTTCATTGGATTTGACTCAAGTGCTTGTTTCATTCTCTCTGCCGCAGCGCCGCAGTCCCTTGCCGCCCTACACCTTGCCTCGCCGCCGCTCACCACCACTCCCACGGCGCTGAGCCGCCGCCATCCACCTCGCCGTCTAGCCACCGCTCTCCAACTCTGCCCTACACCACAGCCCTGCACCGTGCCCCTTGCCGCCGCGTTGCTGCCCTGCGACGCCCCTACCGCTGCCCTCGGTTAGCATCTTCCTAAACTACATTTTTGCCAAATTAAGTGCCACTGAACTACTTTTTTGGTCTAACTAGGTATCTGGTTATCTTTCTTTGTGTAGTCAATAAGAGAGCTTCTTGGACCTCCGCCGCTCCTTGCTAGCCATCGCGCGCCTTATCCACTGTTGTCCCCATCATCGAGGTGAGCACATCATGTATATTATTATCTTAGTTATATATATGTGTATGTTTTATATATGTTTTATCACTATGTTGGCATTGATTTACATATGTTTCAATAAACCGGTTTTTAAAATACAAGTTAACCTAACCCCGTCACCCGTTTGGGAGCGGCACTGATCATATTAAATTATGATATGTGTCGCTCCTGAATTGTCCACGCTATTGGACAGCCTGGGGATGGACGGGTTTGCATGGTTTATCGTGGCATGTGGTGTGATCTGAACAGAATTTCGGCTGCGTAACCCCGTTGTTCTCCAATGCACAAGTATCATGCGTGCATTCGTAGAACAGCGGGGTTACGCTGCCGAAATTTCGTTCAGATCGTATCACATGTCACGACAAACCATGTTAACCCGTTCATCCCTGGGTGGTTTAGAACCTACCTTTGTCTAGAACTCCTGTTAGGATCATTAACCCATTTTGCATGTATTGTTGCATTTAGTAATAACAGAGATGGCTGAAGATCGTAGATGGATGTATGATGGTTGGAATAATGGTATGGAACACAGTTAAGAATGGAAAGTTAACACAGCAAGTTTTCTGGATAAGGTTTTCTCCCCAGATCCTCCTGGTAGGGTAGTGTAGTGTCCATGTGTTAAGTGTCATCTTTTTGCCCGAGTGACTAAATATGTTATGGCCGACCACCAATACAAATTTGGCTTCATGCCGAATTACCTCATATGGTATGAACATGGTGAGTCACGGTCGGTAGATGTATCTTATGAAGATGATACTACTAATAAAGTGGATGACACATAATGGATGAAATAGTTCAGAACTTGGGTCAGTGTGTGTCATGAGGATGCATCAACCATAGTAGCTGAGAAATTCTTTAGACTGTTAGATGCTTCAGATAGGCCTCTGCATAAGGGCACTAAGGTGTCAGTTCTTTCATTTTTGACACAGCTTATGAATATTAAATTAAAGTATGGCTTCTCTTAAGGGTGTTACAATGATTTGGTCAAATTGATTTGTGATGTTCTCCCAAAAAACCATAAGTTGCCAAAAGATATGCACTACTCGAAGAAGATTTTGGCTGGTCTAGGGATGACTTATGAGAAGATAGATGCGTGAGTTAACAATTGTATGTTATTCTGGAAGAGTAATGCTGCGAAGAAAACTGTTTAGTTTGTGAAAAGTCTAGATTTGTACAAACAATTAATGTAGAGGGGAATGTAGTGACAAGTCATACACAAATGAAGGTTCTATGTTTCTTTCCTTTAACACCGAGGCTATAACGATTGTATCTATGTGAGGAGACTGCCTAACACATGAGGTGGCATAAGAAAGATTTCATTCAATAAAGATTTCATGTGTCATCTATCCGATGGCGAGGCAAGGAAGACATTGGACCGACATGAAGAAGAATTTGTCAAATACCCAACAAATGTTCGGATTAGTTTAGCGACCAACGGGTTCTCTCCATTCAACATTAATGTTTCATCATACTCATGTTGGTCTGTGTTCTCAATTCCATACAATTTTTCACCTTCGATGTGCATGAAGGACGAGTATGTGTTCTTATTTCTTGTCATACCGGAGCCAGAGTATCCTGAAAAACAATTAAATATCTTTATGAAACCTTTGATCAATGAGCTTATATAGTTGTGGATAGGGGTCCCAACTTATGATAAGAGTACAAAATAAAATTTCAACATGCGTGTTATGAATTCATGAAAATTGCTAAATTTTACTGCATATTCATGCGAACTGCAAAATTATCGTTGTCCTGTGTCCCTTGTTACGAATTCTATATATTAGTGCTTCACATTATTGAAATAGTGCAATCATTGTTAATTTTTTGCATTGTTACCCTAATAACTCCGAATGATTAAAATTTTTTCAATTCTGTTCTAAATTCATAAAAGTTGCTAAAGTTTACTCTATATTCATGCAAATTAGAAAATTATTGTCAACTTATATCCCTTGTTATGAAATTTTTATTATTAATTAAAATTCATGAAAATAGTATAATTATTGCTCATTTCTCCATACTCCAACCTAATACATGCAAATAGTTCTTTCGAACTTAGAATTGTTAAAATTATATGTAGACATTTATGACACAACAGTTTTGAATGCCATTATGTCTTCCTCCATTCCGGCCTCCACCTATATTTTCACAACAATCTCCTATCACAGTACGTATCAAACTTAGACTTTTTTATTTGTATGATGTTGTAATCTAAAAATTCTAATATCGCTTTCTAATGTAGGGTTCGGTGGCTCCTCTAGATGCTAATGTTAGAGTCGCTTATTCTTCGAGAACTCCGCCGACTGTTGGAGATTTTCTTGTCTAAGGAGGTGATGCTAGTAGTAGACATCGGTTTAATAATACCCTTTCAAGTTGATGTTGTGAACTATCTTTTGGTGTATGTGTGCGAACATGAGTTGAATGTCGTTTGGATTGTATTGATGACGCTTGAGATGCTAAAACCTTTGTTGAACATATGTTGCGAACTTGTGTCGACCGTCGTTTGGATTGTATGTGTGACAATTTTGACATTGTGCAATATATTGTATATAAGTGCTAATGTTGAGATAATAGAGCATATTATGATGATTCTATAAGTTGAATGTCGTTTAAATTGTATCTTGAGATGATGAAACTTATGTAAAATAGTTTGCATTTGATATTGCTTGAATTAGGTAGGAAAATAGGTGTTGTGCTGCCATCCAGTAGCTCCAGTATTTATGTCGGCTAGGTTGGCTGACGTAAATATTGGAATTACGCGTCGGCAAGAGAACCAGTATTTACGTCGGCCAGGCTGGCCGACGTAAATAATCAAAGAGCCACGTGGCACAGACGTGCCGAGGGCCATGTATTTACGTTGACCGCGGCTGACGTAAATACAGAAAAGGTTATTTACGTCGGCCACGACTGATGTAAATTGGCTCCCAGGACGACGATCCTTCCCGACGACCGTTATTTACATCAGCAGCGAGGCCGACGTAAATGGCCACTATTTATGTCGGTTGCCGATGTAAATAACCCTATTCACTTCGCTTTATTTACGTCGGCATGCCGATGTAAATAGCTATTTACATCGGCTTTTGGGCTATTTACGTCGGCATCTTGGATTCCTATAGTGCGGGAGAATCAGCTGGTTAATTAGGACTGCCTGCCTGGAGCACCGACGGGATTGGAGCAGACGAGCTATGGAGGCGGCAGGAGCAACGCTTGTGCTGGTCGGGCCCGACGCCGGCGGCTGCTTGAGAGATATCTTCCAAGCCAACACGAAAGGCGGCGCATGCGGATGCCAGAGAACGAGAGAAAGTTGCCGCGGACACATGGGAGAATTGCCAATTTGCCTTGAAGTTCAGGAGTCACAAGTTAGAAGCCCAGAACCAAGTACCTCTTGATTTCTCCTTCAGCAGCCCAAAGATCCACACAGGGAGGGCTCAGATGAGAAGAATTTGACTGAGATTCATGGGGTTTATCCCAAATCAGCTTGCTTTAATACCATCTTGCTTGATTTGAAAGATTTGGTGGATGAACAGGGGAGGAGAAGATGAACAGGAGAGAGTCAAATGGTTTGAAAATCCTGGACCCACCCAGATCTTTCTCCTATTCTCCCATATAGTAAGATGTACATTTTACTTTGAACCCCTGTGATATTGCCTATTTACATAACTTACACCAACAACTTTTCATGATGCATGATTTTTTTGGGTATATTTTTGTCAGTGGTGGGAAAGAGTTTTGTCAGCCTTCTAATATAAAAATGTATTTTCCTTTGATATGATGTTTCTTGACAACAATAGGAATGTATAAGGATACGATGTTTCTAGACAACAATAGGTTGTACGAGGATATGATGTTTGTAGGCTGCACACACTACTGAAATTTCCTAAAATCGCGAGGGCCAAAAAAAATGCAAGGGTATAACTGCAGCCCTCATGTTGGAAACACACGAGGGCTGCAGAAGGCCCTTGTATTAAAATATCCACTAACGAGGGCTAAATGGAGGCCCTCGCATGAAATGGTGGCCGCCATCTACTCGCGAGGGCCAACTGTTAGCCCTCGCTACTAATGGCCCCCAATAATTGCTCGGTCCCGCAACCTGTGGGCACGTTTAGCTATTCGCGAGGGCCCGGCCCTCGTGTTACTTTGTTATTTGCGGGGGAGCAAATGCGAGCACCTTTTCATGAGGGCTAGCCCTCGTGAATACCTAATCGAGATGGTTGCTGCCTTTATACCGAGGGTTTTCAGCTCTCGGGATTAAGGGAGATTCCTATAGAGACAATAGGATGGGCTCACCCTAGTTTTTGGAAAAATTATTTATAAATATATTTTAAAACTATTTTCATATGAAAATCATTCGTTTAGATTCATTTCGAAAAACATTTTCGTAATATCATTAGTTTTGTGGATTCTATAAGTGTGCTGCTTTGGCAATTAGTAGTAAAAAGATATTCCATAGACTATGTCAGTGCTTAAAATGTCAAATTTTTAACCAGAGGGAGTATAGAAGAGTCGAGTTTGGGGTTTGAACCTAACCTATTTGGTCCTTACCTATGCTACCACTCATTAGGACTTTTTTTCTTCTAAAAATGGCAGGCATGTGCAAACTGAGCTAGGGAACCAGCTGTAACAGGTTCAGAGCTAGATCAATGTTCGTCCTCCCCCAACCTAACGAGAATATCTACTGTTGTAGTATTTTTACAACTATACACCCATGCCTAATCATGAAGGATACTCCCATTAATGGATCCTTGTTGGCATGACATGGAGGTGGTCGACAGAAATAATAAAGTATGTACTCGTGTTGAATATATATCTAGGGTTGGCAATTGGGCAGGTCGAGCACGTGTATGAGGTTCGCTGACCCATACCCGTAAGGCAAAATCCAACCCATAGTCATATCTAAATCCACTCACGGATATACACCTGTACCTATACTTGTCCGGTATCTGCTAACCCATCACACGGATGGCTGGAAATCAGATTCTAGGGTTATACTTGTAGTGAAACCGTAGATTGCTGACAAGTGGCGATTGATGGAGGACAACGAGCGTTGGAGTAGGATGGAGAGTGGAGAGGCAACGCCGTGGCCTGGATTGCGACGTCGTGTCTTGGACGGCGATGTGCCCTGTACTAAAGACTTGGTGTGGTCGCAAGGAGTAGCCGACGGGGCACCCATGCCAACTCCCAAGTCTGAGCCGGTTACAGCGAGGTGGGATGGCGACGCCGGCCTAGCCGCTTGAAGTTGGGATCTTGGGAAGATGGCGCGACAAGGATTGGGGCACCGTGTAGGATGCAGGGAACCCAGTAAAAAAGGAGAATTGGCGGCAGTGGCAGAGAAGATCAGGGACGGGAGCCGCTAGCCGCTGTAGCAGTGCAGCATGCAGGGATCAGGAGGGAAAGAAATCGCTTAGGGCTCGTTTGGGAGCTGGAGAAGAAATACCCCGCGGAAGAATTCCCCGAAGGGGATTTTATGGTTCAATTGGAATCCGCGGGAAAATCAGCCGCACTTTATCCGCCCGGGGTTTAAGGCAGCAGCCAAACAGGCGCGCAGGGAACTTGCTGCTGCTAATAAGCACTGCGTGTGTGACTAGGAATCTTGCAGCAGCAAGGAGAATGTATAAATAAAAAATACATTATGCTAATCAAGATATTGTGTACAACAATTTCATCCACCAGAAATGAATATAAGTGAGTAGCGGTACAATGTTATAGTTAATAAAATAGTACATGCAAAGCAACAAATGCTTGCACAGCTTCTTCGTGTAAATTGATAATGAACGAGAGCTTAAACCCTGCATCAAGAAGAAAAAATATAAATAGCTTGGTTTTCAAATATCAAAGATGCTAAATTTGTTTATCCCTGAAACAAACAAATATGTAGAGTAACTGAAACAAGCAAAAAATACATAAAACAGGAGCATTAAGCTATATCCTAGCAACAAAATAGTAATTGGCTAGCAACAAAACTAGCAAGATGATCCATGCTCTCAAAATAACAAAGGACTGGGCAATAGAAAAATATAATGAAATACTTCTTAGTGAAGGGAGGTTTTGAAGAAAACAGATATTACTTTTTAATTTATCAGCATACCAAATCATTTCATCACACCTATCAGTAAGCTTCACCTGATGTAATTTATCAACTATTTTCTTCCAATCATCTATCCTGGATCTATGGGAGGGGATCTACTCAAGCTCTCCTGAGATCTATCTCCCGTGCACTGACGGCTCTCCCGAGATCCATCTCGTGCATTTATTAATAGAAACATTGAAAAAACTAAAGCATCTATGAGGACAGCCAACATAGCACTGAATGCTTGTCTTGCACTTTCTAATAAAATGGGAACGATAAATCTTTGGAATAGACCTGCCATTAGACTAACGTTCCAAGTTCAAGCTAGCAATAACTTCAAGAAGGGAAGCAACAAAATGCATCTGAACTTCCTCATCAATTGTAGAGAAGAGGGGAAAGTGAACAAATAAAGATTAGTTGCATACAAATCGACCAAAAATGCTTCTCTGCCAACTTAAGAGATTGATAATAGACATAGTTGCATACAAATCGACCAGCGTCATCTGATGACAGCACATCATAGCCCAGCGGTAGATTATACTTGTTTGCTTCACTAAAAAAATGTAATTATAAAAATTGAAACATTTATGATGTAATAAAAGAATAGACATTTATATACATATAGATAACAACAGAGATTAAATGCATGATAAAGCAACCTGTGGTTTCCATCCCAACTCATCAGGGCAACAGAATGTAGCTTCATTGATAGCTTGCTTCTCTAGAGCAAACCTTGTTGTCCCACTGTTGACTCCAAAATGGAGCTGAAAATATTCCACAACTAAATTGTCTTCAGTTGAACAAATGAAAATCCTTATTGAATTACAACAATGTTGAGCAATATCTGATCAAGATAAAATTGCAGTGGAACTGTGTCAGATGTTTTTGTTGAACTTTATGCAGCTAAATATCAGTTTCAGTAGAAAACTAGAACTACTCACTCCAAACTCAAACTTATGATCCAGAAAGTCGCATACATGTGTACAGTTGATTCCAAGCCATTCCCCTTACTGAATCAGTTGATTCCAAGCCATTCCACTTCAAAAGCCGTTAGCATATGTACAAAATTGAAATCATCAAAGCCAAAAAAGTAAATTTAGCTGACTAAACTTTACTTTTTATCAAAAGTATTTTATGTTAGTCGACACAATCTTCTTTTTCCTTTTCCACTGAAATGTTAACCGAGGCTTTTACGAGTTGTGATTCAGAAAGCACTAAACACTTGAACAGCAACCCCCATATAAGGAGCATATAAATGGAAAGGCATGTTTTCACAACAAATGCTGCATTAGAAATCTACACATCAGTAAAATCAATCTAGCTAGAGCAATAAGCAATAAGCAATAGTAGACAAGTAGTACACATCAAGCCATCCTGCGGATAAAGCAAAAAGGAGGTGGAGGAGGAGAGGAAAGATTGCTGGATCCATACCTAGGAGATCGGAAGGCTGCTAGATCTGGATTTTTGGGAGGAAGCAACAACATTTAGCCGGTGGCTCCTCCTTCCATGCACCGGCAGCGTCGGCGCACCTCCTCCCTCGCATTGGAGGCAACCAGTTCCGGCAACAGAGGATGGGAGATGGCGGTGACAGAAACCGGAGGCGGAGGGGTTAGGAGCCGGCGCTAGGGTTGAGGAGGCGAAGTGGAGGAGGATGGAACGGGAGGCGGCGTTGGAGGCGGAGGCGACGAGAGGCGGAGGAGCAGACCTAGGCGGAGGCGGTGGGAGGCGGCACTAGAGATGGAGGCAGAGGCGACGGGAAGCGGCGCTCGGGAGAGAAGTGAGCGAGCAAGCGAGAGAAAGGGGAAAAAATCCGCGACTCCGCCAGAGGGGGGCGATTCCCCGAGGATCGGACGGGGGAAGGGCCCGAAAAACCCTGGTTCAGGTGCTGCCAAACGCACTCGCGGATTTCCCTGCGGGAATTTCCCACGTGGGCTGCTGGCCCGGGGAATGGACGGGGATCCCCGCGGGGATTCGGGTTCCCAAATGAGCCCTTAGGGAATTAGGGTTAGGGGACCAAGAAGGGATCGGGATCGACCTATGGGTAAAGAGAGACTTACAAATAAGAGTCACATATCACATGACGGGTAACAGGTAATGGATATGAGTACCTTAGTACTATACTCGCGAAAAAAAATACTTGCACAGTACCCAAATTCCTTGTACCCGGACAACATATTTTTTTTTCCCACCATACACAAACCCAAACAGGCATTAGCCAAGTTTTTTACCCGCATCTGTACCTATTGCCATCCCTAGATTTACCTCTATTTTGGGATGACACTAATGAAAAGAGCTAGAGAAGAAGGCCATAGATCATTTGAGCTAGGGACATCCTTTGTCATACACCTTAAAGGTACAATGAGGGTGAAATTGCATACGTACCATAGTTACTATAACGGTTTTGCTTAAATCCAGCATTTGGGCTGCACGCCACCGCAGCCAGCCGACGGATGGGCCGGGCCAAGCGTGTGTCTTGTGATCGCCTGGGCTGCAGGCACTCCCTTACTCTAATGAAGAAGGCTATAGTTACCGAGTATGCGGTAGCAGGCGTTGCTCGGATGTATGGTCCACCAACTCTCGACACTTGAAGCAGGTCGATCCCGATAAGACATTTTGAGCAAACATGGATGCTCGTGTAGTACGTGTAGTGCTGGCAATTCATGTTAAAACTTTATATCAAGTTTTTAATACTTTTCTATATGTTTTTTTTCTATATGTGCCTTTTGTTCTATTGCTGTAGGAATGACACTAAAGCAGTGAGGAGTTCTACAAAGTCACGTTCTATAGGCAACGGGCACCGTTTTTAGCACCTACATCACAAAAAAATAAGTATAATCGTCTGTTTTTAATCCCCAAACTCACCAAGGTTCTGCCTACCTTCTCCAGATTGCTCTTAGTATTCTCTATGTTGCTTGTGGGATCTAGTTTGAGAAGAATTTGCCTCAACCACGACAAGAGGTGTCGTTGATAGCGTCGAGGTCTGTCCGGCACCATCCAATATCTCGTTCCACGAAGAAAAGTATCCACCAGTACCAGCTCTCTAAAAGAGGATCTTTACCCCTGTTAATTGGCTCCCACCACCTGAGCTGAGCAGGAGTTTCGCTCGTGGCCGGCGGCGCCTAAGACGGAGTTGGGGGCCTGAACTCCTAAATCCGCCTCTTCATCAAGTGCTACCATATGCAGCATGGATGGAGCTTTATCCTCTGTGACGACACCCGCTGCGGCAGTATCCACCATCGCAACGTTTTTGACAACCCAGAAATACCGAGCGCAAGAGGACGTGTTGCCTTCCACTTGTTCTTAAGAAGCGTGACTCCACGACACCACCCTGCGAATCCGAATCACCAACCACCACCAGTATCTATGGGGCCGAGTTCTGCCTTGTAGTCTGGAATCAAGGCCCCGATCGACGCTCAGCGTTGGCTGGGCTGAAGAAGTCTTGACAAGCAAGGATGCATCCGACCATGCTCGTCGAGTCATGGTTGTTCCTTAATCGGGAGAGTTAAAAAAAGTGTGGTGAGAGTGCTCTCCTCATCTTTAAATTCTAACCCATAGCGCCGCAACAAATTCATTACCAACGGTGACCCTCGATTAGCCACCAGTCGACAGTTGGCGCGCCAGGTAGAGAATGTGTCAAGATCATCGTTCAAGCTAGATGGCTTCTCCAAGATTGCTGTCCGTCATCCTCATGCCGGGGCAAGCTCTATGCTCCGGATCCTTGGATTTTGTGGCCGATGGCATCGACAATCTTCATCTCTCTCCCCTGGGGAGATCACCCTCCAAGAAGGTGCCTGCGTTTCATCATCTCCCTTGCCGTTTGGCTTGGAAACATCGGCAGGCGCTTTCAGCAGATTGATCTACCGGCAATTCCACCTCGCACCTTCCCTCGAAGCGCACGAAGAAGAGCTCGGCGGTGATACTTCCTTGGATACGGACGCGATTCCATCCGAGGGAGTCTAGACAACTCAGATTGCATCTCCCATCAGGCTCAGGAACTCTGCTGTGACCTTCACGCAGACCCTCCCTGGAGTCGGGACAGGAGGTGACCACACAGAGAATCGATCTCTTAATCCAGTCGGAGCAATCCGACCGGACCCGACCACATTCGTGGGTGTCATCAATGCTGACAAACCCATTGGACAGAGCGAACAGGTCAGCCTCTCTCACTTAGACTCTGAGTCCGACGAGAGCACAGAGATCTACAACTACAATGAAGTCTTCGTTCTTGGCGTGGGCGACCACCACTCCACTTCTCAACCAGTCGGGAACGAAGCGGCCGCAACGGAGGCGGTCGAAGCGGACCAGCGCCGCGTTGAATATCAAGATCACATGCGCCAACTCCGAATCCGCGACCGCAATGTCCAGAATGAACTTTGCGCGGTGAAGCTGAGGAATCACGACATCTACACGGCTCGTCAGGCGAACATCGTTTCCTCGAAGGCTCCTCTAGAGACCATTGCGCCGCATCTTCCCGAAGACAGCCCGCTCATCCAGACCTTGGCTCGAGCAACTGCCATTGTCGAGATGGCGGCCATCCAGCAGAACGAGGCGAACACGGCTCCGACCACGCTCGTGACGGCAAACTGCCAATCCGCGTGCAATCAGAGCAAGGCGCGCGTCTCCACCGCCGGTGGGTCACACCGATCGGCGGGCCACGACCTCCGCCCTCACATAGAAGCCAGGAGAAGGGAACGCATCGACAGCGAGCGGAACTCCCGTAGTCATCGCAGTCGGCGCAACGACGACCACGCCGAAAGTACCGCCAGTCGACACGATCACCATCATATACATCAGCACCGTGGCCCGCAGCGAGAGCGTCGCAGCAGATCCAGCGGCGCCGGCAGCCATGACCCTTGGAAAGAAATTGGGCGTACACCCCGGATCTTCACCGAGTGGTCTGGCCCGATGGCTTCAACCTCAAAGGCATCGACAAGTTCGATGGCGAGAGGACCCGAAGAACTGGCTGCAAGTTTATGCCTTACCAGTCAGCGCGGCAGGAGGTGATCAGAATGTGAGGGGCAAACTATCTGCCAGTCGCTCTGACCCAAACTGCCCAAACTTGGCTCATAGGACTCCCGGAGAATTCCATCGAGTCCTGAGACGGCCTTCAAGAGCAGTTCATGCCAACTTCCACGGGACCTATGAAAGGCCCGCTGGAAGATGGAGATCGGACAGCTACATCGACGTAAGAACGAGACTATCACGAGTTCATCGAACACTTCACCAAGAAGAAGAACGAGATCCGGGACATTTTGGAGCAGACGGTCATTGATGCCTTCTTCGCCGGATGCAAATTCAAGGAATTGATCAGGCAGATGACTCGGGACCCCGCGAACTCTCAAGGCCATGTTCACGATGGCAGATCAAGAAGCCAACGCCGAATAGACTATCATGAAACATCGTGGCGGCCATGACGGAGGCTCCAAGAAAAGCCCAACGATGAACAAGGCAAACCAAAAGACAAGAAGCGCAAGAGGGGACGAGATGGTCGCCAATATGGAGCGTAATCGATCTAAGCCCCCCAACGACAACGATTACAACAAGGTCATGGAGGCAGTGTGCCCCTTTCACCCTCGTGGTAGCATGCTGCCAAGGATTGCCTTATTCTGCAGAAGTTCGTCGACATCTCCAAGCAGTCAGCGGCCATAGAAGGACACGGCAAGAAGCCAGATGGGGATTGCCAAGACGCTGAGCGTGAAATCAGCTATATATTTGGCGGTTCCGACACGTACGAGACCAAGCGGAAGCAAAAGTTAACCACTCGGGAGATCAACGCGATCCTGCTTGTGACCCCCAAGTACTTGCGCTGGTCCGAGGACGACCTGGATCGGATGTCTTTCCTCGGGAGGTACCCACTGGTGCTGGATCCGGTCGTTCGAGGAGCAAGTTGAAGAGGGTCCTGGTCGATAGCGGGAACGGGATTAATGTCCTCTTCGTCAAGACCTTGGATCAAATAAAGATTCCTCGTTCTGAGCTACGGCGGGGATCGTCTCCTTTCCATGGGGAAATCCTCGGGATGTCTGCAGTACCACTTGGACAGATCTCGCTGCCCATTACGTTTGGGACCAAGGAGAACTATCGGACCAAGAGTCTGAGTTTTGAAGTGACCGATTTCGAGACAGCATACCATGCCATCTTGGGAAGGACGGGGATCGCCAAATTTATGGCGGTTCCTAATTACACTTATCTCGTCATGAAGATGCCGGGGCCCAATGGCGTAATCGACATACTCGGCAAAGTGAAGCAGTCCCTAGGCTGCGACAGCGAAAGCTACGAAATGGCATAGGCACTTGAGACCTCGACTGAGATGGAGAAGATCAGGCAGGCAGTCACTTCTCTCCAAGAGGAGGGAGACATACCAGCCAAAAAGAAATCCAAAACCTCAATCTAGTTGGCCGAGGAAACCAAGAAGATAGCATTGGACTCGTCTAATCTGATCAAAACAGTCATGGTTGGGACAGGGCTTGACAGCAAATAGGAAGACGCGCTCAATACTTTCCTTCGGGCAAACCAAGACGTGCTCGCTTGGAAGCCTTCGGGCATGCCTAGTGTTTCGAGGGACGTGATTGAGCATTCTTTGCATGTTTACGACAAGGCCAAGCCGATTAAACAACGTTTGCAAATATTTGCACCAGATCGGAAGGAAACCGTTAGGGAAGAAATTACCAAATTGCTGGCAGCACGGTTGTATACCATCTCGAGTGGTTAACAAATCCGGTCCTGGTGCAAAAGAAGAACAAGACATCGCGTATGTGCGTCGACTACACCGACCTCAACAAAGCTTGTCCCAAGGATCCTTTCGGGCTCCCCCGTCAAGTGTGAGCTTTTAAGTTTTCTGTACGCTTACTCAGGCTATCACCAGATCATCCAGAAGGAACAGGATTGCATCAAGACATCGTTTATTATGCCTTTTGGCACTTTCTGCTATATCACAATGCCGCTCGGGCTAAAAACGCTAGTACAACCTATCAGCGCACAATACAGCGGTGTTTTCACACTCAGCTCGGCCGCAACATGGAGACCTACGTTGATGACGTCACCATAAATACTCAAACCAAACTCGATCTCATCATAGATTTGGCCGAGACGTTCGAGAGCCTAAGGGCATATCGGATGAAACTAAATCCCGAGAAGTGCGTTTTCGGGGTTCCATCCGGTAAATTACTCGGATGCATCGTATCTCATCAGGGGATTAAGTCCAACCCAAAGAAGAGCAACGCCATCATGAAGATGAAGCCCCCGACCAATCAGAAGCATGTGCAGAAGCTCACTAGATGCATCATGGCACTCAGCCGATTCGTTTCTCGACTCGTGGAACGTCGTATGCCTTCTTTAAGCTTCTACGCTGACAAGAAGCGTTTGGTGTGGTCCGCAAAGGCACAAGAAGCCTCTGAAGATTTCAAAAGATTCCTCACTACGTCACCGGTATTGGTCCCGCCCATGCCCCAAGAGCCTCTCCTACTTTACATTGATGCCACGACTCATGTAATCAGCAGCGCATTGATTGCGGAGCAGGATGAGGAAGGCTCCCTACAGAAGGTCCAGTGCCCGGTCTACTTCATCAGCAAAGTATTGGTCGACTCCAAAACAAGGTACCCTCATGTTTAGAAGCTTTTGTATGTCGTGCTCATCACATCGCGGAAACTTAAGCACTACATCTAAGATCATGAGATTTTAGTGGTCACTTCCTTCTCGCTTGGGGATATACTCCACAACCGGAAAGCCACCGGGAGAATAGCGAAGTGTGCAATTGAGCTTGGAGCCTTTGAGATAGAGTTCAAGCCTCGACTAGCCATCGAATCTCAAGCACTCGCCGATTTCGTTGTGGAATGGACGGAGGCCCAGACCCCAGTAGCAATGGAGAATCTCGAGTACTGGATAATGTACTTTGACGATTCCCTCATGCTCAGCGGCGCGGGGGCTGAAATTTTGCTCATAGCTCGAACCGGCAAGAAGCTATGGTACGTCCTTCAGATCATGTTTACAGTCAGCAACAACGCCACTGAGAACGAGGCACTCATCCACAGGCTTCGCATCGTCATATCGCTTGGCATACGGCGCCTAATGGTATGCGGGGACTCTCAACTCGTGGTTAACCAACTATAAAAGGAGTGGTCTTGTATCGGTGACAGCATGACAGCTTACTGTCATGAAGTCAGAAAATTAGAGGACAAGTTTGACGGTTTGGATCTAACACATGTGCTCCTACGAGACAATGAAGTAGCAGATGAGCTAGCGTGGATGGGATCTAGTCGGGCGCAAGTACCGACTGGTGTTTTCATCGAGTAATTACGCAAGCCCTTTATCAAGCTACCGCCTACACCGGATGAGTAGCAAGAAGGACAAGTAGAAGAGGAGGTACTAACGATCAACCCCGGATGGACATAGCCATACTTGGATTACCCCCTCCGAGATGAGTTACCAGATGATTGCAGCCTGGCCGAGTGCATCACACGTCGAAGCAAGAACTATAAGGTAGTCAGGGACGAGCTTTTTCCGCAAGAGCAGTTCCCGGGTACTAAGGTGTTGCATATCTGAGCAAGATGGCAAGGATCTATGAAATGATATCCACTCGGTGGAATGCGGACATCATGCGGCAGCAAGTACTCTTGTAGGCAAGGCGTACCGACGAGGATTGTTCTGGCCGACTGCCATAACAGATGCAGAAGATATAGTGTGCAGGTGTGATGGATGTCAATTCTTTGCACAGCAGATTCACATGCCGGCTCAGGACCGACAGACAATTTCGATCACCTGAACTTTCGCTGTTTGGAATCTAGACATGGTGGGGCCCTCTCAAGCGAGCTCAAAGCGGATTCACCTAGCTTTTCGTCGCCATTGACAAATTCACAAAATGGATTGAAACCAAACCGGTCGTGGACATCACAGCTACTAAAGCGCACGAGTTCTTTCGGGACATCATTGTGGGTTTTTTCGTACCCAATCGAATCATCACCGACAACGGCGTTCGGTTCAAAATCAGCGAATTCCAAGAATGGAATGAGGAGTTGGGCATTAAAATTTGTTATGCCTCGATGGCCCGCCCAAGAAGCAACGGGCAGGTGGAGCGTGCCAACGGATTAATTCTACGAGGATTTAAAGCGAGGATTTTCGATCGCCTAAAGCCATATGTCACACACTGGGTCAAGGAGTTGTCTTCGGTTCTTTGGGGGCTCAAAACAACCCTAAGTCGAGCGACGGGCAGACACCCTTTTTTCTAGTCTATGGCTCGAAAGCGGTTCTCCCGACTGAATTAAAATTTCGGCCTCCTCGAGTCCACAGCTACAAGGACAACCGGTCGAATGAAGGGAGATTACAAGACCTTGATCGACTCGAGAAGGTCAGGGAGGCAGCAATGATGCAGTCGGCTAAATACCAACAAGGCTTGCGTCGCTACCATCAGCGTGACGTATGGGGCCGTGCATTCTCCAAGGGGATCTGGTCCTTCGAAGGAATCAGAAGCACGAGCATAAACTCTCCCCACTCTGGGAATGCCCTTATGTGATTGATGAAGTGACCCGCCCGAGGGCTTACCGGCTTAAGCGTGAAGACGGATAGGATGTGCCTAATACCTTGAACATTAAGCAGTTACATCGCTTTTATTCTTGAATCATGGATTCGAACTTTGTACAATGTTTGCTCGTTTGACTTGCTACTCAGCCATACAAGACTAAGTAGTAAGTCCGGGAACTACACTAAATAGTGTGCGGATTCACCGCACTCTGTCTTATCAATAAAGTTGTTTTCTCTTTACGTACGATTGTCGAATTTGGGTATCGTGAAATTCCTGAGTAGTGGCGCTAATATTTGCAATAGACATTGTTTAGTCACTCAGCATATGCATGGGGAGAAAGCTAAGCGCTAATTCCTAGCACTCGGGGGTTGGACCAGTCGGCAAAAGGCGTTACACGAAAAGTTGAATAAATCAAGCACTCAGATAAATGATATTAGCAGTATCAAGGATCAATAGTTGGATATATTACAAAATTGTCCATAAGGATATGAAGTTTCTACAAATCAAAGTTCTCTACTAAGGTGACGGAGGTCTCTTTGGCTTCCTCCATAAGAGTGGAGGCTTCTTCTTCAGAGCTGGTGAAGCCTTCTCTCATGGCGTCAAAGTCGATGTCAAGGTAGTGCGACCTTATGATGGCTAGAGCTTGCCTCGTACAAGTCGTTGCCGCCTCCTTTGCAAAGGCCTTAAGCTGTGCAGGAGCATCTTCAAGTCGCGCCATTACAACGTCGGCGTCGGACGGCAACTCTTCTTCAGGGTAAATATATTGAAGCACTGGAGCGACCGCCCTCAGAGTTCGATTGCGTAGTTCGACAGCAGATTTTACCTTCTCATCGATGACTTGGAACTGAGCCTTATTTTTTAATTGATAGGCTGCGAAATCAGTCGGTCAGGATAATGTGATCAGGGCTTGAGTCGGAGTGTTTACCCTTCAGCTCCTGAGCCGACTTCTCGGCTTGCGTGTTGTTTAGGAAAACTTCTCCCTCCATGGCTTTCTGCTTTGCCTCCATCACTTTTTGGTTCTCCTCTAGAGCTTTATATAGAAAAGATTGACCATAAGGAGTATTCAAGATTAATATCAAGTTTGACATCGCTCGGATAATTCCTTACCCCGGAAGGTGTTAGCCTCTTCTGTGTGGCGGAGCCGTAGCTTGGTAACATCCTTACGGAGCTCCTCGATTTCGCCACGAAACTGTGACTTCTGCGCATAAAGCGCGTTGTCAAACTCATCTCTGGACTTCTTCCGATGGGGGACAGGGTCCCGATCTTCCGACAGGTATGGGTAAACACGATTGGTGGATACTCGACGTTGACGATCCGGCTTTCAGTCAGAACAGATCTAAGCCTGCAATCGCTACACCACTGTCTCCGTTCGTTATCAACCACGCCAAGACACAGTTGACCTCACCACGAAGGCTAATTCCTACAAGTGAATCGAGAACACAAGCAAGAACGCGGTAGATGCAATCTCAAATTACAGATTACCGATTAAGCACACAAGTTGGGGTTCCACAAACCGATAAACGGCGAAGCTGCAACGGCAGAACAATCTAAGCAAAACCCAAGTCTAAACTAGCGACGGCTACTGAATTTATAGTGACGGCTAGGGTTTGGGGGGCCCAACCATACAGGTACATGGGCCACGGGCCCAAAGTGGAGGTGGCGCAGCACCCGGCAGATTTTGACGTCCTCTTGATTTCACGATTCCTGTTGATTATGATAGAATTTGGGCCTCCAACTGGATCCATTGGAAATCTCTCGTCGTGGGCTTGTCCGTGCATACCAAGAACATCCAAAACGAACTTCGTATGACCGAGTTATGATCATTTTGTACTTGTCAAAGTTGCTGGCCTAAACCTGTCCTTAGACCTAGCTCAAGCAAGCAAAATAAATAACACAACACTTTGTATACAAAAGAATGTAAGCACTTCTGATTTCTTTCTTTCTTCCTTTTCCTTGTTTTTTTCTCTTTTTTTGCTTTTTTTTTTCTTTGTGCGGCTTCTTTTTATGCACTTGCCTTTTTTCACCTTTTTTCTAAATATTAATAGTGCCGCACATGAGAAATTACAAGGTATATACCCAAACACTTAATTTTCTTATGCTGGAAAAACAGATCTACTAATACAGAAATTTCCTATATATGCTGTTTTCGTATTTTTAGACGCATCAAACACAAAAAAGTCACAACAACAAAGTTGTAGATCTTCTCTTCCTGATCAATTTGAATATATGGAACACCAATTTTGGATAATGGATCTAGGAGATATGGGCCCCGCAATACGGACTGCTCAGAAAAATCCGAGACAAATACAGAAACACTTCCAACGCGATTTTGGATCTGAAGATTGAGTTTCTGGAACTTGGTGCAATGGACAAAGTTGTAGAACTGTTTCTGAGCTATAACTTAGATCTTGAATTTGTCCAATTTGGAGTTCATACGCAGTAGATAATGGCAAAATACCAAACTAAACAGATTCACAACCGATTTGGACGCGGCGGCGACGACGGCGTGATGGCTTTAGACTAATGCAAGTCTCAAACTAGATCAAGAACTTACTCTAAACAAGCAACAAAACGATGACAATGGATACAAATTCAACAACGCGAAACTGAAAACAAAATTGCGAAGGGCACAAAGGGGTTTGGACGATGCACGAGATGACGAACTCAAATCTTTTTGTGTGGCAAATGTTTGGGCTCTAGGTAATGGATGAATAACAGATGAGATGGGATACAAAGATACCTGACGGGCAACCGATGCTCAGATACCACTTGATGGGGGACAGGGTCCCGATCTTCCGACAGGTATGGGTAATCACGATTGGTGGAGAACTCGACGTTGACGATCCGGCTTCCAGTCAGAACAGATCTAAGCCTGCAATCGCTACACCACTGTCTCCGTTCGTTATCAACCACGCCAAGACGCGGTTGACCTCACCACGAAGGCTAATTCCTGCAAGTGAATTGAGAACACAAGCAAGAACGCGGTAGATGCAATCTCAAATTACAGATTACCGATTAAGCACACAAGTTGGGGTTCCACAAACCGATAAACGGCAAAGCTACAACGGCAGAACAATCTAAGCAAAACCCAAGTCTAAACTAGCGATGGTTACTGAATTTATAGTGACGGCTAGGGTTTGGAGGGCCCAACCCTAGAGGTACATGGGCCACGGGCCCAAAGTGGAGGTGGCGCAGCACCAGGCAGATTTTGACGTCCTCTTGATTTCATGATTCCTGTTGATTAATTATGATAGAATTTGGGCCTCCAACTGGATCTATTGCAAAGCTCTCGTCGTGGGCTTGTCCGTGCATACCAAGAACATCCAAAACGGACTTTGTATGACCGAGTTATGATCATTTCAAGTTGGACTGCTCCTGGTGGCCGAACTGGTCTCGTGGACGATGAATTGGGTTTGATCTTTGGTTGGGCCTTGAGCAACATGGGTGTTTGGACCTGAGGTCGTCGAGGAGGTGGAGAGGCACCTTTCTTGAGTATGTCTTCATGTAGTGGAGGCGGCCAAGGTGGTGGTCGAACTGGTGGCGACGACAGCGCAATATCAATACGACGACGTACATGCTGCTGGCTTGTACGTCCTGGCCATGTTGGTGGTCGATGAACCCATGCAGCCATAGACATCGTAGTACGTGTAGATGTAGTTGATGATGCCGTAAAGTGTCGCCAACTTGTTGTAGATAAAGAGGTCGAAGATGAAGTAGTCGATTGAAAGCTCATTGATGTCAATGTTGGCGAAGTAGTCGACGAAAATCTTGATGACCATCATGTTGACGTAATGTTGGTCTTATCTACGATGGGCATGGTCACATCATCTTCTGTGCCGCCCGCTTGCTCATGCTCTGGGTGGAGGCAAAAGTGGTGATCAGATATGCTTTGATTATGATAAAAGTTCAAGATATGAAGAAGGTCTACCTCGAGCATGTTCACGTTGAATTTTGCTACGTTTTGCAGCGTCTCCCACTCTTCGGTCTCCAATTCGTCATTAACCTCATAGCCATCCATCTCCTTTCTCCATTTTACATGGAGAGGAGTTGACAGTGGTGGCAGGGCGAGGAATCACCTCAATTTCTGGCTCCGTGTTCTCTGGAGCCGGGGCTGGTATGTTCTCTTTAGCCCTCAAGGATTGATGGACGTCTTGGTGTGGTGGAGCGGTAGGTCGAGGTGCTTCCTGTTGGGCCGACACCTTGATTGAAGTAGGTTCTGCCTGAGGAGTTGGCGGCGGAGGAGCAGAAGGAGCGGGAGTTGTTGCCTTAGCGCTGGGTTTGCTCCTGGAGGTGCCCGAGGTGGGCTTCCTGCGAGTGACAGAAGATTTCAAGAAGGCGATTTCCCTGCAAATAATTAAAAAAATAAGTTGCGAGGGGAAACCTTTGTGGCGTTGTAAATTTGACTCCCATACATTTCCGGGTGGTTTGACCACTCGGGGTAGAACTGGAGGGCCTTCTTGGCCCTGATGCGCCCTCTAGGTTGATAATTGGGGGAGATGGACGGCTTGGAGCTCGCTCAGCGGGAGCGGGACCAGACTTAGGTTTTGACAACATCGATGTAGGAGTAGGACGTCATCTTCGTCTTCGTCCTCATCCGAGTCTTTAAAGACGATTCCCATGCCCTTCTTGGCTGGAGGCGCATCAGCCGATTCCTCTGCTGGATGCTTGGGCGGTGCCTCCTTGTGGCTGGGGGCTTCGGGGACTAGATGGATGGAGAAGAATGCGGCGCGTTCCTACAAAGGGAAAAAGCTTGGTCAGTTATGATGGGGTTTCTTATCATCAATCAGGGTTGAAGGGAAGGAGGTGACTTCGATAGGCAATAAGGGCCCAAGAAGTTTTCATTCTCTATGAGCGTGCCTGGGGAGAAGAGGTCAGCTACTCGGTCGACTAGGGACTTTCAGGAGATCTTATCTTCGCTCTCCCGACTGGCGTCTGTAGACCCCAAATACTCATATCTGAGGTGTACTCTCTCTTTCAGGGGTTGGACACGGCGGAAGCTGTAGTTTATAACTACGCCAACGCCGGTTAGCCCCTTAGCCTTCAAATCCCTAAGGAGGGGAAGCAGTTCTCTGACCTAGATGTCTTCGCTCTTGGCAAAGGGGAGGACCAGGAAGTGCGGATTGTGGGACAATCTCCCATGAACGATGGAAGGACTGGAGGAAGGTTGGCACAATAGAACCACTGAGAATGCCAACCCTTGTTTGAAGTTTTCATGGGAAGATCAAAGTAGAACTTACAGAGGTGGATAAAGATGGTGATTTGGAAAATGTAATTGGAGTTGAGATTAGTCAATTCAATCTCATAGAAATGCTTATTGAGGTTTTCCCAAAAGATTTTCATTATGGCTCGTAGGCTAGATTACATGGTAACTTTGCAGCACAACACAATGAGTTAGGGCTCGTCATTGTCTTGCAAAAGGATAAAAGGAAAAGGAATGGGAATTACTCTGACGGCCACTTCACGTTGAGGATGGAGGCAATCATCATGTCCTTCAAGGGAGTGCGTGCTGGGAAGAGTCGTGGGAGGCCGTGGATGAGGACCCTTACGGCGTCTTGGGCGGTGCGCTCTGCATGCTCCTTCCGCCATCGCTGTCATTCGGCGATAATGGTGGCTCTTTTGTCTACGGCATGTGCAAGTTGTTCGGTGACACCGGCTTTGCACAAGTCGACTATCTCTCCTTGGCCGTCTATTGCAATGGGGAGAAGAAGCAAGAAGAGGTTTGGAGTTTTTCCGAAAAAGGGAGAAGAAAGCTTGAAGACTGGATGCGAAGCGATACACTGTATCTGGGCTCCTTTATACATGCAGAAGTTCAAGAGACGCGCCTCGCAACTTGTTCTGAACACAGTGAAACCATCATGGTGATGGGACGGGAATGTTTGGGGTTGCGTTTCCCGGCGGAAGCGCATGACGTTTCGGCTGGGCAAGAAGGGCACAAAAACTCTTCGCCTTCCCCTAAAATGCTTTTGGTGCCAAACCCAATTAATCAAAGGGCAACCCTCTTAACATGCTTTCTTAATAACACACCATCGTCGGCGGTGATATGTTAACATCGAGCCTAATTCGACCTCGGTATACCCTTGAGGGCATATGACCGGAAGTGCCACCCATTGAAAATGTTTCATGACATACCCCATGTTGGGTCACTAGCCAGCTTTGCATGTTCAAGGTTGGGTGTTGATGAAGCTTGGATACTGTTTCGAAGGTACGTCTTTTATAGGTCGCCAGTTGTATACCGCTGCCCGGGTACAAATACCTCTCGGCTAAACTTTATCCAATCAGTATGTCCTTAAGTGGGCCGCTAGCTGATCCCTTCTCTGGTTGGGACAGGTACCACTCGGCTAAAAGAAACGCACCATGTTGGGCCGAGTGCTGGTTCCTACAAGGCAGGGCCAGGCGTTTGATGCTTACATATATTGAAACGCATAACACGCAGCATGTCACAAGATGGAAGTTGTGATTGTGTGGCTTAAGGTGCGCTCCATGATGGGCCCATTGCTATTTTCATAACGTGAGAATGGGTGCCAAGTAGCTGAATTCATCAATTGAAGTGATGTGCCAAATAGGCCGAAAGACGGAGTTTCAGTATTGCCAAGTCGGGCGTTGCTTTCAACACAAAAGCTTAAGATTTCTTGAGTTCTTTACAATCTCTTTTTAGATTACAAGAGTTGTCCATCAGACCAGTCAGCCAAACATCTGACTCAATCGTAAAGCACTCGAAGATTACTATGGACTACATGGACCCCGGGTTCCCTCTAGAAGGCCCATGGGGTAACAAATGAGTGGCGATCCAAGCTGGCTGGATAGGGATGAAGACTACTTAGCTACGCATGACTTGGTCGTCACGGATGTTCCCGAGGATAGAGTTTAGCTCAATGTAATTAGGAGATTCATACCTATAAATGTCGGTGCAAATTATGTGCTGATATAACAAAATATGGTATCATGTACTAAATAGGGCCTTGGTAGGGGTCATAGAATCATCTGCATCTTCATCATCATCTGCGAATTCACGCAAGCACATAATCCCAGAGCACAAGACTAAGGTATTACCTCTAAGTTGAGGACCTGAACCTGTATAAATCCTTGTCTTGTGTTACCATCTAGTTTGGTTCTAGCGCATAGCCCCGCAACAAATTCATTGCCGACGGTGACCCCTGATTAGCCACCAGTCGACAAACATTGAAAATGGACTTCATATGTAGTCTGAGCGCCCGTTTGAAGGTGGACTGCTTAGGAGGGTTGCAAATCCCGACGAGCTAGTCATTCTTGCGGGTGCTTGCCAACCTTGCGCCTATAATTTGTGCGGATAATAGACTGTAGATTCTCGATCAAACTTTGGATCAACTTTCTTAGTTTGAGAACATGGACAATGCTTATCCATCGTAGTTACTAGGGCAACACTCTCGGTGACGTCTCCAATCGGTGGTCATGCACTGTTGCCGTAGAGAAGCACTCCCAACAGCCTTACCTACATCGAGAGTGGTACAGATGCCTTGGCATCTTGGATGATCGATATTCCTAGTGAATTGGGCATCGCCGAGGATTAGCGCTACGAAGGATGATCATTGGGCCACACGACATGGGTGCCAGCTATCAATGCATGGAAAACAAGTCCTTCACCAAGTTTATTTGTTGATTATGGGACAAAATGTACCCTTCCTCGTAGGGGGCTTAGCTTTGGGATGTCAATAACACAATACAAAGAAACATGATTTTTTACCCTAATTAAGATCCCTCGCGGTGGAGGTAATAGCCCTACATCTAGCCTTTTTTACTATGAGGTCATACCCGAGGTCTAGGCGAGAACATAGGTCAAGATCGAGGATGTACATGGAATGTGTACATGATATGAGATATGATCTACAGGGTGGAATACAAAGGGGTACTTATACTGTTTAACATGTTAGAATAACTATGGATGATTCTTATACTCCAAGACGAACCTGAATCTTCCATATATGGACATCATTGCCTTGAGCCCCAAATTTTTCCTCCAAATGAAGTCATGCCCCACATGGAAACTAGATCGTGGAATTGACTCAAGGCATAATCACCAACCGGGTTGTCTGGGATCTCGGAGAGCTCGAGCCCCAAACGAGCCCATTACCCAGGCTAAAGATAGCCTGGGTCATCTAAACCTCCGAGCGAAGGATGGCACGAGCCAGAAAACCATAGCTCGGTTAGCCACAAGCAGGGTAACCAAGGTTCCTCCTAGGCTAGGGTAATCGTTCATGACAACAACTATGGGGTTGGATGACATCACCAGGGCAAAACCCAATCCTCGACACTAACGAAGGATTGAGAAGGTCAATGTTCTATGTACAAGCATCCTTCCTCGTGGGAATTTCTTGTTCGATGCCTCATCTATTAAGGCGGGTCGGGTCATGTTTCGGCCCGAGAAGAAGGTATATACGGACTCAACCTTAATATGGAAGACATGAGACATTCTAAAAGACTTGGGTGCACTTCCACGTCATAGGATATCCACATATATTTGTATCCATGTATATCCTTGATAAATAAGGGATGTTTAGATAGGCGGTAGCATAGTATAAATATCTACCCTCCAGACTCTGGAGAGAGGAAAAGACAATCTAGATTGTCTTAGGCATCCAATAACACATTGAACTATGCATGTTAAGCCTAACTCAAACCCTTGTAATCATTATCTCGATGGAATCGATTTGCTAGCGTAGGGCTATTATCTCATGATGAGAGGCCTAAACCAGGTAAAAAATTGGTTTTGTTCTTGTGGTACCCCAAGATCGTGGAAGATTAATCTACGACACAAAGGAGACCTTTTATTCTCTCAAATTAAAATAAGCTTAGCAGAAAACTGTTTCTCAATCGTAGGCACTAACCCAAACCTTAACCTTGTTGGTGTAGTTGTGCGTAGGCATGGCAACGGATACATACCCGTCGGGTATTGGCACCCCATACCCAAATTAGATAAAATGTCACCCGTTAATTTACCCATACCTGACCACGGGAAGAACTTCTATCCCATACCCATCCCCGCTGGGTCCCTTTCACCCGCCGGGTCACCCATACCCACCTCACCTCGCGGCTTCGCCCGTCGAAGGGAGGGCGCTTTGTGAAGGTTGTGGTCGGGTTGCCACTCGCCTCGTGGCCTTGCCCATCACTATCGCTGTGCGGGTGCCACCGCCTCCCATCGCTGTGAGGGCGTAGTCGCCTCCCGTAGCTGTGAGGGCGCCGCCGCCTCCCATCCTGCCGTCTCACCTGGCCGCCACCTCGATTGCATTAGGCTTAGGGATTGTGACTTGTGAGCAGTCGATACAACAGCGGTGTGAGTGTGAATGAAGTAAATACCTCGGTTGGGCTTGGGCTAGGGTGCCTAATTGGCCTACCGATTGGCCCAGAGGCTTTGACTTGTCATTTGCTACACGGGTGAAAGGGTATGGGTGGCAGTAGAACCCCATATTCGCATACGCGATGGGTGAAGGTTTTTCCCCATTAACATACCTATGGGTATGATTATTATACCAGACCTGTACCCTAATAGAGTTAATACCCATCTGGTATCAGGTTTTGGGTACTCATTGCCACCCCTGATTGGTGGTACATAAAAATAAAGGGCGATGGTGGTCAGAGTCAAAGAATAGGGTGAACGACGGCCGTCCGATCGAACAACACCGATCGAATGCGGCGTGGTTGTTGGATCTTATGCAAGAAACACGTCAATCGTTGGATCGCATGGCTTCCGCCGCTTCCGTGCACCCACACGAGACGATCGGACACAAGAAGGCAGAAGTTAGCTAGATGTGCAGTTTGATGCATTTTTCAATTAAAATTCTGATTTTTGTATAAAATTCAAACAGTGTTCAAATTGCGCGGGATAAATTTCATAATTCTTCTAAAATCGAGTGAAACCCATTTTAAATAATTTCAATTAAACCCATTTTAAGATCTTGCACTTATTTCGACCCTATATTTACGAGGGAAAAGTGCCAATTTGGTTCCTCAACTTTTGTGTTTGCGGCAAATCTATCCCTAAGATCTAAAACTACTCCTGATGCATCCTTGACCTTAGAAAATTGAAAGGATCTATACGGCCTAGAGGGGGTGAATAGGCAATTTTAATTTCTTTGGGTTATACTTGATTAAGCAACAAGATTAAGAGTGACCCAATTCTAGATTCTAGTGCCCTATTAGACGGAAGCAAATTAAATGGCACGCACTACCAATCTAATTCATATCACCAAAAAAAATTAAGCAACTTATAACAATTCATGCGAGAAGTAAATGCGGAAGTAATTGAGACAAGAGAGAGGTGACACGGTATTTGTTTCACCGAAGTTCGGAGTCACCACTCCTACTCTCCGTTGAGGTTAGCCCTTGCGCACAAGGACTGGCTCCCTCTTGAGCCATACGCCTCGCTTAATCCCCGGTAGTCATTCCGCCACTCCGGCGAGGTGGACTCCATCACCTTCACACCGACTCAAGAGTAGCCACACGTCAAGGCCTACTCCCAAGCCCACTCCTCCAAGAAGAACACCGTCTTCAAGAGTAATACGCCTCGATCATGCCAAATCGAAGAACTTCCATGAAGCTCGATTTAGGGAAAGGTAGTGGTTAATGAATTGGTGGAGGAATGGCTCTAGAACACCCCTAAGATGAGTAGATGTTGGCTATAGGTGAAGTGGAGCATCAAACCACAAAGTGGCTGCTACTGAGATCAATATATACCCCCCGGAGAGAAACTAGTCAATGGAGCTCGGGACAGCACCAAAAACTAGCCGTTACAGTACCCGTCGGACCCGGTCCGATGGCTGCAACCACGTCTCAGAGCAGCTAACACACTTACTGTCGGACCCGGTCCGACGGTGGTTGGACTTGGTCCGATGGAGCTATACGCACCGGAACAGGTTATTGTCGGACTCATCAAGACGGTCGGACCCGTCCGACAAATACGACTCCACCCGACCAAAGAATGAAGGGCGGTGTCTAGGGTTTGGGCTCACCAGACCCAGTCCGATGAGTACTGAAAGTGCACGGTTTGAGTAATTTTGATCGGGTTGGAACCTTTAGCTATTTGTGAATGGCTTCAGGGTTAAGACAAGGAGAGATCTGGCACGATCGAGACACTTAGACCCCTCTTTAGGCACGGGCGACATAAGTAAAACCTAGCTGCTCCTAAACCTACACATGACCTCTTCACTCGCCCGGTCATACTTAGATCATCTTGAAGCAACTCAAATGTTCGCCGAAGCCTCACTAGGGTGCCATGAAGGATCCAAGAACTCCCTAGCGCAAATGTATACGTCATCAATGCCACTAAAAGAATTAGGGCTCAACGATGCTCACAAAAACCATGCTACTTTGGCCCTTTAACTGGTCAAACCCATGTTTTGAGTCGTTTTGGTTGACGTGAAAGCTGAGCTAGCTTGTTTTCGACACGTGGACCATCACTTCATCGAAGACATGGATACGCATAGGATGGCCGATATGGCCACTACATTTTCTTTTCCTTTTCCATGTTTCTCTTTCTATTCTTGCTCTTTCTCACTCTTCTGTATCTTTCTTCTCTTTGACTATCTGATCAAATCAACCAAGAGCGCCCACTCCTCTCCTAATGTTCCCTAGCCGTCTTCTTCTGTCCTCTCCTAGCACTAGAGATCGATCGCCTTCTCCCAGCACCATCGTAGAAGGCGGCGACGGTGGTAGCGACTTGCGTGGGAGGAGGAAGCAGCAGTATTTACATAGGGGGAGATTGAGGCAACAACAACAGCTGCATAGGAGGAGGCGAACTACGTGGGAGGAGGCGACGAAGGGGTCCACATGGGAGGATGCAATGATAGTCTCATGTACGAGAGAAGGTGGTGACGGCCTGTGCGAGCGAAGGCAACGGTGGCCCACGGCAGATGGGGCAAAGGTGGCAATGTCATTGAGCGACAGCGTTCGTGGTGATGGAGGGAAGGGCTAGGAGATGGTGGTAAGGATGGCAAAAATACCCATGGGTCCGGGTACCCGTGGGGACCCGACCAGATGGTTCTGGGTTTGATTCCAAGAATGGGCCCATGGGTATGAAAGTTCGGGTCTGGGTCTAGGTCCAACTTTAGACCCATGGGTACCGACACTCAAACCAGAACTGTAGCACTGATATGTGGGCCTAATTAAATTTGCGTGTTGCGTAGGAGCTTATATTTGTGTTAGTTTATATTTGATTATTTGTGTTGCCTTCAGTTTGATAGCTAGTTATTTTTTATGCTTATATGCTCTTGAAATGGTACTAATTGCCATGTATGTGACATAGTTGTAGTGTATATTTTGAAAGTGCATCTAGGCCCTTAAATGATTTTGGTGATTAATGAGTAACAATTATAGAGCTAATATTTTCTGTTGGCGAATTGTACACAGATGCTATACAGGTTAAATTCATGAGGTACATGTTTAAATGAGATAGTGTACCCCTCAAAAGTGGATATATTGGAAGAAGGCATCAAGACTAGTATTTATTTGTAAATCTTTAATTATTGAATCCTAGGGATGCCGTACTATAAAGAGGGATGCAATGGAGAAGCATATAAAGATTCCTAAGTGCTCAAAATAGGTATCTTGAAGTTCGTGTGAGTTTTCCAATCAAAATACACTCTATACAGAACCTACACCATCAGAACATCCGACGAGGGTCGGAACATCCGATGGTGATCCCGGTCTACCAGTTTTCAAAGCCATAAAGTAAGCAGTCCATCGGAACATGGGTCGGAACATCCGACGGGGTCTGAACATCCGATGCGGGAATAGCTGCAGCAACAGCTACTTTTCGGGATTCCCTATTTAAAGCCTTCTCTAATACCTGCCAATAGGTTACTCACTCTGATTACAACCTGATTTGAGCCTAATTCATATTCTTCTTCATCTCTCTCAAGAACCCTAGCCTTTGCCTCTCTCTTGCTCATCTTGTGAGATCTAGATCTAGAGAGATCAAGGCACCCAAGTGCTCCACGAATTAGTGTCCAATTCTTGAGCACTTAGCGATTCCTCAATTTTCTTCATCGCATTTGTTACTCTTGGAGGCTTGAAGGGCTCCTAGACGGCTAGGTGTCGTCGGTGAGTCGCCGATCTTTGTGTGGCGTGCCTCCGGAGTTTGTGAAGTTGTGAATCTACCTCCGAAAGGAAAAAGGATTCAACTAGTGATCGCCGGTGAGTGCTTTGTGCTTCGCCGGGAAGGGGATTAGGGTCTTGGTGATCCGGGCTTTGTGCCTTCCCTAACGGTGAGTAGGATCTCCCTTCAAAGATCCGAACATCGGTAAACAAAAATCGCTGTGTTTTCGTCTTGGTCTTGTTCAGTTGTTTTTACTATTGGTGTTGGCATGTTCTGAGTATTCTAGAATAGATCTAACCTTGGTTTTACGAGAAATCAGTTATTGCTACAGGTTTTCCACAAATCTAGAATACCCAGGATCTGAACATCCGACGCCACCGGAACATCCGACCCAGATCAGAACATCCGACGCAGGGGTTACTAGATCCGGTCGAAACATCCGATCCCCATCGGAACATCCGACCGACTGGTTGCTGTTTGAGTTTATTAATTCTGCAATTTCGTTTTATTCGCTATTCACCCTCTCTAGGCGGCATAGTGATCCTTTCAATTGGTATCAGAGCCAAACCTTCTGTTGTGAGCTTAACAGCTTGGAGAATCATGCCTAACAACAAAGACAATACCGAGATCGAGACTTCAAGTGAAAGCAACAAAAAGGCTGCAATTCCTTATGTTTATCCTGATACAATGTCTTCATCTCATGTCTCTGTTCCAATGGGGCGTGTGCCTCACTTTGATAGCACATACTACCCACAATGGAGGCATAAGATGAAGATGTATCTAATATCTATTCATCCTTCTATTTGGAGAATTGTAGAAACAGGTTGAAGCCCAAGAAACCGGAGGATCTCACTGCTGATGAGGAAAGAGACACCTTCCGCAATTATCAAGCCGTCAATGCCTTGTTTGGTGCCTTGAGCCTGAGTGTGTTCAATCGGGTTGACGGACTTGAAGAAGCTAAGACAATTTGGGATACCCTCAAGGTTGTTCACGAAGGCACATCAAGTGCGAGGGAAACCAAGATCGAGCTTATCAATGGCAAGCTAGGAAGATTCATCCTAGAAGAAGGAGAAGACTACAAAATAATGTTTGATCGACTCATGGTGTTGGTAAATGACTAAGTGGCTTGGGTGCAAGCCTCTCACTGATCATGAGGTGGTCAGCATTCTACTTCGGGCTATCACTCTAACTAATCGCCACTTGGTACAAATGATTCGAGATAGAGACAACTATCACTCAATCACACTGCATGAAGTGCTTGGAAGGATTCTTAGTGATGAGTTAATGGATCAAGAGGCCTCGAACATTAAAGAGAAGGCTCAATCAATAAAAAAAAGAGCATTGCATTGAAGGCGAGCAAAGTGTGAAAGACAAATGATGATAGCTCAAGTAGTGATGAAGACAATGGGCAAATGAACATGAAAGAAATGACGTTCTTTGTGAGAAGATTCAACAAATTTTTCAAGAAAAATGGCTACAATAGGAAAGACAAGAAGGACTCCGGGAAATCCAAATCTTCAAGAAGTTCAAGGAGAAAGTGATATGAATGTGGAGAAACCGAATACTTCATTGCCGAGTGCCCACACAAGAAGGATAAGGAAAAGGAAGAAAAGAAGAAAGAAAAGAGCTACAAGAAGGACAAGGAAAAGAGCAAGAGACACAAGAAAAGTTCAAGAGGTGAAGCTCACATTGGTGAGGAATGGGACTCCGAATCTGATTTCGAATCCGACTCCGAGTCCGATGATGAGAGCGTTGCATGCATTGGAATGGCTATTTTAAAAAGGACCTCATCTCTATTTGACGAATTGACGGATGATGATGATGAACCATCGATGTGCTTCATGGCCAAGAGCCCTAAGATATCATCAAGATCATCTAAATCTGTAGTCAATTCTTATACTAACGATTCTAGTGATGATGAGGATGATATCAGTCATGCTAGCTTGGTCAAGATGATGAAAAAATTTGATATGGGTAAGTTGACTGAGCTTATGAAGAGAGTTGAGCAACAAGAGGACTTTCTTGAGAAATGAGAAGACTTGCTCATCCTTGAAAAGGAGAGAAACCTCCAACTTGAGAAGGAACTAGCATTGAAAAAGAAGAGGGTTGAGGAGATGACCAAAGAATTTTCGAAGGTCAAATCCAAAACGAGCTCTCTTGAGATCAACAACGCTTCACTTAAAGAGGAACTCATTTGTACAAAGGAAGCACATAAAACTCTTGGAGTGAAGTTTGATGATCTTTTAAAGAGCACATCTACTCTTTCAAATACAACTTGTGACTCACCTCCTTCCACGAGCAATGGTTGTGCAAGGTGTTATAATATGGATGTGAATGCTTGTGCAATAAATTTTGCTACTTCACAAGATCTTGCTAGTGAGAATGAAAAGTTAAAGGGTCTACTTCAAGATAGTATTCAAAGATCTTACAAGTCGAGTAAGGGACTTGATGAGATACTAGACAAGAGAAGAGGAAATTTCAAGAAAGCCGGACTTGGCTATGTTCCACCGAAGGGCAAGAAAGCACATGTTGTGGTGACTCCGGTCACTAAGCCAATTTATTTTGTGAGAGAGCAAAGCTCAAAGGCTCATGTTTCTCACTCTACTTTTAATGCCTCTTAAATTCTTAAAAGGAATAATTTTGGTAGAGTGCTTGCTTATCATGTTGGACCAAAGCGTAATAATACACCTTTCGTGAGATCCATTTGGATCTCAAAGGCTCTTGTGACTAACCTCAAAGGACCCAATCAAATTTGGGTAGGTAAGACCAAAGCTTGAACTTTGTAGGAATATCTCTCCGGTGGCCCTAGTTGGGTAATCGACAGCGGTTGCACTCATCATATGACTGGAGAGAAGGAAATGTTCTCTCAAATTAATTGCTACAATCAACCAAGTGAGAGCATTACTTTTGGAGATGATGGTAAATGTGATGTACTTGGTCTTGGTAAGATTGCAATTTCTGAAAATCTTTTTCTTACAAATGTCTTACTTGTGGATTCATTGAAATACAATCTATTGTCGGTACAACAATTCTGTGCTACCGGTTATGATTATATCTTTTCTTGTGATGGTGTGAATGTCGTTCGAAGGAGTGATGATTTAATAGCCTTTAAGGGTCATCGAAAGGGAAAGCTCTATCTTATGGACTTCTCCACAGATAGGCCTAGCCCCGAAATATGTCTACTGGCTAAATCTAGCATGGGTTGGCTTTGGCATCGCCGACTAGCCCATGTTGGTATGAGAAACCTTCATAATCTCTCGAAAGGGAATCACATCATTGAACTAATAAATGTGAAGTTCGAGAAAGACAGGCCTTGTAGCGCATGTCAAACCGAAAAACAAGTTGGAGCACCCAATCCTTCGAAGAACGTGATGACCACAACAAGATCTCTACAACTACTACATATGGACCTCTTTGGACCGATTGCATACATAAGTGTAGGAGGTAACAAATACGGTCATGTTATTGTTGATGACATTCACGTTTTATGTGGGTATTTTTTTGCATGATAAGAGAGAAGTAAAAGGAATATTGAAAAAATTTATGAGAAGATCTCAAAATGAGTATGAAGTGAAGATTAAGAAAATTCGAAGTGACAATGGGAAGAAATTCAAAAACACTGATGCTGAAGATTATCTTGATGAGGAAGGCATTAAACACAAGTTCTCAGCTCCCTACTCCCTTCAACAAAACGGGTGGTCGAGAGAAAGAATCGAACCCTCATCAAGATGGCGAGAACCATGTTGAATGAATACAAGGTTTCGGACATATATTGGACGGAAGCTGTGAACACCGCTTGTCACGCCATCAACCGACTCTATTTACACAAGTTACTAAAGAAAACTTCGTATGAGCTCCTTACCGGTAACAAGACAAATATTTCATACTTTAGAGTTTTTGGCAGTAAGTGTTATATTTTGAATAAGAAATCCAGAAGCTCTAAGTTTGCTCCTAAGGTTGACGAAGGCTTCTTGCTTGACTATGGATCAAATGCTTATGCGTACCGGGTTTTCAACAATATCTCCGGTGTGGTTGAAATCTCGCGTGACGTAACATTTTATGATACTAACGGCTCTCAAGTAGAGCAAGTTGATCAACTTGTGCTAGATCAAGAAGAACCACCGTGTGAAGCGATTAAGAAAATGGCTATCGGTGATGTCAAGCCACAAGAAGATGTTGAAGACGATGATTTATTTTCTTTTTCAATTCAAGTCGAACCTCCAACAACTATCCAAGAAAAAGATGACAAGTCAAGTGAAAGTGGTGATGAAGACTCTACTCCATCGAATGCACATCCAAGAGTTTGTCAAAATGTTCAACGAGATCATCCTGTCGAAAGCATTATTGGTGATATAAACAAGGGAGTAACTACTAGATCTCGTCTTTCAAATTTTTATATATTTTACTTGTTTGTCTCCTCTCTTGAGCCACTAAATATAGATCAAGCTATCAAGGATCCCGATTGCATTATTGCTATGCAAGAGTTAAACAACTTCACTAGGAATGAAGTGCGGGAGTTGGTGGAAAGACCGAAGCAAAACATCATCGGTACAAAATGGGTATTCCGCAACAAACAAGATGAACACGGTGTAGTGACAAGAAACAAAGCACGGTTGGTTGTACAAGGCTTCACGCAAATCGATGGTTTGGATTGTGTTGAGACTTACGCTCCCGTAGCTAGAGTAGATACTATTAGAATTTTAATTACTTTTGCTACTCACCATGGTTTTAAGTTGTGGCAAATGGATGTCAAGAGTGCTTTTATTAACGGTCCACTTTCCGAACTTGTCTACGTTGAGCAACCACCTGGTTTCGAAGATCCAAAATATCCAAATCATGTCTACAAACTCAACAAGGCGCTTTATGGATTGAAACAAGCACCTCGTGCATGGTATGAGTGTCTGAAGGACTTTTTCGAAAGAAAAGGTTTTGAAATGGATAAATCTGATCCTACACTCTTTACTAAGCTAGTAGATGGTGATATCTTTATGTGTCAAGTTTATGTTGATGATATTATATTTGGATCTACTAATGAGTATTTTTGCGAGGAGTTTAGTAGTTTGTTGACTAAACGCTTTGAGATGTCAATGATGGGAGAGCTGAAGTTCTTCCTTGGACTACAAGTGAAACAAATGAAGAAAGAAACTTTCATTAGTCAATCAAAGTACGTAAAAGATATGCTTAAAAAGTTTGATATGAGCGACACCAAACCAATTAAGACTTCTATGCCAACAAATGGACACCTTGATTTAAATGTAAATGGTAAGGACGTCGATCAAAAGGTATATCGTTCTATCATTGGTTCTCTTCTTTACCTTTGTACATCTAGGCCAGATATTATGCTTAGTGTGTGCATGTGTGCAAGATTTCAAGCTGCACCCAAGGATTGCCACCTAGTGGCAGCCAAGAGAATCTTGAGATATTTGATACACACTCCCAACTTTGGCCTTTGATATCCTAAGGGGTCAAACTTGGACCTAATCGGCTCTTTGGATGCGGATTATGCCGGTTGTAAAGTGGATAGAAAGAGTATCTCCGGTACTTGTCAATTCCTTGGTAGGTCGCTCGTCTCGTGGGCGTCCAAGAAACAACATTCTGTAGCCCTATCCACAGCCGAAGCTGAATATATTGCCGCGGGACATTGTTGTGCCCAACTACTTTGGATGAGGCAAACCTTGAGAGATTATGGCCTTAACCTCAACCACATCCCACTTTTGTGTGACAATAAGAGTGTCATAAAAATAGCCAACAATCCTATTCAACACTCCCGAACCAAACATATCGATATTCGCCACCGCTTTCTAAGAGACCATTCAACCAAAGGTGATATTGATATTACCCATGTGAGAACTGAAAATCAACTAGCTATATTTTCACCAAACCTTTTGATGAGAGAAAATTATGTGAGTTGCGGAGTGGATTGAATATCCTTGACTCTTGAAATATTGCTTGAAATATTGCACATATTGTTTGGTGATTGAAAAGGTTTTTCTTTATCTTGTCATCTAGTTTACAATAATTATTATATAGGTTTATATATAAATATATTGATTGATCTGGCTCTTCGGATATTCAAATCCTATTTATTCACGGATGAGCTTAGTTTGATTGATTGATATGATTACGGGTCATTCTTGGATAATCTCAATTTTTAGAACTCCCCTCTATCCTCTCGGAGCTATCTTATCTATTTTCGAGGAGTCTGGAGCCTAAATCTTTCTTATCCAGCAAGAGGGGGATCGAATGTTCCGATCTGCATCGGAACTTAAGATGTGATCCAGCGAGGGATCCGTCGGATGTTCCGACCGGCGTCGGAACTTCCGATGCTGTCCAGCGAGGGGTCCGTCGGACCTTCCGTCGGAACATCCGTCGGATGTTCCGACTCGGCCCAGTTTTGCCACCTATTTAACTTTCACCGTGTGGGTCCCTGTTCTTTTACCCCCGGTTTTACCCTAGAGCTTTTACCCTTCCTCTCTCTCCTCTTGGGCAGCGGCTACACAGGGAGCTCCGGTGGCAGCGGATCTTCCAGCGGCGGCGGATTGTACGCCATCGGATCTTGCGACCTGAGCGCCTCTCCACTGCCTCCGCCTCCTCCCTGCTCGTCTTCCTCCTCCTCCATTAAAGGTAAAGCTCCAAATCCTGAAATCTCCTAGAACGTACAATGTGCGCCGTTTTAGTTCGACTTTGAGGCTAAATATGCTTCTATCTTGTTCATGTAAGTATTCCCCACCTGTTGATGCCTCGGATTCATTGTTTTGGTGTGAAATGTGACAAACCCTATTTCGGGCAGGTGCTGTACCCGTCAGATGTTCCGACGTGGTACTCACTGATCCGGTGGGATTTTGAGCAATCTCTTACAATTCTTTGATTCCATCATGCAGATGTCTTCTTCTCAGCATGATCCCAAAGGCAAGGGTGTTGCTAACCCTTCAAAGCGGCAACGAACCTCAAGTTCGACTGTCGCCCCTCCTGCTGCCTTGCCAAATGAGAATCCTACCATCTTTCATGAGCGATTGGCTCAATGGAAGCGAGCAAATATCCATGATCCTATCGGTCCGTTGATAATCAAGAAGACAACAAGGACATTTGCTCACAATGTCACTTCGAAGATTTTCGGCTTTTATGTCGCGGATGTGAAGAGTGGATTGAGTAGTCCACTGTCAATTTCTTTCTTTTTGGCGTCTTGATGCCAAAGGGGGAGAAAGTTATCATTTATCTATTCCGCTCTTAGATTCTGTTGTCCGAAACTTGTTTGTTTAAGTGTGTGCAAAACTATGTTCTAAACTCTTGAATGTTTATCTGGTACGCTGTGGCTGTAAGACTTTATTAATTATCCTGTGATGATGATGTAATGGTGAATTGCAAGTTATTTAAGTTTTTTTATATTGTGTGATATATCCTGCCATATTGCATTTAGATTCAAATTTGCCAAGGATATAGGGGAGCTCTTGTTGTTATTATTACCATACTTTCAGGGGGAGCTTCCGGTTATATTCTTGATTATTAAATATTTTGTGAGATATAATTGTTTTCATTAATACACCAAAAATGGGGAGATTGAAAGTGCATCTAGGCCATTAAATGATTTTGGTGCTTAATGAGTAACAATTATATAGCTAATATTTTCTATTGGAAAATTGTACACATATGCTATACAGGTTAAATTCATAAGGTACATGTTTAAATGAGATAGTGTACCTCACAAAAGTGGATATATTGCAAGAAGGCACCAAGACTAGTATTTATTTGTAAATCTTTAATTATTGAGTCCTAGGGATGTCGTACTATAAAGAGGGATGCAATGGAGAAGCATATAAAGGTTTCTAAGTGCTCAAAATAGGTATCTCGAAGTTCGTGTGAGTTTTTTATTCAAAATACACTCTATATAGAACCTACACCATCAGAACATCCGACGAGGGTCGGAACATCCGATGGTGATCCCGGTCTGCCAGTTTTCAAAGCCATCTAGTAAGCACTCCATTGGAACATGGGTCGGAACATCTGATGCCATCGGAACATCCGACGGGGTCTGAACATCCGATGTGGGATTAGCTGCAGCAACGGCTACTTTTTGGGGTTCCCTATTTAAAGCCTTTTCTAATACCTGCCAATAGGTTACTCACTCTGATTACAACCTGATTTGAGCCTAATTCATATTCTTCTTCATCTCTCTCAAGAACCCTAACCTTTGTCTCTCTCTTGTTTATCTTGTGAGATCTAGATCTAGAGAGATCAAGGCACCCAAGTGCTCCACGAATTAGAGTCCGATTCTTGAGCACTTAGCGATTCCTCAATTTTTTCATCGCATTTGTAACTCTTGGAGGCTTGAAGGGCTCCTAAACGGCAAGGTGTCGCCGGTGAGTCGCCGATCTTTGTGTGGCGTGCCTCCGGAGTTTGTGAAGGTGTGAATCTACCTCCGAAAGGAAAAGGATTCAACTAGTGATCGCTGGTGAGTGCTTTGTGCTTCGCCGGGAATGGGATTAGGGTCTTGGTGATCCGGGCTTTGTGCCCTCCCTAACGGTGAGTAGGATCTCCCTTGAAAGATCCGAACATCGGTAAACAAAAATCATTGTGTTTTCGTCTTGGTCTTGTTCAGCTGTTTTTACTATTGGTGTTGACATGTTCTGAGTATTATAGAATAGATCTAACCTTGGTTTTGCGAGAAATCAGTTTTTACTGCAGGTTTTCGATAAATCCAGAATACCCAGGATCGGAACATCCGACGCCATCGGAACATCCGACCTAGATCAGAATATCCGAATTAGGGGTTACTGGATCCGATCAGAACATCCGATCCCCATCGGAACATCCGACCGACTGGTTACTGTTTGAGTTTATTAATTCCGCAATTTCGTTTTATTCGCCTGTTCACCCCCTCTAGGCGGCATAGCGATCCTTTCATATTTGTTGCTGATTATAGAATGTTGTTTGGCGTTTTTATAATTTTTTTAGTCTGGGTCTAGGTATAGGTCTGACTTTGGACTCATTACAGTTTTTTGGTCTGGGTCTGGGTCTATGAAGGCTGGACCCGAAGGACCTAGATCTATTGCCATCCCTAGATGGTGGCAGCTATATAACAAAAAGGGGAGAGAGAAAGTTAAGGGAGTGGGGATGAGGAGAGAATGGCTCGTGTGGTCTAGTAAAAATTTCTCAATTTAAATTAAATATCCACTTGTGTGGCGCATTTCAACATCCACATATGTAAAGTAAGCTATATGGGTGTCAAGTGAGCCAAAACTGTCCTCAAAAGAGCTTGACTGGTTAAGAAACCAAAGTGGCATGGTCTTGTAAGGTCAAGGATGCATTGAGCCTGGTTTTTACCTTGTGGAAAAACTTAACGCAAACATAAAAATTGAGAGACCAAATCAGTACATTTTCCATTTACAAAGCCAGGAGATGATTATGCGTGGTTGCACACCGCTTATCACCCTAGCACGGCACTAAAATGCATGGTTGTGTTGGGCCAGGCCAGGCCAGGCCAGAAGACTTCGACTTGGACACAAAAAATGGAATTGAAGGCAGCAAAATAAGTTTGTTGAATCTGGTCCGCTTCATTCAGGTTAATTTTAAGATGCTTAATGAATTCATGACAATAAAAAACTACACAAAAATCAAATAATTTTTCTTTTCAATTATACTTCCGAATCAGGCTTCGCACTGATTCAGATTTAAATCTGCTCGGGCCTTTGATCATTGAATCTAAATCTAAAGTTGTTTGACGGTAACTCGTGCTTGAGTCCCTTGAACCAGTCAAATTTCAAGTTTGCAAAAGTTTTTTAGACGGCCCTTGAGACATTACACGATTGATCACCGGATCATAGTTATCAGATACCCGCTACTAATGAAACATACAAATTTAAGCTTAGCACAAAACGGGCACCGATGCCTTGGCATGAGGAAAGATGGCACGGTTTTTGCTGTCTTCAGCGTCCATGTCTGCTGAGACAGTGGGTGCCCCGGGATAAGAAAGAGTCAGGAACTGAAGCTGGATCCAGCTCGTAGAAGCCATGGAGTTTGCCATCTTTTTCTTTCGTCAGACGGAAAGAAGGTATCCGGTGAGAAAACCTTAAATTTTCTTTTGTAGGGATCTTCAGAATACCCTTTCCATCGTCAGGCCTGAACACAACTGTGTAACCATCTACTTGAGTCAGAAATAAGACCTTTGTGCTAGCTTCAGTGCGCTCAGTAATCTCACCAATGGCATATTCACAGGCATCCTTCCTAGAAGGAACCCAGCTAGGTGCCCAGTTACTGTAGATAGCCCAAATTTCCCCTACTTGCGGGTGAATTTTAAAGCATCGTTTCCAACCAACCTGACAAGTTTCTACTAAGTGAGAAAATGCATCATTGTTGTCATACTTCACCCTCCAGTTATGGATTTTAAATGCCCCACAGCTCACAGGTACATTCAGCTCCAACCACAGCTTCTCCTGCTCCAGTTCAGCACACGCTTCAAGCCATGTCAAGTGCACTACGAACGGTTCTACATCAACTTTAGTCACCCAACCGTAGTACTTGGGGAATCTATCCATATCACTGTAAAGGGCGCATATCTGGCCACGTTTGAACTTATCATATGACCGCCCTTCTTCAAAGTTAAAAATTCTGTGTCTGGATACGTAGAAATACCAGGGGAAGGGCAAACTTAATTGGAGGAATAACTGAACTCATTACCATGATGGGCACTCTGTTGCTGACATAGGTTTCTTTCAATGGGGTGATCTTTCTGTTTTCCTCCTGGACCTGGTGTACTAACACTAGTGATGTGAACAAACCCAGTGTTGATTGACTTGTCAATAGGCATGTAAGAATCAAGAGTAACAGATGGAAATTCTACATCGAGGTCACTAGGAATTGATGCAGCATCCAGCTCAAGAAATCCACCAGGAACACCTGCCTTCTCATTCCCAGTTGTTCTAAAAAAAGGTATACTATGTGAGAATCGAAATAGTTCACCTGATGGTATATGAAACGATGATACACCCTTTACTTTTGCAAACAGACTCACAAATGGTTTAATCTTTATCAAGGGGGCAACAGCAACACCAGCTTCCATTGTGAAATCTGATAGGACTTCCACAACTTCATACTTATATGTTCTATGGTTATCTGCATCTGAGCTCCATTGCATACTCCAATCCTTATAAAGAGCCCATACCTTGCCTTCCATGGGTTATATTTTATATGAGCTCCTTTTTCTGCCTTTTTCCCATGAAATGATGTGAGAAAACGTGCGTGCACCTTGTGATGGCTCTGTTTTCCCTAAGACAAAGCTTCCACAAGACACAGGCAATTCTTCGTCAGTCCATTGGTCCTCTACCCCATTCATTGCTTCATGCTCTAGCCAAGTGAACTGAACTGTGAAATTGGTAGCATCAATATGTCTTATTCGAGCATAATACCGTGGCATGCCATCGCAATCATCATAGAGTGCCCAGATCTGATCAACCGCAAACCGACTGACATCCCTGTACCTATCAAAGTCAAAAAAATTCTGGATCAGGGTAGGAAAAGCATCCAGAATTGCAAGGCTTTTTTTCCGCAGCTGTGTCACAAGTAACTTCTTTCTTGTTGCTTTCCTGATTGCCTCCGTCGGTAGCGTTTCCTTCCTCTTGGTAGTGTGCTTTGCTAGAAGCATGAGATTCAACAGTTTGACCGCCAGCATGAGACCTTGTCATCAAGCTTTTGCTTAATACTCGAACCAGCATTTGACAACCAATCTACTATTGGCTGCCTCTTTTTCCTAGAGGAAGTCATGATGTTGCTAGGATTGGCATTTTCCTTTCTCTTAACTGATCTCCGTGGACTATTTAACTCTCTAGCACCTGGCTCTGCAGATGCATCTACACTACTACCATGGTTTTAGATGTCATCCCCCCACCTGAATTATCATCTGTATTTGGTGCAGAAGATTTAGACAGATTCCCATTTGAAACTTGAAAAACCCCTTCTCCAACTGACTCGGTGTGGTTAACAGTATCCTGACGACCCACACTTGCACTGCTTTTCATGTGTACACCATGTAGTGGTCCATTCACCCAGGGATTCTCATCTCTGATTGCCCCAGAAGAAACATTTGTAGAACACTGCTGTTGACTGGGAATACCACTCCACTGTCCAGCACCATTGATTATTTTGTCTGAAGAAGGCACATCCTTTTCATTTAACCTACATGCAACAAACTCTTTACTGCAGTTATGACAATAGATGCAGCGATTTAGTATGTTCCAGTAGTACTGATATTTTGTTTGACAGTTCAAGCACATTGTCCAAAATGAACTTCCAGCAGTGGGTGGTGGTGCTGATGGCCATGGTCTGCCACACTACTATTGGCATCAGTTTTTTTCTTTATCGGTACTGTAGCTCTCTTTGGTAATGTTGCCTTTGTTGTTACTGTAGCCTGCATTGGCTTTGTACCATGCTTAGGCTGCATAGCCTGTTTTGGTGCAATTCTTGAAGCAGCCTTCCATTTGACGTCATATGCACATCGTTTTGTTCGGTCAGACAATGTTGAGTTAGCTTCTGTAACTAATTTAAAAGCAGCTTCAGCACCAGCGAAACTGTTTTTATCAGGGTGAAGTGAAAGCGCAAGCTTGCGGTATTGCTTTTTTATGGTTATCTCATCTGCTGTCACCTCTACTTGGAGAATCTTGTAAAGGTCCAACAATCCATTTATTTTTGCTTCTGCGGCACAATGTACTTCACAGACAGTTAAAAGCTGAGAAATGTTCTCAAGCTCTGGAAAAATCCTTTGAGCTTTAAGCGCAATCCTTTTCGCACCATCAAAGTCTCTGTTTTTCAACTTCACTAAAGCAATCTCCATCGCCTTCAAGGCCTCTTCTCTGTCGCACTCCATCAAAGTGCTTACCAAATTGGTTCTGGAAAGCAGAATCCTCCAAAAAGAATTATAAAAAGTAACAAAGGTATGTAACCTTTTCAGGCCCTTTTCCAGACAATCTCAAACACAAAGAGAACCTCTACTAAGCCAGATCCTCCAAGTTTGAGAAAGAATAAATAATAGAAACATATATGATAATATATAACAAAATATGAACGAAGTTATGGAATCCACGGTGAAAAATGGTTTCGTTAGGAAACAATAGACCATAAAGGTCAGATTAACAAAGCTTTGCAAGAAATACCTTTTCACAACAGTAATCACTTGTGTATAACTGGTCTATTTTTTTTCCCAATTGCTGATATAAAATTAGCAAGAAATAACAAGCTGAATGATGTAACAAAGTCAGCAATCATGATTATTTATTGCCTTTGTGTAACTAAGTATCACTGATAATTTATAGAATCATATCTCTCTCCTGATCTTAGTATATGTTTCATACGAGCAGTAACAGCCTCCACTATAAATAGCAGAATGATGATTACATCCAAGACCACCTATCATGATGTACATTCATATAATGATACATACCATCCTGATCCCTGATGGAAATATTTGTTTGACAGCAGAGAACTGCCAACCAATGTTGAAAAACAGTTAAATATGCAGCTATGCAGTGGCAGCAGGTGCCCTGCAATGCTTTTTTCTTTTGCACAAGCGGAAAACCCCACTTCCATTCCATATAAGAAACGAAAGCAAACAGTTTATGACCATCTAGAATGGTCCTGATATGTCTGGACCAAACCGAGTGTATTACAAGAAGAAGAGGAGTCGGATCCAAGAGGAGGGAGTACGTGTCCAGGAGGGAGTTCGTGTCCAGGAAGGAGTCCGTATCCAGGAAGAGGCCAACGGCCAGGATGGGGCTGCTACGTAGTCCAGTCCGGATTAGAGTTAGATTAGTTATTTCTATGTTTAGAATAAGAGTCGGTTTCAGTTTGTTATTTCTATATCTGTAGCTTCTATGTTTAGGTCCTTCCAACTATTATAAATAGAGAGAAGAAGGGAGAAAACGGCACGCTTTGTTGCCACCAATTGAGATCCAGGCGCGCCGTCGAAATCCGGCCGGTGGCTCCGTACAGCCAACTATCAAAATAGGGCGCCGGCGATTTCCGGCAATGCCCTCCACCTCTAGATCCGGTCTTAGGCCCGGTACTCGGGCGTTCGAGCGAGAACACCCATATCAATTGGTATCAGAGCCGATCGGTCCTTCGACGACCGTCATGACGTCTATGGAAGATCGGTTAGGGAGAGTTGAATCTGCAGTGGAGGATTTGAAGGCTTCCGGTGCCGAGACGAGGACTGCATTGGAAAATCTTCAGATCGCTGTCGCCAATCTGACCATGGCGATCCAGGAGAAAGGCAAGGGCGATGAACAGCGCGATGGGGGTACAGAGACCAGCGCTGCTCGCGTTCTGGACAACACCCATCAGCAACTTCCGGCGGCTCAGTTGGACGCTAGGGAGCGGGAACGTGGTGATCGTGGAGGAGGCCGCATCCGCCGTGACCGAGGAGGAAGGCAGGGCCACGCGGAAGAGAGGGAGGAAGAGGAAAGCGGCAGCGAGCAGGGCGGGCGCCGGTGGGTGCCGCATGCTCCCCGGTACGAGCTGCCATTGTTCGATGGGACGGAAGATCCATTGTTGTGGTTACGTCAGTGCGAGCGATTTGGTCGTCTGCACGACGTTCCAAAGGAGGAGTGGGTGGAGATGGCAGGCATGCATCTGCGAGGGGAAGCTCAGTTGGTGCTAGATAATTGGGAGGAGGAAGATCAACATATCTCGTGGGGTGAGTTCCATGAGACGTTCCTGCAGCGATTCACACGTCATTCGACAGCAGGGCCGCTCGGAGATTTATCCAATCTAAAACAGGGCCATGGTCGGGCGGAAGAATATGCGCGAGAGTTTCAACGGCTACTGGCACGTACGCCGAAGGTGTCCAAAACAGATCAGGTTGAGCTTTTTATGGCTGTGCTGTCACCAACATTATCGGCCGACGTCCGGCGTGATCGTCCGCGAGATTTGGCGGATGCCATTGGACTAGCCCGTGAGGCTGAACGGAGGGAGGATCTGTGGCTTGCCAAGGCGACGCAAGTGGCGCAAGGAGTACGATTCCGTCCAGGGGCTGGCCGCACTTCACCCAACAATTCAAGCACTGGGGATCATGGGCGTGGGTATACGGCCTCTGGTCCCAGTCTGTTGCGTCGATGGGGACAACGCCCACTCTTCAAAGATCTCCAATGACCAGTCAAGGTGGAGGACGAGTTGCCTCTTCATCGGGTACAACGTCGACTATGGCATCTACAAGAAGAAACGCTTACCCTATCGCCGCCGCCGACCGGAGGAGATGGCGGAACGCAGGAGAAGGGTTGTGCTATAATTGTGATGAAGTTTATGTCCGTGGCCATCGGTGTAAGCGACTATTTCATTTGGAAGTAATGAATGAGGAGGAAGAGGCTGAGGAGGAGTTGGTCGACATGGAGCCCTCTCTCTCTGTAATGGCGCTGCGAGGTCCTAAGTTTGGGGGGACTATGCAGGTCAGTTTGGTCGTGGATGGGGTGACATTGAATGGGCTAGTGGACACTGGAAGTACTCACAATTTTATAAGCAGCCATGCTGCACGCCGGGTTGGTATGCTGCAGGAGGCTTCGGTAGGACAGCAGGTGCGCGTGGCTAATGGGGCCCAGTTGCCATGCCTGGGAAGGATTCCGGAGGTCCCTTTCATGATTGATCAGCACTCCTTTGGGGCTCCATTCCTTGTCATACCATTGGACGGGTTTGACGTTGTGTTGGGGGTCCAATGGCTGCAAACTTTGGGAGATATACAATGGAATTTTGATTCCTTGAAGATGCAGTTTTGGAAGGAAGGAAGGGAGGTGAATTTACAGGGTAACACAGAAGGCAGGGCGCATCTTCTAGCAGCTGAATGCTTGGGTGATGATGTAGGGAAGATGTTGGCGATTTTTGATGACTTATTCCAAGAGCCCAAGGGGCTGCCACCCTCCCGTCTATGTGATCATCGCATATGTTTGAAGGAGGGGACGGATCCGGTGGTGGTAAGGCCATATATGTATCCCTATAGACAAAAGGATGAAATTGAAAGGCAGTGTGCGGAGATGTTGGCTCAGGGTCTTATTCGCCCAAGTCGGTCACCCTTTTCCTCTCCGGTTCTCCTAGTGAAGAAGGAAGATGGGACGTGGCGTTTTTGTGTGGACTACCGAGCACTTAATGACAAAACAATCAAGGACAAGTTTCCTATCCCAGTGGTGGAGGAACTTTTGGATGAATTGCATGGTGCCAAGTATTTCACAAAGCTGGACCTTCGATCCGGATATCATCAGGTTAGAATGAATGAAGACGACATTGAGAAAACGGCGTTTCGGACGCATCATGGCCATTTTGAGTCCTTGGTCATGGCCTTTGGGTTATGTAATGCTCCTTCGACCTTCCAAGCTTTGATGAATGAGGTCTTGGCAAAATATCTCCGGAAATTTGTGCTCGTTTTCTTTGATGATATTTTGATTTACAGTGCTACAAGGGAGCAGCATCTTCTTCATCTTCGTATGGTCCTTGACGAACTTCGCCAACATAAACTATATTTAAAGCGTTCTAAATGTGCTTTTGTACAAAGGGCTGTGGGGTATCTTGGCCATGTTATTTCTGGGGATGGTGTGGAGGCCAATCCTAACAAGGTCCAAGATGTAGGCGTTAGTCGACCCCCAAAACAGCGGTGAGGTGCGCAGTTTTTGGGTTGGCGGGATATTACCGCCGTTTCATTCACCACTATGCAGCCGTGGCGGAACCGCTTACCAATCTTCTTCGTCGACAAGGATTTTGTTGGTCTTCTGAAGCTGATCGTGCCTTCCAACAGTTAAAAGAAGCGCTGCTATCCACGCCCGTTCTTCGTCTTCCAGATTTTAATGTTCAATTTGTGGTGGAATGTGATGCCTCCGGTGTGGGGATAGGGGCTGTTTTACAGCAGGAAGGGCATCCGGTTGCATATTATAGTCGTCGTTTGGCAGACCGCCATGCTAAATTAGCGGCTTATGAGAGAGAACTCATTGGGCTATCCAAAGCTATTCGTCATTGGCGGCCATATTTGTGGGGACGACCATTCCTTGTTCGGACGGATCATGCCAGCTTAAAGTACTTGTTGGAGCAAGCCTTAGTCACGCCACCTCAGCAACATTGGGTAAGCAAATTAATGGGCTTTGATTTTTTGGTGGAATATAAACCAGGTCGAACCAATGCTGCTGCCGATGCCCTGTCACGTCTCCATGATCCGGCGGTTATTTGTGCTGCTATTTCGGGACCTACTAATTCTCTTTGGGCACAATGGGAAGACGAGCTCCGCCAGCATCCGGATATCCAGCAGCGCTGTTTGAAGATAGCAGAAACTGTGTCGGCTAATCCTTTGGAACAGCAGGGAGCTGGGTTCCCTGTGGATGCTTCTTCGAGGCTGGATGGTGCAGCTGATTTGTGGAGTACCCGTTCAGGGCTTGTCTATCGTGCTGGACGATTATTTGTGCCTGCTGATTCGGGGTTTCATGAACGAGTAGTGGCTGCTTTCCATGACCTTACTCATGAGGGTGTTCATAAAACTTTGCACCGAGTGAAGCAGCATTTTTATTGGGAAGGGCAGCGCAGTTCAGTGGAAGAGTTTGTGGCCAAATGTCTGGTATGCCAACAGCATAAGGCTAGTACATTGTCACCTGCAGGCCTACTGCAACCCCTTCCTATTCCCCATCATATTTGGACAGATGTGTCTATGGATTTTGTGGTAGGGCTACCCAAGTCTCAAGGCAAGACAGCTCTATTGGTGGTGGTGGATAGGTTATCAAAGTATGCGCACTTCATTGCTCTTAAACGGCCAACGACGGCTCCTGTGGTGGCTAATATATTCTTTGATCAGACTGTGCGATTTCATGGCGTTCTGGAAACGATTGTGTCGGATCGTGATCCAGTGTTCACCAGTGCCTTTTGGAAGAGTTTGCTGACTAGGAGTGGCACTCGTCTTCTTACGTCGTCTTCATATCATCCTCAGACAGACGGCCAAACTGAGGTAGTTAACCGTACCATTGAAATGTATCTTCGATGTTTGGCGGCTGAGCATCCTAAGACTTGGGTTCACTGGCTTCCGTGGGCAGAATTTTGTTATAACACTTCTTATCACTCAGCTTTGAGAATGACACCTTTTGAGCTGGTGTATGGACGTCCACCTCCTCCTTTGGTGCCCTACTCACAAGGAACAACGGCCATTGATGCGGTGGACTGTCAATTGGTGGATCGAGATGCTCTTCTCCAGCGTGCACGTCATCATCTCTTGGTTGCTCAAAATAGGATGAAACAACAATATGATAATAAACATAGGGAAGTCACTTTCCCTGTGGGTTCTTGGGTTTGGTTGAAGCTTCAGCATGCAATCAAATAGCCGGCTATAGCTGCGCTATAGCTTTTTCAGACATCAGACGCTACGCTAAGCACTAAAATTCCGCTAAAAGAGCTATGCACGCTATAGCCGCTAAATTGACCGCTATTTTCGCTATTTTTATAGCCATTATAAGCGCCCGCTTATGCTACTTTTTTCAATGTCTTTTGAAACTCCAACTATCACTAATGTATTTTGTTATGCTCTACTTCATTCTTACTTTATCTCACATAAAAGGTAACATTATAAATATTGAATTACTAAATGATCACATAAATTAGTTTCTCTATAATGAAGTTGTAGAAGAATATATCGCAATCACTTTTTCTAGGTGTTAATTATGATCTTGTGTGTATACATTATGATCTTGTGTGTATACATTAGATTAAGTAGTTATAAAGTAATGTGTTTGCTTCTTATTTAAATGGATATGACTAGTGTTTATGCAAATATTTCATAATCTTATGAATTATGTTGTAATGTGAACTTAAGAAATGTTCTCTGGACTAATCAAATTTTCCAATTACCAGATTTTTTAGCAACAATTATTCCTATTTTTGTGATTTCTTTAAAACCGCTATTTGCCATAGCTCCGCTATAGCTTCGCTATAGCCTTTTAGCTTTTGAAAAAATGATGCCGCTATTTGCCTTAGCCCGCTATTTAAAACCATGAGCTTCAGCATCATCGACAGCTTACTTTAAGGAGTTCTTCACAACATAAGTTATCACCTCGTTACTTTGGTCCTTATAAGGTGATTAATCGTGTTGGTGAAGTGGCTTACCGATTGGCTCTCCCATTGACAGCCAAAATTCATGATGTTTTCCATATGTCCCTGTTAAAGGCTTATAGGGGTTCTCCTCCTGAGGATACTCCGTCTCTACCTGATGATGTTTCATTTCCATCAACTGAAGCGGCACAACTGGTTCCTTATCAGCTTTTGGCTCAACGCTTTGTGAAGGGCTGTCGACAATTCCTCGTGCATTGGACTGGCCAACAAATGGAAGAAGCTACTTGGGTGGATGCCGTGGAATTTAAAAATTCTTACCCAGATTTCAAGCTTGAGGACAAGCTTGCTGTTGAGGGAGGGAGTATTGATATGTCTGGACCAAACTGAGTGTATTACAAGAAGAAGAGGAGTCGGATCCAAGAGGAGGGAGTTCGTGTCCAGGAGGGAGTCCGTATCCAGGAAGAGGCCAACGGCCAGGATGGGGCTGCTACGTAGTCCAGTCCGGATTAGAGTTAGATTAGTTATTTCTATGTTTAGAATAAGAGTCGGTTTCAGTTTGTTATTTCTATATCTGTAGCTTCTATGTTTAGGTCCTTCCAACTATTATAAATAGAGAAGAAGGAGAAACGCACGCTTTGTTGCCACCAATTGAGATTCAGGCGCGCCGTCGAAATCCGGCCGGTGGCTCCGTACAGCCAACTATCAAAATAGGGCGCCGGCGATTTCCGGCAACGCCCTCCACCTCTAGATCCGGTCTTAGGCCCGGTACTCGGGCGTTCGAGCGAGAACACCCATATCAGGTCCCAACTTAAAAGCAGTATGGAAGAGAAATAGGAAGCTCCACCTTCCAGGCTCCACTCCGAAACCAAACAAAAAACAGGACGGGCAAGACTAGATTGACTACAGGAACTAGAGTTTCCAACCAAGACTCTAGAAAAAGCAGCAAGCCAAACAACCACACTTTTTTCAAAACATATATGCTGACCCAAAATGAATCATTTCCATTTTCAGCCGTGTGTATTTCTTGATATTTTTATGAAAGCAGCACATGACATAACTCAATTGTCTATTTATGTGTTTTGCTTATATAGTTTATTTTACACATACAAATCAGTGTTTTCAAACTATCAAACCATGTATACTAGGTGCAAAAGTAGCGAGAAAGAGAGTGTAAATAATACTGGAAATCCCTAAACCTGCACAGGCAGATCCATAAACTTGCACGGGTATTTCAAGTAGGTCCATGAACTGCAGGGATGCATATTTGCACCCCCAAACTAATACAAGTATTTGCCACAGATCCAAAGAAGACCATGCGGCATCGGACAATGAATGGCAACTATGTGTCTTTTTTCCAGCTGACTTTTCCATTCCTCCTTCCTCTTCTCCTCATGTTAATTCCATACTCTCCTGCTAATCTCTGTTCTGCTCTCTCTTCACTCATTTCCACCCCAATACGGCTGCCTCCATCACAAAACTCAGAAATGGTCCCTTGATCAGTTAGGGTTTTACTGACATGGCAATCCATGCGGCATTTTACTATGACATGGCAGTCCCATAGGCTCCACATGTGAATTGCTACATAAACCAAAACTGCCACGTCCATTGCCATGTTATGCATAATTGCCACGTGGCCTGCCATGTCCAAAAACACTCATAACCATCATGTAACCGGTCAATGCAACCATTTTGTGTCCAGTTCTACCAATTGAGAGGGACTGGATTATGCTGGTTTTGGTTTTCAAGGAATAAAATGGGATGAACGCTATAGTTTAGGGACTAAAAGACAACCTTTTCTTTACTATTCTGTCTTCTGTTAGAAATGATCAAAGCAATCAAAGCACTTACTTTTCTTTGTTTCTTGGAAAATCAGCTAAAAGCTGCAGATATTAACTCAATTGATCTTCTTGAGATTTCCCCAACGAATCCAGTTCTTCATCGAATGAGAAATTGGACGTTTGATGGTATCCTTCATCTTTCATGTGTTTAGCTAGCCTTCTCAACTCTGCATGTATATTATCCATCTCAGGATGTTGCTGTTCCCTAACAACAAACACATGAACTAAGTTGTTAAGTTCAACCCAGCTACATCCTGGATCTTTACTAACTCCTCGATGTCTCATCATATGTCTCACACGCTCAACATCATTCCATTTTTTCTGGGAAGCATAGATGTTTGACAACAATATATATGCTGAGGAGTCTTCAGTACCTAATTTCATCAACTGTTCACCTGCATAAGCTCCAATATCAAAATTCCGTAAACTACGGCATGCTCCAAGTACTATACGCCATAAGCATGTTCCATGGTCAATAGTAATTGATTCTATGAAGTCCTTTGCTTCCTTCAGCATCCCTGCTCGGCTAAGAATATCAACCATGCAAGCATAGTGGTCCAGCTTAGGTGTTAAACCATAATCATTGGTCATTGACCTAAAATAAATCGATCCACTGTCAACTAGTCCCATGTGACTACAAGCACACAATACATTAATGAATGTTATATTATCAGGTACAGTACCCTCTAGCTTCATCTCTTCAAAAAGTTCCAGTGCGCCATTGCCATTCCCATTTTGTGAAAAACCAGAAATGATCGAGTTCCATGCAATAACATCCTTATCAGGCATGCTTCTAAAGACAATCATGCCATCTTCAAGGTTCCCACATTTTGAATACATTGTAGACAAGGCACTTCCAACAGAAGACCCCAAACCAAACCCGTACTTCAAGATTTGTACGTGCAATTGCTTCCCAGGCTCTAATGCTGCAAGATCAGCACATGCTCTAAGAACAGTAGCTATAGTCAAGTTACTGGGCATGATGCCCTCCTTGCACATCCTTGCATACAAAATCAGGGCTTCCTCGTGCTCTCCATTCTGTACATGCCCAGAAACCATAGCAGTCCAAAGGACGACATCCACCTCATACAACTGATCAAACCCCACCTTCGCATCACCAGTACAGCCACACTTGGCATACATGTCCACTAATGCGCTCTTCACATACACCTCCACCTCAAACCCAAGCTTCACCATCAAACCATGTGCTTGCTTCCCTACCAGCAATGCTCCCAGATCACTGCACGCGTTGAGTACCCCAACAAAGGTGAATCCCGTTGGTGAGAACCCAGCAGATTGCATCTGCAAGAACATCCTAATTGCATCGTTTGCCTCCCCATTCTGCGCATACCCGGTGATCATCGCTGACCAAGTGATTGAATTCCTCTCCTTTGATGACTCAAAGACATGCAATGCTGCATCCATACAGTCAGCCTTCGCATACAATGTAACAAGCGAATTCTCCACAGGCACAAACCCCACCAACCCATCCTTGACAAACACCCCATGCAGCTGCACCCCCATAGGCAAACCCGATGGCACGCTAACAGCGCTAAGAACTGCTGTGGCAACGAACTCATTTTTCTTCCACGGGCACTCCCAGAGCATCTGCCGGAACAGCTCAAGCGCCTCTTGGGAGCACTTCTTCACGGCGTATCCTGACAACATGGCGGTCCAGGACACCGCATTGCGGTGAGGCATTTCGTTGAACACCCTCCGGGCGTTGGGGGCTAGGTCGAGCTTGCCGTACATATTGAGGAGGGCAGTGGATACGAAGACATTGGACTCGACCGAAGGAAGCTTGCATGCGAGAGCATGGGCCGCGGCACCGGCGGACGCTGCGCATGTGCGGGCGGCGGCGGTGAAGACGGCGGCGAAGGAGTACGGGGAGGGGAGGACGGTGGACGCGGAGAGCATGGAGCGGAAGTGGGAGAGCGCGGCGAGGGGTCGGTGGTGGGAGAGCGGATTGAGGAGGGAGTTCCATGAGGCGACGTCGCGGTTGGCCGCGGGGATGTCGGCGAAGACGTCGAAGGCGGCGGCGAGGAGCGGGCGCGGGAGGGAGGAGTAAAAGGTAATGATGGAATTGGAGACGGGCGTGTGGGAGGCGGCGCCGGACTTGAGCGCCCAGGCGTGGAGGGCCTCGCCGTCGCGAGGGCGTGCCGCGCAGCGGAGGTGCTCGATGAATTGCGTGTGGGATACCTGCCGCGCGCTGGGCGCCGCACCGGCCATGCGTCAGCCACTCAGCCCGTCAGCCGTCAGCCATGTTTTTAGGGTAAATTAAATTCAGAGGTGGCCAACGGGCTAGGCCGGTTCAGCCCGGTTCGGGCCCATTTGGTGCGGTTACTGTGCGAACCGAACCTAGGCCGGTTTTATATGAGTTGGTTTATTTTAATTAAAATATCTAAATAAATGAAGAAAAAAAGCCCTACATTTCATAAATATACACTACAAATTGCGTAAATACACTATGGCCTTGTACATTTGAGCTTAGCGTAGTGTAGCGTAGCGTTTCAGTAAAATTTAAAAGTCTTTAAAGAGAGGTTTAAATATCCTAAAAAATAATTTAAAAATAGTTTTAGAATCTTTAAAAGAACTACTAAAAGCCTAAGAAAATCAATACAAATTATTACACCAAATAGGCTATATAAAAAAGATAAATTTTACAGAAACGCTACGCTACGCAACACTAAGCTGAAATGTACAAGGCCTATATATCATTAGAAATATATATATATGAATATATTTAATTATATAAATATGCTACAGTGACGAACCGAACGGGCCGGCCCGTCACTATACGAACTGAACCGGGCCGGCCCAACAGGCCGAGGCCTCGGCCCAAGTTCGGTTCGGTTTATCGAACCGAGCCGGCCCAGTTCGGCCCGTTTGGCCACCTCTAATTAAATTCATGCCATTATTGTTGTATTTTTTCTCATAAATATTATTAAAAACACGAAATACTATTATGAGTGAATTTGATTTTAGGTTAAAAGGCATATATTCCACTATGGAGTTGTTTCTAGCCGAAAATGTCATCTCAAAGTCGTTTAGGTTTAAAACGTTGTTATAAACGATGGAAATGTGCACAGATGTCTTGGAGGATATATTAGCATAAAATATCGTCGAATATACGGTACAGGTCTGACAAGTGAATGTTGGGTTCACTCCCATCTTCTCCTTCTTCCTCCAACTTTTTCCCATCTGCCTGTTTCACTTTAGAAGCCCCTCCATTCACACCAGGAGTGCGTAGTCGAACCGCCTCCTGCCGCTCACCTGCCCGTCTCCCAACATTGGCGCCGCTGCCATCCTGTGTAGACCTAGCGAACGACAATGACCCGCACCACGACATGTGTTGTACCGCTTCCCGCCACCGTGCGTGCCGCCACTACTCGCCTACCCGTCTCCCTACTGTGGCATCCTTTATTTTATCGTATGTCACTTGTATTTTCGAAAACCCAAAAGTAAATTAAAAGGAATTTGTTATATACGAAACCCTGATTTAAATTAATTTAAACTAGGTTTAAGCCAAACCCTAGAAGACCCTTTTGAAAAATTTCAGAAAAAATTCCCATAAATCCTAAATGCCATGAATTAGTCACCCTCCAAATTTCAAGCCCAAGGCTAGTATGTGTTTCCGCAGTGTGACGCCGTTCTGCCGGATGTTCGTCAGCCCAATGAAATGACGAGCAAACGTGCTAGACCCAAGTCCAAACTTGGTGGAGACATATTTGAGGCCTAAACCTACCCAAAGCCAGAAGCCCAAGTCCAAATTCGTTTATTTTCAAAAATACCAAAAATAGGAGAGTTCTAAACCTATTAGAAGTAGAATTAGAGCCCAATTCATCTTCTACCTATTTGAGGCCTGCCCTTGGTCGACCAGAGTAGTATATAAGCACCCCAAGACCATCCCCTCAGAATCACAACTCGAGAGCCACCCCAGAGCTACCCTAGCCGTCGCAAAACCCTGGCCCGAGGTGAGTTTTGGGGTATATCTCCCTATGCTTGCCGCAAACAAAGTTGTAGAAGCCACCACTATGTAGATCTCGTCGAGACGGTCCAGATGGGTACCTGTATCGTCAAAATCGGTACAAAAACGTGAGAGATCGGGCTCGCCGGAGTTAGCCGCTTCCCCGCCGCCGACGACCTCGGCGGCGCGCCCGCATACCGATCCGCCGCCGCCAACAGCGCCTTACTTTGGCCGCCCGCCAAATTTCACAGCAGCAGAGCGCGCTTACGCACGCCGCTTCGCCGCCCGACCACGTGTCGGCCAGAATCGCTCACACCGCCGCCACACACGCGCCGCCACGCGTCGTCCATCGCCGCCGCGGCGTGTCACAACCGCGTTGTCTCCCGCCGCGTCGATCCACAGCGTCAAGACCGCCGTCCCCAAGTGTCGCCATTGCCGTCGTCTCCGGCCAACATGAGCCCCGCGTCGACCATCTTGTATTGCCCAACCACAAGCCGCCGCGTGTCCCTGGCTGCAGCTCAGCGTCGCGCCGAGCCGGCCGGTTGGTTCGGTTCGCTGGTTTTCACTGGTTTAGCCGGTTTAGTTATTTTCAGCTTTTCTGATTTTCCTAAAACTTCCCGGAATTGTTTAGGGAGTATCCGAACTCTAAATTGGATGATTCTAGAGCCATTATTTTTCAAAAATTTCCTAGAATTTTATATATTTAATTGGGATATATGTTCTGTGGTGAATGTTGCTGTTCTTATGCATTGCATTACTCTTGTCGACCGTCCATGCTCCCGTTGCTCGGCGCTGTTCACGGAGTTTCCAGAAGGAGGCCCGCAAGACGCTGAGTACTACCAAGGGAAGATAGCTGCATCTTGCTCCCTAGTTTGCAAAACTCACCCGTTTATTGTTTTTATTTATTTTTCTCATGCATAAAATGATGGGAAGGGTAGAAACCTATTATTTCTGCCTTATTTGTTATTCCTAGCCTATCCTTGTACATAGATGCTAGTGCTCGTGGGTTATTAGTTGTTAGGTTATTCATCATTTATTAATTTTATGACTTGGTATATTTGGAGGTGCTGAGTTACTTAATAACCTAATCAACAAAAACCTACGTAGCGTGTGTTGACTAAAGGTGGCAAGTCGAGTTGTTTTGTGGATTGAGGATTGTTGTGGAGACAGTCATCTTGGTCTAAGGACCCTTGACGTGTGCTAATCCAGCCAAACCGTACAAGCGCAACCATAAAGTGCTAGCTTAAGCATGTGCGCACCATGTGCTAGTCCTAGCTTAGTAGTTAGGAAAAACTTTTAACACACTTTACTTTGAAAAGATCGGGCTGCGATCCGTTGGCTCAAGAGGGGGACCCGTAGTGTCTAAACTTTAGAGGGGGTATCAGTGTTAACAGAAGAAACTAATGAATCGTTTTGTATTGTTACTTGGTCTAGGCTCCTAAGGAAGAGCTAAGACGCAAAAGTACCACTCGGCTTATGGGTAAAGTGTGCTACACTCTGCAGAGTTAAAACTATCATGATAGCCGTTCCCACGGTTATGGGAGGGAAGATAGGCTGTACATGCATGGTAGTCTCATGTGTATGTAATAACCTGATGGGTTGGTTTTGGTTTTGAGTATTAGAGGCTTGCGCAGTTTTGCAGAGGGGCTTCCGAAGCCGATCTCTGTGTTTGTTACCTTGGGAATTCATTCATCTTTATTAATTGTTCAACAAATAATTTTACAACACTTTAATTAATCTTGACTAGAATAGGTGTTTATGCAAATTAACCACCATGTTCTTGTCATACCCGTGCATTCATATATAAGGATTCTTGTTGGGTAGCCGTGTACTCACTATACAAACCACGGATATATTTGTTTTAGGAGAAGACTCGGTCCCGGTTTGCCCGCAGGATCAGGAGGATTCTATGCCGTACTTTCCTGAAAACTAGCTATCGTTGAAGGGTCAGATTAGAGAGCATCGTCATATTTATTTTTGCATATCATTTGGATTTCCGCTACTCTGAATATTATTATATGGTTTATAAAAACTATTGTAATAAGTAGTTGTGGTATAATTACTGTTGCATCGTTATAATATTTTCTTAGCTATGATGATTGTGTTGTGATGCTCGACCCAAGTTGCTCATGAGTTGCTAGCATTGATCGCTGGAACTAGCAATGGATCATGGGTAGATCCCGGTGAAGCCGGGGTTGTGACACCTACTATTTCTTGTCTTCGTTATGCTAATTATAATTGGCAAAGTTGTGAGTTATTGGTTATTTATATTAACTTGTCATGGCTAATGATAGTGTTTCTGGTGATTAATTATCATGCTAAGGATTTAGTCTTTTTCTAAGTCCGAGGAGGCATTTTACATTTTCTATAATTTTTTTAGATTTTTATCGACTTATTTACTAATTTTAAATACCGGGAAACCATTTCAGCCAATTAACTGTATTGAATAGTACTATAAAATGGCCTATACTATTTAAATCAGAGGTGGATTCACAATTAATATTCATAACAATATTATTATAGTGTCAAGTAAGTGATTTAGTATATATTTATCCAAATTTTTCTATAATTTTTAAATATATTTGCTATTTTTAGTAATTCAATTTGATTTTCAGAGATTATTTTATTGTTAAATCGACGGGAAAATCACGAGCACTGTAATAGGATGTCCCATGGCGATGGCCCACACAGCCGAGCGCCCCGCTCATGCACGGTATGCCGAAGGCGTAAACCGGGAGTACGCTACTGCGCTAGAGAGGCGCAATTTTGAACGGCGCCTCCACTTAATCTGACCGGTGGGCCATGGGCCCATCGGCCAGTAGCTCCGCTGCCTGTGCGGACAAATCCCACAAGACTTGCTAACTAACAAGTGAGCTCCACTTGCTAGTGACTCCTATGCCGCGTACCAGGAGCCCGCACAGATGTTGGCGTAGATCTGACGTCTCCAGCGTCGTCTACTGCCTCTAACGAGGTGATGTGGCCAATCACGACAGCCCACGGCCCGGTGGTGAACCATCCTTGACCTAGCGCATGGGTGCGTTAGAACCTACATGTCATCATGCATCTACTAGTGCTTGCGTTGAGGTCGGAGGCAATCGGACGGGGCGGCATGACGAGCGTTAGCGGAACTTTGCGACGACAAGCCTGGATATGCTAGTTACGGCTACACTCTTGAAGTTCTAGAGGGCAAAACAGGGTTGGATGGCTACCTCGAATCTTCCGGTGGTGTGGGTGAGGCACAAGACGGGCTAGACCAGGCGAACGGTGGAGACCAGGCCGATGACTGAAACAAAAGCTCTGTTGCCCAGTGCCTAGGACGATGCTTGTAAAAAATTGTGGGGAGGCCACCAAGAGCTTGCAGGTCACTAGAATTGGAGAAGGAACTCACCTGGCTGGGGCAGTTCACTAGCGGCGGCGGATTTGGGTGGAGGGGGAAACAGTGGAGGAGAACAAAGACAGAGAGCTCGACTGAGCTTTTAAAGCCACGGGAGACCTGAGGTAGTCTTGGGACACACAGAAGAGAGGTGAGAAGCAACGGGACAGGGTGAGGGAATGTCGGGCAGCGTGAGATCATGGCACACCAGCTAGCTAGGGTTTAGGATTTTGACCACGGTGTCCCACGACATGGCCGGCGTCAGCAACAGTGCACGGTGAGTTACCTCAACGACGAACCGGTGGATCCTTGTGGCAGACCAATGGACCATGGCGACGGACCGGTCAGGCAGCGTGGCGGCATCTTAGGCAGGGCACTGTGTGGGCATGGGTGGGAGAGAGAAGGAGAGAGAGGAGAGGAGAGGAGAGAGAGTTCAACATTGAATTAAAATTAAAATATGAAATCCTTGAATTTGGTTTCAGTGTGCCTAAATTTTGGGTGTTATTATAAAATCATCACCCCTAAAAGAAAATCTCCGCCTCGAGATTGCATACCTAATTAGAGAATAGTTCGGGGTAGTCCTGGTGGAGTTTCTTTTCTGGCTCTAAAGTGTAGTATTTCTTGGTTTGATGTCTCCATTGCACCTTGCACATCTTGGTCGTCCTGTGCATCATATGTTTTTCCATGGTGTCAAGAATTTGTACTGGTCATACATCGTAAGAGAGATTTCTTGCGATGGGTTTGTTCGGAAATGGGATCAGTTCTTCCTCTAGTTCCTGTAGACACCTCTTGAGTTGAGAGGCATGGAACACATTGTGCACATCACCGAGATCCATAGGTAAGTCTAGTTGGTAAGCCACTTGACCTCGCCTGGCGGTGATGGGATAGGGTCCCACAAACCTTGGCGCCAATTTACTTCTTCTAAAATCTTTGATTGCCCTTTGGTGGTGATACTTTTAGATAGACCGAATCACCCACTTGGAAAGTGAGATCCCTACAATGATTGTCAACATAGTTCATCTATCTCGATTAGGCAGCTAGCAGCCTTTCTCGTATAATCTTAACCTTCACTTTGGCATTTATCAAGGTCTCATTATAGAACACTTGCTTCTCGTTCGATTTGGACCAATGGAGTGGGGTTTTACACTTGTGACCGTAGAAGGCTTCAAGGGGTTACATTTTCAGTCTTGATTGAAAGCTATTGTTGTACGCCAATTTGGCATAGGGTAACCACCTTTCCCATTCCATAGCATAATTTAAGGCACAGGCTCTTAGCATATCTTCTAGTATATGGTTGACTCTCTTAGTTTGTCCGTCTTTCTAAGGTGAAAAGTGGCATTGAAGGCTAAACTAGTTCTAGGTACGCCGTGTAGCTTTTCCCAAAATTGTGAGATGACCTAGGTTCCTTTATTGGATACAATCCCCTTAGGTACTCCATGTAGATAAACGACTCAATACATATATAATTCAGCCAGTTTCTCTCCATCGTATGTGGTCTTGACCAGTATGAAATGTGCAACCTTGGTTAATCGATCCACAATAACCCAAATGGAGTCGTAGCCTGTCCAAGTACAGGGAAGGCCTACTATAAAATCCATAGATATTTCTTCCCACTTTCATTCCGGAGTCTTTAGTGGTTGTGATAGTCCGGCTGGTCGCTGATGTTCAACCTTGACTGGCTGACATACATGGCATCGAGCCACGTATTCTACAAGGTCTTGTTTCATTTTTGGCCTCATAAATGTGATTTGAGATCTTGATACATCTTGGTACCCCTAAGTGGAGTGAGTAGGGAGACTCGTGTGATTCCTTCAAGATTAAGTTCCTAAACTCCTGATCTTGCGGGACAAAAATCCCTTGGTCCAACCATAACACTCTTTGTTCATCCTTGGAATCTTATATCCCTTATCCTTGGTCAATATATTTTCAATCCTCATTGTACTTGGGTGATCTTTGTGCTTCTCTTTTATTTGTCCTAACAAGTCTAGCTACATTTCCAAGGTTGCTAGGTATCCAGTGGCTGACTAGTTCCATTTGGAGTCGGCTCCTTGGCCAATTGTTCAGTGATTTGTGACATTACCAAGTTATTGAATTGTGGTTTTCTACTGAGGAAGTCAATAAAAGACATTGGCCCTTCCGGGATGGTCTTGGATGTTTAGGTTGTAATTGTTGATTAGCTCTAGCCATCTTCTCTACCACATGTTGAAGGTGGATTGGGTGAATACATAGTTGAAACTTTTGTGGTCTATGTATAAATCACCTTTGTGCCCCATCAGATGGTGTCTCCAAAATCTTTGTGCATGCACTGCTGCTGCTAATTCCAGGTCATGGGTGGGATAGTTTAGTTCATGTTTTTGTAGTTGGCAGAAAGCATAGGCTACTACCTTTTGGTCTTTGCATCAATTCACACCCCCAAACCATGTTTCAAGGCATCACAGTATACCTTGCTCCCATTACCAAAAACTCTTCTTGTAGGCTTTGGTCCATTCAAGCTTCTTATCCTTTCTAAACAATTGTGCCATGGGTTTGGCACTCTTGGAGAAACCTTCCATGAAATGGTGATAATATGCAGCCATACCCAAGAAACTTCTGACTTCTGTCATTGTGGTCGGCGACATTTAGTCCGTTATGGTGGCTATCTTTGAGAGATCTACCTTGATGCCTTCTGCTGAGATGATATGTTCAAGATGGTGGACATTGTTTATCTACAACTTGCTCTTGCTAAACCAGGCGTATAGTTGGTATTCCTAGGTTTTTTCCAGCACAAGACATGGGTCTTACAATCGTATTTAGATTTGAAGATGATAAAAATGTCATGTGAAGACTTTCACGAATCAATTGTGATACTCCAGCCAAATTTGATCTGTCATATTCGTGAAATTAGATGGGGCATTGGTTATATTGAATGACATTATCAAGTACTCGTATAGGTCATCTCCTATGGTAAATGTCGTTGGAGGGATATGTTCCTTTCAGACCTTAACTTGATGATATCTTGATTGGAGGTCAACCTTGGAATAGCACTTGGCTCCACCGACTTGGTCAAACAAGTCATCTTTCCTAGAAAAAGGAATACTTGTTCTTGGCGGGGACGATATTTAGGACTCTTTAATCCACGACCAACCTACAGGATCCATCCTTCTTGTGTGCGAACATGGTTGGTGAGTCCCAAGGTAAGGAACTATGTTGACTCAAGCCTTGTTTTTACAACTCACCTAGCTCTTCATGAGTTTGGCAAGCTCTTTAGGATTTGTTGTGTAATATGTCTTTGTTGACACCCAAATTTGACACGAAATTACGGTTATTTTGGTGCCAAAAAGAGGGTGAAAAATAGCATATTTGGCCAAAAAAGGAGCTAGATCGGCATATACTTGGACATCATTATTAGTTGATCAGCAGATATTTGGATAAGATCATAATCGGCTTTTATGCATGCATATATGCGCAAAAGGAGTGATTGCCGATAGTGTTATTCATTATGCTCAAGTTGGGAGAAGTAATCGGCATATTTATATACATGGAAAGACCAATCAGGAAGCTGCATTGGTTTGTGCTAATCGGTTTGTGATAGTCGGTTTATACACATACATGTATATGGAAAGAAAAGATGACCGATCGTGATTGGCCGATTATGCATGCACGATCAAATTACGTGCACTGATATCATGGCTGGTTTTGATAACACGTGGAAGCCGATGATATATACGTGGAAGCCCATGATGTATACATGGAAGCCGATCGTACAGGAAGGTCTACGTAGAGATGAAGGAAAGCTACTTACATATTGGTTTTGGAAACTAATAATTATCCAATTAACCCATTGGCTATAAATACATGTGGGAGAATTAAGATGGCCGGTTGTGTTAATCGTAGGAAAAGATAATCATCCTTGGAAGGTGTTGACTGGCCAATTGCAGCCACACGTGGAGCATATATAGAAAATCATGTACGTGATGAAGACCAAAGAAGCTATACGTGCATGTGGGGATCACATAGAGATAAAGGAAGGCCCAAAAGATTGATGTTGGTATTCACGTGAAGATCAAATAAAGGAACACAAATATCGGAAAGGCTTCACGTTGGTTAAAATAAATATTATTATTAGATACATATTCAAGTCGGTTTGTATCTAGTCCGTGCTTTGCACGATAAGTCTAGTCGGTTAGTTATTTTAGGTAACTAAGAGATAGAGTCCATGTCAAGTTATCGGATTAGCCGGTGCGTCTTTAGTATAAATAAGAGCTGTCGTGCAGCATGTAATCTACCTCTCTCTCTTTCAACATAATAATACATCTACTATTTCGTCTACTTTTTACCCTTGTGCTATGGATCCGATCAATCTGCTCGTATCGGTTTTCTAAGTACAAATGCCGGCGTCTACTGTCTCGACTAAGATCGATCTTCTCGCCGTCCACTCCCTCGGTAGGGACTGTCTCGGTTCAGTCCGATCTCCTCGCCGTCGGCATCGGAATACTCTCTCCTGGCGGCATTGCTGCGCATCGCCGTCTGCCAGGAAGAGTTAGGTTTCGTCCGGAATACTATGTCTCGGTGGCATTGCTGTGCATCGCCGTCCGCCGGAGGTGTTAGGTTCCATCCCGTTCTATCGGTTCGACGTCTCATCGTTAAACCGATCATCGAATTATCGTCCAAGTTATCGGTAAAGCGCTCATCGCTTCACCGGCGGCTTGTCTGCTCTACCGGCTCGACGTCTCATCGTTAAGCCTATCATCAGATTATTTCCCAAGCTATCGGTAAATCGTCATTGCTTCGTCGGCAGCTTGCCTATCGGAAACCTTACCGATTGCAAAGGTCAAATCGGCTGGCACGTCCTCGGAAAGCCCGATCCCCTGTTGTTCGGCGGTAGTTGGTGCCGGGAAACACTTTTCCTCGTCAACAGTCTTGTAATTAGGATTTGTGCTTGGATTGAGTTTTGGTAATGAACTCCATCCCTATCCGATGATAGATCTGGTAATTTTTCCGAAAAAAACATCAAGATACTCCCTTGTCATTGGCACTTTGGCGGGGTCTTCCTTCTTCATAAACCAAATGGCATTGCCCCACCGAAAAGGATTCATCATTTCATCCACACTCTAGACTTATGCATAGTTTAACTTCCCTTATTAATTACATAGTCTAGCACCCCATGGTAGTGCTTTCACAGTCTAGCACCCCATGGTAGTGCCATACCCACTCTATGCCGATAACCACAGTTGAATCCTATTCGCTCCTTTCTAATCTCCAGCCTTCGTTGTCTTTCTCCCCTTCTTGTTCCTCTTCACTAGCTTCTTGCACCTGCTCCCCTTCCTCCTCCTCCTCCTCCTCCTCCTCCTCCTTCTTCTTCTTCTTCTTCTTCTTCTTCTTCTTCTCCTCCTCTTTATTCACCTCTTCGTGCCTGATGGTTACGTAATTCTCCCACCAATCACTTGTGGCTCCATCAAGTTGATGGGAGGCAAGGGGAACCTTATTAGCTCCTGGAACCTTACAAGGGTCAACCTTCCTTTTGATGAACCTAAACTAGTCTACTACTTCTATGGATTCATTGACATAGTGAGAACATGAGGTTTGACTTGTAGAAGTCGACCAACTTAGAGCCTCTTTGATCCCCTCTGAGCTGTTGGTTCCGCAACACTTCTCCCAACATTTGAGCCTGATATGCTATGACTTGCCTTACGATAGGGTTTTCGCTGCCAGTGGAGACATGTCCCCGCGACCATGCGACAGCCACAGCCGAAGGAGAATCCAAGAGAGGATCCAAGTGGGTTGGCCGGCCTAGGAGGGTCGACCGACCCACCTTCGGTTGATCTTGGCCCTCGTTTTCGCCTAGGATGCTTCTTTGACGGTGTAGATTAATTCCCCACGTCGGTTTTGGGCAGTTAGAGCCGGTGGAAATGACTTCCTTAAGAGCCAAGTCACCCAAGTGCGAAGGAACTGCAGCCATTTGATCAAACCAATGCATGTGGACGCTTGAGATTACTCCCTGATGCATTTCTTGGCAACTGGGAGAAGTTGGAGTCGATTCGGTGCAGAGGTCAGGTCAGCCGACCTAGGGTAGGTCGACCTACCAGCTTCTTCGTCCGATCCAGCTCTGGCTTTTCTCCACTTTAAGGACAAAAACTCACTAAAACTAGTGGAAATTTATTAGTTTAAATAAAATGCATATATAAATCTTGATTTTCCCCTAAATTACCGGAAAGTTGGCGTATGTCGGCATATGAAATTGGACTTTAACGACTGCCAACACTTGCCAATCCTCTAATATGGTGAACCACTTTATGATAACATATGGGCTACTGCCTTACAATTTAAAGGGAACTTAGTACCGTAAGGGTGCTAATTGTTAGGTAACCATGATAACCTAAGGATTCATAGGGTGCATCATTGACCTATCACTGAATGATCTCGACATCTCAATGACAACAACAACGACAAATGTGAAAGCGCAGGGATCCCGTTGTTAGGAGACAAGACATTCCCACTCAGTCTTCAGAGGTTGTGCAGCAACAGGCGCGTCGGGGTTGTCACCCTCATCAGAAGGCGAGTCTGCGTCTGTCCCCTGCGAAAGGGTCAATGTAGGAGGCATGCCAATTTTAGTAGGATCATTCAAAAGGTTAATTTGGATTGTTCCTCGAGGCCTTTATCGGACATTGGTGAGCAAAATGTCCAATTTCATGATAGTAGTAGCATGTGCCAACTTTCCAATCTGTAACCCTCGCTTGTAACTAAGCCATTAATGGCTTTTCTACCCCCTTTGGTTGGGGAATGGTTCGGGTAGTCTTCAACCTTGCTTGAGTCAGGGTAGTCTTCATGACCTCAACTTGGTCAAGGGTCCCGAGTAACAATTCCTTTGTCTAATTTATCTCATTTTTCATTCTGCAAAACAAGAAATTTTGAGATTGATAAGTGCAAGGCAAAACTTGACGGGGTGAGCAATAAGCAAATAGAAATTTTTGAGCTTTAAGTTTTTCCAGCAAAGTATGAAGGATCCTTTTGTTAATGGTCAGACAATTTATAGGTTCCTACAATTGTATGCTATGTTACTAGCTTGATCTGTCAACCCTCCAAATTGTACTTACATGAGAGCCGCTATCATACGAAATCGTTGTCCTCAATATTATATAACATAGTTCTAGCTCATAGACTCAGTAATAGAAAGGCAAACAACCTTACACCTCATTACAAAAGAGTCATAAGAGTTTGGAAGGTCAGTGGAATAAAAGTATATCCCAAAAGCTATGCATTCCTAGAAGTGGCTGGAGTAACACTAAATGTCATCATGGCCATCGTAGGCCTGATACACATGATCTTCATGGCATTCGTATTAATCCTCTTCAAGATCTCCAATTAGGTATGTGAGGTCAGTGTCATCCAAACACTGCCTAGTTAACACCCCTCCTAATTTACTTGATGATAGAGGCTTCAAGAGAAAGGAAGAGGTTTTTCAGGACAAGTTTAAATCACCCTATCTAGCTTGTTGGTTTATCGTTTATCTTGAACAAGCAAAGAAGTCAACACTATTTTAGTAACAACTTTGGCAACCGGACCACAAAACCCACAATCCTCACCAACCAAACCATGAGTCGACCAATCTGAACCCACCAATCATACCCAACCTTGCGTTCAACCATTACCAAACGTAACCAACAATCTTCCTTTTAACACCTTCCATCCTTCCAGGATTGACGATCCCATTGTGGGCCACGTCTGCCATAAATGCTCGTTCGACCTAGGAGGGTTCCCAACCCAAGCTAGTCTCACTGCATCCCGGGGATGTGTGGTCATAATCGCCACAATGATGATCCATGCCCCTCCTTCAAGAGTGGGCTCAGGGTGCCTCCGCAGATTACACAGTACTACTGCACCAAACCTGTACTCCACGTGATGGCCAAAGGTTGTGTTGGAACCATCCTTTAATGGCGGTGCCCCTCTCTATGTGTGTGACTCCGCGCTCCTTCTAGGCAAGGCCATGTTATACCGATCACAAGGGCATTTTTTGCCCTGATTAACATCTTTTCTTATTCATGGCTCTGCAGAGCACTCAAGTCGGACCTCGACCACATCATTTCCCCCTTGGGACAATCCATAACTAATCCATTCATCATCATAGCCCAAGTCCAACACACTTGACCAAAATCATTCCTGACCAACCGGCCATCTCAGACGAAACACACCGCCATAGAACATAGCAACCTATAAGATATCACCACAGATTCAACTATCAATCCTAACTGTCACATGTCATTAGGGAGTAGGGGCACACGTTGGGCTCAAACCCTCGACCACACGGGGAGACCATGCACACACCTCCCACTGCTAGCCAAGTGTGCCATGTTTCATTAGTCAACAAGATAAGGCCCGCATCTCTTTTATTCATTATGCATGGCAGGGTTATGGCCGATAGCCGTAGACCATCATTTGTTGCGGGCCTAGCACCAGTGGTACATATCGTCCCCGCTTGTGGGCCCACCTCATGAGCTTCGACAACCCAACTAGCAATTGGTACCTTCGAGTTGGGAAGCCCTAGAACCATTTGCACAACCGTCATTTGCACAACCATCAATGCTCTGGATAGGGTGGATGATTTGCCTTATGCCGTCGATGATAATCATTTGGTAGACAGACGTGACTTAGGCTGTCGAGAGTAGCTACATTTTGTACGTGGTTCCTTGCCACGGCCATCATAAAAGACTGATTTTTTTAGTAGTGTGATAGATTACTCGAGCACAACCAAAGCTGACGCCAAGACAATCCGGGAGATCAATGAGTGCATGATTCCTTCTAACATCTGGTTCTATGGATTTTGCCAAAATATGTTATACATTCTTAATTGTGCACCATATTGATACAATGTTTTCATACGTGCATGTTATCATTTTGTAACATATACACACTATAGTGGTTCATTATTAGGACGCATTATGCCGTGTCACATAGTTCTTTTTATGAATTAATTGGCTTATCAATACCTGATAAAGAATAAAGGAGTGGTCTTGACTCCTATTTGTTGGTTATCATAAATTTGAGAAGATGTGGAAGATGGTGAAATTATTTATGCACTACTTAAAGTTTGAGCAGCTAATGATTGGATGGGGAGCGGGTGATTCAAATAAACGCTTTGGTTTCGAAGGACTAATGATAATGATAGATTTAAATGAGAATATTTAGTGCAACCATAAGCCTATCCTGGGATAAGCCTACCCTATTGGTTACACAATGTCATCATTGGATCTCATCATAGTTGGGGTGCGGCATCGCTGATGAGTTATATATTAGGGAATGACCTATGTAGCATTGGCTAGAAAATGCTGCACCATAAAGAAGAGAGCAGGTTAGGGACACGGGAGGAACAAGGTTAAAATTAGACTTTCAAAGAGCTTTTGCTATAGCACTCTCCCATGGGATAGTATATTGCATCTAGCAAGTAATGTGTAGGACCCTGCAGAGTAAAAAAACCGATTTTAAATGGCCATGCTCCCAGTTAATTTGGTGTCCAACTTGCCCACATTATGTTTATCCAATCCAAAGTGGGTAGTTGAAGCATAGTTACGAATGTTTTCTTTATTTCCGTTCTTACAATGTGTCTTGGAGAAAACAAACGATAATTCGTCACAATTTCTGCGTATTTATAGCGGCTTGCTCGTAAGAGAAAAAACAAACATGCAGCAATTAACTAGATCATATTAAATCTGGCAAGAAGAAAACTAGAACATGACTACGCAGCAACTAAAACATGAGTAGATACGTAGCAAGGCCCCGTATAGCTAGCGACGCCAGTCGATCAACGGCGCGAGGAAAGCTTCTGGAAGAGGTGCTCGTCGCCGATGTAGTGCGCGGCGTGGAGGAGGTCGATGCGGTCGTCGTGGCTCAGCGGGGCGCCGCCCGGGTCCTTCCAGTACTGGACGAGCTTGCAGACTTCGGGGTAGTACACCTCGATGGGCAACTCCACGGCGACGAGCGCGCCCGTGCCGGCCGCGGCCACCAGCGGCGACCGTGACTCCGCGAGAGCGCGGCGCACGGTGATCGCCCGGCCATCAGGGCACTGGAACTCTACGTAGTCCTCCGCCTCCGCCGCACGAGCAGCAGCCGCCTCCATCGCAGGCGCAAATGCGCAGTATCCGCCGCCGCCGCAAAAAGAGTGAGGTTTTATTGGGGATCGAGTTTGGTGGTGGATTGGTGAGGGCGTAGCGCTCGCGCCGCGTGTGGTTATATACCACTGGCGTGAATCGTGTTGAGAAACCTCGCTACCGGGTATAGTCCGAGGTATAAACGGACAATCAATCACAGAGAAAAATCAGGAACACAGGAGACATAGAGATATAAAGTGGAGTTCTCTTTATTATTTCTCAGATCTGTTATATAATAGGTGGAGTTTAAGCCAAGTCCAATGTGGGACCCACTGTGGGGGGTCACCGGCCCGCCCTAGCCGCGCCGTGCTGCGCGCCGACCGGGGCACGGGCCGGACCGAGATGCATATGCCTCATCAAAACTCCATTCAAAAACCCAGTGAGAAAAAAAGATTGGAGAAAAAGTACATAGCATACGCTTACTGTGCGCACGATTTGCCTTATTAAAAACCTTATTTGAGAAAACTTCAGAAAAAACTCACCAAAGAAAAAAGAGTACAAACCACCCAACATTGCATTTAATCTTTTAGATCAAGTTGGATACTCCGGCTTCTTACCAAAGTTTTAATTCAGGACGTATGAATTATCTCCTCCTGAATTTAGCACTTCTTTGAGCCTGATTATTCCGATGCCTCTAACACACCTTTAAAAAAAGGCAGTGGGCAATGACTTAGTGAATAGGTCAGCCAAATTTCCACATGATTTGTTATGCTGGATACTTAGTTCGTTCAGCTTATGTAGTTCATGCGCATATAGAACTTAAGGTCGATATGCTTAGTAAGATTACTTTTCACATAACTCATTTGTATTTATGCAACACAAACGATATTATCTTCATAGATAATTGTCTTCCTTCATCGTCTAACACCTAGTGAATAAAACCTACAGCTTAGTTCCCGAAAGGTTCCGGAACATGTTGTCTTAAGAAAAAATTGACGCCTGCGGAATCCATCCAGTCAACAAAACAAAAAATGAAAAAAAAAAAAAACAGTGCTTGACTGAGGATAAAACATGAATGAATGCAGCTTGACGGATGGAAAGGTATCTTTGAGCAGACGGAAGAAAGAAATGACAAGAGTACTCCATGCCAAGAACTGTTTGCAAGGAAGAATCGGTACCTGAGGTTTAATCCTCATCTATCCATACCAATTTGGGACGGTTGGGATGGGCCTTCATTGCTCTCTCCAGGGGAGCCTTCAGTTCAGGATCGTCGGGTGCATCGTAGAGATGGATGCAGAGGTATCCCAGATCGGATAGGCTTCCAAGGGTCTCCACATCTTCCTCGCTGACACTTCCATCCGTGTAGAAGAGTAACTTGTGGAGGTTCACAAGTAAACCCCACCACGCTGCAAGACCTGAAACGGTATCCCCCTCGATGACAAGTTCCCGAAGGCCAGGTGGATCAGGGTTTTCTTCGCTTAGTTTGTCCAGTATCTCTGGCGGCTCATTTAAAGTACGAATATGCAGAGAATCAAGGTTTGCTTTGGTTAGCTTACAGATCGAAGAGACAATTTCTTCATATTTCTCCTCCCATACTTCATCAGCATCACTATTGATAAATATTATGCCCAGCTTTCTCAGGTTTGTTAGTTCACCAAGCAGCTCGATAAAGTCAACCGAGTGAGTATACACATTAACACCTTCCAACACCCGCAGTGCTTTCATGTCTGCAATTTCATCAGGCAATATAGTATCACGGTCAGTAACTAGAGTTACCAGACATTTCAATCGTTCAACCTGACAAATGGCTGCTGGAATTTCCATTATTGTGTTGTGTCCATGTACGTCAAGTGTCCCCAAGTGTTTTAGCTCTGCTGTTTCTTCTGGAAGCTCTGAAACAGCATGTGCGTGATTGAGCCTCAGGTATCTCAGGTGCAACAAACTGCCTACATCTGCAAGATGATCATCTTCTAACTGCCCACAGTCTTCAAAGGCTAAAACACGCAAGTGAATAAACTCCGACAGAGATGGGATTTTCACATTACCGCCAAAAACATTAAGTGACCGGGCACTAGATAAAACTAGCCCTGATGGGATTTCACCATCATTCTGAATAGACAACCGACGGACCTTGTTTCCAGCAATAGGATTTACACCAGGTACTCCTATTAAAGTAACAAAGTTCTCTTCAATAGCCTTGGATACAATGAAATCAAGAACTGTGTCATGAACTCGACAGCTATTCACCTCATCAAATTCGTCTCTCCCTCCTGGTTGGATCAAGCCCCTATTGATGAGATCATTAAAATACCTCTCGCCTGAGTCGTATGCTGCAAGTCCGTTCTGTTCGTGGACGAATTCCTCACCAATCCACCTCCTTATCAAATTGTCCTTCCCAATGGTATAATCTTCTGGAAATATACTAAGGTACAGTAGGCACGTTTTAAGATGGAGAGGAAGATCAAAATAACTGAGCGATAGTATCTTTAACATTCCTTCGACACTAGAATTTCTTTCAAGTGCACGGCCAATCGAATTTTTCACTTGATCCCATTGTTTCTTTGTTTTATCCTTGCTGGACAGCAGACCAGATACAGCAATGATCGCTAATGGTAAGCCGGCACATTTCTCCAAGATTTGGCCAGAAATTTCTTCAAGGTGTGAAGGGCATTTTTCTTCAGGGTTAAATAATCTTCTGTAGAATAACTGTGTTGAGTGCGCCATATTAAGAGGCCTTATATTGTATATATGTCCTTTAGTGGATCGACAACATTCCCAAGCAACATCGTTTATACGAGTAGTGGTGATGATTTTACTGCCACAGTTGGTCATGGGGAAGATATTCTTAATGGTTTTCCATGTTTCCACATCCCATATATCATCGAGCGCAATAAAGTATCTGCAGAACAAATATGGAAGAATGTTTGTGCTCATTGACTAGAAAAAGGTAAAAACAAGCTGACACAATTGTTCAAATGGAATCACAGACTTGATTCATGTTTATACATCTATTCTAGTTTGAAAAATAAAAGTTTGAATTATTATGATGTGAAAATGGAGTTAAAATATAGTGTATATATGCATAAGGGAAAAGAAATAGAAGAAATAAAATATAGGGGGAGAGGTTATTGGTAGTTTCAGTGGCCCTAAAGTGTTGAAAAAATTATTGGAGTTCTCCTAATAATAACTTATTGGGGAAGCATTATTAGTAGTCTCCTGGAGATACTCTTATGAATACAGAGGATCAAGGATAGCCTTTTCTCTTCCTACTTCATTTTAGACAACAACATGGTCTTCGCAAGACACATTTGGCCATTATCTCTATATATTATTTAAGCATAGGAATATATCTACACATTAGCAAAATCCCCTGGGATCAAAACAAGTGTATTGCAAAATTCACTATACATTTTTCCTCAATTGTGTTGCAAAAACCAATCCAGTAAATAGTTTAAATTTCCTGCCAAAAATTTGTACACTTAAGGATTTGAATAGCATTAATATATAAATGTATGCAAGTATTTATTTGGATAAAATTGCTATTATTACTCTAGTGACGGATATTTTAATATTTTGATGCACATCTATCTCTTCAGAAAAAATAAATTATTGTTTTTCAAAAGAAATGTTGATTAGTTATTCAGTATTCTAAGACGAAAGGTCCAAAGGATTTTAGGTATTACCCTTTGCCTGTGAGGTATTCCCTGATCTTTGTGATAAGCTGTTCCTTCCCAGCCACTCTGCTAACATAATCTCCCTTAATGACGGCTTCGTGATCTTCTTCGCTCACCACTTCATAAAGGATAGTCCTCAAAATTCCCTTGATGTCTGGATTCCTTGATACCGATAAGAACGCCCGATGCTTGAATCCACCTTTAAGCTCTTGATATACCTGGTGTGCCAGAGTTGTTTTCCCCAGCCCTCCAGATCCAACAATTGAGATCACTCTTGGTTGCTGTTGGGCAGAGCCATGTCCAGTCTGATCTTCTGTCAGCAATCTGATGAGCTCGCCCTTTGGTCCATCGATGCCAACAAGATTCATCACATCCTCAAATATAACAAGCGCTCTTGGATCAACCGATGCATTGTTGGCGTTGACTACGGGCAGATCACCGACCCTGTACCTTTTATTCCTTTCGGCCACCTCGCTGACTTTTTTCTTCAGATCTTCAATCTCCTTGGCTATCCGATGGCGACTCATGGTCCTCTCTACCAAACTCTTCATCTTCTCCATGAAGCCGTCTGGCTTGGCAGACTTGTCGGGAGCATGTAGCATGAACTCGTCGAGGCTGTCTTCGATGTCGTAAGATAGCTCCCGCACATCCTTCATCCAGAGCTTGTCTTGCTCATCAGGATCTTCAACCTTGGACATGTTGATGAGAAAGGCCTCTATGGCGTTGAGTTCACAAGTGAGAGACTGGATCTCGCCGCGCATCCGCTTGAAGCGCTTGTACTCCTCGCCAAGCAGAGCGGTCAGCTTCTCTACAACAGGTTGCAGCGCTCCCGTCGCCGCGCTCGCCAGAGCGCCCTCCATTGTTGCGCTAGCTCTCAGACCTTGCTCCGTTTGTTTTGTGTGTGGATGGATGTGTGCGGGTTGATGAATGGATCTTTCCGGTCTCTCTAGTTATATTGACCTGAAAATATTTTATTCCTTGTTGTCACTCCAATTAATTTCGGGGTAGCTCGTGGCTACCATGTCCCACGTTGTGCAACACTCTGAACACTTTGACTCTTGAGTTTAGCATGTGCATACCTACTAGATGCCTAGAGGCCCGGTCCTGAGTTTTTTTTTTGAGTCAGGGCAAAAACATAAACGTAGGCCTCTAATATAAGCACGAAATCTTTTTTATACTACCATATATCAACTAGAGTCTAGATATTCAATGTATTATAGAAATTGTTACCGATAAATGAATAGAAATACAAAAATGGAATTATTTACCTGAGAAATCCTCTGTTTATCCATGGCACCTTTTTGTGACCGTATAAAATCCTCTGTTTGTTTTCCTTTTTTTCCTTTTCTTTCATAGCGATGTCAAAATGTTCTACAAATCTGAACAGTAAAAATAACATATCAAAATTTTGATCACCGACGGGCCCTAACTTACTAATCACTGTATCACTTTAAGGGTTAATCAGTAATCACATGCCAAAAGTCGGTTAATCACCGCAACTGTTAAGCGATTAGTATTAGCATTTACCAATGAATAGAATAATAAAATTCACATTCGCCAGATCGATGAGGATTGAGGGCTGGAGCGGAGCGATGGCAGATGCCTGCGGACCGCTGGACGACGCCAGACGCGAGCAGGAGCAGTGCGCCCTGCGCGATCGGGTCGGGGAGGCGAGGCGACGGCCGATGGCGAAGGTTTTCGGTGGCTTGGAGCATCTCCAATGGTTATAGCCAGTTGCTAGCTATAGTGCTCATGTAGACCTCCACCTCAGCAAAAAAAAAAATTTGAGGATCCACATGTATTAATAATCGAATATAAAATGCAGCAGCAGCATACGTTAGTATTAGTATATTGCAGCAGCAGCAGGTTGCATTGACGTGATTGGCCGGCCTTCCCTGCAGGACCACTCATGCGTTGGATGTTGTGCTATCGCCGGGCGCTTGCCCTAGCGCCGGCGCCAAGCCAGGTGACTTCCTCTCTCCTCCATCTCAGTAAATAATCCTATGTGTAAAGCTTATAGTCAGCTGACTAGGACCCATTGAAGATGCTCTTAGCAGATGAAATGATCAATTCACTGTTCGCACTTTGGAATGGGCCTTAATGATCTTCACGTCACTACTAGGCTGGGCTGTAGCATGCTCCTGCTGGCTGCTGGCTGCTAGCTATTGGGAGGAGTTGCAAACCTTCACTGCTGGGCTGGGCTACACCTGCCGATTGGGGGGCCCTTGGCCTCGGAGGGCCCAGTGCGGCTGCACTGCTTGCCGACTTATTTGTTTTTTTATATTTTCGTAAAATCGATTTTAAAGCAATATATGTTACGAAAAGAAAATTAAATATATAGCCTCGGTCGTCAACCCGTGTGACGATAAGGGCCTATGGCCTGTCAGGACCTATTTGTCGGGGATAAAATCACGGCCCATTGTCATGGCCCACTCCATGACGGCCCAATCGAACAGCCTACCAGGGCCCAGCTCCCTGGAGGGTTCCATCAGGCCCATATGCATCCTGCCGAACAGCTTTCTGGTCGGCACGGTGCGTAACGACCTAGGATTCCTGTTTGAGTCCGACTCGAACAGAGTTCTGCACGGCTATGTGAAGACCCGGACATTGGTTTCCCGGATTGGAATAGAAGTCGTGATCCCCAAGAATTGAAGTATGTCTTATCTATCTTGGGATGTATTTGGCACGTCAAGTTCGTTACGATCTCGTAGTTAGCCCGGTCCGATTATCCCTTGATAGGTCGGTTTGCTCAACACTATATAAACAGGGCCCCTACGGCGTGTAGAGGGGCTGTAAGATCAAGCCTCCCATGCGCTGAATGATTTTGGTAATTGATGGCAACTAGGCCGTACAGCTGGATCACGCCAAGATTAAGGACATTTGTTTCCTAATTCTTTTGATTTCTTGCGTGTGTATAGCCTAGGACAACATGTCTGCAGGGTCCCACTGAGCACAGATCAGACAACATCAGTCGTGGGTTCCATGGGGTTCCGGGAGTGCCAGGTGTTAGTCTTGAGCGAACCATCTAGAGCGAGTACACCTGTCTCAGGGTCGAGAAGGTTCGGGGTCCAGCTGTCCAGGGTTTTCGTAGCCGCTAAGTCTCCAAAATACCTGAGAGCGCGAAACTCCTTGCCCAAATGGTCTAAAGTTTTTCGCTTGACCCTACCCAGGCTGTAACCGTGTCCACAAATCAACAAAAATGTCCCAAAACCTGAGGCATGGTGACGAGAGGGGCGAGAGGGGCTAGGTCCGAAGGGGTGTGCAAATTAACCCTCTGTCGGACGGCATCCGATAACCATCGGACGGCGTCCGGTGAGAAAGTGAGCCCGAAAGACTAAGACCGGAAAACACCACCCCTGTCGGACGGCGTCCGACCCTCTTCGGACGGGGTCCGACAGTGTCGATTCCTAAGGAATGAGCACGAAATTTGGCTAAGTCCCAACCAACATCGCCTCTACCGGACGGCGTCCGGAGATCATCGGACGGCGTCCGACCAGTCGAGACTTAGCCAAAATGGCAAGTCCTCAGTCTGGAGTCTACTGTCGGACGGAGTCCGATCTGTACCGGACGGCGTACGATGCCGGCTAAACCCGCGAGCAAACACGTGGCGAGCATCTTTTGTGCGCCCGCCAGCACTTCACCGGACGCGTCCGATAAGCCACCGGACAACGTCCGACGAAGTGCAAAAATTGGCCTTAAACCTTATCGGACGGCGTCCGATAATCACCGGACGGCGTCCGACGGATCGAGCTGAATCTCGCGAGATTAAATCTGAGCCGTCCATCTTTAGGGTTTCGCCTTATGCCTATAAATAGGGGCTTGGAGCACGGGAGAAAGGTGAGAGAGCCTCATTAGCAGCCACCCCTTACCCTTTCCACCCAAGAGAGCTCCTCCCATGGCACCCACCTCCATCTAGGGTTCCATGTGCTTGAGAGATTGGGAGGGAGAAGACGAGAGGAAGAGAAAGAAGAAGGTGCCCCCTACCTCCTCTCATCCATCCCCAAGGTTTGCCCCTTCTCCATGGTGTTCTTGCCCTAGTTTCCATGGTGGGAGAGAAGGAATAGTGGTGAGAGACGGTCTCCGATCTTGTGCTCTTGGGACTTCGCCGCCGGAGAGATCGTCGTCACGCCACGGGCTTCATCAACCGTTCGACTACATCAACCTAAATCCTCCGTGTGTCGGGGGGTCACTTCCGTGTGTCGGAGGTGCGTGGCCTTCATCCTTGAAGGTTATGTGCAAAACACTTCATGTGTCGGGGGGTCGGTGCCGTGTGTCGGCACCACAGGTGCGAGGAGCTTCCGCGTGTGGAAGAACTCGTCTTGTGTGAAGGTTTGGGGCTCGCCTACATGTGTTGGTGAAGAGCCACCACGAGTGGATTGAGGGTTAGGGATGAGAGAGTCCCGACTTCTCTGTGTGAGAAGTTTCCTCAACGGAGACGTAGGTGTTCATGTGTTGAGCACCGAATTTCGGAAAACAACTCGGTTTGTGCTTTCTTGTTTCTCTCACTTACTTCCGCATATTGATTTGATCGTTTGCATGTGAGCGCCATCGAGTCTTCTAGTAGTCGTTTGTGTCTCATTGTGATCGATTCCACAATTAGACTCTAGATCAATCGATAGCTTGTGTTCCTAATTTGATTAACTAAGCAAGCAAATTGAGAGAAGTAAAATTTGAAAAGAGTCGATTCACCCCCCTCTCGGCCTAGAATCCTTACAGGGGCCAAGAGTCTTCGCATTGTCGCATATTGCTTCCTGTACACCCATAATCTCGTCGAGACCTGTTCGTCTCACCGAGCTGCACCTTGTAATCCTCTTTGATATAAAGAAAGGCTGGACGTAGGGCTATTATCTCTCCCGAGAGGCCTGAACCAGAATAAAAACACTTGCCTCCCTGTTCGTCATTGATTGCTGTTTGTTCTGTTCGGCGTGTCTCCTATCTCCCTTTATTAAGAACCTTAGTTGACTTGGGTCAATATCCCAACCGTCGACACTATCATCATACCGTGTGACGATAGGTTCCCTTTTGTCACACGGTTTCGACAATAGGCCCCTATCATCACACGGGTTGACGACCATGGCTATTTATTTAATTTTCTTTTCGTAACATATATTACTTTAAAATCGATTTTATGAAAATATATAAAAAAATAAAAAACTCCTGCGTGCCCCCCTCCCCCCGGGGCAGGCCTGGATGCCTATTATAATGTGCTTCCGGAGTTTATCTCTGCTTTTTTGTAGTGCCAGTACGTGATCGGCTGATCGGTTCCTGATTCGAAAGTTGATGCTGTTTTTTATAACGGATTTTCTATAGGCCAGTCGACTGGTATCTTTGATCCGCTCAGTCGACTTTTAGGCCATCAGATTCTCGTGCAGAGATCCATGCATTTTTCCTATAGGATCAGTTGATGTGGCGCGGGAGCTGAGTTAAGGCGATCTTTTTTTATATATTTTCTACCCTCAGCCACTACGCCTTGCAATCACTTCCCCTCTCCTTGTCCAAAAGAGAGGAGAGACGTGGAGGCGGGCTTCTTCGGTGATCTGGAGGCAGGCTTCTCTGATGATCTGCTCAAGGGGAAAGCCGTTAGTTCGCCACCCGATCTGATCCAGTACATATGCGAGGACAAGTGGTTAGGCGAGGGGTGCTTCCAGGGGCGGACCTAGACAGAAAATGACTGGGGTTCACCACTCTAGCAGATATATGAATACATATATATTTTTAAAGCAACCATGTAATATGATAATGAGTTTTACAATTGTTGTTGCAAATATTGCGGTATAAGCAAAATAGAGAAATAATTCACACAAAATATACTAAGAAACATATTGCGATAATAAATAAACAAAACCATGAATTCCTCGAATAAAAGCTTAGAAGCAAATAAATTCATGATCAAGTTTATTTCAATAAACATGGCAACTAACAAAAGAGATACAACCAGCATAAAGCTCAGGTTAAAGATGATAAAGGTGCTCTCAGATTGCAAAATACGGGTTGCTAAATCAATTAGCCATCCAACAAGTAATTTGGGTAATATATCACTGAATTTCTAATCTAAGTACAATGGAATTATTCCCTAGAACCACACTGCTCTGGTTCAAAAATCAGATTAATGCTCAATGTGTAAGACTATGCTACTAGTAAAGTCAATTAACCATTCAGATCTTAAACAATATCGGTTTGGCTGTAAAACAGTCACAAACAGAGCACAGAATGTGCACAATAAGTACACAAACCGATCTACCAGCAAATAGTGATTAGCTTGAATAAAGTAACACTATATCGCCACTTATCAATGTAAGAACAGAATGATTAAGCCATATCTACAGCAGCAGTAGCATACACAATGAGCCAACAAAGGTAATACCAGAGCAGTTCAGTACTAGGTCTACCAAAATCCCAAGTACACAGATTATAATCATCTCAATCAAGTGCAATCATCATCGACCAACTCAAGCCCACAAGAACAGTGCATATACCCTAATCGAGATTAGCCCCTATTCAATCGAATAGGTCCCCAAATCACCGATTGGCCTGCTGCACAAAGGAAGAAACAAGATTACTTACGTAGTGCCAAATCCGAGTCGGCAAAGAAGCAGGCAGTGGCAAAGCGTGCTCAAGGCACTGTCCCAGAAAACAGATCTGAAAGAGGATCCTAAGGCCTAGAGGGGGGTGAATAGGCAATTTTAAATTCTTTTGATTAATTGTTGATTTAACATCAAATTAATAGTCACCCAATCCTAGTTGCAATTGATACGCAAGCGGAAGTGATAAACAAGTTAAAGCACAACTAAGACATGTCATCACAATCAACACAAGCAATGCAATAAGAGTAAGTGCGGGAATATAAATGAGAGGGAGACACGGTATTTGTTTGACCGAAGTTCGGAGCCGCAACTCCTACTCTCCGTTGAGGCTACCCCTTGCGCACAAGGACCGCCTCGCTCTCGAGCCTCACGCCTCACTCACTCCCGGTAGTCGTTCCGCCACTCCGACGAGGTGGACTCCGTCACCCGTACACCGACTCAAGAGTAGCCACACGCCAAGGCCTACTCTCAAGCCCACGCCTCCACGAAGGATGTCTTCAAAAGTAACAAGCCCGAAACGCCCCGATCATGCCGAATCGAAGGACTTCCATGAAGCTCGGTATTGGGGTTTAATGATTTGTGGCTTTGGATGCTTTGTGGGTGGAGGAATGGCTCTAGAACACCTAATTGATGAGCTATGAATGTGGTAGGTGAAGTGGAGCAGCAAACCTCAAAATAGCCAGCCACTAGATAGGTATTTATAGCCCCAAGAGCAAAACTAGCCGTTGCCCCTCGGAAGAGGACAAAAAGACTAGCCGTTACACTCTACTGGACGCCGTCCGACGGGCATCGGACGCCGTCCGACAGAGCGCATCGCTTTCAGCAAAATAGGTTTATCGGACGCCGTCCGTCCCACGGACGCCGTCCAAACAACAAGGATCGTGCAAGCCCCAGAGCTACCGGACGCCCCCCAGACGCCGTCCGGCAGCGAGAAACACCGAATTTTGAACCTGACCGGACGCCGTCCGGCTACTACCGGACGCCGTCCGACAGAGAGAATTAATTTGGATTTTGGCTGGTCGGACGCCGTCTGGATTTTCCAGACGCCGTCCGACAGAGAGGGAATTTTCGAGCTAAATTTGTGGGGGAATTAAGGTGGGTTTCTCTCTCTCTAGAAATCTCACAAAGGGATATTTGGGTATTTTTAGAAGGGTGGACTAAGAAAACCGAGTTTTCGAGAATTCGCAAAGATCCGGCATAGTCCGAGATATTCGAACCCCTTTTGAAATCCGACGAAAAACAGGAAATAAACCTAACTACTCCTAATCTATACGTGACCTCTTCTCTCGCCCGGTCACGCACTTGAAATCTTGGAGCAGCTCAGAAAATTGTCGACGCTTCAAATTAGGGTTTATAAAAATCACTAAGTCTTCGCTAGGGTTCCGAGAAGTCCAAAAACCCCCTAGCCCTTTATATTAATTAATTTTATCATCAATGCCACTAATAAAAATTAGGGCTCAACGATGCTCACAATCTCCCCCTTTGTGGCACTTGATGACAATCCAAAAGAGAATAAAATTTTTGAGCTGCAAAAAGGGTTAGTGCAATACAAATATGCGAGCAATTTTAATAATTAAGAAACCACAACTCGACCACAAAGGGTGCAAATAAAGGAAGCTCCCCCTAAATTCATGCATAAAAAGTTCAGAAGCCAACAAGGTTCAAAAGTCATAAACCAACCAAAGAAACAAACACAAATTTTTAACCGAGTATCGAGGCAACAAATAATATTACAGGTAAAGGCAAAACCTCGATCTCACTAACACTAACACCTGCTAATCTCTCTACCTTCTCCCCCTTTGTCACCAAGTGACACAAAAGGGAAAAGCTCCTAACTGGTCTACTCTTCTCGGTCTTCGTCCATGTTGTCGCCTCCGTCATTTCCTTGGCACGGAAGAGGAGCCCTGACCTCTCGGACGCTTGAACAAGGGCATATGAGCTGCAGAGGGTACCGACCGAGGTGAGGGAGGATCATCAAACATTTGGGTCGGTTGAGAATTTGGCAAAGAAAAGTTGAGATGACGAGCGATCTCTCCACCAGTGAAATAAATCTTACCAGGAGGAGGATATGACTGTGGTGGAGGCACAAAGGAGGGAGCAGGCCCAGAAGGAGGGTACACCCAAGGATGAACCGGTGGTGGGTAGGTAGGTGGGCGAGGAAAACTCTGAGTCTGCTGGTAGGCCAGATAGCTGTCATGAGCATGTGAGTACCATGAGTAAGGATTGACCCCTTCTGGAACGGGCATAAACATTGCCCCATGTACTGCACAGCTGACTTAAACTCTGCGAACTCATCCGCCAAGTACGTCTGCTGCCCTGCCAAGTCTGTCATCTCTCTGCGGGTGGCTGCCAGCTCTTCTTTCACCTCAGTGTGAAAATTTCTCATATCTGTGCGCAGCCCCCTCATCTCACCTATCAAAGCATCATACCACGGAGGAGGGACTGCTGAAGAGGAACTCGCACCAGGTGCTGGCACAAATGGCTGCATTGGGGCAGCAAGAGCAAAAACAGGAGCTGGTGGAGGAGCATCATCACCAGGTCTACCCAACTTGGGCTTGCTCCCAAGTGAGTTTAAGAAGTTCTTCATCTGATGCTTTTTGATTCTGTTTGTCCAGCTTCTTACTTCATCTGCAGAAACCCGCTGAGTTCTGGAAAGCAATAGGCCAATATAGGGCGCTAGAGGTAGTGCCCTATTGACTTCTCTCAGATATAGTGTCATCCAACTCTCCCATGAGGGTGGCGCCAATGTTTATAACTCGCTGTCGGAAGGTAAAGCATAAACCATTGCAGATCGGTAATATCTCGTCACGGTTCCCACCTCGAACAAATAAAGTGCTCAAGGATAAGATTTATCGAGCGGCTCTGGCGCAATTGATTTGCCTTCTCTATGTTCGATTCTTCTTCATCAACATCAATGTACATGAACCGTACCTCTTCAAGAGAAGGGTACTTGCCTCTCCGAGGGCATCTTCATAGGACACCTCATTCAAATCGCTGCGAGTCCGGAGTACCCAAGGCGTGATTCATCTCGCCATTGTGATCCCTTTAATCATCCATCAAGCGAGTGATAATAGTTCGATTCGACTCGTCCTCGGCAACCAAGAGAGTAGCAAAGAACTCACAATTTCTTTCTACGCCCAGTTAATTTCTTGTTAGAGATCAATTTCGCTAGACACAGAGTGGAGCTGAAAATGGTATGCACCTCGGCCTGCTCTCGCTGAGATCTCGCTCCGATCAACACGGTGGGGATCCCCAGACCCGTCGTGGGAGCAGAGAAGCACATGTACAATTGTTTCGAAACTTGGTGTAGAACACAGAAGTCCCGGTATCCTCTCGCCCGAGGGAACCACGGCATAAGAGACGGACCTCCTCTTCCTCAGAGTCTCCATAGATAGTTTGAGAACCTGATCATCCACGGGGTCGTCCTCAGCGACCACTGTCTCAGTGACATCCTCATCAATCGGGTCCTCAGCATATGTCTCGTCAGCATCCTCTGCGGTGGCAAAAGAAGAACCCGCCATCCGAGTCCAATGGAACCCTTGATCAGACTACTGCTGTAAATCTGCTCTAGACACTCTAGACAAATCTGCTAGCCGTCTCATCGATGTAATCCGGATCGCCCTTACTGCCGCTGTCACGCCGACCACTGAGGGTCCTGCCCAGAGCCTTCCCGAACTTCTTCAATGATTTCGACATGTTGAATCACTTCCTCTGACAATATGATCACTGACCAGAACAACCTCACTGCCAACTGCCACGACCAACGATCCACTGACACGGTGCCAACCCACCACAGTCCAACCCTGAACATGAACGCGGGAAAAACCTATTCAAAACCTAGAACTCGGTAAACAACGAAATTTGACGGGAAGAAAGGCGGGAAGCCGTTACCGAGCCCTAGAAGCGAAGAAGGGAGACGCCGTGCGCGAGGAGATCGCCCCCAAGGCCCTTCCCGGTAAGGGAAAGGAGGGGAACGCGACGGAGACGAGGCGCACGAACGGGGACGTCCACTTCCAATCCACGCGGAGGGAATCGAAAAGGACGACGAGGGGAGGCCGCCGGTGGTGGTGGAGATCGCCGGAGGTCGCCGGAGGTCTTCCGGTGAGGAGAAGGGCGAGGGCAGCGCCGGTTTGGAGAGGAGGAAGAGATCAAATGGGAGAGAGGGAGGCGGAGAGGTAAGTTATAAGCGATTCAGCGATTAAGTCTGTCGGACGGCGTCCGACGGCTATCGACGGCGTCCGATCGTGTGGTGTAGTGCACGGTGACTTCGTCGGACGGGGTGGCGGGAGGCGACGGCGTCCGACAGTGAGTTGCAGCCATGATAACGCTTCTGTCGGACGGCGTCCGATGGCTACCGGACAGCGTTCGACAGAGGTATGCGGCGCGATGCGACACGCGATCGGACGGCGGCATCGAGAGTGGCGGACGGCGTCCGATGAAGGCGAAAACGCAATTGCTGGCACCGACCAATGGGCCCCACTAATGCGAGAAATATTATAAAAATAATATTTTGAAGTGATGATCTCCATTTTGCTCAAAATTCAAACGAAGATTCAAATGTGAGCAATTTGAAGTGATTTTCTAAGATTTAATTTTGAAGGATAAGATTATAATATGACAAATGAAATCAAGTCAAATTCAAAAACCCAAATTTTGATCTTAGAGATCAACAAAATGTGCGAACCCAAATTTTGCCTTGATTTCTCATATAGGCATGAAAATCGAGCATAGGGGTTCACTTTAGAGTTTAAGCAAATGTTTTTGAATTTTGGTTCCTTTTCAAATATTTTCAACAATTTTGATGCCATATGATTTTCAAGAGAACAAATATGCATATGGAGCAAATTTTTCAAAGGGGTAAGATTTTCAAAACTAGAAGTTTGAAATGGTGAGAAGAAAAGGATAGTCTATTAAGCTCAAATTTGTTTTGGCTTGAAATATAGGACAAGAATGTGCTCACCCAAAATTTAATTTATCTTTTCACCACTAGAGGGAGTTTTGAGATCATGAGTTGAAACTAAACTCCCCCTAAATGTGACAAGGGTCATAAGCAAATGGAAAAATTCAAATAAGACCCAAAAATCACGAAAACCAATCAACACGCATTTGATCTATCTAGTATGTTGAGTTCATTCCTTAATTTGCAAAACCGTGCCCCATCCAAGGGTTTAGTGAAAATATCCGTCAATTGGTCTTCCGTTCGCACGTAGGCAAGCACAACGTCACCCTTTGCAACATGGTCACGAATAAAGTGATGTCGGATGTCGATGTGCTTTCTACGGGAATGTTGGATCAGATTGTTGGCTATTTTCACCGCACTTTCATTATCGCATAGAAGTGGCACTTTTTCAAATTTTAACCCAAAGTCACTAAGCATCCGAGTCATGTACAAGAGTTGAGCACAACAACTCCCCGCCGCTACATATTCCGCTTCCGCGGTAGATAGCGCCACGGAGTTTTGCTTCCTCGAAGTCCATGACACGAGTGAGCGTCCTAGCAAGTGACAACCCCCCGAGGTGCTTTTGCGATCAATTTTGCAACCGGCGTAATCCGAGTCGGAATAGCCAAGAAGCTCAACACGCGCTCCCTTGGGGTACCAAAGACCTAGACTAGTAGTGATTTTTAGATATCTCAAAATGCGTTTTACGGCAACAAGATGCACTTCCTTAGGGGATGCTTGAAAACGAGCACACATGCACACACTAAACATAATATCGGGTCGAGAAGCGGTGAGATAGAGAAGCGAACCGATCATGGAGCGATAAAGCTTTTGGTCCACGGGCTTTCCATCTTCGTTCAAATCAAGATGCCCATTAGTGGCCATTGGTGTTTTGATCGATTTGCAATCGTACATTGAAAAACGCTTGAGGAGGTCCTTTGTATATTTCTCTTGACAAATGAAGGTCCCTTCCCGAAGTTACTTGATTTGAAATCCAAGGAAGAAAGTGAGCTCTCCAATCATAGACATTTCGAATTCCTTGGACATCATCTCGCCAAAGTTCTTACATTTAGATTTGTTAGTGCATCCAAATATAATATCATCTACATATATTTGACAAATAAATAAGTCATTTTCAATAGGCTTTAGAAACAATGTGGAATCAATCGCACCGGTTTTAAATCCCTTTTCTAAGAGGAAGTCCCTAAGACGCTCATACCATGCTCTAGGAGCTTGCTTGAGACCGTATAGCGCCTTAGTGAGCTTATAGACATGGTTTGGGTGTTTGAGGTTTTCAAAACCGGGTGGTTGCTCGACATAAACAAGTTCATCAATAAAACCATTTAGAAAAGCACTCTTAACATCCATTTGAAAGAGAGTTATGTTATAGAGAGAAGCGAAAGCCAAGAGTAACCGAATAGCTTCAAGTCGAGCAACGGGGGCGTAGGTTTCTCCATAGTCAAGTCCTTCAATTTGTGTGAAACCTTGCGCCACCAATCTTGCTTTGTTTCGCACCACTTCACCGTTCTCATCTTGTTTGTTGCGGAAGACCCATTTGGTTCCAATGACATTGTGATCCTTCGGTCTTTCCACAAGCTCCCAAACTTTATTGCGGGTGAAGTTCTTTAGTTCATCATGCATGGCGTTCACCCAATCCGTATCCGCCAATGCCTCATCAATGGTCCTAGGCTCAACAATAGACACAAAGGCGTGATGCTCACAATAATTAGCGGTATGAGAACGGGTTCTTACGCCTTGATTGAGATTGCCAATGACTTGATCTAGGGGATGATCCTTGGAGAAAGTGCGGTGTTGTTGGACGGGTACTTGTAGATCAACGTCTCCCCCTTGAGCTTGATCAACTTCAAAGTTCGCATCTCCGTCCACCGCTTGATCTTGAGTTGTTGGAGAGGTGTCTTGAACTTGATCATCGATGGAGGTGGTGGGGGTGATTACTTCATCTTTTGGTGCCTCCGGTGAGGGTCGAATTTCCCCTAACTCCATAGCATCATGCGGTGGCTTATCACCTACATTTCTTGTCAAATCTTGCTCATTTTGCGAGCCATTAGTTTCATCAAACTTGACATCATAGGCTTCCTCAACTAGCCCGGTAGAATTGTTAAAAACTCGAAAAGCTTTTGAACGAGAAGAGTAACCTAACATGATACCAATGTCGCACCTCTTTTGGAACTTACCCAAATGAGTCCTTTTCTTATAGATGTATACCTTGCAACCGAAGACTCGAAAATACGAGATGTTGGGTCTTCGTCCCACTAGTAATTCATATGAGGTCTTGTGAAGGAGTCGGTGGAGGTAGAGGCGGTTGATGGCATGGCACGCCGTGTTGATGGCTTCCGCCCAAAAAGCATGCGGCGTGTTGTACTCGTCAAGCATTGATCTTGCCATCTCTATCAAGGTACGGTTCTTCCTCTCCATCACTCCATTTTGTTGGGGAGTATATGCCGCGGAGAATTCGTGCTTGACACCTAACTCATCACAAAATTCCTCAACATTTGTATTAGTGAACTCGGTGCCATTATCACTCCTTACCTTTTTAATAAAAGAGTCAAATTCTTTTTGAGCTTTTAAAGCAAATCTTTTAAACACATCACCGGCAAGAGATTTGTTTGCGAGGAAAAATACCCAAGCGAATCGAGAGAAATCATCGACAATCACATGACAATAAGAATTACCGCCTATGCTCGCATAGGTGGTTGGGCCAAATAAATCCATATGCAAAAGTTCAAGAGGTCGGGATGTAGACATAAAAGTCTTAGTTGGACGAGAATTAGCCACTTGCTTGCCGGCTTGGCATGAGCTACATAAACGATTCTTCTCGAATTTGACATCCTTCACTCCAACAACCAAGTTATCTTTAAAAACCTTTTTCAAAGTGCCCATTCCAACATGTCCAAGACGTCTATGCCACAACCAACCAAGAGTGGTTTGAGCGATAAGACAAGCCTTGATTTGAGAAGTTTCACGGTTTGAAAAATCAACCAAATATAAGTTTTGAAACCAGGTGCCTTCAAATGCAACACTTTGATCCTTAGTGGAAACAATACGAACTCCGTTGATCGAAAAGAAGCAATCAAAACCCAAATCGCACACTTGAGCAATGGAGAGGAGATTAAAGTTGCAAGTTTCCACCAAGAGCACATTAGAGATGGATAGGTCATTAGATATTGCAATTTTACCTATACCATTTACCTTTCGCTTGGAGTTATCCCCAAATGTGATCTTGTGTTCGGGGTCCTTCTCCTCTTCTAGTGAGGTGAACATACTTGAGCTACCGGTCATGTGTTGAGTGCAACCGCTATCAAATATCCAATGCCGGCCACCGCTCTTGTAGTTCACCTACACACACAAATTCAAGCTTGGGTTTTAGGTACCCAAGACTTCTTCTTGGGTCCTTTCGAGTTAGTCATCAAACATTTGGACACCCAAATAGCCTTCACATCTTTCTTTTCATTGGGTGCACCAACATATTTAGCATAGGTAGAGCCATTCTTCCTCATAAGCATGTAACTAGCATTAAGCACTTGAATTTTGGACATGAATTGAGATGTTTTAGTAAGAGGACAAGCAATGGCCTTATGTTTCTCATTTTTGCAAATATGGCAACGGGTCCCTCCCTTAACAAAAGTTAGCTTGGACTTACCCCAACCACCCTTGGGCAAATCCCCGGGATGAAATCCCAAACCATGCTTACCCAAGGTATACCTTTGCTCCCGAAGCACCTTGTCAAGAGAGTTGTTCCCCACAAGCAATTTAGCCAAGCTAAAGTCTAGTTGCTCAATTCTATCCTTAAGAAGCAAATTTTACTTAACTAGCTCATTAGCACATTTAGCAACACCACAAGTGCCAATTGAACAAGCATTTTCATTTGGAGAAGTAGCACTAGTGGGTGAAGATGAGCTAGCATTGGGTGTGATCGTGGGTGACAAGCTAAAGGATGTGTCATGAGATAAGCTAAGTGAACCGTCTATAGTGTCAATCAAATCACAAGTCACACCAACATTGCATTTTTCAATTGAGCAATCAAGCGTAGTTTCAACATCAACATTAGAGCTAGCAAGTTTATTTTCTAGAATTTCAACTTGCAAATTTAGAGCTTCATAATCATCTTCTAGAGTTTCATGCTTTTCTAACAAGTTCTCAAATTCATTTGTAAGCTCTTTATGCACCTTCACTAGCTTCTTTCTCTTATACTTTTCCTTCTCTAGAGCATTATTCAAATCATCAATCAAAAGCTTAAGCTCACTTTTAGAGAGGTGCTCATATGTTACCTTCTCCTCTAGTGCCATAAGACACATGGGAGGTGAGGGGTTGTCGATGGCGACTCCGGATATCTTCGTTTTTTCATTATCGGAGGAGTCTGCCCAAGAACCTTCATCATCGGTGATCCATTCCCCAATCACCTCTTCTTGTATATTTGCGGTGAGGCAAAGCTTTTGCTTGGGAAGAGCCGGAGTAGCGTTTTCCTTGATCGCAAGTCCGGCTAGCCCATGAGCTCTAGTATCTTCTTCGGAGGAGGAGGATTGAGAGGACGATGAGTTTGAGCTATCTTCCTTCTTAGTCTTTTGACCGGCAAGAGATTTCTTCTTATCTTTTGATTTGTGATCACTCTTGCGGTAGTGACGATATTTCTTCTTGTCATCTTCCTCATCTTCCTCTTGATTCCTTGCCTTGTGCTTGTTCTTTTACTTCTTGGGCAATCCCGCCAAGTGACCCTTCTCTCCACATTCATAGCAACGCATCTCGAGATAGGTCTTCGCCTTAAAGAGGATGATCCGCCATGAAGCTCATCTTCTTGATCAACTTTCTTGACCGCTTGACAAGGAGGGCCAATTCTTCAATCTCCGGAATTGCATCATCGGAGTCTTCATCATCTTCTTCAATTTCAACTTTCTTCTTTCCACTTTTGGCTTTGGCGGGGAGAGCGATTGACTTCTTGTTGAGCGGAGACTCTTCACTTTCAAGAAGCCGCATCTCATGTGAGTTGAGTTGCCCGAGGAGCTTTGTCGGTGTCATCTTCTTGAGCTTTGACTTAGATGCTCGAATTAAGGTCACAAGCGGATTGTAACTAAATGGCACAACGTCAAGCATCTTCCGACAAATGTCAATGTCTTCCAAGACCTTCTTCTCCGAACATCCGGCAATTTCATTGACGATGGGGTTCAACCTAAGAAACATTTCATTAACACTTTCATTAGGAAGCATCTTGAATTGATCAAATCTTTTTCTAGCACGAGATAGCTTCTCCTCAAGCATCTCAAGACTACCAACATGAATTTCTAAGATGCTTCCAAATGTCATAAGCTTTAGAGAGATTGCCAATGCTATCAAAGACTTGGAAGACACACTAGAGAGTAAAGCATTTCTAGCAATGGCATTAAAACGTTTGTACTTAGCATGAACTTCATCAAGAGCAATTGTTCCTACGGAGGGAATGGGATAGCTTGATCTCACAAGCAACCCACACATCATAGCTAAGTGCCTCTAAGTAACATTGCATCCTAATTCTCCAATAGTTGTAGTTTGTTCCATCGAAAATAGGAGCTTTTCCAATTTCTATCCTAGGCCCTCTTGAGCCATCTCCTAGCGGTTAAGCTAATCAGGAGAACCTAGACGCTCTGATACCACTTGAAAGAGGATCCTAAGGCCTAGAGGGGGGTGAATAGGCAATTTTAAATTCTTTTGATTAATTGTTGATTTAACATCAAATTAATAGTCACCCAATCCTAGTTGCAATTGATACGCAAGCGGAAGTGATAAACAAGTTAAAGCACAACTAAGACATGTCATCACAATCAACACAAGCAATGCAATAAGAGTAAGTCGGAATATAAATGAGAGGGAGACACGGTATTTGTTTGACCGAAGTTCGAGCCATAACTCCTACTCTCCGTTGAGGCTACCCCTTGCGACAAGGACCGGCTCGCTCTCGAGCCTCACGCCTCACTCACTCCCGGTAGTCGTTCCGCCACTCCGTGAGGTGGACTCACACCCGACACCGACTCAAGAGTAGCCACACGCCAAGACCTACTCTCAAGCCCACGCTTCCACGAAGGATGTCTTCAAAAGTAACAAGTTCAAACGCCCGATCATGCGGATCGAAGGACTTCCATGAAGCTCGGTATTGGGGTTTAATGATTTGTGGCTTTGGATGCTTTGTGGGTAGAGGAATGGCTCTAGAACACCTAATTGATGAGCTATCAATGTGGTAGGTGAAGTGGAGCAGCAAACCTCAAAATAGCCAGCCACTAGATAGGTATTTATAGCCCCAAGAGCAAAACTAGCCGTTGCCCCTCGAAAGAGGACAAAAAGACTAGCCGTTACACTCTACCGGAAGCCGTCCGACGGGCATCGGACGCCGTCCGACAGAGCGTACTGCTCACCAAAATTGGTTTATCGGACGTCGTCCGGTCCCCACCGGACGCCGTCCGACAGCAAGGATCGTGCAAGCCCCGGAGCTACCGGACGCCCCCCAGACGCCGTCCGGCAGCGAGAAACACCGAATTTTGAACCTGACCGGACGCCGTCCGGCTACTACCGGACGCCGTCCGACAGAGAGAATTAATTTGGATTTTGGCTGGTTGGACGCCGTCTGAATTTTCCAGACGCCGTCCGACAGAGAGGGAATTTTCGAGCTAAATTTGTGGGGGAATTAAGGTGGGTTTCTTTCTCTCTAGAAATCTCACAAAGGGATATTTAGGTATTTTTAGAAGGGGACTAAGAAAACCGAAGTTTTGAGAATTCAAAGATCCCAGATAGTCCGAGATATTGAACCCTTTGAAATCCGACGAAAAACAGAAATAAACCTAACTACTCCTAATCTATACGTGACCTCTTCTCTCGCCTTGGCCACGCACTTGAAATCTTGGAGCAGCTCGAGAAAATTGTCGACGCTTCAAATTAGGGTTTATAAAATCGCGAGTCTTCGCTAGGGTTCCGAGAAGTCCAAAAACCCCCTAGCCCTTTATATTAATTAATTTTATCATCAATGCCACTAATAAAAATTAGGGCTCAACGATGCTCACAAGATCGCCGTGCTACGTAGCACCACCAGCGAAATGGATCGGAGATACGATGCCGTCACCCCACCTCCACGGTCAAGCCGAGGAGTAGGACCCGAGGAGCACGAAAGAGCAAAGACGACAATACGACGATCACCCGCGCCCCACGGGTACTAAGGATTTAACGAGGAGGCAAGACCTCGGTGGACACGGGTGGCGAGGACGCCGAACCCGCGAACAGAGGCAAAGCCCAGAGCACGAGTGTGAGAGGAAGGGGATAAACTCAGCCAAAACCAACTGAACCGAGACAGAGAGGAGAGGGACTTCCACATATAGGCGACGTGGGCGCAACCACCTCCGAGAACGCCGGTTGACGCGCAAGACGCCAAGACGTAGCCTCAGGCTCGTCGGGAGTCACGAACGCCGCCAAGGCTGCTAGCTAGGGTTCGGGAAGAACCCGACCCACTCTCAAGCCGCCGTACCGGCTTCCTCCTCTGCCTCTAAACCGGCCTAAAGGGCCAAACGGGCCAAGTCCAGCACGGGCAAAAGCCCAACAATTGTAGCATTAGACATATAAATCTCGTTTGCTTTGCTTGAAATCTAGTAACGGAATATTTCGTTACAGGGCTTTATAGGGCCAAAAGAATATTAATTTTTTATATATTTGAGAAGCGGTCTTTAAAAAGGAGCTTTAAAATGCTAAATCATTTAGTTAGTGCAAAAAATATGTTGCCTTTATATGGCTACAGCTTTGATTGACTAAATACGTGCTTCTGCCGGTCACAAATACATACATTATCTTGGGCATTAACATGGTCTATAAAATTTAGTGCTGACCAATTACCATTAATGCAATTGATTATAAACCTATTAAAATAATAGTGTTATAAGAGAACTTTTTCAAACAAACAGACACCTATAATTGTCATACAATCATTCTATATATTTATAGCCGAAGTTTCAAATATATATCTACATGTCTCAAATGACAAATATTTGTGTTCCGTGAAGAATATTATTTACCATTGGTTTCCTCTAGTTGGTAGCTAAAGTATCAACCTTTCACTTGCACCAATCATGCCAGCTTTGGCGTTTGGTTGCATAATTGGGTCAAGATTAATGCAATAATGATTATGCTTGCAGTGCATATGCACACATCCTTTTTTTTTGCTGCTCACTGGTTTGATTGCAAAAGGAGACCATGGAGCACGGATCATTGGATGGGGGATGTGCAAGCATGGCCTACGATAGTAGTTCATAGCTGATTTTTTCCCTGGACCAGGTGTCCTGTGACACTGGGAGAACAAGCTTGGCTCCGCCCCTGGGTGCTTCCATCTGGGATTCTGGGTTGTATTTTTTGTTGTCAGTAGAGGATGCGTACGCATCATGTTGTTTTGTTTGCGATTTTTTATCATGTTTCTTCTGTTTTGATCGTCCCATAGTGCAATTTTTGAAGGTTTGCTAGGAGAATGCAGCGGTTAAGAGCGGGTTTCTAGTCATGAGTAATGCAATTCATTGGTTTTCTGGGGCTTCAATGCTTCTAGGGTTTTCTCTCTATTCAGGGAAAGTATGAGCAGTTGTGGGAGAGGGGGAGGGGAGTGGTGGTTGCTTAGGTGACAGTGTCTGCGATGGTGGTAGCAGTAGGTGACATTTTTCTGGTGGTGTTGCTGGTTACTGGGGGTTTTGGTGGGGTTTGGCGATGGTGTGGATTTTTTTGAGCAGTATGTGTATTCGTGTCCATATGATGCTGAAGTGTCTGGTAGTCTTTTAGTCCTAGTAATAAAATATGAGATATTATCATTTAGATTGTAAACAGCAAATGCTCATCTCAAGCCATGATCAATGGAAGGTGCAAATAGATTGTCAAACAAACAGATGTATTTATGTCCAGTTTTTTCATGGTTGCATGCTGTCTGCCGATACGAGGACAGGGAAGCCCACGAGGCCACGACGAGGCAACGCGCTTTGCAATTCGATGTGGTTTACCAAATTCATTGAAACAAATTTGCTATTTTACAAAAGAGTAAAGTGTACTGTCGGTCCTTAAACTAATAGCACCGTTTCGTTTGGATCCTCGAACTACGAAAATACAATTTTGGACCCACAAACGATTTAAAGTGTATCATTGAGATCCAAATCAGCCACGGTACTCCCGGACAGCCTACGTGGCGTGCCATGTCAGACCCAACGTGGTTTCTGGCTATGCCTCTCCCTTTTCCTTTCTCTCATGGGCCCACTTGTCATCACTCTCCACTCCATTCTCTCCCCCCTAGGCATTCTATCTCCCCTCTCTCTCATCGCCTCGGCAATGGAGAGGACGACGAGGTCGGCCAGCCACTCCTCGAGATTCACGGCACCTCATCGCGCATGGCCATCGACCAGCGAGATGGTTGGCGGAGGATGTATACGGGAGGTGGCCGACGACGGTGAAGACATTGGCAGTGACGAGTGGCGCGAGTTAACGGATGAAGTTGAAGATCAACTACCTCCATTGACGAATGACATGGATGCGCATTAACGTCCTCTTCAACCTATATATACAGACCGAGATCAATTGAGCGATGAGCTTCACCAATTTCACCGAATCCCCATCGCCGACCAATTTAGGGTTCGTCGCTGCCAACTCCATTCGTCATCACCAGCGAGTATCTATCTAATTCCTTCAAGGCAGATAGTCTTCTCCAATCCCTCCACCATTATCCCCAAGATTTTCGGGCGTTTCCATCACCGCAGCTCCGTCACGAGACCCCGTCGCCGGCGCTATCCATGGCTGCCATGGAGGTCGACGAGGACAGCTCGTCGGGGAGTAGTTGGAGGCCAATTGGCAGTTGTTCCGTGGACTTCGGTGTGTCCTAGATCTAACCATGCCACCGGCTGACCTTGCCGTCGACCCTATCGTCGCTACGCTGTGCTGCTGCCGCCATCGACTGCTGCTGCTGTCGAGCGCCGTCGCTAGAGCACCGCCAGGCCAAGCTGACCGCGAGAATGGATTCCCGGACCGCGGTCGACCTCTTTCGTCCCTCTGTCATGGGCACCAATGTCGGAGACGCCATCCCTGTTGCTGACCACACCGGAGCACCGCCCTGCCTAGGAGAGAGAATGCCCAGGAGAGGGAGAGAATGGAGAGGAGAGTGATGACAAATGAGCCTATGAGAGAGGAAGAGGGAGGCATAGCCAGAACCCACTGGGGTCCGATGTGGCACGCCACGTAGGCTGTCGGGATGTGTCGTGGCCGATTTGGATCTTAATGATACACTTTAAATAGTTTATGGGTCCAGAATTGCATTTTCGTAGTTTGAAAACCCGAACGAGACGGCGCTATTAGTTTAAAGACTGGCGATGCACTTTATTGTTTACAAAACTACCGCGTCATCGCTGTGTTTTGCTTGGAAAAGATCGGGATTAACGTGATCTTTACTATTTTTTAATGTGGTGCTTCACTATAACCGTATTTGCATGGTCCATCGAAGAGTAGCTCACGTACTCCATTTTGCAAGAGTGAAATCTGGATAAATACTCCCTCCGTTCCGCAAAGAGTGCACTTCTATGATTTTTAAGACAGATCAGTGGTTACTCCGTATAAGAAATGACAAGCTATCCCTAATTAAAGCTGTTAACAACCATGCACATGCGTCTTGGAAAGAAAAAAAAAGGTAATTAAATGCGCATGCACATTGGAAAAGAAAAAACATGCAATTAATCAACCAAATAGACCCATCCAAAAGCTACAAGTGCACTTTTTGTGGGACAAATTTTAAATGCTAGAAGTGCACTATTTGTAGGACAGAGGGAGTATGATCTTTACTACTCCCTCCGTTCCATAATATAGGGCGTATTAAAAAAATCACGAATACCAAGGCACATCTGGCATCAGTTTTTCTTCCACCGTTGCCCCTGATTAATTAGCTTGATTTGGTTGATTAGTGACTTGATTTGTTAATTAACGTCTTGATTTGCATGCATGGCGCTGGGTGTTGACTCGATATATTGTTTCCAACATAAGGCTGTGCAATATCTCTCGTTTGGAAAGAATTAATGAGCTAATTGACTCCAATTAAGCAGGACGCAGGGGTATTTGAGGAACAGAGGGAGGGCAATTAGAGATGTGTCTTGTATTATGGAATTGCATGGAAAAATTTATACGTCCTATATTATGGAACGGAGGGAGTATTATCTGTAAAGATACTTTACTACAAACATGTGTGCATAGATTATTACTAGTAATAAATTTGTTATGGTTTGGACAGCTCTAAATTTCACTTATTTTACCATGATCCGGATCGTAGTAAAGTTTGTTATTGAACCATAGAAAATTTTGTCATTGTATGATAGTAAAGAAAAAAAATCATGAAGATTTATATGTCATGACTAGTCTAGTTTTAATCATAAAAATGTGAACAATAGGCAACTGAAAGCGGTTTTTCAATCTGAGTTGTAAAAAATTATTGAAATATATAAATGAACCATGGAATTTAATGCACCGTAACTTCTGTTCGTAGGTAGGGCACTATAGCATGTTCTTTTTTACGATTGGTTGATTAAATTTGCTAAACACAAGATTTGTCTTTTCTCTACAAGTCAAACACTTTGATATCTTGTAACCATTTTTTCAAGATCTTACTGTTTCTTCTTAAAGCTCTCAAAAATATTTTTTTAGTAATTTTTTACTCTCGAAACAGTGTAACTAGGGCCACAAATTTTCAGCTTTAACAAATTTAATCTACGAATCGCAAAAAAGAACATGCTACTAGCAGTGGATGAAAAATAGCCTTTGCTACTACATGTACTGCTCTTTCCTATACTACGTACTCCCTCCGTTTTACATTACTTGTCATTCTAGCTTTGTTCTAAGTTAAACAACCCCATCTTTGACCATCAATTTCTTAAAATTTGTGTAGTTTAATAACATACAAATTATATATTGTTTAACTTAGGACAAAATTAGAATAACAATATAAAACGGAGGGAGTACATCTTTTGACTATTTATTCCAATTAACTGCTTGCCTCACTGGTTGCAAGCGTGCGTGGAGTGGGGGGTGGGGGGTGCGGAGGGGAACGTGTGTCAGCCTCCTAAGAGTAACTTAGTATATATTATATCGGTTTTGCTGGAAAGCAGGCGCCTGCAATTAGGCTATTGGTGCAGGCGATTTTTGTACCGCTCGATTCCTATAGAGATTCATGCGCGGTGGGAGGGGCAGGGCATTGGGGCATGTGTTTTATGTTGATTTTGGGTTCTCAAGTCCGGTACGAATCAGCTCCCTGGCCACTCGTCTCCTCTGTTCCCAGTTCCCACTACACTCCTGACTCTTTCCCCTCACTGCTCGTCAACTCTCCTTCCATTTCTCTGATTCATTCCCATGTACAATCTACGAGACTGCAATCTGAACTTCCTCCTAGCCTCAGCGTGCTTCTTCTCCTCCTCCTCCTCCTCCTCCTCCTCCTTTGTGTTCTTTGAATATTATCCAAATTAATCTGATTTCGGTCTTATTCTGACTCGATTTTTGTGTTTCTAGTGACCTCTAGTTTGTTCCCCTTCTGTTTCTATGAACTTGATGTGTGGAAGGGAAGTGGGGAGTAAGACAAGATGAGGAGGACTAGATCTGTAGCTCTGCGCCTTTGCCTCAGTAGAAGGGCAAGAGATGCATGGTGAATGAACTAGAGTTCACCATGTTGTGAGGGCATCACAGTTTTGGGTGTCATGCTCCTACAGTTTTGCCATTGATGGAACGTGCACAAAGGAGATGAGGTGAGAACAAGTATTCGTCCAAGGTGATGGTGGAGTTCATGCCTAATATGTGAAGTTGCTCATTAGATCAGGTGTCTCACAAGCAGTAGGAGTGTTGGAGGTGAGATGCATTTCTTTTCCCCTTTGTTATTTTGCTTCAATTTTGAGATGATAAGTTCGGTTGGGATTCGGGGAAGTTTTTTCATGCGAAGCATTGCAGGTTTTGTCCAATGATTTGTGGTATTTTTGTATAGATTATTCATGTTTGGTTGTTCTTCTATTTGCTCACCGTTCAGCTGATATGCTTCCATTGTTGTGTCGCTCATGGTGGAGGTCATCTAGAAATTTCAATAATTTCTGTGTAAATTTTCAGTGTTTTAATTCTAATTTTTACCTTGTGACATCTACTGAAATTTACGTATTGTTCATGTGAAAATTATTTGACTGTAATCTCAAAGTTTGTTTGCTGATTAAAATAGACCAGTAAATCACCCACTAGCATTTGCACAACGTTCAGCTGATATGCTTCCATTGTTGTGTCGCTCATCGTGAAGGTCATCTGGAAATTTCAATAATTTCTGTGTAAATTTTCAGTGTTGTAATTCTAATTTTTACCTTGTGACATCTACTGAAATTTACATATTGTTCATGTGAAAATTATTTGACTGTAATCTCAAAGTTTGTTTGCTGATTAAAATAGATCAGTAGATCACCCACTAGCATTTGCACACCGTTCAGTTGATATGCTTCCATTGTTGTGTCGCTGATGGTGAAGGTCATCTGGAAATTTTAATAATTTCTGTGTAAATTTTCAGTGTTGTAATACTAATTTTTACCTTGTGACATCTACTGAAATTTATGTATTGTTCATGTGAAAATTATTTGATTGTAATATCAAAGTTTGTTTGCTGATTAAATAGATCAGTAAATCACCCACTAGCATTTGCAGCAGATTTATGTAAGAGTGAGCATGTGTGTATGATGGGTTTTTTATTGTACCAAGCGATATGTTTGTCACAGATTTTTTTCAGTTATTTTCTTGTTCCTGAACGACTTGTTTTTGTAGAGATCACCAGATCGGGGTTATGTTTTGTTAGTCTGTCTTTTCTGTCTTATATTATGGGCCTTTTTTCATGGTGGGATTTTTTCATCAGTTTGAAGCAGGTGGTTCATGGCCTGAAGAGATATGTTACAAATCGCCTGCGTTTTATAGTTTGATGCAGGCGACTGCGAGAACAATAAAAAATAGGCGACTGTGACAAAGCCGGTCCCATATTATATATACACGCTATTATACGCGTGTGTTTAGCTATTCTACACGTCAGTCTGGAAACGAGCCGAGGCAAAAGCAAGCGATTAATTAGATGTGAAGCTTTAACCATCCGTGCGTAGCTTCAACCATTTTATACCAGTGTAACTATCGATCCCTATAATTACGGGAGCATTCACACCAGCCTCTATTATACGCGTGTGTTTAGCTATTCTACACGGCAGTCTGGAAACGAGCCGAGGCAAAATTAAGCGATTAATTAGATGTGAAGCTTTAACCATCCGTGTGTAGCTTCAACCATTTTATACCAGTGTAACCATCGATCCCTATAATTACAGGAGCATTCCACCAGGCTGGTGTGAATGCATTTAATGCACTGATTTCGAATCTTTTCATTCTTTTTTCAATTTAACTCGAATTTGAGACCTTAGATCGACGAACGTATTTCACCATTAGCTTAGTTACATTTTCACACGAAATAAGACCATACTCGCCTATAAAAAAATATTTTCAAAAACTATTTTCTAACCAATGTTCCGTGTTCTTTCCATTCTGCTTGTTCTTTCCCGTCTTAACCATCAAGTCTAACCATCCTCATGAATTTTTAACCTTATTTGTTTCGAACTGTTTGCCCTTTCTTGTCTTAACCATCAAGTCTAACCATTCTCATGAGTTTGTAACTTTTCCTTCCAACCATGTATGAAGAACTCTAATCTTTGGCTATCAATTTTAGCCATTTTTTTTTCTAATCAGCAACATTGATCTTTAACCATGAATTGTAACAATACACCATGAATTTTAACCATCGACAACGATGTCTTTTGTACATGAACACTACACATTGCCATTTGAATAAGCATCCATCAATCATGGATTTATAGAGGCCAGATGGGCCGGGTCAAATGGGCCGGCACGAGGCATGAAATTTTGGCCAGGCCCAAGCATGGCACGGCAAGGTCCAAATCCGGGCTGTGTCGGCCCCGCCCGGACAGGCGTGCCATGCTTGGGCCGAGAGTTGGGCACGGCGTGCTGGTCCGGCTTAACACGGCTAATGCCAGGCACGGCCAGGCCCGCCTCGCCCACCAGGCTAGGCCGCATGCCGCCTCGCCCTCCTCCGCAGGCCGCATGCTGCTAGCTCACCACGGCCCATAGACAGCCCACCTGCCCCGCCTAAATAACCCACCGTCCCGCAAGGCCGCAACCCTAACCTCTCGCCGCCTCTCTCTCGCCTCACCTCTCGTCCTCGGATCCCCTCTCTCATCTCTCTCGCCAGTCGCCAGCTCACCGCTAGATCCCTTCCGTCTCCATCTCGCCCCCACGCTGCCGGCCGCCAACACCGCCAGGCGCCGAAGGGGCCTCTACGCTAGATGCCGCCACCGCGGGGTCCCGTCCAGCCTCCATGCGCCGCCGCCATCGTAGGATCCCGTCCTGCCTCCATGCCTCCGCCACCGCGGGATCCCGTCCGGCCTCCACGACGCTGCCACCGCCGGGTCCGTCTTGCTTCCATGCTGCCGCCACCGCGGGATCCCGTCTAGCCTCCACGCATTATCGCCATCGCGGGATCCCGTCTGGCCTCCACACGCCGCCGGATCTCCTCTGGCTTGCATCGACCAGGCCGGCACGACACTGTTAGCTCCTAGGCGTGCCGTGCCTGGGCCTTGATCTGGGCACGTGGGCCGGCACGACATGGCCCGGTTAGCTACTCGTGCCGTGCCACCCATCTGGCCATCTATACATTGATTCTAACCAATGGCAGCTAGTGCCGGCAAGAGGTTGGGCACAAGATCAACAAGATGTTGTTTATGTCGTTGGCAGCGTCGAACGGCGATGACCTCGGTGTGAACACCATGGACACGTTATCCATGCCGTGGCACCGTTTGCCACTCGTCGGGAGCACCGTGCTGCCTCCTTCTGGTCACTGATGGGGAGCTCGCCTTCGCTTGAAATCTAGTGCGAGACAGGAATCACGTAACGCGGGGGTGCCGGAGAGGACCGTCGGGCTTGGGGTCGCCAGGAGATGCCATGGACGAGGGTGGAGGCCAGAGCATGTTCGTCTCCCACCATCGTTACCGTCGATGAGGAAGGACACCACCACCAACCCGCCAGACTTGCCACGCCACCACTGCCGCAAATCCCCGCCTCAGCCAACCGTGACCACACACCACCGCGGCTCGCCGCGATGTCTCGTCTCGTCTACCCGTCGCGCCACCACGAATGCCTTCCTGCTTGTCGTGCCACCGCCACGACCGACTGCCCGTCTCCATGGATTCCGGCGGAGGGGAACCGACTCACCAAGACCGCTCACGCCTCCATGGCTTCCAAGGAAGGGGAACCAGCCCACCGAGACCACCTGACCAGCTTGGGCGCTGTTGGCGAATGTTAAGTGCTAAGAATATATTCAATTAATTTCGCAAGCGCACGGATCACTATTGTAGCATTTCACCCGGGAGTAATCTAGAGTATCGTATTTCCACAGGGAAGCAGTTGAGTCAGGAATATCACGTTACCAATCATCTAATTATTACCATCTAGTCCAAATAATGGGTAAAAGGGATATGAATGAAATATGGGTATAACCTCTTCCTTCACCATGACTTCTATCCCCTCGATGCACCTCTAAAGTTGCCCCTTCCTCTTCCACATTGGACTTGTATGGTTGTTGACAATCACCACTTGAGTGGCCCCTTTCACCACAACTGTAACATGTTCTAGTCTCATGGGATTTTGTGACCACAAAAGCTAGACTAGAAGGAAGTGAAGCATGGCCTTTACCTGCCTTCAATATACTCTCCTCTCGTACCATGGCAGCTATAGCTTCTTCTAAACTTGGAAGACTTGATTAATGGTACATAGCAATACGTATTCCCTCAAATTTTGGATTTGGACCTGTATAAATTGAAGCACTCTTCTTTTCTCCACCCATTTATTCACCCATGCCACACACTCAGGGTGTGGCAACTCAATAGGTTCATAGTGATTTCGATCAAGCCATAACTACTTTAGCTCAGCAACATAATCCATTATGGATAGATCCCCTTGTTTGAGATGATAGATTCTATCATCTGTCTCTGCCAACAACATAACATTCCCTATGCCTCAGAATGTTTTTGACATGGCCTCCCATATTCCAAAAGCAGTAGCAATGGTATCCACTGATCCGGCAATTGTTAGAGACATCGAGTTTAACAGCCAAGCACATACGGAGGAATTAGTAGCATCCCAGGCTTACCATTCATCACTTTTCTTATCCTTTGACTCGGTTGCTTCTCTGTTAACAAAACTCTCAAGGTTTTTTTGCCTTCAATAAAAACAATGTTCTCCTATACCAAGCCAGATAATTTTTCATGCCTTCCAATTTGATATCAATTGGCATCAGTTCTATCCTCTGGACAGCTTCTCGATGCAGCACAACTTCCTTGTATGAAGATTGAACTTCGTCCTTATTTGTTGCAAGCAGTTCCACCAATTTCCCAACAACTTTCTCAATCCCTTGATTTTCCCCCATCGCTATGCAGTAGCTTTACTAAATTATCCTACGTCGTGAAGATCAGACAACCCCTCCATATCATTAAATTTCATCATGAAGAGCTGTGACATTTTTGCATTGCTTGTGTTGAGATAGGCAGATGGAAATTTTCTTGTAGAGTTGCAGGATCCAAATTTAAACATTGAATGAAGTCCTTGATTGAGATATCTTTTTACTTGGTAATGAAGAAAAGCCTTGCATAGAGTGGGTGTTTTTCACTAAAATGATCCATAAAAATGAGAAGTTTGTGGTAGCTTATTGTGCAGGATTGGGAGTAGGGTTCTGCCACCCCGCAGCTTATTTGTTCTTAATGAGGCCCACACAATTCCTTCTCCACAAGAATAGTGATGAAGCAAGTAGATTATAATGTTTTGGGCCTCCAAAGTTGGGATATTAACCCTACAGCTAGTGCACTTGATTTCACTATGAGGGAGAAATTTTACAATAAGCAAACAATGAATCCTTTATTCCTTCCTACAGGTTCTAGACGCGGAACTAAGTGGGTGTTCTCAAGTTTTGCCATTTGGCTTGATTCATTCAATCTCTCTTCCTTAAATAGGCCTTCACCGTTTGTCTTGTTGCTTCTTGAGGGATAATTTCTTTGGATCACTACCTCTCCGTGGAATTCCCCTTTCTTTTTTCATCCTGATTTGATTCTTTTTATCTGTTTGTGAATTATTGTTGTCCCTGTCCTTTCTCCTTTTTTTTCTAGGAATTTCTATTGTCAGGGAGTTGCAACCGTTCTCCACAAAACCGTAGGGCTGCGTCACTATTTTCTTCCTTAATGTCATTGAGACAATATGATAATGCGTCACTATCAATGGCTCCTTAAATAGTATGAATTTGGGCCGTGGTCAGGCCACTTTTCTTGGGCTCCGCTGAGTCATGCCCCATCACTTATGTTGAAAATAAGTGGATCAAATTAGTGAAACACAAGGAAAATACAACTTGTTGTGAAATTTATGAACTTGAGAAGTAGATATGTGTTCTAAACTTTGATATTTAGAATTGTAAGCCCCTCATTTTTTTTGTCATGCAAACTTGCCTCCAAAAAAACTAGACATTTGCCTCTAAGATCTAAAGAGGATCCAATCCAAAGGCATTGTTTTCTGATTTTATCAATATGCTTGATGACTGTCACTGGAACAAAAAAGGGAACACATGTAAAAGTTGGCACTTGAGAGAGGACTTAGTTTACCAAGGTAATTCTACCACCCAGAGAGAGTAAGGACGTGAAACTTGAAAGTCTTTTCTCAATCCTGGATATAAGTGGTATGTAGTCTGAACCTTTGATTGTGATGTTGATAGAGGGAGACCAAGGTAAGTGGAATGGAAAGAGCCAATTTACATCAAAAAGACTTGCCAGAAGTGTTGCTTACTCTTGTTGCAGATGTTAAACAACTTATTGTAGTTAACCACAAGTCCTATTGCAAGAACAAAATTGTTTAGATTATCATTCAGAGCCAATAGTTGTAAAGAATATGCTTTCATGAAAATTAGTATGTCATCTGCATATTGATTAATTGGGAAATCCATTTCATTGGCTAAGACAAAAGGGAGTTGTAAAACCCCTTGACAAAGTATCGAGTTTAAAATGGGTTGCATGAGATCAAATGCAATAACAAACAATAGTGGTGATAGATCCCTTCCTCGACCCCTTCTTTACAAACAATTTTTTTTACCAGGGACCCCATTTAATAAATTGCAGAAGAGGCAGACCTTAAGATGCTTTGAATCCAAGAAATCCAATGGAGCCTAAATCCTTTGTACCGTAAGATCTACATAATAGCCCAATGCTCATCAGTATCAAAAGCCCTCACAAAATCAAACTTCAGGAAAATAATTGGCTCTGCAAAATGTCTATATTTGTTGGTGCATATATATGGTTGTGTGTATGTCTTGTAATTATGCAAGATTGTAAGTACTAAAATGTAAAAGGTGTATTAGATAAAGGAAACACCAAAGAGGGGATCGATGATCGAACCGGTTCCAGAGTCTTACAATCAACAAAAGTCTAAGTGTTAACATGGTATCAGAGCTCTGGCGACGGCGAAGGCTCATAACGAGGCGACTGTGAGCTCCAGTTGATGGCGGTAGGGTTGGGGTTGAGCCTGGTAGCGGAGCAGCACAAGCAGAGACTGGGCAGCAAGGAGGAGTGCGCGGAGAAGGAGTCCGTGCCACAAGAGGCGCGTGAGGTGGCACGTTCTGAAATTTGTGGTCTAAGTTTGTGAATACAAGATGCAATCTAATAAAGGAAGAAAGTGATGACGGCTAGGAGGGCGAGAGGGGTGAATTCTATTAGGGTTTCCATTGAGCACCCACCACTTGGGCCTTGACCTGGCACACCTGAAAGGCCCGAGTTTGGGCCACTGGTTGTTGCAACAACTTGTTTCAAAGATTCCCAAGGCTTCAGGACGAACTTTGAGGTGTCGTCAGATCCGTTGGAAATCTCTCATCGTTATCTTTTTGTAAAGTCCAAGAAAGTCGCATTCTAATATTGTATGTGGCCTGAGCATCCGTTTGAAGTAGAAATGCGCATAATTGGTCGAACCTATGTGAATTGGCACTTGGGCGAGGGTGGCTTTCCTTGCTGGCCCATGTTTGATTTGAGGTCCCTCATGGATATGTTCTCCTGCCCTTCTTATCTCTTTATCAATGGGAATCCTCATCTAAGTGGGAGTCCTCGTCATGATAGGTGTAGGAATATAAACTGGAGTTGTAGTAGGAGTCGGAGTCAGAGTCGAAGTAGGACTCGTGTCTTCAGCTGATGTTGTAATCCGTGTCAACGCAGGAATCCGAGTCCGAGTAGGATTAGGAATCCAAGTCGGAGTAGGATTCGTCTCTTGCACCGATTTAGCAATCCGAATTGCAGTAGGAGTACCGAGTCTGAGTAGGATTAAGAATCTTACTTGAATTAGGACTCGCGTCTCCCGCATCTGGTGGCATTAGTAGCAGCGCCAATTCTTGTCCCATCGTGTATATTTTCTCCTTGTACCTAAAAATATTAAGCATCTCGCATCTCGACGTGGATGGTGTTGTAGCTAGGAGTGTAAACAGACTAGATATTTTCAGGATCGAACTGGCCGAATTCGGATTCGGATAGAATCGGGTCGGATTTTTTCGGATATTTTTGGATTCAGTTTCGGTATCGGATATTTAGTTTCGGATACGATATTGGATATAGGATGATCAATACCTTCGGATTGGGTAAATTTTTGGATACCCAGTCATGATATATTTCGGATATCCATTTCGGATATGTTTCGGATATCCCGTTGAGGCCCACCACCCTACAGGCAACAACCCAATTGGCCTAAGGCCTAACATGCCAACTTGTATGAATTATGTAGGTCTTTATTGATTTCTAAAATTAAATACACATGCTAGATCGTTTTGTTTACTTTGTTTTTCCTATCTATGAATGTATCTACATGCCGCTATGTTTTGAAAGTTAAAACTATTTGTTGGCATATTAATATATGCCATATGACTTGAAATTATTTGTTGTCCGGCTATGTTTCATACTTTGATAAAATATTCGTAACCGTATTCGGTTCGATTCTTATAATTCTCATTCATGTCTGACAATATCCGTATCCGAAATATCCGTAATCGGATCCGATTCCGAGAAAACATGTGGTTAAGGATATGGTTTAGCCATTATCCAATCCAATTCGGACCGTTTACACCCCTAGTTGTAGCCGTGGGGATGTCTGCATCATTTAACAACTACATTTAGAAGACTCCATTCCAGACTCTTGGACATACATTTGGCAATCACAAATTTATTCTCCAACGAGGTTTTCTACTCATCAGCAAACTCAGGTTTTTTCCTGCTATTTAGAAATGTAAAGATAAAACTATTTCTTTGGCTCCTACTGCATAATATCTGTAACACAAAAGAATTGCTGCTCAAGAAACATTTCAATATCCACAATGGTCAAAATTGTGTGCTTTGTGGCTAGAACACCTTGGGGGCTATAATTCATCTTTATTTCCATTGCCCTCCTAGCATAGCATGGATTCTCATAGGAATTAACTGGATTCAATCATTGGATTCCCATAGGTTTTCTTATCCTTCCTTTTTGGATATCTTTGCGGTGGGAGCTTGAACAAACTGAAAAATGAGGAATAATACAATTTTTCAACAAAAAAACCCTTCTCTCAATACTTTGACAGTTGTCTTCACCCAAGAACTTGTCTGACTTAGAGTAAGATTAAGTGCATCTCTGTTAGTGCCTTTTGATTCTTGGCGAAGTTCCTTTCTTTGATTTTGGGTCTATAAATATTTGTAAATAATTTTGGTAATTAATCTGTCCTCACCATGCATAGTCCTACTCTATCCCCCCCCCCCTAAAAAAGCATCTTAAACCTATCGCTCTTTGATCAGTAGGTTCTACTAACGAATCGTAACTATATTTAGGTTTGGTCGCCGAATCATAGAGAATCTGTCTCACTAAGATCTTTTGCAAAGAATAAAGTGAGCAAAGTTGTGACGTCAAACGGTAAGGTACAATACATTGTAAGCTTGCGAGATTTCCGAGAGCGGTCGAAACCCGTAGGTCCTTTGAGGGTCATCGGTCTTCAATCACTTGTTCAATCAAAATTCCTACAACGGATCTTAGCTGTGGTAAATAAAGAAGGGAATATGTCCACAAAACAAAGTCAATCATTGATTTTAAGTTAAAGTAAGGGCAGAATTTTCTCTCCTAGTTGAAGCACGCATTTTATTTAATATATAAGACATTCATTTCCTAAATTGTTTAGTAATATCCTGCCTAGTCCCAACTCCCATGAGTAGTCATCCGCTGTTCTTCCTAACCTCCCATACTCCATTTTTATAAGCCAGTCAAGATTATTTTCATTGCACTCACACAACATTGTGTGTTAGTTGTAAGAAGGTACCCTCAGTCACTAACCAAAGGAGTCTAAAAAACATGTCGATCTACACACCAAGACTGAGGATCCTAACGAAATACTCTCTCCATCCAATTTTATAATATTCAGTTTGGCTTGGCACGATCCCAAAAACTATAATTTGACTATTAATATCTATTATAATATATTGCTTATAATTAAAATTATAGCAACTGGAAAATACGTTCAAATACGAATTCATTGGTAACATTTTTTAATCACAAAACGTTACTTATCTTTTGAAAAGTTGATTAAGATCATAATGCTTAAATTTTAAAATTTGTGCGCATCTTATAAAATCGGACGGAGTGGGTATCTAGTACTCCTAATCCAACAAGCTAAAAACTAGCCTCCACTGGCACCTCATGGACCTCTCTCTTCCATTGCTCACAGATCATTTGACTTTTCTGAGATAGAAGAGTGTATGGTGAGAGTAGTGTAGACCGTGAAAGTTTTTTAGAGGACGAAGGGTGAATAGTGCTGCAGATGGAATTATATTGGAGCTGTTAAAGACGCTTATACACCAGTTACGCTGGTACCCTTTCTTATTTTAAGAAGACATATCCAGTGTAATATCTATTAGATGTTAACATGTTAACAACATATTTGAGTCATCAAATCGAGGAGAAGTGGTCTAGATCTGAAAAAGTGAAAGCCTCTTATCTCATTTAAACACTTTCACCAAAACCCTCTTGACTTTCTAAGTAAAAAAAAGGTTCCACCTTTTTAGATATGGGCTACTTCTTGTGGATCTAAGGGCTCAGATCTGTTGTTAGCATGTTAACCTCCAATGAACATTTGCACCGGATACACCACCTTTCAAGAATGCTCCAGCCTCATGTTATCTGCGAGTGGACTGTACGTAGCAATGTGCGAGTTGCGTAGTATACGTAGTAATATGCAACTTCTAAATCACGCACGTTGGTGCCACTAGACATGGTTTAGATCAAGCACATTTTGAGACATCTTCGTCGCAGTTAAGTCCGCATTAAGGATTACAAACAAACATAGTAACATGGCAGTGACAGTTGCCCTGTTTCATGCAGCCGCAACTGAACTGCTGAAATCAGGAAATATTTGCTGAGCGAAAATACAAGCTCCTGCACTACTATGCTCAAAGAACACCTCAAGAACAAAGCGGTGCATGCACTAATGCCATCAGCCCATCACAGTATCGCATTATTGAATTGCGCGTTATAACTAACTTTCAATGAATTATGATCAAAGTAAACATTTAAACATCATAAATACGTAACTACGAAAAAGGAGCGGGGCGAGGGGAAAACAAGTAAACAAGCAGCATTCATGCTCGATGTCAATAAAAATCCGTAGTACAATGTTCATGTTCATGGGGTAACTTATGCGACCCTCCTTGTCCTATCAAAACGATGCATTCTGCCAAGTCATTTCATGCATCAACATCAATCATAGGGTCACTAACTTTGGGTTTGTCTGCACCGTTGCTGTCATCTTCATCATTTGCTTGTGCATCCTTCATTTGATAATCCACCTTGAAATCATAATCTGCATCCATGTCACTCAGCACACTGAATTTGTTTGACTTGCGACGTTTCTTCTCCGCTTTTCTTTTGCGAGGATCAAGTATACCTTCAGCAGTGTATAACTTGTCATGTTGCGTGCTAGCGCTTGTCACCTTACTTTCTTCATGTTCATTTATGTCAGCCATTGTCTTGTCACAATTTTCCTGGACAGGTTCACCCTGCTTACGGTCATCCAGCTTAGTGCAACACAAGACATATTTAATTGTACAATATCACGTATCATGGATATCAAACATGATGTATTGCTGTTCCAATATGATTCCTAAAACAAAAGCACATATCACCAAGCACTTCAATACGTATCATGCTGAAGAACAAAATTTCTCAAAAATTCATGAGCTTCTTTCGTGCGCCTAAAATGACAAACAAACTTCCATAACAGGTCTACAATATAAACTATCTTCCTTGCAGAATAATAGAGAATAATCCATAAAGTAAAAGGAGTTGTAGCTATTTAACATAGAACAATTGTGATCATCTACCTAACATAGAACACAAGAAATGGCAAAAGGTGCATCTGCTATCACAATCACTAAGAAAAATAGGGCCAGTAAGAAGACTGTGATGGGTCAAGGGCTGGATCGCGTCTATGTGCGGCGCCGTGCGCAGGGTTAGTTTCAGCCAGCTTTGTAGCTGGGTTAGTTGTTGTCGGTTGTGTAGCAGCAGGTGCTGTGGGCTGTTAGTTGGGATAGAATAAGCTACAGGCTGTTAGTTGGCTCAGAGTGAGTTTAGGAGTTTGTTAGCCAAATGTGGCTGTGGTGTGCGTGAGGGGTTTTGGGAAGAATAAAGGAAAGCAGTAAGGAAGAAAATGGCATGCTTTTGATGCCGCAAAACTAATCTCAGGCGGTGGCTCCGAAAACAGCCAAACTACCCAAATCGCACGCTGCCGAGATGATCTCGTCGTCGAGCAGTTTGCGATCCGGCCAGCTGCCAGGCACCCGTGCATACGAGCAAGCTCATCCTGAGCCCGCTCATATCGAAGACATTAGGGAGTGGGAACTATAGCACAGAACAGGAACAACAGGGCCCACCAAGAAGAGAGAGAACTATGTGTAGAACTAACCAGACTACAAAAATCTTTTTTTTTTCTCGAACACGCAGGTTAGATGCGTATCATTAAAATAAGAAAAAGGGGTAAAGAACCCCGAGTACAACTAGCAGTTGAATTCAAATTCAAGGACTAAAGTGTAGAACTAACAAGACTATAAAAATCTATAGTAATGACTAATGACCCTATTTAAACTAGCAGCTGAATTCAAGGAAAGCTGGCTATAATTGTAAGGAGATTACCATCTGTTCATCGATTTCTGGCGGGGCATTAGGTGGAATCTCAATATGACGGAAATCCTCGATGGATTTTAGACCATTAATATATGAAGACTCGGCTTTGTAAATTTCATCAACATTAAATTCTTTTCCAGCTTCTGTAATAATTACTGCATCAGACTCCTCCACAGCATCCCTTTTAGGTGGCAGTGTATAATAGGGTATTTTACCTAACCACAAGAGGATCAGATGAGTCAGAAACAAAACAAATAATTACTAATTTTTTAGAAACAGCAAGTGGAAACCCTACTGAAATGTAACATTGAATAATTAGCAAAGTTTACTATATAGTACCCGCATTCCAGTCATGAAGCACAATTCTTGCAGCAGCTTCAACATCCACTATACCACCCTTTTTCAGTTTCCCACGGAGAGTGGCAATTTTCTGAAGGAAATCATCAACTGAAGAAAAGCTGGGCACCTTGTACAGAGACAGCAATGTCTCATGCGGACAAAGACTCAGAATTTCCTTTACTGAAAGCATTAAAATAATATGTGGAACAAATCATGTCACAACGTACATTCAGCTACATTATGTACTAGGAAATGATCGAAGCTAGATTAATTGCAAATATGCAAACTATCTTCACAGATGACAGAAGAGAATGCAAGAAAACTCTTACCAGGACTGACTGGATCATCCATCTTCTCAACTCTTTTGCAGTTGCGAAGGGCTACAGATACACCACTGCTGGATGATTTGAGCATCACAACACCAGGGCAATCCAACAGTTTCACCTTCTTGTCTAACTGAACTTCTTGCATTGATCTAGTAACACCAGGAGTGGAACCGACATTGACCACGCGGGATCTCTTTAGGCTGTTGATCAGGCTGCTCTTGCCAACATTAGGAAGCCCAACAATACCCACAGTAATTGCTAGTTTGAGCTGCAGGCACACCAGTAAGACGCTCTTTAGCAAAAGAAAACAGGAAAGAGAAGGCAATTCTACAAGAGCACAAGAAGCTTAAATGTAAAAACAAGAAGTAGAAGTGCACATATACGTTGCTACTGAATTGTCCTGACAAAATAGAAGGAAAACAACTATAAGGTGTCATTCCTTTAGTCTTATCTTCTTATCTTTGACTTTCCCATCTACATGTCAAAGATAAAAGAAAAAAGGTAAGATAAGATAAGGTGAAAAGAATGACACCTAAACAAGAAATTTTGGCTCAAGAAAAATTTAGGTGGCTTGTTTTTGAAAATACAGAAGATACAAGTATTTCTCCTTTGCTACATCTATCAATGTTAATGTGGTTTGCATCAAGTAGGACACAAACGCAGGAGAAGAAATGAAATAGCATGAGGATGGGTGAAGCATATAAGATTTTGTTGAATAAAGTCACAAACTTAAAATGATTATAGCTTATGTGATTATAAAGTCATAACAACAATCAAGCAGTGAGACTGCTCGAAGAAGATAGTTACATGTAAACACTAAGAGCCCCCAATAATCTAATAAAGTCAGGATCAGCTACCTCATGACTTCTGGAATAATTCTTGAGTAATTTTATCAGATTCTCAGCACCGAGACAATCACTGCTTTGTGGTATATTGTTTGATTTATCAAGCTTTGATGATTTCCATCCCAGCTTTGTTCGCTGCTCTTGGGTATTACACTTGAATGCAACAGTAGGCATTTCCTCCCTAAGATATGTAAGCCACTTCTCCACTGACTCCTTGGGAACAAGATCTAGAATCCACAAAAATGGAACTGAGATATAGGGAAACATTACACAGAACATAAGTAAACAAATAAAAAAAAAAGATGCATCATACCTATCTTGTTGAGAAGCAGCACAATCCGTTTACTGGGATCAGCCTTCCTAACCATGTTTTCCATGTCAATGCATCTAGTGCCCAGTGGGTCCCTTGCGTCAAGAACCTCAAGAATCACATCAGAAGCTTCGATAACTTTAACCAACTCCTTGTAGAACGCCCTCTCTGAATGATCTGGAGACACATTCTGCAACGTTAGTGAATAATATAACTGCATGTTGTAAGGCAAGAAAGAAATCAGCAACAGAAAAAAAAAAATCACCATTGCTTGTAGCCACTGCTAAAGAAGCACTCTCTTTTGCTGCATCCTTCTCTGCAAACTCACTACCCTGTGCAGAAGCTGCAGAGGCCAAATTAGCAATGTCATCATCCTCAAGCAATCCGAGCTTTCTCTTCCTAGCCTGAAAAAAGCCCACAACATTTGATCATTGGTTAATCAAGGAAAATATATATATATATATGTGAAACTAAGCAGGGAATATCATTACATAGATGAAATTAAATTAAGGGTAGCAACTTTGATTATTTCTTGATCCAGGTATCTAGTATGCAAGTTCATGCTCCTTAACAAAATGAATGAGTGCCGATACACTTTTGATGGAACTTCATAACGATTGCTAACACATGGATCCTAATACCAGACATGCAGCATTCAGGTCAATTCTCACTTGTTGCACCCAAAATTTCGCAAAAAAAAAAAAAACTTCACCATCCAAGAGCAATATTGGTTTTGGCGTGCAATGCAGATAAAAAAAAAATGGCCCATCATGGGCTGCTATGCACGCACACGTAATGGATGGAGCTTGTCAAAACGAAATAACAGTAATCGAGTTTCATCATGTAAACAATCAACTTAAGCAAGTATCTAAAAACTACTTACAAAAGAATAATCCTGTGCGATTCGGCAGAATAAAATTTGACAACGGATAAATTCGGCTACCAAAAAAGATTTGAAGAATCAAGCATACCAGCATGGATTTATCCCTGGATATGCCAACAAATTAGAGGGAACCCCAAGCAGGCACTCACCCTCTCCTTGCGCGCCTCCTTCTTGAGCTCGAGCTCCTGGAGCGCCTGCGCGCGGCGAGTCTCGAGCGCCTTGAGCTCCTGCTCCTTGAAGGGCCATTCGTTGGGGATCCCGGGGTCCTTCTCGACCTTCTTCTTGCGGTTCTTGCCCTCCTTCTTGGCCTCCTTGCGCTTCTTGCGGTGGTGCTCCTTCACCTTGCGCAGCACCTTGTGCTTCTGGCGCAGCGTGACGCGCTTGCTCTTGCTCTTCTTGCTCTTCTTAACCATCTCCGCGGCCGCCGACTCTCCCTCTTCCGGTTCTCGCCGCCTCCGCCGCCGCCGCCGCTAATGGGGATGTGGGGAGAGACGGCGAGGAGGAGGAGGACGCGTGTGTGCGGCGGCACGGGGATTAGGGTTTTAGGCTTTTACTTATTGCAGTTCCCGCCGCCGCCGCCGCCACTGGAGGAGAGCTGGCGACTACGATGGCAGTTTACATGGGCGTGGAGTCGCGAAGTCGTGGACACACCTATCCAAATGGATGGCCCGTGGGCCGTGGCTCCGCCTACCAGGCCCAAGCACGGCGGGGACCGGGCTTTTTTAATGTTTTATATTTCCTATTTTTCCGATATAAATAAATAAGTACCTGTTTATCGAAATTAAGTAAATATAAGCTCTTCACCCCAGCTCGAACTGCGGGAAATATAATCCGTCCTTTTATTCGGTGGGAAAATGATTTTCGTCAGACAGCAAGCTGGCCTACGGCTACAACGGATAGGAAGCCATGCACAACAAAAGCCGTCGATTGAATTAGCAAGCTTTCTTCGATCGCCACTTATTGTGGAGGGATTCGGCTAAGGCAAAAAATCATCCGGTTAAAATGACGAGATTTGGAGGTGGGGGAATCCTCATCGTTCCAACTTATGTGATTTGTCCTATATAAACCGCATGCATCGGCTTGCTTGGCACTATGGCCACTTTCTCCTCGCATCGCATGAAAGAGAGAGAGGGAGGGAGGGAGAAAGGAAGAGAGGGAGGGAGAGGAGAGAAAAAGAGGGATGGAGAGAAGGAGAGGAAGGAAGAGGATCGTCTCTTGGGACGTACTTCAAGATATATTTTTTTACAATTAATTTGTAAATTCTAAAAACACAGCAAGATAGACATGAAACCAGTAATGTAGTGAGAAATACAACTTAATTTAGGTTAGTTGAAGAATGTGTAGTTAGATGATAGGTAGAATCGTAAATATGCAGTTAGGTGACAGGTAGAGTACTATATGTTTAGTTAGGTCATAGGTAGAGTAGTAACTGTGTAAGATGTATAAAATGTTTAGTCATAACTAGTTAATATTAGTGTAATTTGTAGAGTACATCTGGGATATAGTACGTTTGTAGCGTATACATATGAGATAGATATATGTGAGTTATTTTTTTATTGTAGCGTTCAAACTTCTTTGCACAGTTGTGATATCATGATTCTTTTTAGCGCCATCTGTACAGTATAAATCATGGTTACGTTAAAATAATTTGCCACCGTTTTTCCTTGAGCAGGAGTAATGTGACACGTGTTATATTTTTTAAAAATTTACGAGGAAGGAAAGGTTTTGTATGGTGAAACGAATAAACCTGTCAAATTTTGAATCCGACACACTAGGATACCTAGGCCGCAGAGAGAACGTTCGTTGGGTTGCAAAAGTGGCTACAGCAGAGCTTTGGACTAAACTCGGAAGAACATGTGATGACAGTTAGTGTTGTGGTGAGCCATACTATGGAAGGATATTATTAAGAGTTAATGCTGATAATGTCTACACGAAATTTGAGGTGTTATGTTGAGATTGCAATTGACCGTAATTTTGCTTTAACGCTTTTTGCTCAGGGCAAAGTTGAATCAACTTGCTAGGTCAACTGGTGGAGGAGGAAATGTAAAAATGGAGGCCAGTGTTACAGAAGTGGCAGACCATGTAGAGGGGGTGGGATAACGTGAACATCATAGAGGAAGACGAGCGTATTATGTCAGACAGGGGTGGAAATGACAGTTGGGCAACACATGAGACAACGGGTGTGGCATACGAAGGAAAAAATTGAAGCAATTGTAGAACAGATGGAGGCATAGGATGGGGAGAACGAGCAAGTCCCAGAGGAAGACATGTCTAACGATGAGAGAGGTTTTGGAGATCATCCAGTACCGGCCGAGTGGAATTCATATAATTTTGAGGAGCTAACCATGCATGAAGGTACTCAAATGAGATGGTAAAACCACATTAATAAGGTGCGCATTGTATCTAGATAATGCTTTGGTTTTGTCTATCGTGAAGCATTGGTCAGTGTCTCTTACGAGAGAATTCAGGGTCGAGAAGTCCAGTAAAAGTGTGTACGATGTGAAGTGTGCGATGCTTGATTGTCCATGGTGGGTTCATGTTTCAAAAGAGAAGTGGGTGGATAGGTTTGTTCAATTGTGAAGCAACACAATTGTTATATGGGATGTGTGCAATAAAGGCATAGGAACATAAATTCAACTTTTGTAGTGGAGGTCTTGTATGCACAGATAGTGGGCAAACTTTGAGCCTGGATCGATAATTTGAGCCATCAAGGTAAAATTTCATTACAAGATTCGTTATCCATCTACTTGGAGGGCAAAATAAAAGTCTTTGGATATGAGTTTTGGGACATACGAAGCATTGTATGCCAACCTACATGCACTTTTAGAGATCATAAGCACACATAAACAGGAATTTACTTTGATATTAAGGAGTACAGAGCTTACCCGCAACACAAAACACTTACTAGAAACACAGAGCTCATGCCATGTACCAGGTGGTAAAAGTTTCATCCCCTCTTGCTACTTGTACATTTTAATTTAACGGCTTTTATCGTACGGCTCACCTTGTGACGCATCACATTTATGGCACGACCTAACGTGGGAGTGCCATTCTGATGCAAAGTCCACACTAGATCGGTTGCAAAAAGGCATTGAGATGACAATATCCTTACAGAGGATATGCGTGAAGGCGGAGCGAGCTGTACGCCTGACTTCCTATCGCATGGTTCCAGATGTCGCCCAGCACAAACCTTGGTCGCTACCCTAGGCAGCGCCACCCACCTCTAGCTCACCAGGTAACACCCTCATGGAATTGTCATTTAAATTTACACTTTTTAACACGCCGTAATGCAGGAGTATGTAGACCAACAACCTCGCAACGGAGCTAGTCGTATTTCGATGAGAAGGTTGTCCTCTCAGGGTACATTAGTCCGTACTGTGTGGCGGGGCTAGTCCATCCTCGCAGAGGCCACCACGTCAAGGTGTGTGGCCCCCGCACGTTGACCAGGCTAGCCCAACCTATTATAAGGATCGAATAGAAGAGTCTAAGTACGGAGCAAAATTAAGTTTCGAATAGATTATTTATATTAAAAAACTATTAATAATTTGATTTTACGTTAAATAAATCAATTACTCAAAATTTTAGTATTTTCCCATACTTAGATCCTTTTTATTTTTATTTTTTTGAAAAAATTTCATATTTTTTTGTGCTCTCTATAATTTTCTAAAATTATTTATCACTGATGAAACTAGGGGTAAAAAGGTTGTTTCACCTAGGCCATTAGTCTAAAATTGGCGGTAGTTGCAAAAATAAATAAAACATTGCACAGTATTGGTAGATTCAATGAGTCCGATTATACGGTGACAAATGTGATATTGCACAACTTTTCAGTGGTATAAACAAAAAAATTTCATTGTATTTTTTGCAAAGTATTATTGAGGGAAATTTTTCCACGAAGTATTGGAATCGCAATTCAACTTGTTTCTAGCCTTTTACGATAAGGACATACTACACCATCTCACTCTTGGGACTTGTTCTTCTCTACAATATTCTTCCAAACACTAATACACACTTGTTCCTTTTCTAAATGGTAGAGCTAAAAAAAATTTGAGCTGGAGGGTTCAATCCAAAATTGCGACAAATATATTTGTTAATTAATTTAATAGTAAAATAAGTTGATTTTGAAATAATTACGTTTGCACTTTGGTTTGGTTCAGCTTGTTGTCTCGATTATAAAATTACATCTAACTTATGACTAAAATGATATAGAATCAATCTACGTTAATTACGAGAAAAGCTCAAAAAATGTGACTTGGCTTGATTTCCACCCATACTTCAGGGCTAGTTCTCGTGAGTTTATTAGGCTTATCTGTCTGTTTACTTATCTTCGTTTCAATTAAAATAATTTGGTTTTTTCAATCTTTGTTATTTTTATTTCAAAGACTTGTCTAAATATTATAAAACACAAGTCAAACAAAGTAGATCAGCTCTTAAGGCTGCCTTGAAAAGCTGTTAAAGTTAAATAAATTAGATAAATCTAATAAGATAAACAGAGAAGAACCGGAGAACAGGACCCAAATAGTGCAGTACCTTTCATGGCACGGATACCCTCTCCTGACTGCACCATTTTCGTTAGCCCTAAAGTGACTAGAAATTTCAATAATGTTACAAAAGGAGGTGTTTGGTTTATGTACTAAGGATTACATAATAGCGAATTAATGATAAGTCCCATAATAATAGTAAATTTCGAACAAATGTTAATCAATAGTGCGGTACCATCCTAGTGGCAGAGGGAGCCTAAATAGAATAAAAAATATACAATTATTAAAAGAAAACCTTCTGTTAAGTGATGTTATTATTATTTGTTAAAATTACCCACAATATATACAACTGTAAATTCCTCTTCACCGCTGCTAAAAATCTTGACATTTCACCTAAGCTATTATTTTAATTATGTTTCCGTCCACCAAGGATTCCATTCAATTTATCCGACAATTTCCCTGATTTTATGAAGAGACACCTTATTTTTATTAGTTCTTCCTAGTCCAAGCCAGACATGGTGCCTTGTAGGACAAAAGAGTTTTTTGTGCTAACAAAACTTTTCTGGCATTAGCACCGAAGAAAATTGATAATTTGTCACTCGCAAGTAGACTTCATGTTTTTGCTATCCTCAAAAATGCATTTTTTAAAAATGTCACTCCCAAGCGTTAGTGTTAGTGTTAATCATTGACTGTTTGTGTTACTCCCATGTTTTTGCCCGAGAGAAGCCCGAAGTGGCTATAATCATTGACTGTTAGTGTTAATTACATGCTTTGTTGGATGATTCTACCGCAACACCACGGTTAATGCTGCTCCAACTTCCAAAGCAGTGCATGCATGCTGAAAAAGAAACGAGGCCATGAGTGCATGCATGCTCTGAACAAGAAACGAGGCCATGACTTAGTCGTTGTAGCCAGCATTGATCGGCCTTGCTAGCTAGCACTTAAGCTACGCATGTAACGCATACAGCAATTTCGAAGCGCCGGAGAGATGCTGGCCGAAGCGTTGGTCGGCTGCTGGCACGAGGCGTTGGTCGGCTGCTGGCCGAAAATCGCTGCAGTGCAGGAGAGCTGGGCCGGGCTCGTGCCGGCATGGCCCGACGAAGGCACGACGTGCTTTTGGGCCGTGCCGGGCCTTGCATTTGGCTCCTCGTGCCAGCCCAGCCCGGCACGACGAGGTGGCCGTGCCTTGCCGGCCCAAGTCATGGCGGCCCGAGGCACGACGGGTCCGTGCTGTGCCGGCCCCGCACGGCCCAAGTCCCAGCACTAAGCTCATATGACTCCGGAGGCGAGAATGCTGAGGTTTTTCTATTAGAAGGGGCTTCTGTTGCAGGTGGAGCTAGTAAGCGTATTTTTGCAGGGTCGGCGTCATCTGTTGCAAAAGACGGCGAGTTGAAGGACTCGTCGGGCGGCCTGCTGTAGCCTGCAAAAGAAGAAAGCAACCAGAGTCCGGGTGCACGGGTTCGCGTAAGACGCCGAAATGACTTCAAGGTGGAGAGACCATATTTTTCATGGTGAAGTTTGTTAGGTATTATGTCGAATATGTGTACGAGTAGATTACGTGGATTCTGTGTTGTAATTGGTAGAGTTGGTTAGTGTTAGAGTCGGACTCTATCTAGGCCTCTACTCTATAAAGGGAGGCAGCCCTGGTGTAATCAAGAGGAGGTCAGCGGCCGGCATGTGGTCGTGACCTGGTTAGCTGGTTAGCCGGTGTGCTGCGGTATTATGGATTGGGGAGGAGTGTCCATAATCAGAGCCCCGCAAATGTAGGCGAAGGCCGAACTGCGTTAACAAACATCGTGTCTCCTGGTGTCGTTCATGATCTTGCATCGGCGCATATCCCAACAAGTATTTGTTGGAGCCCGCTGCGATCTTGCCATCTCATGGCCCGTCAGCGATCCGGCTCCCCCCGAGACCAACACCTGGTCTCGGGCCCAGGTCCCCACATCTATTGGCCCAACTGGAAGCACAACCTAGGTCCTGACCCAACTCAGCCCAAAAGACTAGCCTGGTGGGAGAGGGGTGCCTCCACCTTTTTAAGTTGTGCTCCCTCATCACCAATAACCGATGTGGGACTAAACCCAACAATCTCCCCCATCACACATCGGATCATCTGTCCTACACCGTGCGATCTCATGGAGACGTTCCGGGTTACCGACCATGGCTCTAATACCATTTGTTGGAGCCCGCTGCGATCTTGTCATCTCTGGTCTCGGACTTAGGTCTCCACATCTATTGGCCCAAATGGAAGCACAACCCAGGTCCTGGTCCAACTCAGCCCAAAAGACTAGCCTGGTGAGAGAGGGGTGCCTCCACCTTTTTAAGTTGTGCTCCCTCATCACCAATAACCAATGTGGTACTAAACCCAACAGTTTTCAAGAATTCCATTAGGCCAAAAAAATTTAGTTGCGAAGAGACGAGCTTGATGAATCACAGTTCTGGAGGCTCTCACCACCAACCACAGAGCACATGAAAATCGGGCCATCAAGTAGGTAGGCCAAAAATCAGCCCAAATCCACAGCAAATTCAATGACACATTAGAATTGAAGAAAATTGAAAAAAAGGAAAAACAAGGATGCAGTAGCAGCTCGATCTCGTAGATATTAGGAGAAGAGAACAACATAGTGATGTACTGACAAGGACGAGAAGAGGAGGGGTGGCGCCAGTCATCGGAGCCGCCCTCTACGAAAGCCTCCGTTGGTAGATTCATCCTCAGCGAAGTGACTGTCGTTGGGTCCGGGTTCCCCGAAGCCCACCACCATCGCGCTGTTGCAGGCACTTCGGAGGCGGCGGCGAGAGCTGCGGTGGCTGTGAGAGGAGGAGACGGGGTCAAGCGGCGATGAAGGAGCAGGAGGATGGTAACGAGAAGAAGTGTTGCGCACTGCTTCTTTGAGGTCTAGGACCACCACCACGCGCGCCACTTGATAGAGCCCGAGAGAGGAGGGGAGGGAGGAGGTGGCGTGAGGGAGAGGCGAGGCAAAGAGGGAGGTGGCGCGGGCCGCGGGGCAGGGGGCTTGTGCGAGAGGCCAGGGCTTCGAGGGCAAAGATGAACAGTTTTTTTTTTTTTTGCAATTTCGTCTGAGTCTGGTTAGTGGACTACGGTTTGATTCACCTGAAACCGAAGGGTTTTTATGGTAATTTTGGTGAAGTGACGGACGAAGAAAAAGAAGAAACTCACCTCTCTTTATTAGGTATAGATATATTACAACTTTGGAAACACACCATACTATTTTGACCCTATTGTATTAACTGTCTTCTTATTCCCACTTGCCATTTCCAGATCCGTGATAGTCTTTTGGAGGTCCCCTTGAAGTCACGCCTTTGCGAATTGGACTTCTTGGTATCCTCTTTATGTAGGAATATTTTTGAATGCTTGGTTTGATGAAGTGAACTTCAACCTTGCACCAAGGCCAGATCTTTGTATGCTTTTATGGTGTGCTAATTTTTTTTGTTTGTATGGGTTTTGTAAGTAGATTATGTTTCCATCTTCCCAAACAAAAAATGAAGCTTTGTATGATCGGACATGTATGAATTGTATCATGATGTATGATCAAATTTATTTGTTAATTGATGAGTTTTTGTAATCATAATGAATTTTTATACATGAATTATTATAGTGCTATCCTACTCGGCTATGTAATGAGGGCTATTTGGGCGATCCCTACCTGTTATTTGTTTTCATAAAAGGATCACAACAAGAAATATGTTGTTTCACATGAAAATAATGATTCAGTGTCATTCATGAGCATATGTATAAATTGGTGGTTCATTTGGGTGATCCTTTTGGATATGATTGCAGCCTTGGTCTTTGAAGAGTTATCTCTAATTTTGAGTGTTAGCTGACGCACAAGCATTTCCAGTGACTTAAGATAGGAATGATTACAATGTGCATGTATGCAACAACTTGTGATTTCTACATATTTTTAGTAAAAGAAAAAAATTGGGCATGACTATGTAAACCTAAGCAAGCCTGTGTTATGATCATGCCCATCGTGGATATGACCGACAATACGTCAAAGATTTTTCTCAAGGTTTTCATCAATTACTTCCTCAGTATGGTCATCGCCGAGCTTTTCCTAAACATAGTCATTAACAAGCTTTTCATTGACTACTCCTTCGATCATTACATATACAACTAGTTGGCAACACTTTATGATGTCCTCTATTATATCTATACTTACTACAACATTTACAGTTGTTTGGTTTCGTTTACCACCACCTTGGTCAGGTTGTACATGAAGACATCAATCTTGTCGTACATGCAGGCGGCAAGCTTTTCATCTACCGCCTTGGTCACCTTCGCTACATGAGGACATACTCAAGAAAGGTGTTGCTTAATTCCTTTGCTTGATGTCCTTGGACCCATCTACTCATGTCACCTAAGAGTTAGCCTGAGATCAAGCCCAATTCATCCACGAGCTTAGTTCGGCCACATGCAACAATCCATCTTCATCCAATCATAGCTAGGTCATATGAAGTCTGTTTTTGTCATTCTTGGTATCCACGAACAAGCCCATAACAGGTACTTTCTGATGGATCTAGTCCCATGGCCAAATTTCTTAGGAATCAACATGAATCACAAAACAAAATGACAAACAAAATCTGCCGAGTGCGACGCTATCTCCACTTGGGCCCATAAGCCTTGTACGACCTAGGGTTTATCGTCCAACCCCATGGCCACCCCCTCGTAGTTCTCTAACCTTTATATAAACTCCAACTAGTTTATCTTCATTGTGTTTTTCGTAAATTAATTTTTCGTTGTCATTTCACCGTTTATCGGTTTGTGTAACCCCAACTTGTGTGCTTCATTGGTAATTGGTAATTTTATATTGTATCTACCGTGTTGTTACTTGTGTCTCAATTCATATGTAGGAATAAGCCTTCTGGGTATGGTCAACTGCGCCTTGGCATGATTGATAACCAAGGTTTTAATCTATCTTTGATTGGAAGAGCGGATTGTCTACGCCAAGATCTCCTCAAATCGATTAACCTTTACGTGTGGCAAGATCGGACATCCATTTCTCATCGCCTTGGCATGACTGTAAACACATGCCATCAAATCGATGGCCAATATCAGTATTGATGCTTTAACAGATACTAGCAATATTTTTGTCTTTTGGATGTGCATGGCAGTAAAGGCCATTTAAGGCCTTGTACATTTCAGCTTAGTGTAGCGTAGCGTTTCAGCAAAATTTAAGTTTTTTTTATATAGCCTATTTAGTGTAATAATTTGTAATGATTTTTCGTAGGTTTTTAGTAGTTCTCATAAGATCCTAAAACTATTTTTAATTTTTTTATAATATTTAAACCACTTTTTAAATACTCTCAAATTTTATTGAGGGTTTAGGCCTAAATTTTGTACAAGGCCTAAATTTTGTATGACAGTACTTACGCAACTCAGATATATACTTACATACACTCAGCTCAGCCTCAAGCTCAGTTTTCCGTTTCTGACTGATTGGAAGCACTGTTCTCTATAAATCGATGTGTATTATCTGAAAATGGAGGTTCAGTAATCTTCAATACTTTAGTTCACTTCAGTTGACATGAATAGCTACCGTTTGTAGTTTGTTCCAAATCCAGCTCATTTTAGTTTACTTCACAAGAAATGTTTTGGTTCTATTCTCATCAGTTCAAAGAAATGCTTCAGTATTACAGTTTCCTGTTTCAGTGATAAATCTAAAGTGCAATTCACTTTATGTATGATTCGGTCTTGTATTAAAAATATGTTGGCTTTGCTACATGAAACAACATTCTAATTCACTGCATACAGCTTGTTGTCGGAGTCAAATGAAATGCTACAGGAGGCTTTTATTTACCTTGGTTCCGTTCAAACTGAAACTGACAAAAGACTGTCAAGATTTTTGCCATCAGGCGAAGCTCTGAAGCCAAGGGGTTGAAAAACATTGTAGCAGCATCAGCATAAAGAGACATCATGAGGCTTAAAGGCTGACAGTTGATTAGCTCAAGGATACCATTCTGAACGGCCAGTTGAAGATGCGTTGAATAGGGTCAATGGCTAAGACAAAGAGCATGGTGGAGATGGGGTCTCCTTGTCTTACCCCCCTCGCGTGGTAAATAGGGTCACACGGGACCCCGTTGAGAATGACCGAGGAGGTTGAGGTCCCAAGCAAGGTGGAGATCCAATTGCGCCAACGTAGACCGAAGCCTAACACTAGAACCTCCAGTAAATACCCTAGTGAATCGAGTCAAAAGCCTTAGCGAACTTCAATTTAAGGAAAATGGTGGGGTCTTCCTCTTCTTGAGCTCTCTGATAATGTTCTGAACATAGAAAAAAGTTGTCACGCCATGGCATCGTAGAGCTACCCAGTGCTGGGGGTATCTCCATCCCAAAGAGCTAGGTGGCTTGGACATCGCGGATCTTAAAAGGTTTAGTCGCGCGCTACGTCTGAGATGGCTTTGGCAAGAATGGAGACACCAAGGAAAGGTTTGGATCGACACTCTGACCCCTTATGATGCGACTGATAGCAACCTGTTTCGGGCTGCCACGAAACTGGATGTGAAAGATGCCATTTCGACAAACTTCTGGAATGACAACTGGCTTCAGGGGATGGCTCCTCGCTTTTTAGCTCCAAATTTATTTGCCATTGTCAAACACAAGAATCAAAACGTCGCGAGTCAACTCCACAACGATTTGTGTATCTCCTCCGTCAGCCATCTCCAAACCCCTTGTCAGCTCCAAGATTTTCTTAAGCTTTGTCCTTTAATCCAACAAACTGCAATTCTTAGGAAGCACACGTTGGGGTTTCCACAAGCACATCTGGAAGGCTGATATGGAAAATAAATGTCGCTTCTTTGCCTGGTCTCTAGCCCATGGAAAAATCAACACAGGTAAGGTTCTTACCAAGAAGGGTTGGCCTCATAACCCCATATGTTGCCTTTGTCAGGCCGATCTGGAAATGACAATCCACCTCACCTCATCGTGTTCTCAAACAACATCTGACTTCAGGTGCTAGCGACCCATTTCGCCCTCATTCGTCCTCTAGAAAGAAACCTCACTACTTGGTGGCTAGAAAATCATCAAGGGCTTAGCTCCTCGGATCGTAAGGCCTTTGGCGGATTGATGATCACAACCATTTGGAACATTTGAAAGGAGCGCAATAGTCGTATTTTCAATGGGGAGCTTCTCCCCATTTCTATGGTGCTCTCACTCATTAGGGAGGAAATCCTTTGTTGGGGCCTTTCGGCCCACCTTGTAATTATGGAGTAATCTTGCTAGCATCGTCCTTTTCTAAATATTTTTTCCCTTCTTAATAAAATGGAAAAGCGTCTGCCCCTTTTTGATCAAAAATATATTACATATACAGAATTAAAAATTATAATAGTAGATTCATAGTGCACAAGCTCCCTCGTGCATCCTAGGCCCTCGATAGTGTAGCTCTTGTGACAGTTTTAGGAGACGAGAGTGTTCCCTGTACTGCCACTGGTCTTTCACATGGGCCGTTAGATGGCAGACCTCATGCCCTGTTCGCTCTTGATCCTTTTCTGCCGCTTAGGCATGCACATTGCTAGCCTCAAAACCATAACGGTAGGTGGTCCCAAGTCCCAACACATTAGCAATTAGGTTTAGTAAAGTATAACCGAGATGAATATAGGGTTTTATTTAGAGGAAAATAGGGCTGAGGTTAAAATGTAAATAATGCTACAATGAACTTGGCCTTTTAAGTTCTTTCACTTACGCTATTAGAGCATCTCTACCAGGTTTTATGAAACGTTTTCATAAAATACTATTGCGGATAGCCTCAGTCTCTCTACCCATCCTGCAAAGTTTTATCTCAATCTCTAAATTTAGACACTCCCTCCAAAGCTAGAGAATCTCTATATCTTTTCGGAGATAGAGACTTTGTTAGAGATGACAGAAATATAGGGAACAAATAGTGATGTAGAAAAGGGATATAGAGAACAAAATATAAAGATCCTGCTAGCAATGCTCTAGATGTCAGATCTCAAGCTTTACTCACGTCTTGGTTCAAGTGGAAATGCACGCAGTGGCTAGACCATTCGACATTGAAGGGATGGGATACGATTCCTTCTCGAAGCTGGTTCGTTTTATTTATGTTATTTTTAAAAACTTTTAGAGGTAACTTCATGATTTTAAAAAATATATAGTCGTTTTAAATATGCACTTAGTTTAAACATTAGCCAAAAGGGTAGCGAATAATTAATTCACCAATAATAGCTTTGACCCTACCCAAAAATTGAGATATTGTGATAAGAGCGGTAGACCAAACAAGAACTTGATGTAAAAAATAAAACAAATAAAAAATATTAAAAATCCAAAGCGATAGTCCATTTTGTCGAAGATCTTGCACTTATTTCGACCCTATATTTACAAGGGAAAAGTGCCAATTTGGTCCCTCAACTTTCGTGTTTGCGGCAAATTTATCCCTAAGATCCAAAACTACTCCTGATGCATCCCTGACCTTACAAAACCATGCTACTTTGGTCCTTTGACTGGTCAAACCCGTGTTTTGAGTCGTTTTGGTTGATGTGAAAGCTGAGCTAGCTTGTTTTCGACATGTGGACCATCACTTCGTCGATGACATGGATACGCATAGGATGGCCGATATGGCCACTCCATTTCCTTTTCCATGTTTCTTTTTCTATTCTTGCGCTTTCTCACTCTTCTCTCTCTTTCATCTCTTTGACTATCTGATCAAATTGACCAAGACCGCCCACTCCTCTCCTAATGTTCCCTAGCCGTCTTCTTCTGTCCTCTCCCAGCACTAGAGATCGATCGCCTTCTCCCAGCACCATCGTAGAAGGCGGCTACGGTGGTAGCGACTTGCGTGGGAGGAGGCAGCAGCACCTACATAGGGAGAGGTTGAGGTGACGAAGGGGTCCACATGGGAGGATGCAGTGATAGTCGCCTGTACGAGAGAAGGTGGTGGCGGCCTGTGCGAGCGAAGGCAACGGTGGCCCACGGCGGATGGGGCAAAGGTGGCAATGTCATTGAGCGACAGCGTTCGTGGTGATGGAGGAGGGAAGGGCTAGGAGATGATGGTAAGGATGGCAGAAATACCCATGGGTCCGGGTACCCGTGGGGACCCAACCCGATGGTTCTGGGTTTGATTCCAAGAATGGGCCCATGGGTATGAAAGTTCGGGTCTGGGTCTGGGTCCAACTTTAGACCCATGGGTACCGAGACTCAAACCCGAACTGTAGCACTGATATGTGGGTCTAATTAAATTTGTGTGTTGTGGAGGAGCTTATATTTGTGTTAGTTTATATTTGATTATTTGTGTTGCTTTCAATTTGATGGCTAATTATTTTTTATGCTTATATGCTCTTGAAATGGTACTAATTGCCATGTATGTGATATAGTTGTAATGTATATTTATTGCTGATTATAAAATGGTATTTGGCTTTTTATAATTTTTTGGGTCTATGTCCGAGTATAGGTCTGACTTTGGACTCATTACAGTTTTTTGGTCTGGGTCTGGGTCTAGGTCCATAAAGGCTGGACCCAAAGGACCCAGATCTATTGCCATCCCTAGATGGTGGCAGCTATATAACACAAAGGGGAGAGAGAAAGTTAAGAGAGAGGGGATGAGGAGAGAATGGCTCGTGTGGTCTAGTAAAAATTTCTCAATTTAAATTAAATATCCACTTGTGTGGCCCATGTCAACATCCACATGTGTAAAATAAGCTATATGGGTGTCAAGTGAGCCAAAAACTATTCTCAAAAGCAAGCTTGACTGGTTAAGAAACCAAAGTGGCATGGTCTTGTAAGGTCAAGGATGCATTGAGCCTGGTTTTTACCTTATTGACAAACTTAACGCAAACGTAAAAATTGAGAAAGCAAATCTGTACCTTTTCCATTTACAAAGCCAAGAGATGATTATGAGGGGTTGCAGACCGCTTATCACCCTAGCACGGCACTAAAACGCATGTTGTGTTAGGCCAGGCCAGGCCAGGCCAGAAGACTTCAACTTGGACACAAAAAATGGAATTGAAGGCAGCAAAATAAGTTTGTTGAAACTGGTCTGGTTCATTCAGGTTAATTTTAAGATGCATAATGAATTCATGACAATAAAAAACTACACAAAAATCAAATAATTTTTCTTTTCAGTTGTACTTCCGAATCAGGTTTCGCACTGATTCAGATTTAAATCTTCTCGGGCCTTTGATCTTTGAATTTAAATCTAAAGTTGTTTGACGGTAACTCGTGCTTGAGTCCCTTGAACCAGTCAAATTTCAAGTTTGCAAAAGTTTTTAAGACGGCCCTTGGGACATTACACGATTGATCACCGGATTATAGTTATCAGATACCCGCTACTATTGAAACATACAAATTTAAGCTTAGCACAAAACGGGCACCGAAGCCTTGGCATGAGGAAAGATGGCACGGTTTTTGCTGTCTTCAGCGTCCATGTCTGCTGAGTCAGTGGGTGCCCCGGGATAAGAAAGAGTCAGGAACTGAAGCTGGATCCAGCTCGTAGAAGCCATGGAGTTTGCCATCTTTTTCTTTCGTCAGACGGAAAGAAGGTATCCGGTGAGAAAACCTTATATTCTCTTTTGTAGGGATCTCCAGAATACCCTTTCCATCGTCAGGCCTGAACACAACTGTGTAACCATCTACTTGAGTCAGAAATAAGACCTTTGTGCTAGCTTCAGTGCGCTCAGTAATCTCACCAATGGCATATTCACAGGCATCATTCCTAGAAGGAACCCAGCTAGGTGCCCAGTTACTGTAGATAGCCCAGATTTCCCCTACTTGCGGGTGAATTTTAAAGCATCGTTTCCAACCAACCTGACAAGTTTCTACTAAGTGAGAAAATGCATCATTGTTGTCATACTTCACCCTCCAGTTATGGATTTTAAATGCCCCACAGCTCACAGGTACATTCTGCTCCAACCACAGCTTCTCCTGCTCCAGTTCAGCACACGCTTCAAGCCATGTCAAGTGCACTCCGAACGGTTCTACATCAACTTTAGTCACCCAACCGTAGTACTTGGGGAATTTATCCATATCACTGTAAAGGGCCCATATCTGGCCACGTTTGAACTTATCATATGACCGCCCTTCTTCAAAGTTAAAAAATTCTGTGTCTGGATACGTAGAAATACCAGGGGAAGGGCAAACTTGCTTGGAGGAATAACTGAACTCATTACCATGATGGGCACTCTGTTGCTGACTTAGGTTTCTTTCAATGGGGTGATCTTTCTGTTTTCCTCCTGGACCTGGTGTACTAACACTAGTGATGTGAACAAACCCAGTGTTGATTGACTTGTCAATAGGCATGTAAGAATCAAGAGTAACAGATGGAAAATCTACATCGAGGTCACTAGGAAGTGATGCAGCATCCAGCTCAAGAAATCCACCAGGAACACCTGCCTTCTCATTCCCAGTTGTTCTAAAAAAAGGTATACTATGTGAGAATCGAAGTAGTTCACCTGATGGTATATGAAACGATGATTCACCCTTTACTTTTGCAAACAGACTCACAAATGGTTTAATCTTGATCAAGGGGGCAACAGCAACACCAGCTTCCATTGTGAAATCTGATAGGACTTCCACAACTTCATACTTATATGTTCTATGGTTATCTGCATCTGAGCTCCATTGCATACTCCAATCCTTAAAAAGAGCCCATACCTCGCCTTTCATGGGGTATATTTTATATGAGCTCCTTTTTCTGCCTTTTTCCCATGAAATGATGTGAGAAAACATGCGTGCACCTTGTGATAGCTCTGTTTTCCCTAAGACAAAGCTTCCACAAGACACAGGCAATTCTTCGTCAGTCCATTTGTCCTCTTCCCCATTCATTGCTTCATGCTCTAGCCAAGTGAACTGAACTGTGAAATTGGTAGCATCAATATGTCTTATTCGAGCATAATACCGTGGCATGCCATCGCAATCATCATAGAGTGCCCAGATCTGATCAACCGCAAACCGACTGACATCCCTGTACCTATCAAAGTCAAAAAATTCTGGATCAGGGTAGGAAAAGCTTCCAGAATTGCAAGGTTTTTTTTCCGCAGCTGTGTCACAAGTAACTTCTTTCTTGTTGCTTTCCTGATTGCCTCCGTCGGTAGCGTTTCCTTCCTCTTGGTTGTGTGCTTTGCTAGAAGCATGAGGTTCAACAGTTTGTCCGCCAGCAAGAGAGACATTGTCATCAAGCTTTTGCTTAATACTCGAACCAGCATTTGACAACCAATCTTCTATTGACCGCCTCTTTTTCCTAGAGGAAGTCATGATGTTGCTAGGATTGGCATTTTCCTTTCTCTTAACTGATCTCCGTGGACTGTTTAACCCTCTAGCACCTGGCTCTGCAGATGCATCTACACTACTACCATGGTTTTGCCTATCAGCAACATCTGGATCAGTAGGCTTAGATGTCATCCCCCCACCTGAATTATCATCTGTATTTGGTGCAGAAGATTTAGACAGATTCCCATTTGAAACTTGAAAACCCCCTTCTCCAACTGTCTCGGTGTGGTTAACAGTATCCTGACGACCCACACTTGCACTGCTTTTCATGTGTTCACCATGTAGTGGTCCATTCACCCAGGGATTCTTATCTCTGTTTGCCCCAGAAGAAACCTTTGTAGAACACTGCTGTTGACTGGGAATACCACTCCACTGTCCAGCACCATTGATTATTTTGTCTGAAGAAGGCACATCCTTTTCATTTAACCTGCATGCAACAAACTCTTTACTGCAGTTATGACAATAGATGCGGCGATTTAGTATGCTCCAGTAGTACTGATATTTTGTTTGACAGTTCAAGCACATTGTCCAAAATGAACTTCCAGCAGTGGGTGGTGGTGCTGATGGCCCATGGTCTGCCACACTACTATTGGCATCAGTTTTTTTCTTTATCGGTACTGTAGCTCTCTTTGGTAATGTTGCCTTTGTTGTTACTGTAGCCTGCATTGGCTTTGTACCATGCTTAGGCTGCATAGCCTGTTTTGGTGCAATTCTTGAAGCAGCCTTCCATTTGACGTCATATGCACATCGTTTTGTTCGGTCAGACAATGTTGAGTTAGCTTCTGTAACTAATTTAAAAGCAGCTTCAGCACCAGCGAAACTGTTTTTATCAGGGTGAAGTGAAAGGGCAAGCTTGCGGTATTGCTTTTTTATGGTTATCTCATCTGCCGTCACCTCTACTTGGAGAATCTTGTAAAGGTCCAACGATCCATTTATTTTTGCTTCTGCGGCACAATGTACTTCACAGACAGTTAAAAGCTGAGATATGTTCTCAAGCTCTGGAAAAATCCTTTGAGCTTTAAGCGCAATCCTTTTCGCACCATCAAAGTCTCTGTTTTTCAACTTCATTAAAGCAATCCCCATCGCCTTCAAGGCCTCTTCTCTGTTGCACTCCATCAAAGTGCTTACCAAATTGGTTCTGGAAAGCAGAATCCTCCAAAAAGAATAATAAAAAGTGACAAAGGTATGTAACCTTCTCAGGCCCTTTTCCAGACAATCTCAAACACAAAGAGAACCTCTACTAAGCCAGATCCTGCAAGTTTGAGAAAGAATAAATAACAGAAACATATACGATAATATATAACAAAATATGAATGAACTTATGGAATCCATGGTGAAAAATGGTTTCGTTAGGAAACAATAGACCATAAAGGTCAGATTAACAAAGCTTTGCAAGAAATACCTTTCCACAACAGTAATCACTTGTGTATAACTGGTCTATTTTTTCCCAATTGCTGATATAAAATTAGCAAGAAATAACAAGTTGAATGATGTAATAAAGTCAGCAATCATGATTATTTATTGCCTTTGTGTAACTAAGTATCACTGATAATTTATAGAATCATATCTCCCTCCTGATCTTAGTATATGTTTCACACGAGCAGTAACAGCCTCCACTATAAGTAGCAGAATGATGATTACATCCAAGACCACCTATCATGATGTACATTCATACAATGATACATACCATCCTGATCCCTGATGGAAATATTTGTTTGACAGAAGAGACAACTGCCAACCTATGTTGAAAAACAGTTAAATATGCAGCTATGCAGTGGCAGCAGGTGCCCTGCAATGCTTTTTTCTTTCGCACAAGGGGAAAACCCCACTTCCATTCCATATAAGAAACGAAAGCAAACAGTTTATGACCATCTAGAATGGTCCCAACTTAAAAGCAGTATGGAAGAGAAAGAAGAAGCTCCACCTTCCAGGCTCCACTCCGAAATAAAACAAAAAACAGGACGGGCAAGACTAGATTGACTACAGGAACTAGAGTTTCCAACCAAGATTCTAGAAAAAGCAGGAAGCCAAACAACCACACTTTTTTCAAAACATATATGCTGACCCAAAATGAATCATTTCCATTTTCAGCCGTGTGTATTTCTTGATATTTTTATGAAAGTAGCACATGACAGAACTCAATTGTCTATTTACATGTTTTGCTTATATAGTTTATTTTACACATACAAATCAGTGTTTTCAAACTATCAAACCATGTACACTAGGTGCAAAAGTAGCGAGAAAGAGAGTGTAAATCATACTGGAAATCCCTAAACCTGCACAGGCAGATCCATAAACTTGCACGGTTAGTTCAAGTAGGTCCATGAACTGCAGGGATGCATATTTGCACCCCCAAACTAATACAAGTGTTTGCCACAGGTCCAAAGAAGGCCATGCAGCACTGGACAATGAATGGCAACTATGTGTCTTTTTTCCAGCTGACTTTTCCATTCCTCCTTCCTCTTCTCCGCATGTTAATTCTATACTCTCCTGCTAATCTCTGTTCTGCTCTCTCTTCACTCATTGCCACCCCAATATGGCTGCCTCAATCGCAAAACTCAGAACCAACAGAGGTGATGCTATGTGCTATTGTTCATACTACATTCATTCGATATTAGTCTACCTACTATTAATAGTAGCATTGTAGAGAGGCTTTGAGGGTTTCTCACCTTCCACCGCCAGTATTAATAGTTTCCTTGCTAGTTTTTCCTACTCACATGCAGGGATAAACCTTCTTAGCTAGGACAACCCATCTTGGCATGGTTCATAACCAACAGAGTAGTGGTGTAGGGATTACTAGGTTCAAAATTACTTCTGATCGGAAACACGTTGAGATCCCCTCCAATTGACTTACTTGTACCTATTGGAAGACCGGACCTGTCCCCATCACTTGGGTACTCATCACTTAATATTACCCATCTTGACATCTTCCATGTTCATGTCCTGAGCATGTTAATGTCCACTCCCACTCAAATTCGCAACATACATCCCCAAATTGTGGCAGTAATATGTGCACACAAAACAGTGCATGCCGATGGTGCTAAGGATTTGAATTTCAGAAACAGTGCAAGAATATCTAGCACAATAGCACAGATAGATAGAGGTGCTTGGAGCTAAGAAGAAGTGTGCACTATTGCAACCTTGAGATGGACAAGATACTCAAAAGGTAGGAAAACTACTTGACTCTAGGTGGCATGGACCATGTGATCGATAATGTTTATCAAGTTAAATGGAAGTGGCAAGGACCATAACAAGAGGATCAGGCATGCAATGGAAGTAGGATAATTAGTCATCCTTATCTTAATCCATTTGTTATTTCCTTTCATTTATCTATTTAGTTCCTGCAGATTGTAATGCCATTTAAGCCAGAGATTTATAAGAAAAAGTTAGTGAATTCTGCCACAAGTTAACTTAGGCAGTGCGTTCTAATCAACAAGACCAGCACACTGTTGTTCAGCATTTATCACTGTCAGCGATCGCCCAGACACATTTCATCCACTGCAAAGTCTAGCTTGGAACGTGGTAGTACAACTTAAACCAAAAACATTGGTATCCAAGCCAACCGATTCCGAGGATATGGTGCACTCATGGAAGGACATGGAAAATTTTTTCTCAGTTGTTGACAAGTCCATGAGTGAGATGGAAGCCTCCCTCAAAGATCATCAAATGCAAAACCTCCCACTAATGATAGGCCAAAACACAGATGATGACATGTGCGGCAACTATGAAGTGAGTGCCAGGCCTTCGCAATGCGCAACCCCTAGGCTAACAACAGCGATCCGGGTGGGCACCACGACCACAATGTCTCAAACTTGTTATGATGGCATCGATGTAAATGATATTTCCATTTGCCCCATATACGGGAAGGAACTAGGTGGAGATGCTCAGACTGCATCTAAGGCACTTCATTCGGACGCCTAGTGTAAGCCCTTTGGGTGACCTCATGAATCTAAGTCAGGGCATTACGCAAGTAGACAAGTATGCTCGGCAGCTCTAGTGGCTACTCACATGTGTGCCCTCAATGCAACCACAAGGCAAGGTGGAGATGTCATAGTTGGGCTATTAGAAACATTGGCTACGAACGCCTGATATGACCAATCTAAGGACTTGATTGAAGTAATCGAGTTGGAAGCCTGGAATGGGTAGTAGAGGAACAAACGGACTCATGGGTATTCGAAGCATCAACATATCAGGTGTTGTAGAAGCGCAACACCCATCCCCTATGAATGAGTAGCATGCTTGCGAAGGAAGGCATGCAAATGAAAGCCTACCAGGAGGACCGCGAGGGAGATGAGAAGAAAGGCATGCGAAGGAGACTTGTGAAAGCCGGATCGCGGAGAAAAGCATTAAGTTCCACCTAGAGGCAGAGCAACCCCGACAAAGTATTGGACTTTATGTGGGACCGATATAGCCTTGAGAGACATCAAGTACGATGGGGGCCGCTCAGTGCCAAGATAGGCTCCCGCAAATAGCTAGCTTGCAAGTTGCAACCACCCTATCCTAGTAAGATACTCGTCATATCCTTGCTTTAGACATAACCGATGAGGGCACCAATGACAATTGTCTAGGGTAAACCCGCATTTTTACCCTTCTACCCCTTGGTGCTAGGGCGGTTGAGGGGCCAAGAAGTCTTTTCCTGTAAAAAGACCTATACACCCTTGCTTTATCTACCCTGCTGAGGGTAGCAATGTAAAAGAACTTATCCCAATATATAAGGGATGAGACGTTGTAACCCACGGGGGATCAAATAATACCAAGAGGCTAAGACATAAGTCGATAAGATCATAAGACTAAGGCCTTGTTTGTTTGAGCTTCTAGCCAGCTTCTACCCCGCAGGAGCCAGAAGCCAAAACAAACAAACAGCTTTTGCAACCCCCTTCCAAGAAGCCAAAAGCCCCCAAAAGCTTAAATTGTGTTGAGAAGCAAGTTCTAAAAGGCTTTTCCCAAAAGCAGCTTTTAGAAAAGCCGCAGCTCAAACAAACAGGGCTTTTCATCTCACCATGTCTTCCTGTCTTTTTTTTAGAATGGAACAAAGTAAATATGCAGCCACACCATGCCGATCCTAGAACCAAACCTAGATGGGTGCGAATGAACAACCTTACTCCCATCCCACCACTAAGGATCATCCCTGGTATCAAAATCAGGTTCCTGAGTAGTTGGCTTCTACAGCTACAGAACACACCAATATAATCTAGATCACCATCCCAATAGGCATAAAATAACTCAGCTTGACAAAAAAATTAACAATCAACAATGCTAGTAAATATTTAGCAATTAGCATAGAGGGGAAATTCACATTTCTGAAATTTGAAGGGAAACTCACAAAGCTACCTTCCAACTTTCCAAGCGGCGAGCGGGAGAGGACCAAGGACCGGCAGAGCGGGAAGGTGAACGGCGGTCGCGGAGCCGACGTGCGGGCGGGCCCCACCACCAGCGAGGCGGAGCAGCAGGAAGTGGCGGGAGGTGAAGAAGGGCACCGTGCGGGTTGCGCGGAGGCGAACCGTGGCTCGGGGACACGGCAGCGGTGGGCGAAGGCGCCGGCGCCCCTCTGCCCGCGTCCCTCCTCGGTAGAATCGAAGCAAGGAACGGGGAGGGAGACGACGAGGCCACAGCCCACGGGAGAGTATCACGCCGGAGGAAGATCAAGGGCGGCTTGGATGCCGGGTGGCCCGAGCTCTAGCTCCGGCGGCGATGGAAGAGAGGCGGAGGCGACGAAATGAGGAGCGCGACGACACCACGAGCAAGGGCGGCGGTTCAGGCGGGTGGAGTAGGAGGGCGCTGGCCTTTAGGACCTCGCGGCAAAATTTTTGCCCCCTGAAGATTCAAAAATTTCTACTTTGCCATAACATTTGCCCCTAGAGTTTACTCTATTTACAGATATTGCCATTAATATCGACCTTTGGGACAGGATTAATTGCGTGACTGCCATCAGATCCAGGGTTTTGAGTGCCTAGAGAAGTGGAGAGTGTGAAATGACCCATTTGCCCAAGGGTATGGAATACTCCCTCTTGTGTATTATTAGCCCTAATTTTGCATACCTACGTCTTTTTTTATTATTTTTTGTACAAAAGTTTCTAGAAAGTTGTATCCATTAAAGTCACAGGATTTTTTACTTTGCACTTAAAATTAAAAGAATCCTTTAAGATATGCACAACAGTGGGTTGTCTCAAATGGCTAGACGTCACCCATGTCATAACTTGGCTCACCAAATTAATTGGAATGAAATGTGTATGGGTCCCATGGTAAATTAAAAACCCCCTAAAGCCTTCGTACACAACCACTACATTCCCGAGTTCTCTCTTTTTTCTCACATGAATAGCAACAAATAGCTTCCATTCCATCAATATTTTGATGTACTCCACTCTCTAAATTTCTATAAAACGGGAAATAGTTTTTTTATAGAAGCACCCCCAACTTGATGTGCCAACGCGTGACCCGATGTTCTGATGAGAACGATACGTTGATTTGGACGATGTTGAATTCGCTATCTCAGCTACCAGATAGCAAGGATGAGGTCGGCAATCGCGAAGCCACCAACTCGAGTCGATCAAATGTGCCAAGACGTGATTGATCCTTATCCTGCAAGCAATCGGAAACAACTAAGAACAACATAAACATAGCAATATAAAACAAATCAATCTCGTAAACAAAGTTGAGGTTTTGTAACCTATCTCGATTAGTCTAATTGTGATGCCCTAAATGGGCCTTGGGTCTTTTCTAGTCCAGCCTACACGTGGCCATATGAAGGCATAGGAAGGGAGGCTCCAACCCTAGCCATCCCATGCAAACAGTACTGCCATTACCTTGTTCTTGCCCTAGCCGCTATCCATACCAACGTCGGGAGGTCACCGCGTCAAAGCCACTGTCGTCGTGTCGTCGGAGGACCAAAGTTGTTGCTTGAGCCACGAAGCACGCCATTCGCCACATAGGATCACCACCGTTGTGTCACCCCACCTCGCCCTCGCGTGCTGCTCAACGAGCCACCGTCACTAGACCTCGTCATCGCCTAGTTGTTTGCCTGAGGTACAATTCTATGGTGGCCTTGCCATGGGGAGTTGTTAGAAGAGGAGGGTGGCTAGGGGAAGGAGAAAGTGAGAAAATGAGAGATGGGGGCAGCACTATCTAGAGGGGAGTATTAGAGAAGGGAAGAGGAGGAAGGCTGTGGATAGGAGGAAGATAGTGGAGAGAAGGAAGAGAGGGACGGAGGAGACGAGTAGAAAATGGATGTTCTTGGTCGGGTCCTTCACCTCGTGTTATCATGATTATAGATGTGGAGATTTTTTGATAAGGGAGTACCATTAGTGGCAACAAGGTTAAGGAGTGTGTTTAAGCTATTTCTAGCAAGAATTGAGGGCTGGTCATATTATAGAAATTGTGGGCAATGATGCTAGATTTCCATAGAATGTATAATCATGATGTTGGAACAAGTGATTTGGGAGAAATGGCAATTTTATGCTTGCTTCCGATAATATTAATTTGTCTTGATTCCTAGGTTTTGGTGGTTGTAGAGAGGTGATTAGTGAGAGAAAAGAGCTGAGTGTAGGTGTGATATGGTTTTTTTATTGTGTAATTTATGGGAGCATTTGTTGAGTTTAGCAATTTTCTATAGGTGACAGTGTAGATTTGAGGTCAAACACACATCATCCTAGCTCTCGAGGCTAGTAAAGGCAAGTATATGCTAAACAACCATTTTCTTGATGCATGACTATTTAGTCTAATGCTTTGAGATTATTCTTATTATGTGGATGCTTGGATGGTTTTAATAGTTGTATGATGTTTAATCAATTATTATGAAATTTGTTGCTAAAGTATGAGGACATGTGATGTATATACTATAGTGTATGCTTTTTGCATCATTTTGCATATGGGCTAAGTTGGTAAAAAAATCGTATAATTAATCCAATGAGGTTGGTGAGAAAGTTATACGACTAATCCGGAGTGCTCTAAAGAAAGACCTACTTGATAGGAACTCCACGGGAGTGCCGTAATTGGTCCCCTTGGGCAAGGTGTGGCATCGATAGATGCCCACCTACAGGCACAAACATGTGCATTGGGTGTATGAGAAGTGAGTTTGATAGAGTGGTCGATATAACCGTTATTTTTATTGAATTATTGATGAGCTTTTGTTGTTCTTTATGTTTATGCATATACTTTGCCGAGTTTTTTTAACTCACTCTTACTTTTATTTGATTTTTTGGTAATCGATGACGCTTTCATGAATGGGACTTTAGGGGAGTAGCACATGTTTGAAGCACTCACTACCTCCCACATTAAGATTGTGGATATATTTGTACTTGAGCTAAGGTTGAGAACAATTTAGAAAAAGAGTCTAAATTGAGTTGTATTTTATGAAGTTATTTTGATGTCATCTACGTTGTTTTAAATGTATTAGAGGTAATTATTGGTTGTGATGGGTTCTCTTTGCAATACCTAATTGGGGTGGCCGGCTACAAGGCGGGTGCAGCAAGGACGAGACTTGGGCCCAGTGTGGGATCCACCCTGATTCCCTGAGAATTGATTCCTTGAAATGGTCGAGCTAAGTACTACAGTGCGACCATGTGTACCGAAATGGGACAGCCTTGACAAAGTACCCTTCGAACTCTTGTTTGGTCATCCCGTATGGCGGACAAGGTGAAGAAGATCGTGACATCACTCTTCAAGCTCAAGAGGGGAACACAACCAATGGGAGGTTTGTCCTGCGCTGTAGGGAATCCTTAGAGGGGATGTGATACAGATGGGTGTCCAATCTTCACGACATAGGATCAGCGGGATAATCTTGATCCATGCAACCTGACGAACTGATGGCTACTACAACCGTGCTGGTTAACGGAAACCTGCGACAAGAGATTTCGCCCAACCACACGATGTGATCAGCACGTCTATGAGACCAAAAGAGTAGACACAGGTTCCTTCAGGATGATGAGAGACAAGCACACAAGAAAAATGGTGGAAGATAACTCCCAATTTCCCATGGGTAGCAAAGCTACCAATCCTTAGAAACAAGAGTTTTAATCTCAATATCAAAAGTTGTCTTCCTTTCTAAATACAAGATGCAATCTAATATAGGGAGAGAGAGTGGTGATGGCTAGGAGGGAGAGACGGATGAATTCTGGTCGAGTTAGGGTTCCCATGGGGAGCCCACCACTTGGGCCTCGACCCGGCACGCCTGAAAGGCCTGAGTTTGGCCCGCTGGTTGGTGCAACAACTTATTTTGAAGATTCCTGAGGCTTGAGGAAGAATTTTGAGGTGCGGTCAGATCCGTTGGAAAGCTCTCGTTGTTGTCTTTTTATAGAGTCCAAAACGTTGAATTCTAATTTCATATGTGGTCTGGCCGTCCGTTTGAAGTTGTGTTGCACGTAGATGGCCGAATCGAACTCGTACACAAATTGGGCTCTTTCTTGGGCCGGTCTTGGTGCGGTGTGGCTTGTGTGACCAGGGGGTGCCGAAGAAGTGACGATGCGCCTTTCTTAAATATGTATTGAGCTTGGGAAGGTGGCCACGGTGGAGGGCGAACTGCTTGCGGCGTTGGCGCACTGTCAACACGATGAGCTTTTCGGTTGTGAACGTTACTTGGCCAAGGTGGCGGTCGATGAAACCATGCAGGGTGATGAGGTGTCTTAGACAGCAACATCATCATCATGTAGGGTGTTGGGTGTTGGTGCATGCGTAGTTGGTGCAGGCGTAGGGATGTGCTCATCAGGATGTGATGCGTCCCAACTCCTCAAGGGGCTGAAGAACAGAGGTGAGGATATTTATGGCATAGGATTCTTAGATAACTTGGTGGAAATGTGACCCAACAATGAGGAAGCCAACCATAACTTGCTGTCCGAACAATCGCAAGTCCACAAACCAAATAACTAATCCACACAACAATGCTCAAAGGCGAAGGAGCACAAATTAAGTGCGATTCATGAGGATCACAAGAAAATAGCAGCCAAAAACTCCTTTGGTTCTTAGTTGGTATCTAACCAAAAGTTCATATCATCGATCGTTATCAAAATAGATGGATTACATAGGTATTTATACTAGGAACTTCGCTCCTAGTTTAGGTATGAAAGCTATCATCATGTGAAAGGAGTTTCTTATCACCCAAAGGTCACCACGAGTTGGAAATAAAGAGGACTCTTTAGGTCTCGCACGCAGATTAAGACAGACTGTATAGCTTCCACTAAAATGATGACAACATTTGGCTTAGAAGTTGAAAAAACGAATGGTTTGAAATGCTGGAAAATAGACTTCAATATCTTTCTAACAATGTGGCTCATAAGCATGTTGAACATACAGATTATCTCCAGTATTTCTCGCAAATTCATGATAAATGTGGGTTGTGCCTTGCCGAGCTATATATGTTTCCCCATCGAGCGACACCGTTCCATTGTACATAAGTCCAATCAAAGAAGTAGAAGTTGGGAGCACCTTCAAGACTTCAAGTTATTAGTATATGGAATGAGATAGGTTATCGTTCAGATGATTATGTATTAGTTTGTCACGAGCTTGAGTGATCCCCTTGGATGCGGCCATCTTGATCATTAGGGCAATCTTCTTCTTCGTTAGATCGATCATCTTGGTCGTTGAAACTTGTGATGTTCACATTAGGATGCCAGCCAAGAGCTAGATGGTTAAAATATCATTATGGTGCCCTTCGGGAGTGCATTGTATCACATGGGTAAAGGGTGCAATCTTTAAAGAGTGTACAACTATCATGATAGCCTTGCCCGAGGTCAAGAGCGAATGACGGGGAGCTACCTCTCTGGTACTTTTCACTATTTGTTTGCAAAATGTTTTTAAGGAAAACCATGACAATAGTCGTGAGTCTAGGTTTATTCCTCACAGGACCACTATAATTGCAAGGGTGTTAAGTACACGGTGGGGTAACCGTCATTAGCCACTTTGGGGGCAAAACCGACAGTCATCGAAACACTTAAAAAAAGATTCTAATTTTTGTTTCCCCAATGTTTTTCATGCTTTGAAAGCTTAGGCTGAATATGATAAAACTGACTTACTGTGGAATACATGTACCCTGGACATCTTACTATGGAATACATGGACCCCGAGTATATACATGGCGGGCTGCGAAGACCACCTAACAGGGGATGGGATGAGCCGGCTACATACGCATGGGTGCCACCCAGACTGTTATCTACTTTGTACGGCAAGAAAAGGATAAAGATATAAGTCTATCCCAAATAGGAAAAATATGATTGTAATCCTAGATAACTACGTGTCCAGGAAGGAAGGATAGAAATAGAAATCCCACCTCGTAACCGACCAGGACTCTATCTTGTAACCCTGTCCCCTACTATGTAAGGCAGGCAGGGGACCCTGGTTCGAGAGATATATCTAGAGAGAATATCATATCATCAGATCACCATCATAATCCTAGAGCACAGGACAAGGGTATTACCTTCACTGCGAGGGCCTGAACTTGTATAATCACTTGTCTTGTGTTACTATCGAGTTTGGATCCAGCGCATGGCCCATATATATTATTTTCGATAACACCCCCAGTTAAACATATGTCGACTGTTGGCGCGCCAGGTAGGGGCAGCATCAAGATCAATCTCATCAAGCTTGTGGCAACAATTGCCGGAGTCGTCGTCGCCTTCACTCCTGGCCAGCTTTTCCACTTCGAGAGCTTGGACTTCGTCATCGGCAAACTTTGGAAGCTTGCGCTCTCATACTGACTTTGGCAATGAACAGCCTAGACTTCTCTTCAGATTGGAGAATGCTGCCGCCGCATGCCAACGCGTAATGCATCGGAGGCCTCAGCTCGCTCTTTTAGACTCGGACTAGATTTGATCTGAGAGAGACTTCACCAACACTGCAACATCCACTCTTTCGGACTCGGACAATATCCAATCAAGGAGGGACTTTAACAATGGTTCACTCAGACTCCCATTAGTGTTGAGGAATGCCGCCGCCACCTACCGGTAAGTAGTGCTCCTTGGGATCAATTCCCGACTTGGATACGACGAGGACCCGACTGAGAACAAATCTTGCATAGTGTCCATCATTACAGAAACTCACTCGATCTCGACAATTGTGGCGCCCACCGTGGGGCACTGGCTTGATCAACCGTGAGGCGAATGCGAGAAGTAGATGTGATTTGTTCGCATCCATAATCTAGATGGAAATTGCATCGCAATTTCCTGCTGACTCAGAAAGAGTTTCGGGGTGATTCTTGATGCGTTGGAAAGCTTATCTCATTATCTTTCCAACGAATTTGAAACCACCTAAATACGAGTTTGGATGTGGCCGTGGCATCCATTTGATGCAAACTGCGCAAGGAGGTCATGAATCTCAGCGAGCTCGTAAAACTCGTCGGTGCCGTCCATGGCGTGAGGATCAGCCGTGCCACACCTCGTGGGACATTGAGGATCAGCGAGGACCTTTACCGACCTTCGTCGAGCTCCGCCGACCACGCGGAGATCGTCTCCGACCATGGCCGCAACTTCGTCGAACATGCGATGTTCGACCCCGAACACGGCGCATGCTGCTCGGTGTTGTTTGGGACGTGAGCGACTAGTTTCATACGACTACGTGTAGATCGGATGCCCTGAGTTTCCGCTGCAGAATTTTAATTCGTTTCCTACGACTGCGCCACGAGCGCCCAAGTCCACGGCTCGGCTACACGCCTGCGCCCGTGCCACGAGCACCCCAGTCTATGGGTCGGCAACACGACTACGGCCGTGCCCTGAGCGCCCAAGCGTACGACTCAGCTACACGCCTACAGCTGCACCACGAGCGTCCCAGCCTATGGCTCGGCTACATGCCTACAGCGGCACCCTGAGTGCCCAAGTCTACGTCTCGGCTACAAGGCTGCACCTACGCCCCAAACATCAATGTTTATTGCTCGGCAACACACTACGTTGGCACCCCGAGCGCCCAAGTCTACGGCTCAACTACACGCCTACGCTAGCGCCCCGAGTGACCAAGTCTATGGCTCAGCAACACGCCTATGCCCACGCCACGATCGCCCATTTCTATGGCTTGGCTACACGCCTACACTGGCGCCTCCGAGCGTCCGAGTGTACGGCTCGGCTATACGCCTACGTTCGCGCCACGAGCGGACAAATGTAAGACTCGACTACACCCCTACACCCCGTGCCACGAGTGCCCAACTCTATGGCTCAGAAACACGTCTATGCCTACTGTGGACTGCATGGGCCCCGGGTATCCTCTAGAAGGCCCATAAGGGAGCAGAAAGGGGGCGACCCAGGTCGGTTGGCCGAAGATAGAAACCACTCGGATCGGGCGAGACTTAAGCCGCAAGAAAGGGTCCGAGTTTATGGGATATCCCCATGTAATTAGCAGATCAATGCATGCATTCCATGTAACATCATAACGGAAATAGTTGCCATATACCTCGCGACTTACTGTAAACTCTATCCCCCTGCACTATATAAAGGGAGGGGACAGACGCCATCGGGACGAGGCCATCGAATCATCATTAGGAGCATCATCTTGCATCCTGATCCACCATATAATTCCAGAGCACAGGAAGTAGGGTATTACCTCCTCCGTTGAGGGCCTGAACCTATATAACCCTGTCCTGTGTTAGCCATCTGACCTAGTTCTTGATAATCGTCCCCTCGTACAAATTCATTGCCGGCGGTGACCCCCCAGTTAGTCACCCGTCGACAGTTGGCGCGCCAGGTAGGGGGCAGTGTCAAGATCGTTTTCTTAGATCAGATAGCCTCTTCGAGATCGCCGTACGTCGACATGAGGCCCGGAGAGACCCTTCGCGGCACCTCGACTTCGTTGTCGACGGCATCGGCAATCTTCGCTCTCTCCCCACGGAGATCGCTCGACCGAAGGTACACGCAATCAATGGGACCCATTGCCCTTTGGCTTGAGAATTTCGCATGTGCTTTCTTCAGAAGATCCGTCGGCAAAATTTCACTTCCCCTCAAGGAAAGCGAAGAAGAGCCCGATGAGATCTCCTACCCCGGTCTGGACGCCCTCCAGCCCGGTGAGGTCTACAAATCCCTGACTGGATTTCTCTCTGGACTTGGGAGTCTCGCCGCGGCCTCCGCGCAAACCGCTCCCGAGATTCAGATAAGAGATAACCACTCGGGGAACCCATCTGCTAATTCGGTCGGGCCAGTCCGATCGGATCCGGCAGCGTTCGTGGGTGTCATCAATGGTGGCCAACCCATTGGACAAAGCGAACAAGTCAGCCTTGTCGGTGTAATAAATACCGGGGTACAAAGAGCCTTAGGAAGGCCGAGAGGGCCCCACGCGTCAGGCGGGCGAGCAAGGCCCAGTGGCAATGGGCGAGCCCCTCGAAGGCCAGAGGGCCCCACGCGTCGGCGGGCGAGCAAGGCCCAGTGGCGTGGTGAGCCCCTCAGAAGGCCGGGAGGGCCCCACCCGTCAGCGGGCGAGTAAGGCCTCAGTGGCTGGCGAGCCCCTCGAGAGGGCAGGAGGGCCCCACGCCACAAGCGGGCGAGCAAGGCCCAGTGGCGTGAGCCCCCTCAGGCAGGCAGGAGGGCCCCACGCGTCAGCGGGCGAGCAAGGCCCGTGGCGCTGGCGAGCCCCTCGAGGCCGGGAGGGCCCCACGCACCAGCGGGCGAGCAAGGCCCAGTGGCGTGGCGAGCCCCTCAGAAGGCAGTGAGGGCCCCACGCACGAGGCGGGTGCGCGTGGCGAGCCCCTCAAGGCAGGGGGAGGGCCCCACGCACCAGGCGGGTGCGCGGGCGAGCCCCCTCAAGGCAAGGCGAGGGCCCCGCGCCGAGGCGGGCGCAGGCGAGCCCCTCCGACGGTGAGGTGAGGGCCCCACGCCAAAGCGGGTGCGTGGGCGAGCCCCTCGAGACCAGCGAGGGCCCCCCTGCTGCGCGGGGCCAGCGGGCGAGGAGCATTGCGTATGAGTCTTCGGGACGAAGGCTCCCCCTGCTGCGAAGGACGAAGCGCATTTAATGAGACATCACGCGCGGATAGACAGAGGAAGAAATGATTACGCTTCTGATGACCCTTGCAGTGTCGGAGGGCCACTGTCGTATGCAGAAGAATTGACCGGCAGAGAGAAGAGTTGCTTGAGGAGGCCGCCCGTGTCAGGAGGAGCAGGCAGGGCCCCACCCGCAGACTCACCGGTGTGACTATGCGGGTCAGAGGCCACTTGCGAAGCACGCGAGGCTGAGGCAAGGCGGCATGGGCAGCTGCACGCTGCCTCTTCTGTCGTGGTCTTGTCGCAGTATCTTGAGAGCATCAGATCGCTTACTCCTCGGCTCTCCGCCACCCCAAAGTTTGTATAAAAGGAAAGGAGAGAGGCGGAGAGGGGAGGACAAACACGAACGACCGCATGAAGCATTCGTGCATTCGAGACACTCAGAAACACATTCTCTTTCAACCACAATCAAGAGAGCTAAGGCTCGGCAGAGTAGGACTATTACCCGCGAGGGGGTCCGAACTCGGGTAAATCTGAAGTCGCTCCTTGTTGTGCCCGACGCCAAATCGAATCGAGCTTGATCGAGTTGGCTAGCAGACTAGAAATCGACCAGGTGTGATCCGCATGGTTGAGCGGAGAACACGCCGCCGCTGGCGCGCAGTAGGGGAGCGCTTAGCATCGATTCAGCTCTTCGACCTTTCTTCAGAGGCGATGGCGGAGCGGCAATCCGCGACGGAGTAGGAAGCGCCGCCAGAGCCGTGGCCACGAGTCGGCCGCGGCGATGGCGGTGGATCACCCGGCGGTGGCCGCCGCCTAGGTTGGAGCCTGGCGAAAGCGGCCGCCTCCGCCAAGTTAGGCGTCGCCGCCTTGGAGGAGTGCACCAAAGACAGAACCTCCACGCGGCGTGGCCTTGCCGAAAACCCACCGTTCCGTAACTCCGGACTCTCAATGGGCGCCGTGGTTGGCCAGCTTGGCCCGCACGCCGACGCCGCCGCCAGGGGTGGTGCAAGTTTCGGGGCGGGGAACCGGCGCTTCCGCGCCCTCCCGTTCTTTGTTGCCCTCGCCCTCTCGCGAGATCTCCCTGGTGAGGGCGGGGCCAAGACGACAAGAGCGCGACTTTCACGGGGCTCGGCCGAGGCAGCGTCTGTGGCGCGATCTCCGGTCCCATCCGAGGACCGCCATTTGCTGCATGGAGAAGACTGCGTGATAAGCTCCGCAATGCCGCGATCGAAGGCGATCGCTGCCGCCGCCGCCGCGCTGGGACCAGCAAGAGGGTTCCTACAGAGCTGCCCGCCGGTGAGGGTGGCGCTTCTTGGCGCGCCGCTTAGGCGACGGGCGGCGGGCGAGGACCGCGCCCAGAGCGAGAGGCTCCGGCGTCGGTGCCGCGCTTTTCTAAGGAGTCTGCGCGGCCCCGGGGGCGGAACGGTTTCGTCCGGCCCCATCGAAAAGTACGACGGCTCCACCAACCCCGATGAATTTTGCAGATCTATACGACGGTAATGCAGCCGATCGAGGGTCGGGAAGGTTCTCGCGAACTACTTCCCCGCGGGTCTCTCCCGCGAGCCCGCCGTGGCTCATGAACCCGCCCCGAGTCCGTGGGGTCATGGAAGGAGCTCTCGAGCTCTTCGTCACCAACTTCCGTGGCACCTTCGAGCAGCCCGGTAGAAGACGACCTCCACAACGTGGAGAGAAGAAAGGAGAGCGCCGGCGACTATATTCGGCGCTTACCAGTCCGCAACACCATCCCCGACATCTCCATCGACGCCGTGGTCACGGCATTCGTGAGTGGCGCCGAGACCCCAAGGTCAAAGAGAAGATGGCCACCCGCAAGATCAAAGCGACGGAGGAGTTTTTCACCTTGGCGACAAGTCGCGCCTTCAGCGGAGAGCCAGATCCGCCCGGCCGCGCTGGCGGGGGCCATTGCGGGCGGCGCAGGCCGAACCTCGAGGAACCCCGCGGCAAGGATAAGAAGAAGCGCAAGGCGGCCGAGACCGGCAGGTCATGGCCGAGCGCAACGACGACGACGCGCCAGCCGCGCAATGGGCGCGGCGGGCGTAAAAGAGGAGGAGGTCACGGCGCCGCGGTACGGTCTCGCAGGGCGGCCGAGGCGGCGGCTATGGCGATCGCTGTGGCCGCGACGGCCTGGGCGGCCGCGACGGCGGGCGAGATCATCGCCCCGTGAGAGGGACGGAAGGCCCCACCGCCCCATTCACCGCAACAACTCCCACGACTTGGCGATTGCCATGTCGTCGACAAGAAGATGGTGGACAAGCGAGTCCACGAGCAGCAGCAGCAGCAGCGTCCGGCAAAGCGGCAAGGGCAAGGAGACGATTTCGCTTGGTTTTCAAAGAAAGCGGAGCGCGAGGTTGCCGCCATCCACGGTGGTTCGCCACCTATCCGCCCCACGCTAGCTTTAAGCGTGCGATGAGGGAGGTGTGCGCCATCGCGTCGGCTTTGGGTCGATGAGGCACCGGGCGTGGTCGGAGCACCGATCGCGTTCATCAAAGCCGATCACCCAACCAAGACGCGCTGCCCCGGCATCTCCCGATAGTGGTTGCACCCACGGTCCGGAATGTAAAGCTAGGGCGGGTGCTGGTAGACGGAGGGAGTTCCGTCAACCTCCTGTCCGCCCGGGTCGCCGCGGTGCTCCAGATCCAGCAGCGGGAGCTTCGTCCAACGCTCCCATTCTTCGGCATCGCGCCGGGCCGAGTCCGTCCACTGGGCGATCGATCTCCGTGACCTTCGAGGTTCGACAACTTCCGCACCGAGATGCTCGAGTTCGAGGTGGCGGACTTCGACCTCCCTTACAACGCCATACTAGGTCGGCCTGCCCTGACCAGGTTCATGGCGGTGTGCCACTATGCGTACATGGTGGTGAAGATCCCGGCCACCGCCCCATCGTTTGAAAGTGGACCGCCGGAGGTGCTCCGCTGCGACAAGGACGCCTCGTGGCCGGCAGGGCGACGGTGCCTGTAAGGCCGAGCTTCGACTTTGGGAGCTCCTCCGCGAAGACCTGCTTCCCGGTTCGTCTGCTGAGGTTAAGGCGGCTCCCCGAGCGAAGTCGACCCGGGCGAAGACCGTTCGGGTGGGCGCCTCTCGGCGCCAAATAGGAAGGCGCGCTGTCTCCTCCTCCAGCTTAACGCAGACGTGTTTGCGTGGCAACCGTCCGACATGGTCGGGTCCCTGTGAGGTGATTGAGCACAAATTGGCGACGTTTCGCGTAGCGACCGTCATGCACGAAGGTCCGGAAGCGCCGGTGGAGCGCCAGAAGTTATCCGCCAGAGGTGGACAGCTCTTAAGGGGCGGGGTCGTTCGCGATGTCGCCCATCCCTGTGGCTCGCGAACCCCGCCTCGCCAAGAAATCTAACAGGCGTTGGAGGATGTGCGTGGACTTCACCGACCTCAACAAGGCATGCCCGGCGATCCATACCACCGCCCGCGATCGATCTCATCGCCGACTCAATCATGGGTGCGAGCAACAGAGCTACGGATGCGCACTCGGGTACCACCAGATTAGCATGGCCAAGAAGATGAAGACAAGACGCTTTCGCCACGCCCATGGGCGATATCGCTATACAAGGATGGCGTTGGATCGAAGAATGCAGCCCGACCTATCGCCGGGCCATGCATTTCGCTTCACCGCTCCCAAATAGGGCGGAACTCGGAGGTGTATGTCGATGACCGGTGGTGAAGTCCAAGAAGGCGGAGGAGTTGATCGGCGACTTGGAAGAAACCTTCGCCAACCCGAGGAAGTATCGCATCAAGCTTAATCCAGAGAATGCGCCGTTCGCGTCAGACGGGCAACCGCCGATTCCTCGCTCCCGAGGGGATTGAGGCGAACCCCGACAAGATCGAAGCGATCGAGAACATGAAGCCCCGACGCGACTTCGCAGATGCACGGTGCTTGGTGGGTCGCTTGACCTCCCGGGCCGCTGATAGCTCGCCTGGGGATAAAAGTCTCCCATTGCTCAAGCTCCTAAAGAAGACCAACCAGTTCGAGTGGACGGCGGAGGCGCAGGAGGCGCTCGACGGTTCAAGAAGTATCTACCTCCCGCCGTGCTGGTCGCCCTGCACCAAAGCGAGCCGCTGATCCTCTACGTCGCGCAAACCCTCAGCGTCGGCCGCGGTGCTAGTGGCGGAAGAGAGGGCGTTCAGCGCCCCATTTACTACGCCGAAGGTCCTCCACGACGCCGAAACAAGGTATTCACAAGACCGGAAGATGCTCTACGCCGCCGCTAACAAAGATCCCGAAAGCTACGCCACTACTTCCTGTGGGCGAGAAGTCACGGTGTTGACCAAGTATTCCTTGCGGAGATCCTCTTCAACCGCGAGGCGACGGGTCGACGCTAAACGGGCCATGGAGCCGGGCGGAATTCGATCTCAAATTCGCTCCCGAGTGGCCATCAAAGGGCAAGCTCTCGCGGAGTTCATTAGCGAGTGGACTCGCGGACACCGGGTGAAGGTACCCCACCTCGCCGTGGACTCTCTTCGACGGCTCATTCCGCCGAGGGGTCAGTGGCGTCGTGCCCGTGTTCTAACCGGCGATGTCGTCCCGCACACGGTGGTGTTGGACTTCCGCGCCACCAACAATGTCGCGAGTATGAAGGATCGTCATTGGGCTCGTGGTAACCGACCCTTGGCATCCGTGGCTACAAGTAAAGGCGACTTCTCTCGTCATCAACCAGCGAGGAAGGATTTCTCCGCCGATCTCGTCATGGCGGCCTACCCGGCGGAGGTATGCCGGTTGAGCGCACTTGAGGGTTTGGGCCGCGACATCCTCGCCGTGACAACTACATGGCGGATGAACATCCCTGATTGCCTCGTCAAGGGCACCTGTTCTACCGGGTCTTTGAAGAAAGACTTACGCAGCCGTCCGCCGCAGCCCCCCATTCGGCGGGACGACGCTTTCGACGCAGCCCCACCTCCGAGGAGACGCCATCGATCTCCGCCGCAGCCCCTGTTAGAGGGAGGAGGCGAAGAACTGCTGAGGCGGTTGAGGCGGAAACGCCAAGCCAGCGGAGTACGCCGGCGACATTGTACGTAACGCCGTCACACTCGTCCGGGAAGGTCGCGGATGGATCCGATCTCAGCCTACCGCTGGATGGAGTGATCCCCACGATGACGCGTCGGTGAGAAGATAGCGCGAAGGCCAAGCGCCACGCCGGTAGGTGGGGACCTATATCGCCAGTGGCGCAAACGGAGTTCTCTTGAAGCGCGCCACCGGGAAGCGGGAGGAAATTTCTCCGAGATCCATGGAGGCATGCGCGGAGCCATTCAGAGGAGCCAGGCGTTGGTTGGGAAAGCTTTTCGCCACGGTTTTATTGGCCCACCGCCTCCAGATGCCTTCGAGCCGGTGAGGAGATGCGGCGTGCCAATTTCATGCTAAGCAGATCCACCGACCGCCCAGCGCCGCAAACCATTCCGCCTCCCGCCGCTCGTGGTCCGAAATTTGGACATTCGGGCCCGTTCGCAGGGCGCAACGGAGGATATACTCATCGCTCGCCGCCATCGACAAGTTCACTAAGTGGGTGGAAGCCTCGCCGTCCCGGCGATCACTTCAGCAATGCTATCAAGTTTATGAAGAGCATCTTCGTCCGTTCGGTGTCGCCAATGTAATCATCATCGACAACGGCGCCGCTCAAAAGCGCTGATTTCAAGGCTGGTGCGAAGAGTTGGGTACAAGTCGTGCTTTGCCTCCGCGGCGCATCCGAAGAGCAATGGGCAAGTGGAGCGGCGAACGCGAAGTACTCAAAGGGCTCAAGACAAGGGCGTTCGACCGCTGGAGAAGCGCGGCAAGCGCCGGGCGGAGGAAGTTCCCACCAGACAGGGCGCCGCGACAACTCCCAACAGAGCCACCGCGAGACCCCTTCTTCCCGGGTGTATGGCTCGAGGCGGTGTTCCCATCGAGCTCGCCCGCTCCCCAAGAGTGGCGGCGTCAGAAGACCAAGACCAAGACCGACCGCGCCAGATGAAGTAAATCTCCTGGAGGAGATCCGAGACAGGGCGGCGATCCGGGCCGCCAAGTATCAGCAGGCGCTGCGCCGTTATCAAGCAAGGCGGGTGTGTGAGAACACCTGGCGTTAGGCGCACGTGCTCACAAGAAAATCCAAGTGCAAAGGGCGCAATAAACTGTCTCCCTGTGGGAGGGCCCTTCAAGGTGGTCTCGGCCTCCGCCCAGCTCGGTCCAGCTCTGATTCGAGGACGGTGGCGAATGGCTAACACTTGGAACGCCGAGTACCGAGGAAGTTCTACCAGAGGTAGCAGTTCCTGCTTTTTTGGCCTTCCTTTGGAGCCGAAGCGGCGAGGTCTTCTTCCTTCACCGCGCTTCGGGTCACTGCGTTGTACAAAAGCCATCTTCAATAAGAGATAAGTTCATCTCCTTGTGGGCATCTGTTTTTTTTCGCCTCAAGTCTGTTAGAAAGCTGCCCGCTGAAAGTCGGCAAAAAAAGTACTCAAGGCAGATGGCCCTTAGTTGCAAGGACGAGCGCCACGACTCATGGTTGGGCGAGGCGAAGTGACGGAAGGCGGTTCTAGCCCGGTGTGTCGGCTCGGTTCAGGCAATGCGCCAACAATGGCACCAGCGACCAGACCACTTCCGAAGCTAAGTTCTCGCCACGCGATGTCTAGGGTCGGTTCAAGAAGAGGCCATAAGGGTTGAAGTAACCAGATGCCCGAGAAAAGCGCCACTTTCAACGAAAGCTCGCTTAAAGCTTTTTGGCGATCGGTGGCTTAGCCTTAGAAAGGTCTCATCAGAAAACATTCTTTCAAAAAGTGGTAGCGAAAAGTACTTAAGGTGATGGCCCTTGATTGCAAAGGCAAACGCTTATAACTTACGCGCGCGAGGCGGCGACAAGGCGGGCTCTAGCTCGGTGTGTCGGCTCGGTCTAGGCAATGCGCCAACGGCGGCACCAATGACTAGACCACTTCCGAAGCTAAGCGCCGCCACGTAATGTTTAAGTCGGGTTGCGAGAGGCCATAAGGGTTGAAGTAACCAGATGCCTAAGGAAACAGCGCCACTTGCGCGTAACGCTCAGCCTAAAACCTTTGGCGGCAGTGCCCCGTTCAATTCCATAAGTTAAAGTCGTGCGAAGTTCAAGTGAGACTCACAACAAAAGAGCAAAGTTTGTTTGCATTGATAGGCAACAATTACAAGGCAAAAGGCGGGAGTCTCGCCACTCCTCCTCGCCTTCGCTTCATTGAGCGGCGCGCCCCATCATGGACACGCGGTCGGGCGGCGGTGTCAACCCGCTACCGCTCAAACCGTCCACCGGCGCGAAGGCTCCGATGGCGGGCGCCGAGATCAAACGCGCGTCTCGAAAGCAAGACAGATTGCTCAAGATGAACTGCTGCGCTTCGAGCGCCTTGGCGATCGCTTCGACGCTTCGCCCGCGTCCGCCGCGGAAGGACGGCAGGGCTTCGGGCGGCTCGCCCCACGGCGCCAGCAGATCAAGGCAGCCGTCTCCTCCAGGGGGATGTGAGAAACACCAGTGGATGCAGAGCGCCCGGAAGCCGCGGAGGGCGGCGCAAAGATGTCGGCGAGGGTCCGGAGGCGCCGAAGTGCTCTGTGCGGAGGTTCGATCCGCTGGCGGCCGAGGCAGCGGCGTTTGGCTGCCGCACCTCGCGGGCTATCGCCTCTTCGCGCGATTTCTTGGCTAAGGGCCCGCCGCAGCGCCGGCAGACGCTTCCGCCAAGGCAAGGCTTCCTCCCGTGACGCCCAGCGCGGGAGAGGTGCGGCGCCTCAAAGGAACGACCACGCCGGGCGTCACGGCCGAGATGGCGGCAGACACCGGGCGAGGTGGCGAGAGGGTTCTCGGCCGCCGCCGCGGACTCTCCGCCGCCAAGGAAGCGACCTCCGTCCGGAGGCGAGCGACGGCACGCTGGGCTGGCGAAGTCGCGTGAGCGGAGCTCGATGCCCCCCGTCCGCCTGCTCCAAGAGGGACAAACAGGTTCGGTATGCAAAACCGCGTGGGCGCATAACCCTAGTGCGGCGTGCGTAAGCGCAGGAAAGCCAACTGAAGCGGCGCGCCGGGCTTAAAGCTGAAGGGGGAGCTCCAAGTCGCTTGTTTGTGGCGGCGGCGGCGCGTCGCAGCAATACCACTGCCGGTGCCAGCGCCGAGGCCGGGCGCGAAGCGGTGCCGGGTGAAGCGCCAGCAAGAACAGCGCCGCGCAGGAGCGCCGGCGAGGAGCGGAAGAAACCGGCGCAGCGGCGCCAGCCTCGGCGAGTCGCCGCGCCTGCCCGTGGCGGAGCGGCGGCGGTAGCAGCAGGCCTTCGCTGGTTGAGCCGGCGGTGGCGGCGAAGTTCGGCTTGAAGTCGCGGCCTTCTTCGGCTCGCCCTCCCTCCTCGCCGCCGCCGCCGACGGCAAGGATGAGGCGGCGCTTCCGAGAGCGCTGGTGGAGCCGCGACCACGGCAGGAGCAGCAGCAGCGTCGCGAAGCTTGAGCGGTCGCCGAGGGCGGCCGCGGATCCGCAGTGGGTCCCCGAGCCACTGGACCGCAGGACCGAGACCTCCATGGGGCAGCGCCGCAGGCGGTTGCGCCCCGTGATCCTGGGCCGCAGAGGGGCGGATGCCCGCTTTGCCAGGCGATCGTCGCCGGTCGGCGTGGTCAAGAGTCCCGCCACCAGCCCCGAGCACGCCGCAAGACGCTCCCCATCACCAACACCCAAAGAAGCAGCTGGTCGGTCGTTAGCCAAAAATGGAAAGAAAGAAGGCACGAACCAAAAGAGCGCGAGGGTATTCACCTCCAAGAGCAAAGGCGGGTCCCGCTGTTGTCGCCAGAGTACGGCAAAGCGGGCGCGCCTCGCCGAAGCGCAAAGGCGGCGCCAAAAAAGTCCGCCACCACGGGTTCCGTGAGCCTCGGGCGGCGGAGTTCGCACGCGCGCCGCCATCGCCTCCAGATTTGCCGATCGTTCGGCCGGGCCCCGGCCGGCGCGGGCTCCGCGGATCGCCCAGAAGAACCAGATCGCCGCAGCTACCGGAGTCTCCACGACAGCCACCGCCGGTGCCGATCCTTCCAGCTGGACTTGACCGCGGCAGGATAAAGGCGAGGTGACGCGAGCGCCGGCAGCAGCGACTCCAACAAGGCCGAGCGCGAGCCCGTGCAAGACGAAGAGTCGGGCGCCAGAGCGGGAGGTTCGCATCGCCCCCACGAACATCTCGGCAGAGGTGGGGCGAAGATGACCAGGCCATGATCGAGTTAGGAACAAGGTGCGCCGCCGATCCCGTAGAAGGCGAGCACCCCAAGAAGAATTGAGTACGGCGACAAGGCCCGCCAAAGACGCCAGAGAAGGTCACGATCTCCGGGCGCGAGGATTCTGCGGCGATGGTGCCGCATGAACCGGCGGGCGGTCGGAGGCACGAAGACTCGCCGCCGCGCCACCGATCCTCATCGACGGTGGCAGGTGCGAGCAGCTCCGAAGATGGTGCGGCATCCTCGCGGGCGCCTTTGGCGCGCTTTTGGGAGCCATGGAAAATTTGGCGGTGGCGCTGCAAAAGGTCGTGGGTAGCAAATAAGAAGGCAATGGACAGCTTGAAGACTTAGCGCGCGGAAGGATTATTGCGCGCCGAGAGAAGTATTTATAGGCGTGGCGTGCGCCGACGGTTTGGATTCCGGGCCACGCCGCGGGCGCCATCATTGCCCCGCTTTTGGTTTCCCGAAAAGCGGCGTGGTTCCCCAAGGAAGATCGTGTGCAGTGGAGAATCAGCGACGGTCGCGCGCAGGGCGGGCCCCTACCATTCGCTCTCCGCCGCACAAGAAATGGAAAGTATCTCGGCGACGGTTCACAGATCATGGTGGACCTGGGCTACTGCCGTGTAATAAATACCGGGTACAAAGAGCCTTAGGAAGGCCGAGAGGGCCCGGAGGGCCCCACACACCAAAGGGCGAGCAAGGCCCCAAAGACGCGGGCGAGCCCCTCGAAGGCCGGAGGCCCCACGCACCAAAGCGGGTGCGTGGGCGCAGCCCCTCAAGGCAGGGAGGGCCCCACGCACCAGGCGTGGGCGCATGCAGCCTCAAGGCAGGCGAGGGCCCCACGCCAAAGGGTGCGTGGGCAGCCCTCCGACGGGTGAGGCGAGGGGCCCCACGCGCCAAAGCGGGTGCGTGGGCGAGCCCCCTCCGGAGACCAGCGAGGGCCCCGGCCACAAAGGCGGGCCCGCAGGGCAGGGGGAGCATTGCGTATGAGTCTTGGGACGAAGGCCCCTCCCATGGAAGGACGGCGCGATTTAATGAGACATCACGCGGATAGACAGAGGAAGAAATGATTACCGCCATAAAGGACCCTTGCAGGTCCGGAGCGGCCGCCACTGGGGCGCAGTAAGAATTGACCCAGAGAGAAGAGTTGCTTGAGGAGGCCGCCTGTGTCGAGGAGAGTGTAGGCCCCACCCGCAGACTCACCGGTGTGACTATGCTTGGTCGAGGCCACTGCGCTCTTCTGTGTGGTCTTGTCGAGCACCGAGAGCACTGATCGCCTACTTCCTCGGCTCTCTCCGCCAGCCCAAAGTTTGTATAAAAGGAAAGGAGAGAGGCGGAGAGGGGGAGGACAAACACAGACAGTCGCAGAAGCATTCGTGCATTCGAGACACTCTGTAAACACATTCTCTTTCAACCACAATCAGAAGAGAGCTACGGCTCAGCAGGAGTAGGACTATTACCCGCGAGGGGGTCCGAACCTGGGTAAATCTGCGAGTCGCTCCTTGTTGTGCCCGACGCTCAAATCGAATCGAGCTTGATCGAGTTGGCTAGCAGACTAGAAATCTGACCAGGGGTGTGATCCGCAGTGGTTGAGCGGAGAACACGCCGTCAAGCCTCTCTGCGTCCGACTCAGAGTCTGATGGGAGCGCTGAGATCCGTAATTACCGTGAGGTCTTCGTCCTTGGGGCGGAGGATCATCACTCTACTTCTCAACGAGTCAGGCCTCGAGGAAACCGCATCGTCGAGAAGACCGAGACCGCTGGCGTCGGCTTCAGCGCCTTGCGACGCGACGCCCGTAACGAACTTCTCGCGGTGAAGTTAAGAGATCAGGAGGTTTACAACACTCCCCAGGACAACGTTATCGCGTCGAAGACCCTTCTCGAGACCATTGCGCAACAACCCAGGAAGGCGTCCGTGCATCGAGAACCTCGCCGAGCGGCGGCCATGGTAGAGATGGCGCCATCGATAAAACGAGGCGATTCCGCTCGACCGCTTCGGCTCGCGATCGATCTGGCGTGTCGGAATCGGGCTCGCCCCTCAGCGGCTGGTGATTCTCATCAGTCACCCGCACGCGATCTACGTCAAGATATCGAGGCCAGGCGGCGGGAGCGCAGCAACGGTGGGCGAGACTCTCGTCCCCATCACAGCCGTCGTATCGACGATCAGGCCGAGAGTACCGCCAGCCGACACGACCACCGCCATGAGCAGCGTCAAGGCCCGCGTCGGGGCGTCGTGTGAATCCCGGCGCGGAGGCGGCCACGACCATTGGAAGGGATTCGGGCCTTTACCCCGGATCTTCGCCGAGTGGTTTGGCCGGATGGATTCAACCTCAAAGGCATCGATAAGTTCGATGGCGAGAGGGACCCAACGAACTGGCTGCAGGTTTACGCCCTAGCAGTCAGCGCGGTAGGAGGTGATCAGAACGTCATGGCGAATTACTTGCCGGTCGCTTTGACCCCAACCAGAGACACAGCTAACGGACTCGGGAGAACTCTATCGAGTCTTGGGGCGACCTCCGAGGAAGCGAGCTCATCGCCAATTTCAAGGGACCTATGAAAGGCCAGCGGGAGGTGGGAGATTGGACAGCTACATAGGCGCAAGAGCGAGACTCTCCGCGAAGTTCATCAAGCGCTTCACCAAAAAGAAGAAGCGAGATCCGAGGCGTTTGAACAAGCAGTCATTGAGCGCCTTCTTCGCGGATGCAAGTCCGAGGAGTTGATCGAGCGGATGACCAGGACCCCAGCAGATCTCAAGGCCATGTTCACTATGGCGGACCAGAGGAGAACAAGCCAGGAGGCCATCGCGAACCACCGCGTGTGTCAACGACGGAGGCCCCAAGAAGAAGCCTAATGAAGAACAAGGCAAGCCCAAAGACAAGAAGCGAAAGGGGGCGAGATGGTCGCCATGACATGGAGCCATACCGACCAAAGCCCCCAACGACAACGACTACAAAAGGTGATGGATTGGTATGTCCTTCCATCCTCGAGGCAAGCACTCGCCAAAGGCGCCTTATTCTCGTAGAAGTTCGCGAGAGTTGAACCCGATCGGCCAAGGGCGGTCGGGGCAAGAAACGATGGGGACTACCGGGGCCTTGGCGAGATCGATTATATCTTGGGGCTCGATGCGTCGAGTCCAAGCGAAGCGAAGCTTACCACTCGGAGATCAACGCTATCATGCTGCTACTCCAAAATACTTGCGCTGGTCGAGGTGCCCATCACCTTTGATCGATCGGACCACCCAGATCGGATCGCTTTCCCTAGAAGGTATCCGCTGGTTTTGGATCCAGTCGTTCAAGGAAGCAAATTAAAAAGGGTCCTGGTTGATAGCGGGAGTGGGATTAATGTCCTTTTCGCCAAGACCTTCGACCAAATGAATATCCCACGTTCTGAGCTACGGAAAGGGTCGTCTCCGTTCCACGGGGTAATCCCCGGGACGTCCGTAGTACCACTCGGACATATTTCCCTACCGGTCACGTTCGGGACCAAGGAGAATTATCGGACCGAGAGTCTGAGTTTCGAAGTGGCTGATTTCGAGACGGCATATCATGCTATCTTGGGAAGGCCGGGGATTGCCAAATTCATGGCGGTCCCCAACTACACCTATCTCGTCTTAAAGATGCGAGTCCCAATGGTGTAATCACCTCCCGGTGACGTTAAAGCAGTCCACGCTGCTTGTGCGGAAAAGCTGCGAAATGGCGCAGGCACTCGATTCATCTGCCGAGATGGAAAAGATCCGACTGGAGGTTGCATCCCTTCGGGAGGAAGGAGACGTCCCCGCCAAGAAGCAGGCCAAAACCTCCATCCAAGCGGCCGAGGAAACCAAGGAGATCCTGTTGGACCCGTCTGATCCGGCCAAAACAGCCGTGATTGGGACAGGGCTCGATAGCGAATAGGAAGACGCGCTCGTCACTTTCCTCCGGGCCAACCGGGATGTGTTCGCCTGGAAGCCTTCGGACATGCCTGGTGTTCCGAGGGAGGTGATTGAGCACTCTCTCTACGTCGATGAAAAGGCAAAGCCCATAAAGCAGCGCCTGCGAAGATTTGCCTAGGATCGGAAAGATGCCATTAGGAGTGAGATCACCAAATTGTTGGCCGCTCGGTTCATCAGGGAAGTGTATCATCCCGAGTGGCTTGCCAATCCGGTCCTGGTGCAGAAGAAGAACAAGACATGGCGGATGTGTGTCGATTACACAGACCTCAATATTGTTCCCAGTCAGCAACAACGCCGCCGAGTACGAGGCACTCATCCACGGGCTTCGCGTCGCCATCTCGCTTGGTGTCAGGCGGTTAATGGTACGCGGGGATTCGCAACTCGTGGTCAATCAAGTCCAAAAGGAGTGGTCGTGTGTTGGCGACAACATGGCGGCCTATTGCCAGGAGGTTCGAAAACTAGAAGACAAATTCGACGGTTTGGAGCTTACTCACGTGCTCCGCCGCGACAATGAAGCAGCAGACGAGCTAGCACGGATGGGATCCACTCGGGCCCAGGTCCCGAGCGGTGTTTTCGTCCAGGAGCTACGCGCACCGTCCATCAAGCTGCCCTCTACACTAGTAGAAGTCCATGAGAAGCAGCAAGAGCCCGATGCGGAGGTATTTGCGATTAACCCCGGATGGACTCAACCTTATTTGGATTATCTTCTTCGTGACGAGTTACCCGAAGATCGAAGCCTAGCTGAGTGCATCACACGCCGAAGCAAGAGTTACAAGGTGGTCGGGGACGAGCTTTTCAGAAAAAGCAGTTCCGGGGTACTAAGGCGTTGCATATCTGAGCAAGAAGGCAGAGATCTGCTCAATGAAATCCACTCGGGAAGTCACGGACACTGCTGTCGCTAGCACCACAGTGGGAAAGCCTATCGGCAAGGATTTTTCGGCCAACAGCATCAGCGATCACGGAAGATATGGTACGCAGATGTGGCGGTGTCGATTTTCGCATGCAGCGATTCACATGCGGCTTAAGACTTCTGAGCGATTCCGATCTCTTGGCCCTTCGCCGCCGGAATCTGGACATGGTGGGCCCTCTCAAGCGGCGCAAGGCGGGTTCATCCCATCTCTTTGTCGCCATCGACAAGTTTACCAAGTGGATTGAAGCCAAGCCGATTCTTTGTTATCACGGCCAAAGCACGCGAGTTCTTCCAGGACATCGTTGTGCGTTTTACGCATACTAATCGCATCATCACCGACAATGGCGTTCAGTTCAAAAGCGTGAGTTTCAAGAATGGGGCGAGGGTGGGCATTAAGATCTGCTATGCATCGTTGGCCCACCCGAGGAACAACGGCCGTCGGTAGCCGCCAATGGATTGGTACTACAAGGGCTCAAAGCTAGGATTTTCGATCGCCTAAAGCCTTCGCCACGCTGGTTAAGAGTTGCCCCACGCTCTGGGGGCTCAGGACAACCCCAAGCCGAGCCACTGGGCAGACACCCTTTTTCCTTGTCTACGGCTCCGAGGCGGTCCTCCCGACTGAATTGAAGTTTCGGTCCCCACGGGTTGCCGGACACAACGATAATCAGTCGGATGAGGCAAGGCGAGAAGACCTCGATCGACTTGAGGAAGCCAGGGAAGCAGCATTGATCCAGTCGGCAAAGTACCAACAGGGCCTACGTCGCTACCATCGGCGCAACGTACGGGGCCGTGCGTTCTCCAAGGGAGATCTGGTCCTTCGAAGGAATCAGAAGCACGAGCATAAACTCTCCCCACTCTGGGAAGGCCCCTACTTGATCGCTGAGGTGACCCGCCCGGGGGCTTACCGGCTGCAACGTGAAGACGGATCTGACGTGCCTAACACCTGGAACATCGAGCAGCTACGTCGTTTCTATTCTTAGAATTCTGTATTCAGGCAGCTTGTAACTAGTTCCCTTTCTTTTGACTTGCTACTTGGCCGTAAACGACCAAGCAGTAAGTCGGGGGCTACACTAAATAGTGTGCGGAGTCAACCGCACCCTATTCTTTTTAATAAAGTTGTTTTCTCTCTACATATGCTGATCGCATTCGAGTACTATGACAATTCCTGAGTAATGGCGCGTTTATATCCTTTCGACAATGTTCACTACTTTGGTACGCTTGGGAAGAAAGCCAAGTGCTGCTTCCTAGCACTCGGGGGCTGGACCAGTCGGTCAATGCGTCTCGTGAAAAGGATAAAGCATATTATTCGGATAAGCTCGATCACCGATCTCGAGGATCAACCGAAGTTTTATTACGGACTTGGTTCTGTGTCCAATGATCCACTATTTGGACAGCGATCGGATGAACCTCTTCTAACGAGCTACGGCCTTTTCTTCCGAGCAAGCAAATCCATCCTTGACGCCCCCCTTGATCGCAGACGAGATAGGTTGATTTTGCAAGGGCGAGGCCTTGGCTGGTGCACGTTATCGCGGCCTCCCGAGTAAAGACCTTGATCCGCTTGGGAATGGCTTCAAGATGAGCCACCAGGAGGTCGGGATCATTCGGCGGCTCTTCATCCGGATAGAGGCATTCAATTATTGGGGCAATCCCCGTCGAGGTCCGGCGGCGAAGCTCTGCACAACCGGTCGGATAAGACATCAGTCGGGTGTCAATGAGATTGAGCTAGGGAGAGCTAGTAGAGAAAGGTTACCTTCCAGCTCTTTAGCCGACCGGTCGGCTCGAGCGTTGGCTTGGCGAACCTCCTCTTCTAGAGCCTTCTGCCTCGCCTCCAGAGCTGCACTTGACAGCAAACATTGGAAATCATCACCTACGAAATATCCTCCTTAGAGATTTAGCACGGGTTGGGGTTTTTACCTCGGTTCGTGTTGAACTCCTCCACATGGCGGAATCGAAGCTCAGTGACTTCGTGGTGGAGCTCTTCGATCCGTCCGCGGAATTGTCGCTTGACGGCATACAACGCGTTGTCAAACTCGTCCCGCGTCTTTAACTCGCCCACCGTTTTCTCCATGCACCGGTCTTACGCCGACCTCTCCTTCATGCTTGCTGCGTGAAGGATAGAGGATCGTTAGTGGGATCCTCAGCGAGCGAGGATTCTCAGAAAAGAAGTTACCTTATACATCTCGGCTTGGATGGCGGTCACTTGTTCTAACACTTCCCATTCCTCGGCTTCCTGCCCATCGTCGACCTCGTAGCCCTCCATCTCCTTCCGCCATTTCAGTCGGAAGGGCGGAGTGGGAGCCTTGGCGGAGGGGCGAGGAATCTCCTCGATTTCGGGCTCTGAGCTCTCTGAAGCCGGAGCTGGGATCTTCCCCTTCGCCGGCGAGGATGAACGGCGGCGGATGGGCCTGAGTCTGGACGAGGAGAAGCGGGCCGAGCCGAGCCTCCGGGAGGCAGAGGTTGCTCGTCATCGTCATCTACCGGCTTTCTGCAAGCATTGGAGCTCTTTCAAGACATGCATCTTTACAAATTATAAGATCCCAGCGTTATGAAAAAGTACCTGTGTGACGGGAAGTATTTCATCTTGAATTTCATGCCTGAACCACTCGGACCCGAGCCAGGCGTTTCCTTCGCCCCAGACGAGGCCTTTGGGCCGGCGGACTGACGTGGCGGAGGACCCGTGACTCGTGGGTTCTGGCCGGTGGCGACTTTACTGGCTGGCGGCACAATGCTAAAGCGGGGACGGTGTCCTCCTCATCATCATACTCGTCCGAGTCCCTTGAGGCGTCCCCCTTGCCTCTCTTGGCCGGAGGAGCACTCGTTGAGCCCTCAGCAAGACGCTTCTTGGGCGCCTTGTGGGGTGGAGCTTCTGGAACCGGGGAGGAGAAAGAAGGCGCGCCCGCAACGCATCAAATTACATTAACTCTAGCCTTACATCAACGAACCACGGTTGAGTTGAGGAGGTCCTTCTCCTTACCGCCGGTGGCAAGAATTCCAGATGATACGGAGCCGGGCATTCCGAGGGGGTTATTTTCGAGCCCGGAGCAAAAAGCTCGATCACTCGGCTGATGATCTCCTTTTGCACGAGGCTCTCGTTGGTTTCCCGAGTGGCATCCTGGAGCCCCGAGTACTCAAAGGCGAGATGCGCCCTTTCCTTGATGGGCTGGATACGGCATTGGGTATAGTTCCACACTACCCCGATACCGGTCAGCCCGGCGGACTTGGCTCTGCGGAGAAGAATAAGAAGTTCCTTCACTTGGCTTCCCCGTCATCGGCGTAGAGAAGACCAGGAGGGACGGACGTGGGGACGCCGCGGGAGAAGGAAGGGAGGGCGGAGGAGAATTGGCAATAAAACCACTTGAGTGCCGCCTTTGTTGGAGGTTTTGAGCGGAGATCAGTAGTACTTTTAACCACTTCCCGCAATTGAATCTGCGCCGCCGCCTTGGGGTTGTCCTTGTTGGGATAGGGTTTGAGAAGGAAAAGGAATTTGAAAAGATCAAGTGGGGAGCGACTTTCAAATAGACCTCACAGACGTGAGTGAAAATCGCGATATGAAGAATGGAGTTGGGATTCAAGTGCGAAATCTCAACCCCGTAAAATGAAGCGCACCCGAAGAAAGAGGAGCAAGGAAGGCCAAGCATGGAGGAAGAAAGATTCGAAGACCACCACCTCGTCCTAACGAAGGGTGGGGCAGGACTCACCGGCGGCAGGACGCCAAGACAACTACTCTTCGGAGGGGAGCACACCGAGAGAGACCAGCTTCTGTAGCCTCTGTTCGGTCGTGATGGACTTCACCCACTCCTTCCCGCTCTTAGCAGCCTTGGGGGTGGAGGGGGATGGCGGAGCCATAGCGATCGGAGACGGGTGGCGGCGGAGGTGGCGATGAAGAAGAACCCTAGCGGCGGAGCTTATTGAAGAAACCAACAGACTGGCGCGAAAAACAGGCAAAGCGAATCCATTTCGTTCTCCTGTTCTAGACTTATAACAACGGGCAGAGTTTCGCATTCTGGGCCGGGCCTAGGTCTAGCGTCGGATGCGGCCTTTCCGCGAGGGGCCCATTAATCACTCGGCTGCCCGAGTGGCCCCCCGAGAGGTCTGCGTTACGCATTGACCGCCCGCCTAGGAGCGGACGAGCCTAGCTACTCGGACGAAGTAATGCTACGGATTCGAGATCAAATCGAGAAGAAGCAAGATTGCGATTCGTGCCAAAAGCGAAGACATCGGATTCCCCAAAAGACTTTCATTAAAAGGGCTCTTAGGCCCGACATATATTTTCGCGCGCAAAGACATCGTGAGCTAGGGCTCGTCGCTCGCTCGCGGGAATGCCAACTGGAATAGATCATTCCTCCGACGACCACCTCACACTGAGGATGGAAGCGGCGAGAGCATCCTTCAATGGGTGCGCTACGAAAGAGCCGCATGGTGGTCACGATCAGACTCGATGGCCCTCGGGCGACCTCCTCCGCGTGTTCCTCTCGCCATTGTTGGCTGGTGATCTTAGCCAAGACGAAGCTGCAGCGGCGCGAAGCGCTGAATCCGGCGACGGCGGCCTCCCATGGATCCATGAAGATCTGTGGGACAGTGTGGAAGTTTCCCGAAGTCACCGAAAAGGAAAAGACTCAAAACTCAAGGTGGTGGTGAAGTAATACTTAGCCCCTCGATTTCTTTTTATACGAAGGAAGTTCAAGGGCGCTACCGTAATCCGCTTTGAATCTGAAGAAACCATCACAGCGATGGGACCGGCGGAGCGGATCTCATTTTCGACGGAAACACGCGCCTTCTTCAGGTGTGTGAGAAAAGGGCGCTAAACGCTTCGCCGCCCCCACAAGGGGCGCCAGAAGCGTCTGGCCGAGGGCTCAACGAGTGCTCCTCCGCCAAGAGAGGCAAGGGACGCCCAAGGGACTCGGACGAGTATGATGATGAGGAGGACACCGTCCCGCTTTTGCGCCGCCGTCGCCCAGCAGCGAAGTCGCCACCAGCCCAGGCCACGCAGCCGCAGGGTCCTCCGCCACGCCACCAGCCGCCCATGGGTCGTGGTCAGCACTCGGGACTATCAGGATCGCATGGGCCCTGGTATCCTCTAGAAGGCCCATAAGGGAGCGAAGCGGGGCGACCAGATCGGTTGGCCGAAGATAGAAACCACTCGGATCGGGCGAGACTTAAGCCGCAAGAAAGGGTCCGAAGTTTATGGGATATCCCCATGTAATTAGCAGATCAATGCATGCATTCCATGTAACATCATAACGGAAATAGTTGCCATATACCTCGTGACTTCATGTAAACTCTATCCCCTCGCACTATATAAAGGAGGGGACAGACGCCATCGGGACGAGGCCATCGAATCATCATTAGGAGCATCATCTTGCATCCTGATCCACCATATAATTCTAGAGCACGTGAAGTAGGGTATTACCTCCTCCGCTGAGGGCTCGAACTCATATAACCACGTCTGTGTTAGCCATCTGACCTAGTTCTTGATAAGCGTCCCCTCGTACAAATTCATTGCCGGCGGTGACCCCCCAGTTAGTCACCCGTCGACACCTACGCCACGAGCGCCCAACTCTATGGCTCGGCCATGAGCATACGCCTGCGCCCCGAGCGCCCAAGTCTAAGGCTCGGCGACACACCTACGCCTGCGCCCCGAGCACCCAAGTCTACGACTCGGCCACGAGCCTACGCTTGCACCCTGAGAGCCCAAGTCTACGGCTCGGCCACACGCCTACGCCTGCGCCCCGAGCAACCAAGTGTACGGCTCGAACACACGCCTACGCCTGCACCACGAGCACCCGAATCTACAGTGCCTGTGCCCTGAGCGCCCAAATCTACGGCTTGGCTACGCGTCTACTCCTGCGCCATGAGCGTCCAAGTCTACGGCCATGGAGGCCACTACCAGACTCAAGAGGGAGTACAGTGTCTATCTCAGGGGGGTCTATGCCCGCCCCCACGGCGATGCACATGAGGACACTCCCTGGCTTCAGCAGTGCTTCTGTGCTGATTCAGAATCAGTTGATCCGCCTGGATTGTCTTCATGATGGTACTACTTAGGTCGTAGATGACGCCCTAAAAAAGATCAATCTCCTACGTTCGTCACTCCGTGTGGCGGACAATGAGCTGAGGGTGGTGGGGAGACGCCTCCACCACTATGATATGAGCCTCACTATGACGAGACGCCAGCATGACGAGGCGAGGGAGGCGCTTCTTAGGCGTCAGCAGGAGGAGACACGACAAGTGCTGGTGCAGCGTGACCATTCGCTCTCATCTACGGGGACGGAATATCTGCCACCGGAGTATGAGAACTCACTACGATGCGGAAGAGGACTCTTCCGCCTCGAGCCTTGGTGGGGTTTCTGCGCCATGGACCGTCTTCCCTAGAGGCTCCACAGGAGCAGTCGCTGATGGACACCAAATCTGACTCCGACACTGACACTGGAGGTGATGTCGTCCCTACACCGCCGACTTTGGGACATCTTCCAAGGCCCCACACCGGCACCGGCTTCGACTTCGCCCTGAGGCGTGCGCCCCAGCATTTTGTCTACCCCCGCCGTCGTCATGGTTAGAGTGTCTAGCTATTTTACTTATCCTAGAGCCATCCGCCCTAGTAGATGATGGGCTTTTGCTTATGTTGTGTGATGGATGGATGGTGTCCTAGTAGATGATGGACACATCATGATGTATGGTGATTGACGGGCCCTAGTATAGGATGGGCAAAAACATTTGGTCTATAGTTTATTTTGCTTGCCTATATGTGGCAAGGGCTATCGAGACATGCTTTATTCCTCTGTGATTTCTATTCTACCTTGCCTTTGATGATTTTTTTAATTCCGTTTCCGTGTTGCATTAGATTTATTTGTGAAAAATTCATGCATATTCATATATATATGGGTGCCATTTATCAATAGATGGCAAGAGGTAGAGGAGCTGGTCTAGCTCGTGGCGCTGGTGCTGATGCTGGTAGAGGTCGAGGTCGAATCTGAGGATGTGGCCGCAGTCTTGAGGACATTCCAGCACCACCACCGGGAGATCCGACGTTAGGGCAAGTGATGGCTTATCAAGCCCAAATGCTCGATGAAGTGCTCCGCGAGCGAAGACAAGTGAAGAATTGTCGTGGGATGAAGCTTACGGATTTCTTGCGAGCTAAGCCCCCTATGTTCACCCCCGCCAATGAACCCATGGAGGCGAAGGACTGGCTCTGAACCATCTAGCGGAAGCTAGCCCTGATATGATGCCCTGATGAAGACAAAGTGCTTCTCGCCACCAACCAGCTGGATGGAGCAGCTGCCGATTGGTGGGAGAACTATGTCACCGCTCGTCATGGGGACGTCGAAGGTGATGAAGGAGTCTATGAGGAAACGGCCGAGCAAGAAGAACAAGAAGGGCAAGGTGGGAACGATGAAGAAGAAGTGGATGAGGATGGTCCGAGAGAAGAGCTGCAGCCCATGACGACCCATGGAAAGGATATCCCATGGGAGGAGTTCGAAACAGCCTTCCGATCGTTCTACATATCCTGAGGGGTCATCCAGATGAAGAAGCAGGAATTCCGCTAGTTGAAGCAAGGGAATCCTCAGTCAATGACTACCTGACCTGATTCAATCAACTAGCATTGTACTCCCCGGGAGATGTCGAAGACGAGGGCGAGAAGAATGACAAGTTCTTGGAGGGTATGCTCCCCAGCCTACGGTCTCGCCTAATACTTCTGGATTACCATGACTTCCAACATATGGTCAACAAGGCGCTGATTCTAGAGAACGAGATGAAGGGCATGGAAGTCACCTGAAAGAGGAAGCTGGCAGTTCGAGCTGGAGCGAGTTCAAGCCAAGGCAGAGCGAATGCAACCAACTTCCCTCGCCCGGTGACCCAGTATCAAAGGCTGCAACCCCCTTACAGTTCGGGATCGACCTACCAGGGTCCCAGAAAACGAGGTTACCAGACCACGGGAAGGCCAGCTGCTCCTCCCCAGTCCTATAGCCAAGCCACAGCCGCAGATAGGGTTGCTGGAGCTTGCTTTCTTTGCCACAAGCCTTGGCACTTTGCTGCAACGTGCCCCGAGAAGAGGAGGGCTCCGGCATCATTCAATACCGTGAATACACCGGTCAGAGGACAAGCACCGCTGGGAAGAGCAATGGGGCAAGGTTTTGTGGCCGGATCAGCCACCACTGTTGGGCGTGGAAGGCTCAACCATGTCACCGTCGAGGAAGCTGAGGAAGCACCGGGTGTTCTGATGGGTACGTTTGAATTGTTCGACAACCCCGTGCTAGTACTTTTCGATTCAGGAGCATCGCATTCATTCATTGCACAACATTATGTGGATAAATATGGGCTACAGACCTTCCCGCTAAATAAGACTTTGGTAATAAAGTCCCCGGGGGGGGGGGGGTATGCTGACCGCCACCAGAGCGTGCCTTTATGCAGAAATTAGGTAGGAAAACATGGGCTTTTGCTTTGATCTTATGGTCATACCCTGCCGAGGAATCGATGTGATCATCGGTATGGATTGGCATTAGCACTACCAAGGAGTTATAGACTGTGCCCGAAGAGAAATCAAGTTGTACAGGTGTGGATGTTACGAGAGCATTGGAAGGTAGACACCCCTTTAGATGGGGCAGAGCCATATGGTATCTTAAGAAGGACGATCCCTCTATGGTGATCGTGGTAAAGGAGTATCTCGACGTCTTTCCTGAAGAACTACCAAGACTGCCACCGGATCAAGGCATGGAGTTTTCCATTGACCTAATCCCTAGAACCGCCCCAATATATAAGCCATACTAAAAGATGAACCCAGTGGAGCTAGCAGAATCGAAGAAACAATTGGATGAGATGCAAGGCCAAGGGTTAATTCGCCCCAGTTCCTCAGCATGGGGTTCCCCGGTCATGTTCGTGGATAAAAATGACAAGACACAGCGGATGGTGGTAGATTATCAAGCCCTGAATGTCGTCACCATCAAGAATAAGTACCCTCTTCCCCGAATAGATGACATATTTGAACAACTAAGATGTGGCAAACGTTTCTCAAATATTGACCTTAGGTCAGGATACCATCAAGTCCGAGTTAGGGAGGCAGATATACCCAAGACTGCTTTCACCACCAGTTACGGACTGTATGACTATTTAGTGATATCATTTGCTCTAACCAACGCCCTAGCCCATTTTATGAATATGATGAACAAGATTTTGATGGAGTTTCTAGACCACTTGGTAGTGGTTTTCATTGATGACATCCAAATCCTAATATATTCCAAGGATGATGGGGAACATCGAAAGCATCTACGCCTGGTCCTGGACAAGCTTAGGGAATATCAGCTCTACGCAAAGTTTAGCAAATGTGAGTTTTGGATAGATGACGTCAGTTTCCTAAGACACACATTGTATCCGTCGATTGAATCAAGGTGAACCTGGCAAAGGTTGCTACAGTGATGGAGTGGGTGGCACCTACATCCGTTACCGAAGTAAGGAGCATCCTTGGGATGGTTGGATATTTTCGGTGTTCCATCGAAAATTTCTCAAAGACAGCTCGACCAATGACCCAGCTACTGAAAAATGATACGAAGTTTGAATGGACGGATGCTTGTGAGAAAAGCTTTCAGGAGCTCAAGCAATGGCATACATCTGCTCCAGTACTAGTGACACCGGACACTACTAAGAAATTTGAGGTATACTGCGACTCCTCCAAGTATGGTCTAGGATGCGTCCTGATGCAAGAAGGAAGAGTGGCTGCTTATGCATCACGTCAACTGCAAAAGCATGAGATCAACTAACCCACCCATGATCTGGAGCTGGCTGCCGTAGTGCATGCCCTTAAGATCTGGAGGCACTATTTGGTGGGACAACCTTGCGACATATACACCGATCATAAGAGCCTTAAGTATGTGTTCACCCAGAGCACCCTTAACATGAGACAAAGATAATGGCTAGAGCTGATCAACAACTACGATCTGAACATTCAGTAACACCTTGGAAAGGCCAACGTCGTAGCCGATGCTCTTAGCAGAAAGTCCCAATGCAATCACATGGAGGTCGATCAGATTCCGGAACAAATAGTTGTGGATTTGAGTCGCCTTAGAATCGAAATGGTCAACCAAGGATAGTTGTGGATTTGAGTCGCCTTAGAATCGAAATGGTCAACCAAGGATTCCTGGCCACCTTGGAAGTCAAGCCAGATCTTCTGGATCAAATCAAGGAGAAGCAAAAGGAGCACCCAAGCACCCAGAGGATCGAAAGGCTCATCGCCAAGGACAAGAGTTACAAGGTTTCCAAGGATGAACTAGGGGGTGTTGTGGTTGGGGAAGCGGATCTTCGTTCCACAGGATCTGGCCCTGCGAGAGCTTATCCTATCGGAGTCACATAATTCCCCTTACACTCTGCATCCGGGAAGCACCAAGATGTATCAAGACATGAAATTACAATTTTGGTGGCCGAGGATGAAAAGAGAAATAGCGGAATATGTGGCGCAATGCCACGTATGCCATCAAGTCAAGGCTGAACACCAACGACCGGCTGGATTACTCTAGCCTCTCAAGATCCCGGAACAAAAGTGGGAAGAAATCACCATGGATTTCATACTTGGTCTCCCCAGGACAAGGGTGGGATATGATTCCATCTAGGTTGTGGTAGATCGTTTAACCAAGGTTGCACAATTCATACCGGTGAAGACTACCTACAACGGGGAGAAATTGGCTGAGTTGTACATGGCTAGAATCGCGAGCCTTCATGGGGTTCCTAAGGAATTGTGTCAGACCAAGGGACACAGTTCACATCTCGGTTCTAGGAAAATCTGTATTGCTCCTTAGGGACCAGTCTGTCGTTCAGTACCGCTTTCCACCCCAAACGGATGGACAAACTGAATGAGTTAACCAGATATTGGAGGATATGTTAAGAGCTTGTGTCCTGGAGTTCTCCGCAGATTGGGAAAAAGGCTTCCCTTTGTGGAATTTGCATATAATAACAGCTTCCAGTCCAGGTTAAAGATGTCACCTTTCGAAGCCTTATATGGTCGCAAGTGTAGTACTCCTCTTCATTGGTCGGAGACGGGTGAAAACCAAGTTTTTGGCACAAACACACTTAAGGATGCTGAAGATAAGGTTAGAATCATAAGGGAAAGGCTACTGGCCGCTTAGTCAAGGCAGAAGAGCTATGCGGATAATCGTCGGAGGGACCTTACTTTCCAAGTGGGAGACTCGGTTTACCTCAAGGTAGCGTCATGGAAAGGTAATCAAAGGTTCCATTAGAGAGGGAATCTTGCACCACATTATGTGGGGCCATATCCCATCACTGCTAGAAGGGGGCAAGTAGTTTACCAGTTGGATCTACCGGTAGAATTGGGAGACGTCCACAATGTCTTCCATGTTTCTCAGCTTAAGAAATGCCTACGCGTTCTGGAAAATGAGTTGGTTGATATTCCCAATGGAGTCATCGACAACAACCTCGCCTATGAAGTACGACCAGTTAGAATCATGGAAACCATGGAGAAGCAAATGAGGAATAAAGTCATAAAAATGTGCAGAGTTCAGTGGAGCAATCAAACCGGCAATCAGTCTACCTGGGAACCCGAAGAGCTGCATCAACAAAATTATCCCGACTTGTTCACCAACTAGGTATGCAATCTCGAGGTCAAGATTTTCTTTTAGGGGGGGAGGGATTTGTAACATCCCAATTTGGGGGCTATTTCAAAATTTGCATGAAATTCAAATTTTGTTTGAATTTGTGCTGCAATGTAGGCCCTCTCGCTCTCTCTTTCTCTCTCCTCTCTCATCGCTGTGGGCCCAGCCCGGCTCGCTCTGTTCTACCTCGACCGACGTGCGCGACACCGTGATCCAAGATCCGCCATGCCACTCACGCCATCATCGCGCACACCACACCCGTTGTGCTCACGCCGTGCCGCGCCACGCCGCTCCTAGAGATGGCGACGGGGAATTCACCGTCAGGGAATACGTCGCCATCCCCGTCCCCGCAGGGGAGAAAAATCACCGTCCCCGTCCCCGCGAAATGCAACGGGGCAAACATTGTACCCATCCCCATCCCCGCATGGGGAATTAATCCCCGCGGGGTCCCCATCCCCGCTTGTCATCAATTCATCGTTCGGAGCTTCGGCGTCGCGCGGCGGCAGCATGTGCATGACGCTGCCAGGCTGGGACGGATGGCGCGGCGTCGGCGTCGGGCGCTAATCTGTGTAGCAGCAAGAAGCAGGCTGGGCTGGGCGACGGCGCAGATCGGCGCGGGCGGCGCAGCAGGCGGTGGCGGCTGGCCCGGGCGACGCCCGCGTAGGGCTGGGGCTGGGGCTGAGGCGGCGCAGGCTGCAGGAGGAGGAGGCGAGGCCGCGAGGGGCTGCAGGAGGAGGGGGTGAGGGGCTGCAGGAGGAGGGGCTGGAGGGCGGCGGCGGCCGTCGCAGGAGGGAGGACAGGAGGGGGCGAGTTCGCGAGTGAGCTATGAGCAGGAGGAGGCTGGGCCGTCGTAGCCCAAGTCTGAAAGTCCCCAAGGATTTTAGCAGCTAGAGTGCATTGGGCTGAAATACCAAAGGAACTTGGGCTGGAATATACAGGGCATTTGGGCTGGATGCATTATTTAGACGGGGGCCCGCGGGGAATGGGGACGGGGGACGGTGAACCATCCCCGTCCCCGCCAGACCCGACGGGGAGTAAGTTTTTACCATTTCATTCCCCGTGGGGACTAAAATCCTACCATCCCCGTCCCCTAATAGGGGAATTCCCCGTGGGGAATCGGGGATCGGGTCCCCATTGCCATCCCTAGCTGCGCCAACGTCCCGTGCCACTCGCTCCCCCGTGCCGCTGAGTGAGCCATCGGGCTAGCACCTTTGCCTCGAGCCTATTAAGCCGAAAGCCTCCCCACCGGCACCGTTTCCCTGTTTCCCCCAAAATATCCCCCGCGCCGGCGCCGAGGAAGTCTCATCGATTCTGTGAGCCACAGATCAATTCCTCCCGCCCTGAGCATTCTCATCTCTCCCCTAACCTGTCGGCCCGCTTGATTTCAGTGGAGCCGCTCGGTGGGGCCGTGGCGACGACGCCCCTATTTCGGTCGTCGCCGTGATCCTCGTCGCAAGTCGCCTACACTCTGCCACGAGCTCGTCCTTGAGCACGGTGAGCATTGCCTACCCCTCTTCTTGCACGTCGTCTATCTCCATAGCCTGATAGGTATGGCAACTCCGGCGAGCCTTCGGCTCCACCACCGCTCGTCGCACCACCACGTCCGGCCATCTCCGGCCTCGGCAAGGGCGTCATTAGGACTGTAGGAAGTACTAGATGCGAGAGCGTACATGCACACCGCCGGAATAGGGCAGTAGTGCCGCCGCATTGAATCCCGCCGCCATTGGCCACGTCGACGGGCCTGAGGAAGACGATGACGGAGGATCGTCCGATGTGCGCCAAGATTCATGCAGGAACAAACGCGCTGAGTCACTGTCATGTGGGCCCCACCTACCAGATCCGTAGGCCTCGAGTCATTGATAGTGGACCCTTGGCCCACCGGTCAGGTTAAGTGGACGCGCACTGGGTGCGGCGTCAGCACCGTAGCGGTCGCGCGCCCGCAAAATATGCATTTGGCGTATGCCTCGCAGCTCGGGCATGCGCATCGCACGATCAGGCCATGGGCCGAAACCGTCGTTGGGCCGGTTTGTTGGCTGGCTCGGTCTTATGTGGATTAATCTTTTTCCACTGATTTAACCAGATATTTAATTACAGAAATGGTTATAGATTTATTTAAAATAGCTAAAGACTCCCAAAAATTGTAGAAAAATTTGGATAAATAGATTAGGCTGTTTTGGATTTTACAAAATTATGAAACCAACCACTAGAATTACTTTTATGCACTGTTATTTAAGAATGGTTAGATTTCCTAACTAGAAATTGCTTAAATAGATTTAGGATAATTTCTATGAATATAAAAATAGAGCCTGGCCCTAGAAAATCATAAGGAAATAAAGTAAGGAAGATAGATGCTCTAATAAATATAGAACATTATAAGGATACATTTTTTGCCCAAATATATGAGAGAGTTAATTGGCCAAACACCATCAAATAATAAAATAAATTCCTTATTAATTAAATTTGGTGCTGACCTTAGAAAATGCATTAAATTATTTTATAACTTAGAGTTACACAATATACTTAGGAGCACTTAGAAATTGCCAACTCCGATAAACTTAATTTCGTATATAGGTCGTATTACAACGTGCCGTCATCGTATGTCGCCGTAAAACCCTAATCGCTCAGTTACTACTATATCATATGAAATCGTATTTTGGGGTATAGTTAGACTATTATATAATGGTAATATTATTTATTAATACATTCGGACATGCATTGCATATCATACGGAAGTTAGCATCATTATCCGATCGTATACATTAGTATCGAGGATAGAACCCGGGTCACATGCATGCATCATATTCTTCCGTTTTGCACCAATGAGTAATTATTGGATTGTATGTGTGCTTAGACGTAGGCAATCCCGAGGGAAGGTTCAGAGACGCTGAGGAAGACCTTCCACTTGAGCAAGGCGAGTTAACACTTACTCTTATAGATGTTTACCCGTATTAGGGAAAGATTGCGACTTTCCCTAGTGGGGATTAATATCGACATATTCATTGTCTATTACCTAGTTTTCCTAAATTAAATTGTTTAATATTTAAAAAGCATGCTTATTTACCTGCCTAATTGTTTCATTATTTGGCCTTTATGACTGCCTTGATTGTCATAATCCTTGTTAGCCTAAGAGTAAATTGGTAAGAACTTTAACCCTACCTATTGGGTAGAACTTGCTTAGACTTGCTTACGATTAAACAAAACTTCGGGCAATAGCCACGAAACGGTGAACCGATATTCACCGGTTATTCATTCTTTCATTAAAATTGCTATGACATGTGACAGTTAGGGCTAGTAGATGCATGATGAGCTGGATGTGGTTATGGGCATGGCTATGGGGTGTGTCGATCTGGTTTGGTCGATTGGTCGGGAGAGACATGATGCGGTAATGTCTGGGTTTAAAGAAGTGGAGACTAGATGGTTGGAAGGTTGCCCCTAGATGACATCCTGAAGGATGATTAAGGCACGAGGTGCCTCGTGCTGGGCTTAGCCAAGGCTTACCCAGGAGGAGTGCGAAAGAACAACCGTAGCGAGGTGATCGCTGCCATCCGGAGGATGGTTCCAACATAGCACATGGCCATCGCGCGGAGTACGGGTTTTGGATCGCCAATTGTGAGCGCTCTGCAGAGGCCCTCTGCGACCACTCCCGATAGGGACCGGCATTGGTCGTCACCGGATGTGATGGTGGCCACACTTCCCCATGATGACGCTAGGCTAGTGCGGGTTGGCAACCCCCTAGGCCGAGGCGGGTAGTTTATGGCAAGTGTGGTCCACAATAGGATTGCCAAATCCTAAAAGGATGGCGTACTTAGGTAATGTTGGAGGCAACGAGGAGTTTGGTATGGTGAAGTATAAAGTCGGGTGTCCGTTGGTCGAGGGTTGGTCTAATTAGGGTTGGTCGAAAGGTCGGTTGTTCGGTTGGGGACTTGGGATGCATTGTTATGATGTTAAACCCTTGAGATATAAAGTCTACTAAATATCTGATGCAAGATAGGGTAATTTTAAACCATTTAAACCATTAAGGGAAGTGTTAACTAGCCAGCGTTTGGATGAAGTTGACCTCGCCTATTTACATTCCTTTAGACGATGGGATCGAGGTGGATCCTTACGAGTGTCATGAAGACGATGGACAGGACTTCGGTGGGCCTGATGAGTCTTAGGCTTGTTCCCGTAGCTTGCAGGTCACATTGTCATGGAGATATTCTTTTGGGTAGAAATTTTGGATAGCTGCACTACTCTGAACTATGTTTTGTATTAAAAGGCTATTGTTGATCGCCTTACTAAATTCGCTCAAGGGTGTAACTTGGTGTGCAATATTTGAAAGGGATATGCCCTAGATCAATCATAGTGATGATTGTACCACGTCTTTATTCATGTACATATGATAACGTTGCTTATCGGTTCCCTGATTAAATGTCATGACTTTGTCCATTGGGTACGACTTGATTGTGAAACATATTGTTAAGTGACATTATTCTAAACAGGTCCCTGATCCATATCATTACGAGGAGCGGTTATGATTTGATCAGCATACATATTGGTTGATGGTAATGTTTCACATACCATAGATATAGAGATATCAAACCATTAGTGTGGACCCATGTTGGAGAACATGGGCATTTGGACAGAACTACTCCGAGACGCTGTGAGTTGTTATCTCTTATAGCGCCATCAGCGTATAGTCTTGATGGTACGCCTATATGGTACTTAGACCTGAGATTGTCATGGATGCCCAACATGTTGACTTGTATACTTTGGTATCATCAAACGCTACACCGTAACAGGGTAGTTATAAAGGAGACTACTGAATATGCCACGATACATAGTCAGGGGTGTGATAATCAAGATGGAATTTGCCCATTCTCGATAACAGGAGAGATATCTCTAGGCCCCTCGTGTGGATGGATAGGAAAAGCGCACGGCCGTGCTAATATGACTAAGGAGTTAGTTATGGTATGTATCCATTCCACTGCCGAGTGAATTGGTCGAGCTATCAACAAGGGTGGAGCGCATCTCGCCTTGAGCTTGACTGGTGTCGGGTGGCAAAGGGATCAGTGTGTGAGTGTATCAATGTTCAGCCGAATATTGATTCTGTGCATTCGGGGGTCAATACGTACTGCTAGGTGCCGCTGTTGATAGGTGGATTGGAAATGGTTTTCGGATCCACGGCCGACTTGCGCTGAACCTAACGGGTCACACACTTAATGGGTTGGAACTGTTTAACGAGTTTGTATGTGGATATGATTTACGTAGGAGATAGAACCCTAGCAGGCCGAAGCCCTCCAGCGTGACTATATAAGAAGAGTTGAGCCTTCACCACGCCCAGCCGTCGCGCGCCCCTCCTGCTCTCCAGAAAACCTAGCCGCACGGTGAGGTGTTAGCACACCCCATGAGGCGTTCCTGCTCGGTACGTGTGGATACTGCTAAAGGCACTGCTGTACGCGGACACGCTGTTCGGTTGGATCGTCGGCGAGCACTCGACGAGCACAGGTGAGCACTCGGTGGTGATCTGGACGAGTACGTCTATTCCCTCTACGCGCGATAAACTGCTTGCACTGCATCTGCGCGTCAAGGGGAATGATATGTGATCCTCTACTTGTCTGTGCTCCTGGGTGATTCGTGGTATAAAATTTTGATTTTGCGCTCGCGTAGCCTACCCGTTTCCCAGCAATATTCAAGGATTATAATTAACGATGTGTGCTTGTATCGGCTATGTGATCTTCCGCACTAGTGTACCGATCCAGGGACTAGTGTATGGGTTTCCAACTCTCAAGGTAAGTTAAATTTGAGGGTTGACATATCTCCACCCTTACCTCGGTAGGCGTGCACACACGCGATCTCAACAGACACAAGTAGCACTTTCGATCACGTGGAAGAGCACAATCTTTGTGGCACAACAACCACAACTCACTTATTGCCTTTTCTCTCTTAACTTAATCATCAGCTAATCCATGGTTTATATACACGATCTCACGCACACCACATGTAACACCCCAAATTGAACTCAATTAGAGAATTTGAATCGAAATTGGTAGAATTCGAAAAAAATCCCTAAGAAACTTTTGATGCAAAATTCAAATTCTAAAGCTATTCACTTATTGGGCCTCGGTTGGGCTGATCTTGGGCCAAGATTTGGCCCCAGCCCGTTCTCTCTCTCTCTCTCTCTCTCTCTCTCTATTTCTCCCTCCCACCGCTCACTCTCTCTCTCATCGGCGATGCTCATCCCCCTCTCCCTTTGCTTCGGTGTCAACAACTCGTGGCCATGCAAAGCTGTGGCGCAAGCACCCATTGCCACCTAGCACCTGCTGCTTAAACCCTGCTTTGCTGTCATCGGCAAGCCGGCGTAGTTGCCGCCGGTATAAAAACCTTACCGTTGCCTCATTTCTCCTCTTTCTCATGTTTGCTTCGCTCCCAAGCACCTCTGCCTCCTCTCCTTCATCCTTGGCGACCCACTGTGCTCGCTGCCCAACGCTCACGTAGCCGGAGTAAGCATATTGCCCAAAATTGCTCGTCGGAGCCGGACCAAGCCGAATCGATCGCCGTCGATATCTTCCTCTACGGTATGGCTTATTCCGATTCCTTTCACCCAAAGGTTCTGTCGGGGATAAAATTACGGCCCATTGCCATGGCCCACTCCCTGACGGCCTATTCGACCAGCCTACCAGGGCCCAGCTCCCTGGAAGGTTCTATCTGGCCCATATGCATCTCGCCGAACAGCTTCCTGGCTGGCGTGATGCGTAACAGCCAAGGAATCGTGTTTGAGTCCGTCTCGAACAGGAGTTCTGCGCGGCTACGTGAAGACCCGGACGTTGGTTTCCCGGATTGGAATAGAGGTCGTGACGCCCAAGACTAGGAGTATGCCTTATCTGCCTCGGGATATATTTGGCATGTCTTGAGTTAAATTCACGATCTCGTGGTTAGCCCGCCCGATATTCCCTCGGTAGGTCGGTTTGCTCAAGACTATATAAACAGGCCCCAATGGCGTTTAGGGGACCACGGCCAAAACTTTGCATCTTAGCACCTCGTAGACATCAGATCATTGCGCTATCGCACTTGTACACCATAATCTCGCCGAGACTTGTTCGTCTCGTCGAGCCATCTCTTGTAATCATCTCTGATATATAAGAAAGGCTGGACGTAGGGCTATTATCTCTCCCGAGAGGCCCCAACCAGGATAAAAACCCCTGTCTCCCTGTTCGTTGTTGTTCGTTCTGTTCGGCGTGTCTCCTATCTCAATCTTTAAGAACCTTATCGACTTGAGATCGTTATCTCAACCTCTATCGTGGGGAGACGCAGATCGAGCATGTCAAACTCTATCAGCGACCAAGTGACAATTCCTGAGGGATACGACTCAGAAGGACAGGACGCGTCATCCCCTGTCAGTTCAGATCGATCTGTTCGGTCTCGAACACTTTCCGTATCCGAGGCTGAAGTCTCTGCCTATATGGCAGAAATAGCCTCAGATCGCACTCCCGTCATTGACGATGACTACGGAACTGATGATCTTTACGACGGTTTAGATCTGTCAGATTCCAAGGCTATGTCGGTAGATTCCACCTGTGGCGACACAGCGATGACACCATCAAGCATACCTTCTCATGGCCCCCGCAGCATCAACATGGCCGATGCAGGAACCTCCGGAGATCCTGCACGGGATGCGGCGGCTGGCGAGATCGGGCAGATTAATTATGCTCGGTAGCCAGATGAGGTCGCGCTGGCTGCTCACGAGCAAGATATCATTCGCCGTAGCCTTGACACCTCCATCAATCAGACCTTGGCACGGTTTCGTGACCGATGTAAGCGACAGCGTCGTGACCCTCCTCGCGTGCCAGTGCTAAGTCTCCCGGCAGAAGCTTCCCCTGTTCGGCTCAACTCCCCGTGTGACCGGACTCCTGTCGGGCAGAACGCGGATGGTTCAGGGATCCCGGGACCCATAGATCAGAGTCGAGAACGGCTCGAAGCCATAGCAACGGTCCTCAGATCCACCAATCAAGCTGATCTCGCCCATATGGGCGATGCTGTTGCTTCTAACCAAGAGCGATTGGCCGAAGGCCTAAAGTCCCTAGGCGAAGTCAACACCTCCTCCAGGCAGCGCAGTCAACCTGCCCGGAATGACTCTGACAGCTCTGACCGATCGCGTGACCCTCGTCACCATCGAAGGAACACTGTCCGCGATCAAGCTACCCGTGGTCGCCGTCGCTCGCCAAGTCCCCGTAGTAGTCACGACCACAGGGGTAAGCGTGCACGTGATGATCACGGATGGTCCCCTCGTGAGGAGCGCGTAGTCGCGACCACGAGGAAGGAGCGTGGCGGATTGTCCCGGAGAGAATTTCTCCAGGCCGAATCTTCCCGTTCAGCAGGAGTCCCTCCGCGCAACAGGGCCAATGTCTTCTCGAGACTAGGTTACGCCGGGAAGGTGGCGGTCATATGCCTTGGGCTCGGGGCTTTCTCGGCGAGCTTCGTCTTTGTCCGATGGCCCTCAAAGTTCAAACCAGTCACATGGAGAGGTACAATGGGACACAGAACCCGAGAGGAATTCCTTTCCATCTACGCTCTGACCATCATGGCGGCGGGGTGACGAGCTTGTTATGGCCAATTACCTCCCACCGTTCTTGAGGTCTTTGCTTTCGGACGTGGTGTTCAATCGGCAGGAGGGTTCCATTAGCTCATGGGACCAACTTTGTGACGCTCGATCGCCAACTTCGGAGGCGATTCGTGCGTCTGGGCAAGGAGGATGATCTGCACCGGATGATCCAGATGAGCGGGAGACCCTCCATAACCGTGAAGCGTTTCATTAAGATTCGCAACACGATCCGAACATCTCGGACGAATCTGTTGTCTGCGCCTTCAAAAGCGGAGTCATGACGGCGGCTCACCCAGATCTCGAGATCAGCGATACGGACCGCCAACGACTGTTCAAGGCGGTGACCGCTATGCTAAGCGGCGAGCGGCCGTCGATCAAAAAGGCGTTCGACAAGGGCGGTTGCCGCCTTGACTGATGTGGATGAGAAGAAGAAGAGCAAGAACAACCACGGTGACAAGAAGTCCCGAAGAAGAAGAATAAAGGTGATCACGAACAATACCGTCATTTGGTATAGATCGCGCACCTCCTCCCAAAGATGGGCGAAGAAGCCCAACAATAACTACAAGGATAAAAAGCACGCCAGAGGAGGCGGACAAGCCAAGAAAGGTCCAAGCGACCGATTTTGCAAGTTCCACCGGCACTACGGGCATGACATACGCCATTGCGTAACTTGGGCTGCAAAGCTCGAGATTTACGCAGCGGCAAGGGCCCAATGCCCACCCTGCCCGAACAAGGTGATGCCGGCAAGGACAAGCGTCCAGCCGATGGTGGTGATCGGGACGATGATGACGAATATAAAGAGCCCGTGAACCATATCGGCGTTATCTTCGGCGGCTCCTCGGCTTATACCTCTGGCGCGACCTTAAGGAAGCTGCTCGGGAGGTCCTAGCGTTGAAAAAGGCAAACCACGGCTGAATCGATGAAGTGGACCGAGGTCTCTATCTCCTTTTCTGGGGCGATTGCCCCCTTTGGGATGACTAAGCCTCGGCGTCTCCCTCGGTGGTCGCTCCGACCATCGGCAATGCGAGAGTTGGCGGCGTCACGGTCGACGGCGGGAGCGCTTTGGACCTGCTATCAGCAAAGGTCTTGGACGAGATGCAGATTCCTCGCTCCAAGCTTAAAGAAGTTGCGATGCCTTTCTACGGCATTGTCCCGGGGGAAGCTGTTCGGCCATTAGGGGGATTGTTACACTGTTACCTTCGGCAGTCCAAGCAACTTCCGGACGGAGTTGATCACGTTTGACGTGGTCAACTTCCCTTCCGCGTACAATGCGATCCTGGGCCGGCCATCTCTTGGCATGTTCATGGCCGTGTCCCATCATGGATACCATTGCGCGAAGATATCGGGCCCTAACGGCGTGATCACGGTCAAGGGCAACTACAAAGCTGCTCTGGATTGCGACGAGCAGTCCCTCGCCCTGGTCGACCCACTACCGCCGCGTGGCCCCGAAGCTCCGCAAACCAAATCTGCACGCCCTAGAGTCTCCGTTCAGCCAGGGGTAGAGACCAAGGAAGTTCCGCTGTCTTTGGATGATTATTCTAAGACAGTTCATCTGGGGGCCAATCTGGACCCCAAATAGGAAAGCGAGCTCATTGCCTTCCTCCGAGCTAACGCAGACGTGTTTGCCTGGGAGCCGTCTGATATGCCCGGAGTCCCAAGGGAGGTTATCGAGCATAAACTGGCTGTCCGGCCGGACAAAAAGCCTGTTCGCCAGAAGCTTCGGCTCTTTTTGGACTTCAAGCAGACGATCATCAAAGATCAGCTTGGCAAGCTGCTCACTGCGGGTTTCATCCGTGAGGTTGATCACACCGAGTGGTTAGCTAACCCTGTCATTGTAAAGAAGAAAGGCGGCAAGTGGAGGATGTGTGTCGATCACACAGATCTGAACGCTGCTTGTCCCAAGGACAATTTCCCGCTGCCTCGCATAGACTAGCTGGTCGATCGATTGCGGATCTTGACTCTTGAGTTTTTGGATGCTTACTCCGGTTATCACCAAATAAGCATCTCCCGAGGATGAAGAGAAGAGCGCCTTCATCACCCTTTCGGCACTTTACGCTGCTCGACCATGTCTTTCGGTCTGCAGAGCGCGGTGCCACGTTCGATTCTTAATAGAAGACTTTCTCGAGCAGTAGCGGAAAAAACACGGAGGTCTATGTCGGCGACATAGTTGTAAAAACAAGCATGCTCGGATCATGTAAAAGACACGGCGAGGCGTTTAGTAACCTCGCCGGGCATCGAATAAAATTAAATCGGAGAAGTGTACCTTTGGTGTTCGATCTGGAATGTTGCTCGGTTATGTAATTGGTTCGCAAGGAATCTCTGCCAACCCCGAAAAAATCGAGGCCATTGAAAACATGCAGGCTCCAACTACCGTCAAGGAAGTTCAGAGCCTCACCAAGGCGGATGGGCTGCTCTGGCAGATTCATTTCCGTCGCGGCGAGCTGGCTGCCCTTCTTTAAGGCCCTGCGCAAGCACAATGGCTTCAAGTGGACAGAGCAAGCTGATCGGTCTTTTCAAGATCTTAAGCAATAGCTGTCCAACCCACCTGCCTTGACTACCCCGCGACACGGTGAACAGCTCTTGCTTTATCTTGGCTGCATGCCTCAAGCGGTGAGCGCGGTCCTGACGGTGGAAAGGGAAGGCATCCAGCGGCCAATCTATTACGTGAGCGAGGTACTTCACGCATCTAAGGAGCGTTACCCTGAGGTCCAGAAGTTGCTCTATGCCTTGCTCATGTCCTCCAGGAAACTTTGCCATTATTTCCAGGCGCATCAAATACTGGTCCCGACCAAGTTCCCCCTCGGAGAAATCCTAAGGAACAAGGAAGCTGGCGGACGTATAGCTAAGTGGGCAATGGAATTGGCAGAGTTCGATATTATATTTGCTGCCCGAACCGCTATTAAGTCACAGGTCCTGGCTGACTTTGTCGCCGAATGGACTGCCGCTAAATCCTGTGAAGCTCTCGAGCGACTGATGACCCCCTGGACCAAGTTTTTGACGGCTCGTGCCTTTGAAACTCGGGGCTGGTTTTGTTCTCATCTCCCCTCAAGGAGAGCAACTCGATATTCTATCCAACTACACTGCGGCGACTAACAGCGCCTGCAGTACGAGCCCTCTCGCGGGACTAGGCGTGCAAGTCGCTTGGTGTCCAACGGTATTGAAGAGAGATTCACGGTGGTGATCAATCGAGTTAACAAGGAGTATCGGTCTTTGCGATGATTCAATGGCGCGATACGGTTGAAGTGAGGAAGTTGGGCGGCATTTTCGATTTTTCGAGGTGCTCTTCGTACCTGGAAGGACAACTTCTGGCCGACCGATTATCAAGTTTGGATCCTCACGCGAACCTGCTCCGGCAGGGGTGCTCGTCGAGCACCTTTACAAGCCCTCAATCACGTCTCCGGACGAGGCAACTGAGACAAGTGGTACTGTCTCCGTCATCGAGCAGGCTGTGAGCTGGACAACGCCATTTGTCCGGTACCTAGCAGATGGGACCACCTTTCGGCAAGCGGCGTTCCCGGCTTACAAGGCGTGCTGGTCCATACAAGCTTGTGGATGGCATCCTTTACCGTCACGGTGCTCTAGGAGTCCTCTTCAAGTGCATCTCACAACAGGAAGGTGTGTTCCTTCTTAGGGACATACACGGGTGCTGTGGCAACCACGCCTCCTTGAACTCGGTCGACAAAGCGCCGCATGGGCTATTATTGGCCCATAGCGTTACAAGATGCCCGGGACATCGTGACAAAGTGCAAGGCTTGCCAATTTCACGCCCGGAAGGCACATAAGCCCGCCCAAGAGCTCCAAACGATCCCCCCATCTTGGCCTTTCTCCACATGGGGTATGGATCTGCTCGGCCCGTTCCCTAAGGGGTACAAGGGCTACACACACTTGCTCGTCGCCATCAACACTTTTACAAAGTGGATCGAGGCAGAGCCTGTGTCGTCTCTTCACGCCAAAACGGCTGTGCGCTTTTTCAAAAGCAACGTGATCACGCGCTTTGGGATTCCCCATAAGGCGATCACCGATACTTGATACCAGTTCGGCGAGCTATTCCAAGAATACCGCAAATTTGGGTACCAAGGTCTGTTCGCCTCGTGGCACATCCACGAGAGAAATGGAGCGATCGGCGAGCTAACGGACGGATCGTCCGGGGTATCAAGCGGCGTGTTCGCGGCGCCCGCGAGCACAACAAGGTTCGGTCGACGAAGTTCCTTCCGTCCTTTGGGCTGTTAGCTTTCTGACCACCGCACGGGGAAACTCCTTTCCAACTAGTCTACGGTGCAGAAGCCATCCTGCCCGCCGAAATAGTACTCGGCTCGCCTCGTACGAGCTCAGTTAACTTTGTTGACGACGAGCAAGAGCGCTTACTCGATCTCGATCTCCTCGAAGGCACACGCGAACGGGCACAAGTCAGAATGGCGCGCTACCAGCAAGATCTTCGCCGGCATGCTGCCAAGTCAGTTCGACCAAGGGCTTTGAAGGCGGGCGACCTCGTTCTGCGCCGTGTCCAGAACTTGTCCAATGCCAACAAGTTAACTCCACGCTGGGAGGGCCCATTCATGGTCGTTTCTTCTGCTCGCCCGGGGGCTGTTCGCCTGGCAATGGAGGACGGGAGAGAGCTGACCAGCACCTGAAACATCGACCAGCTTCGTAAGTTCTTTGTGTAGGTCTCTTTGTGTGTTTGTTTAGCCTTGCGCTTTTTGTCAAACTTCGCGCCTTAGTTCGTCCAAGTCTCTCGGGCACCATGTAAAGTTCAATCCAATTCTTAAGTGAATTCTCGTGGTCTCTGCGCCCCTTTTCACTTCTTGTCTTCCGAAGACTACCCCTTTCTCTCTGGTAACACTTGATGGCTGTCCGGTCTTGCGAACTCTTGGCTCCGCACTTTTCAGGGTTTCCCTGCCCGTATCTTGCTTCAACGAGTTCCTGAACTCAGGGTTACGTAACACGGCTTTTTCCACCTTGCGGCTAAGTCTGCTCTCGTAAGCCCTCCGCGGTAGAGGCACCTACTGCTTGGCGCGACCACTTGGCAAAGCCCGCTCTCGTAAGCCCCCCGCGGCAGAGGCACTTTCCTTGTTCGGTTACTCTCGGAACTGCCTAACTTACGTTGATGAGCAGTCCATGGAACGAGTCGATCAGGCTGCGGGTGTCGCTCTATCTCTCTACGGACGTGCTCGAGTTCGCAAGCTTAGGTTCTTGAGCATCGTCCGTACCGGGGGCTAGGGTGTCGCTGTTTCTCTTGTGCACCTGTTCGGGTTCGCAAACTCAGGTTTCGAGCGAGATACTGCAGAGGGCTGAGGGGTTAGGCTAAGCGCTCTACCGGTTTTCTTAAACTTCCTAGCGCTGTTCGCTTTTCTCTTAGTTTCTGTTCGTTCCTGTCTTTTTGCTGCTCTTTTTTGCAGGAAGAAAGGTAAGGGCTTTATTACATTACTCAAAAGTTTCAGGTACAAGGCCCTTTCGGGTTACAGCCGCGGTGCTACTTGGGAGCAAGCTGCTCCTTTAGCTCCTCAACTTCAACTTGAGGCGCACGACTTCACCTTGGGCCTTGATCCCTTCCCGGGCTTCAGCTCGGAGGCGTTCTATCTCCTCCTTGCTCCGCTTGGCCTGTGCCGCAGCTTCTGCCCGGATGGCCTCGACCTCTTCGGTCTTGGCACGTAGCTGGTCGGCCAGATCCTCGCTCTGGCTAACTCGCTGCCCGACGGTCTTGAGCTGTTCGTTCAGCTCCTTGACCTTGTTCTCTGCCGTGGTCGCCCTCACCGCCATCCCGCGCATCTCCTCGATCTCTTCCTGTGAAGCCCACAGGGTTGAAATCTTCGCCTGGAGTCCCGCGGAGGTCAGCTCCTCTTTGACGAGCTGGGCCTTGAGCTTCTCGACGTCCGCCGTGAGCGCCTTCCGCCAATGGGACGCTTGCTGCTCTCGAGCCGCCGTGCGGCCAGCTTCTCCTCCGCGGTGCTCGCCTTCACGGCTTGCGCGCGAAGCTCCTCGGCTTCTTTTAGAAGAGCCTCAGAGGACCGCCTCTCTTTGGTCAGCTCGGCCTTGAGCTTCTTTGCTTTCGCCTTCAGCCGGCTCCGGCTTCGGGTCAGCGCAGAGGGCTCCGTCCCGGGCTCCCTCATCTGGAGATGCTCCCGGAGGGACGCCAGTACGGCGCTCCGTTCGATGGTAACACCGTCCTCGAGTTCCGCCATGGTGTCCCTAAAGACCTGAGGGAGAAGGTCAAGTCGATCACTTTGCAATGATATCACTAAATTGAACAAGGTTCGGTCTTGAAGTTTACCTTGCCCAACCGATGCTTGTCCCGGCGTAGCGATCTTGAACCGTGCGTCACGAAGCCCGCTTCGTCTTGAGGATGAGGCTAGCCGCTGCTCTTGCCGCCGTTTCCTGTGCTCCTTCTTCCTGCGGGAGCTCTTCCGCTCGGGAGCAGGGGCGACTAGCGAAGCGCTTTCGTCTCCCCGCTCATGTTCTTCTTCCTCCTCTGCCCGATCACCTTCGGGCAAGGCTGGTGCCGCTTCACCAGGCGACACCGAAGCCTCCACTGGCACGGCGACTTGTGCCGCCTGCTCGTGGACCTCTTCTTGTACCTCGGCGGCGGAATTTCATACCTTTCATTGAACACCTCCGCCACTTCGAGGATGGGCGCCCTCTGACGGAGTTCGGTAGGACCGCTGTTCGGTCCCCACAGGCGACTTCGAGCCATCGCCTTGGCCCGCTTATCCGTGGCACCGTCGCCGCCTCTTACGCCTCCGCCGCTCCACGCGCCTTTGGCGCGTCAAGCTGCTCCATCGAGTCTGGCGGGAGCGAGCTCCACGCCGCCCGACTTGTCCTTGAGGTGGCGGCCTCCTTGCCCGCGATGCCTTTGTGTAGATGCTCGGGCAGCAAGCAGCTCAGCGCCGCCTCGGCGTCGTCCGTGGCGGTCTCCTCCTGGGCAGCTGATGAAAAAAGACTTAGTCAAGCCCAACACGGTCAGGAAATTCGTAAGGTCAAAGAGATTCATTGCTACATACCTGCCGGAGAAAGCTCTATCTTGATCTTTTTTGCCGGAACCTTCCGCCTCTTCCTCGGGGGCTCCTTGGCGAATTGTCGCCTGGTCCAGGTGCTTTCATGGCGATGAGCTCGGCTCCTGCTTGGTGAGCACTCTTCTCGCATAGCGCAAGAAGTTTTTCCTTCTTGCGACTTCTTCCTCAAGCCTCCTCTGTTCGGCGACCTGTTGTAGCCGTGCCATATGGCCCGAGTGAGCCTGCGTGTAACGCCTAAGCCAAAGGGTCATGTTCTTTACCTCTTCGTCGCTCTGCTCGGTGAGGAGGGAGGGGCTTGGTCTTTTTCCGCTGCGTTGACCGCGCGCCCGCTTGGTCTGTTCGGCGCGCTCCGTCGCCGCGTGTGGTCTCTTCAACGGCTGGAGGCCGCCATGGCGTGGCGAGCTCCGCGTAGCCTCAGCCGCCACCTTGGGCTTTATGGCCACCTTGGCCTTGCCTTTCTTCGCCTTCTCCTTCTCAGACCTGGAGGGCTCCTCCACGATCCCTCCAAGGATCAGTTGGTCCTCCTGCGCATTTTGAGAAGCGGACAATAGCATTAAACAACGGTGCAAATCTAGCAACACAGGCTGAGCATGAGTGATTTACCTCAAATGCATGCGGACAAGCACGTTCTTGCTGGCAGTGTAGGCCACCCGCGGTGACCTCCCGTCCTTCTTCGCCGCCTTGACGATGGCGTCGACCCTTCGGTCACCAGCGTCGGTTGGCTTCTCTGCCCGAACAGAGGGGATCGTTAGTTCCTGTTCGGAGGAAATGATCAATGTAAAGGTTGAGTCTTAAAGGCACTTACCCGTGCTCTCCCTTGTGATGTCTTCCCATCCCTCTATCTTATAGAAGGGATAGGGCCTTCTCCGCAGCGGACAGATTCTGTTCGTTGTGTAGTCTCGGATGATCTCCCTGCCCGTGAGCCCGAGGCTCACGAGGGAGGCGATCTTCCTCGTCAGGTACCAGCCCTCGGCGGTCATCTCTGGCCGAGGCATTGGCGTTCCCTTCGCCGGCGCCTTCCCGGTGAAGAAGAGCTTGTTGTCGTCGCTCCGCTTGCTGTAGAACCACCTCGTCCACCACGCACCCATCGAGTCGAACAGCGGTGGGGCGAAGTGCGCAGCGTCGTTAGCGATGGCGGAGCTTGAGGTAGTAGCACCCAAGCGCGTTGAAGAGCTGCTCCTCGTTACCGTATAGTAATGGAGGAACAGCCCCACCGGCGGATCAATGCCCAGATAGCCTTCGCACAAGTGTGCAAAAACGGCCATCTGGAGGATCGAGTTCGGATTGAGGTTCACCACCTCCAATCCGCTTATGTTTAAGAAGGCCTCGACAAAGTCGCTTTCGGGAGACCTCAACCCGAACAGTGCGAACTGTTCGAAGCTGACAAACTCTCCCTCCAGCGGCTCTGGAGTTTCCTCCTCCCCGGGCAGCCTCCAGCTACCAGTGTCGATGTGGCCCTCCTCCTCCCAAGTCGCCAAGTCCTCCTTGATCAGGCTAGTGGCTAAGAATCTGGCCATAGCGTTCCCCAGGGGTGGGCGAGCAAGTTCTTGGGTGGAGTTTGGCTGGTTGATGTTGAGCGCGGTTGGAATTAGGGCTTAGGAGAGGAAAGGCGCGAGGCAGCAGTGGGTGGCATGCAGGCGGCAGGTGCTTTATAGGCCTAAGCGAGCAGCTCTGCAGCGGTTTGCCACAAAGCGGCTAGTTTTTCTTTAATGACTAGGTAAAGCGGTCGTCTGTTTTCCTTCGCAATGATGAGGAAGTTACCGTTGGAGTCTGTCAACGGCTATTTTCTCCAGCGACTGCACTAAAGGCTGAATGCTCTGCTCGGACAGGAGTGGTTCCCTGTTCGATGCAACAGAGTTGTTCGGCACTGGGCAGGTTTGTTCGGTCCCGATCAGGACCTGCTCGGTTGTACCTTTAATCTGCTCGGTCGATCGTTACACGTTTTTGTAGCAACAAAGTTTCCCTCTTTGTGACTTGGAGTCTCAAGAGGAAGGCCCCACTCTAGTGAGTTCTTCCAATTGAGTCTCGGGGGCTAGCTGTCGAGGATAAAATTACGGCCCATTGCCATGGCCCACTCCCTGACGGCCCATTCGAACAGCCTACTAGGGCCCAGCTCCCTGGAAGGTTCTATCTGGCCCATATGCACCTCGCCGAACAGCTTTCTGGCTGGCGTGATGCGTAACGGCCAAGGAATCGTGTTTGAGTCCGTCTCGAACAGGAGTTCTGCGCGGCTACGTGAAGACCCGGACATTGGTTTCCCGGATTGGAATAGAAGTCGTGATCCCCAAGACTAGGAGTATGCCTTATCTGCCTCGGGATATATTTGGCATGTCTTGAGTTAAATTCACGATCTCGTGGTTAGCCCGGCCCGATATTCCCTCGGTAGGTCGGTTTGCTCGGCACTATATAAACAGGGCCCCTATGGCGTTTAGGGGACCACGGCCAAAACTTTGCATCTTAGCACCTCGTAGACATCAGATCATTGCGCTATCGCACTTGTACACCATAATCTCACCGAGACTTGTTCGTCTCGTCGAGCCATCTCTTGTAATCATCTCTGATATATAAGAAAGGCTGGACGTAGGGCTATTATCTCTCCCGAGAGGCCCGAACCAGGATAAAAACCCCTGTCTCCCTGTTCGTTGTTATTCGTTCTGTTCGGCGTGTCTCCTATCTCAATCTTTAAGAACCTTATCGATTTGAGATCGTTATCTCAACCGTCGACAGGTTCCTCGCCATCTCACGATCGTTTCCCCACGATCAATTTCACCAGAGCATTGCTGGAGCTGCCTCGCCGTCTTTGCTCTACTTGGAGTCATTTCGAGGTCATTCGCCGCCATGTCAAACCAAGCCTATTCCGTCCTCGTCAGAGCCACGGTAATCATGCCTTTGTCTTCCTGTGTCCAATTAGCCTTTCAATTTGGTCGGAACCGAATGGTTGCGTGTTGGCGACTCTTACGCTCTTAGAAATTAATCCGCAAGCTGTCGGGGATTAAATCACGGCCCATTGCCATGGCCCACTCCCTGACGGCCCACTCGAACAGCCTACCAGGGCCCAGCTCCCTGGAAGGTTCTATCTGGCCCATATGCATCTTGCCGAACAGCTTCTTGGTGGCGTGATGCGTCTTGACCAAGGAATCATGTTTGAGTCCGTCTCGAGCAGGAGTTCTGCGGCTACGTGAAGACCGGACGTGGTTTCCGGATTGGAATAGGAGTCGTGATCCCCAAGACTTGGGTATGCCTTATCGCCTCGGGATATATTTGGCATGTCTTGAGTTCGTTCGATCTCGTTGTTAGCTGCCCGATATTCCCTCGGTAGGTCGGTTTGCTCCGAGCTATATAAACAGGGCCCCTATGGCGTTTAGGGGGACCCTAGCCAAGAGCTTGTGCATCTTAGCACCTCGTAGACATCAGATCATTGCGCTATCGCACTTGTACACCCATAATCTCGCCGAGACTTGTTCGTCTCGCCGAGCCACCTCTTGTATTCACCTCGATATATAAGAAAGGTGGGCGAGGGCTATTATCTCTCCCGAGAGGCCTGAACCAGGATAAAAACCCCTGTCTCCCTATTCGTTGCTGTTCGCATTGTTTGGCGTGTCTCCTATCTCAATGTTCAAGAACCTTAGCGACTTGAGATCGTTATCTCAACCGTCGACAGCTGGCGCCGTCCGTGGGGACCTCGCAGATCGAACATGTCGAACTCTATCAGCGACTAGGAGATCCTCCCTGAGGACTGCGACTCAGAAGGGCAGGATGTCTCTTCCCCTACCAGATCGGATCGATCCCTTCGATCTTGATCGCCTTCCAGATCTGGTTTCCAGCTCCGTGCTCGGGGACTGGATCTCCTCGCAACCGGGCAGCTCTTCGCCCGGAGCGCGCGTCTGGTCCCCTCGATGAGCTCCGCGCTCGGGGGCTGGATTGCCTCGCGCCGGGCAGCTCTTCGCCCGGGTCGCGCGTCTGGTCCCCGAGATGAGCTCCGTGCTCGGGGACTGGATCTCCTCGCGCCGGGCAGCTCTTCGCCCGGAGCGCGCGTCTGGTCCCCGCGACGAGCTCCGTGCTCGGGGACTGGATCAAAATTCCTTCCGGATCCCGGGGCTGTTCGCCTGGCAGTGGATGACAGGAGAGAGCTGACCAGCACTTGGAACATCGACCAGCTTCGCAAGTTCCTCGTGCAGGTCTTTCGTTTCCTAGCTTCGCGCTTTTTCTCAAATTTCGCGCCTTAGTTCGTCCAAGTCTTTCGGGCTGCCATGTAAAGTTCAATCCCATTGAACGGTGAATGTTCGCGGCCCCCTGCGGTCCTGCTCACCACTCGTCTTCTCAGACTACCTTACTCTCTGGTAACACTTGATGGCTGCCCGGTCTTGCGAACTCTTGGCACCGCAATCTTAAGGTTTTCCCTGCCCGTATCTTGTTTCAACAAGTTCCTAAACTCAGAGTTGCGTAACACGGCATCCTCGGAGGACTGCTCGGCCAGCTCATCGGAGGACTGCTTCTCCTCGGTCAGTTGGGACTTGATCTGAATTTCGGCAACCCCGGTACGTTTTCAGTTTTCCAGTTCCTTTCCTTAGCGTTGGTTTTCCAAAACCTCGTTGGTCTTTCGCTCCCGTAGCGCTCCCCGCGTGCGAGCATGACTTTTTATCTGGCGATGACCTGTACGGCTCCGGTTAACGGCGGTGCACCACCGATAGAGTTACGCCCACCGTAGCGATTCTCGCCATAGCGGGCATGCCCATCGTAGCCGATTCTCATCGCGGGCACTCTGGCGCTGGTTCCGCACCGCCGAGGTGACACCTGCGCTGCACGGGTCCATGCCGGATAAGATTTCGCCTCGACGTTTTACTGCGGCTAAGGTCGATCGCCTTCCACGGTTAGTGGTCTTAGCCGCGGCGGGACTCGCACTTGTCCGCACACGTCTTTTTTATCCATACTCGTCCTTCCTTGCACGGTAATCCGAAGCAATGCACCACCAACGGAGTCCCGCCCACCGTAAGCCGATTCTCATCGCAGCGGGCACTCTGGCGTCGGTTCGCGATTCGCCGAGGTGACACTAACGCTATTGGGGGCGTGCGGAAAAAATTATGTCTTGTCTTGGGTAGGTAAATCTTTAGGGTGTTTTCCAAAACTTCGCTTTGCTCTTCTTAGAGCCTGTCCTTGCTCTCTTTTTCCCTTGCGGCTCGTTTCTTGTTTGTCTTCGCAGGAAATTCAGAGCGGGAACGCGAGACTCGGTGATAGTCGTGGCGAGGTTCGAGCTTCCCACCAAAACCGATGTCGCATCCCTCTCTTCCGGGTTTGCTCCGCGCGTGCCCGGGGACCGATTCGCTTTACCCGCGTATGATTTCTCGTCTTTGCCCGGCACTGACCTTCACAGTTCGGCTAAGTCAAGGTATTCCGCCACCAACGGAGTCCTGCCCACCATAAGCCGATTCTCATCGCAATGGGCATGCACACCGTAAGCCGATTCTCATCGCAACGGGCACTCCAAGCGTCGGTTCTGCACTTGCCAAGACAACGCTAACACTGCGCAAGGAATACGTCATGGGTAAAGCGTTGATTTCACACGTTCTCTTGCGGCTCTGACTGCATCGGGTTGTGATTCACCTCGCATCGGGCAGCTCTTCGCCCGGAGCGCGCATCTGGTCTCCGCGACGAGCTCCGTGCTCGGGGGCTGGATCGCCTCGCACCGGGCAGCTCTTCGCCCGGAGCGCAGGCTCCTACCGATGCGTCTTCGCTGGTCGTATTTACGGTTCCTTTAACGAGCTCTGTGCTCGGGGACTTGATCGCCTTACTTGGTTCCTTTGGCGAGCTCTACGCTCGGGGACTGGGTCATCTTCCCCCTCGTATGCATTGTCTGCTCCTGGCACACAATCTACGTCTGGGGGCACATCACCTTCGCTCCTGAGCATAACGTTTGCTCGAGAGCGCAATCTCTATTTCCTCGGGCAAGCTCTAGCCTGAGAGGTAGTTCCCCTATCTTTTCCTAGGCATCTGAATGCCTGGACGCAGTAGCACGAGTCCATCTTACGACTTACTATGTTTATTCTCCCGGAAGATCTGATCTTACCGGATGCGGTGGTACGCTCTTCACTACTAAGAATTCAATCCCTCCTTGATGACGTTCAGCCTCAAGGAGATGATTCACCTCACTTCTTCCGATTTCTGTATCGAGGGCTGGGTACTCTGCTCGGACAGATGTCATTCCCTGTTCGACGCAACAGAGTTGCTCGGCACTGGGCGGGTTTGCTCGGTCCCGAACAAGTCTTGTTCGGTTGAACCATAACCTGTTCGGTGGTCTGTTGCACGTCTTTGTAGCAGCAAGATTACCCTCTTTGTGACTTTGAGTCTCAAGAGGACGACCCCACTCTAGTGAGTCCTTCCACTTGAGTCTCGGGGGCTAGCTGTCGGGGATTAAATCACGGCCCATTGCCATGGCCCACTCCCTGACGGCCCACTCGAACAACCTACCAGGCCCGGCTCCTGGAAGGTTCTATCGGCCCATATGCATCTTGCCGAACAGCTTCTTGGCTGGCGTGATGCATAACGACCAAGAATCATGTTTGAGTCCGTCTCGAGCAGGAGTTACTGCGGCTACGTGAAGACCGGACGTGGTTTCCCGGATTGGAATAGGAGTCGTGATCCCCAAGACTTGGGTATGCCTTATACGCCTCGGGATATATTTGGCATGTCTTGAGTTAAATTCTGATCTCGTTGTTAGCCCGGCCCGATATTCCCTCGGTAGGTCGGTTTGCTCGAGCTATATAAACAGGCCCCTATGGCGTTTAGGGGACCACCCAAAAACTTTGCATCTTAGCACCTCGTGACATCGGATCATTGCGCTATCGCACTTGTACACCGATAGTCTCGCCGAGACTTGTTCGTCTCGCCGAGCCACCTCTTGTATTCACCTCTGATATATAAGAAAGGCTGGACGTAGGGCTATTATCTCTCCCGAGAGGCCTGAACCAGGATAAAAACCCCTGTCTCCCTGTTCGTTGCTATTCGCATTGTTTGGCGTGTCTCTTATCTCAATCTTCAAGAACCTTAGCGACTTGAGATCGTTATCTCAACCGTCGACACAAGCGGACGGATATCGCTTGTTGTTTTCACCTAGGAGTATTCCAAGGAATCGAATCCACAGGGAACGAGGGAGAATGATAATTCTAATATCTATATTATTGATATACCAACCAGCTAGCTAAGGGGTAAATATGATACGATAAATAGACGGTGACACACACACACACACACACACAGAGTAGAGTGCTACGATAATTAGGCAGACAGTTGGGAGGACAACGAGACGAGTTTAATAAGTTCGTAAATGTTGTGTGATTCAGTTTATTGAGAGAGCTTGGGCAATAACGATTAGTGGTTCACTTAATATTCGTCGTCGGAGCTCGGACACTCACTACCACCCGCTATCCTGAATTGGATTCCCGAATGGTTATGATCGTTCCGATTTGGCTCTACTGGTCCAAAGCCGGACGCTGTGGGTTACGAACGAGATAATTAATATCTACGGATGGATAGGGCTATCACCACCTACCACCTACAACATATATGTGGGCCCGGGTGTAAACCGAGTTAGTCCTAGTCTCAGACACCACGTCTGCTACTATTTCTAATCGACCTTCCTCGGATCCTAGGAAGATGATCTAGGTTCAATACTTAGCTCTCTAAGTATATGAGTGAGAAGCTAAACTGATTCTAGACGAATACAAGCTACCGGTAAGGTTAATCCACACAACCCATTTAGCAGATATGCTCAATCTCAAATAAAGCTCAACACAATATAAAATGAATGAAGTAGTCTTACTGAATACTTTCGGTAAATAGGAAAGGATACAAGAGCGTTACCCAAATTCCCGAAGACACTTCTGGAACTCCGAGGCTTCAGCTCGACTCGACTCTAACTCCCAACTAATCTACTCTAACTAAAGAGCAACTCTAAATGAAGTGGATGAAGTGAAGTGTGGTGGTGTGTTACAAGTGAGGAGAGGGTGTCTATTTATAGTGTACCGCAGCCAACCGGGGTGCTCCACGTGTAGGGACATGTGTCATCCATCCCTCCTCCAAAGGGGAACCCGAGGGGGCTCAAGAGTGGGTCGGCTGGCCTAGGTGGGTCGGCCGACCCACCTCCTTCGTCTCCCGGCCGTGGATTTTGCATGGGATGCTCCCTTGATGGTGTAGATTATCCCCTTAAGCCGGTGAATCAAATGGACTTGTGCAAGAAAGGAATCCAAGGGAATCCTATGCTCATTTGTGAAGCAACCGTGTCCATTCGATCAAACCGACAGAAGTGGATGGTCTAGATGTCCTCCTTTTGTGTTTTTATGCCACTAGTGAAAAGACAGGGCTGGATCGATGACACGGCTGGGTCGACCGACCTAGGTGGGTCGGCCGGCCTGGCCTGCTGCCCGGTCTGGCCCTGGTTTGTCCTGTTTTGCACCTGTAGACCCAAAACTCACCAAAACTTGTGGAACTTTATTAGAATAAACAAAATGTTAGTATAAACCCTGATTTTCCCTCGAAAAGCCGGAATTCCGGAATATGTTGACGTATAAAATTGGTGTTTATTTGACGTCAACATTGCGTCACCGCTGTTTGATGCCGTGCTGCTCCGCCGCCACCGTTAATGGTGTCGCCGCGTCCGGTTACCTCAGGCCGTGCCATGAGCACCGTTAGATGCGCATAGGCTCATTGAACCCGTAGGTATCACCTACAGCCAATGGCAAAGTCCCTAGCGCTGGCAAGCCATGGATTTTCCTTTCGGTTGTGCCGCCGACGAAAGGTTGAGGACGATGACATCATCATCCCACAGTGCTGAGCGTTTACTAGTCGCTGGTCGCTGGGACCCACTTGCCAGCCTCTCTCCCTCTCTGCTCTATTTCTCTCCGCCTGGTTCTGAATCTCTGTCCAATAGGCCCGTGGCCCCACGTGTCGGATCAAGTGGAAGCGCCTTTCGTCTGGGCGCCTTCGACGTCGCCGACATGCGAGCACGCCGCGCTGCGGCTGGGTCGAGCTGGCCAGATGGGTCGTGTCGGCCGGGAGCGCTGCTCCTTTGGCTGGGCCTCGCTACGCCGTCACTCCACCCACTGTGGTGGACTTAGCCCATTACTGTTCCAGTTGTTTTTCCAGAGACTAAATGATTTAGGAAATCCTGAAAATAGATATCCATTTATTAAAAATAGTAGAATAGCTCCAACAATTCCTAGAAAAATTCAAAAAATACTGGGAACACTCCACACCCTGGAAAAATTATGAAATTAGGTATTGGATTATAGAAGAGTCTTTGAATATATTAAAGAAGATATAGGTATAAGCTTATTCACATTTTTTAAGGGGAAATTCCTAGGTATATTTTGGGTAACTTCACCCTTAACCATCCCAAACACCAAACATAGCACTTTCACCTAAGATCGATACTCAGCCCTGCATTTTCACTTGTACATTATTTAGAGTGTCTATTAATTTGGGAATCTCTGCTCCGTTAGATGACTCGGTTCTGGAAGAAGAATATCCGGAAGCAAGCCAAGTACATTCCACTGATCACCAAGGCGAGTTAACACCCTAGCTCATTTTTCTACCCATGTTTTACCAAATTATCTTGTTTAAAATATAAAATTGCACGCTCGCTATGTTTTGAAAATTGCCCGTCTTGTTAATCATGATGATATCATGCCCTATCCTTGTTTTATTTGTTTGCCATACATGATTTCTTTTATCATGGTTGATTGATTGCCCATGTATTATATATTTTTTAGACTTTCTAGTCTTGGGTAAAATCTGCTTAGACTTACTTAGGTCTTAATGATTTAATCGGGTATCCAATCCTGCACGGGTGAGCCAAAACTCACCGGTGGACATGATGACAATAAACACCTTGATCATGATGAATTTTGCTTTGTGCATGTGTTAAAGTGTTAATGGTTTGAGCTATGGTATGCAGATATATGGGTAACAGGAAACGGGGGATGGGATTGATGGAAAAGAAGGGTGATGGGCAGGGTAGACCCAGAAGTATCATCTATAAAACAATTACCTATGTAAGAGGTAAAGATGAGAAGGTGGAATAACCCGATGGAGTTTGGGCTCGTCTGGAGGGGTGCTCATGTGTTGAGCACAGCGGGAAATTGCCGACCATTTTCTTTGTGTAAGATATAGCCCCTAACACCGCAACGGGTGGCCATCGCGCGGAAGCACAGGATTGGTGGTTTGTGTAACCATATATAGGTTTGTGTAACCTAACAGTCTTATGTAGCCTTTTTACCAATTCTGAGGGGAAGGTGAATCATGCCATCTCTTGTGTAGTGATCTGACCCTGTCTATCGAGGTGGATTATAGGGACTAATGCCATCCGTTGGGTCACCAGCGAGGCGGGTTGGGTCACCAGTTCGTGGGAACTCGGGAAAGATAGTGGTTCACAACGGGGATTGCCGACCAGGGATGATGGTTTGGTGAAAGAAGATATGATACGAGAATTATATGTAGAGGGTGTCTGTGTGGCATAAATAATGAGAATATGAACTTTTGGTATAATCTCTCCTCGACATCTTTTTGGAGATGTCTTTTCGAAAACGGCTAGGTTAGGTTTTTATACATATTTGTTAATTTTAAAACTTAATTTTTCACAAAGAAAATAACCATGACACCACTATATAGCTTTTATCACTATTATGCATTAAGGATGGTGTTAACTTACAAGTGCGGTTTGATTGCGCACTTACCCTCGCACTCACCCACTCTTTTAGGTTATGGAGACTCGGAAGATGGAGACTACGCGTGTCACCAGGAAGGTGATCCAGCGTTCGATGATCCCGGCCAGACTTGGTCTCTCCTGTAGTCCGGAGGTCACATTCATAGTCTTGGATCCTTAGTTGTAATCATGGCGTAGCTTCAGCTAGAAAACATCACTTTTGTTGTAATAAAATCGTCTCCAAGACTGATGGTTGTAAGTACCAGAACATGGTAAATATGTCCTGTTTGTAATAAATTTTGTTTGGTATGTGTGATGATCCAGCTATGTAATATGAGGCACTAGTATACTGATTCAGGGGTAATGCAGTTTCACAGAACGGGTTTCAAAGGTAAGCAAATTTGAGGCCTCGTCACCACAGTAGCCACGATAGCACGACTTGCTCAATTTTGTGTGTCCCGATCCTTTTCCTCTCCCACCTTCCCTCGGTTCTTTTAAAAGACGACAGCACATCCCTTCTCTACTCTTTTGGTTGATCCTCAAATTCTCTCTCTGTAAGACTGCGATCGTCATCGTTCAAGACGGTCCCTCCTAATATCCTAAGCAACCCATTATTGTCTTGACCCGCAGACGACGTTGACCGAAGGCCCGTGGATTCGTCATCGGAGAAAGCTCGTCAAGTTTGGTTATTCCCTTCAAATCCACTGGCCTTCTTAGGGCCTATTTGGATCCCAGGAACTAAACTCAAACTGACTAAACCAGTGACTAAAAGTTTAGCTACCCCTGTTTGGATCCATGGACTAAACTAGGGACTAGAGGCTTTATTGCTCTGGAAAATGACTCAAGTGCCCCTGTTGGATACCCCTGTGGGGGAGGGGACCAGGGGTTGGGGTGGGAAAGGGGGAGTTTAGCACCAGTTTAGCTCCTCCAAGGGGTTAGAAGTGCTAAACGATTTTAGTCCGTTTTCTAGTCCTTGTGTTTGGTTTTCTAGCCCTAAAGTGACTAGAATCTAGTCAGTTTGCTCTAGCAAATGAGATCCAAACAGGCACTTAGTATAAACTTCCCTCTTCTTTCCTCCTAATTTATCTAGGCTTTAGCGCGAAGCCGCGAATTCACTTTTCGGGTTTTCCGGCCACCGGCGAGCCGAGCTGTTACCAGTGTGGGAGAAGAAGCATATAGAGAGAGAGGGAGGTGTTGATGCGTGGTGGCGGCCCATGGAGTGTAGGGGAGAAGGCTGCGTGCACGTGCAGCCCAGTTCGGTCAGGTGTGGTGGCGAGGTCGAGGCAGCAGCCCAGCCGCGGTTATGGCTCGATGCATAGCCTAGGAGAAGTGATGTCCCATGGATGGGAGGTGGCCCAGCCAGCGTGTGTGGACCAGGCCAGCGCGCCAGGCGCGCGACGCACGACGCTTGGCCTAGGCCGGCATGACTCAGCCGCGGGCGGCGGAACCCAGCTCGGTCTAGTGCATCGGTCTCGTTACGAAGCTGTCTGATGGGAGTGCATTACATCACATGGGTACAATTATCATGATAGTCTTACTGGAGGTAAAAGGCAAACGACGGAGAGCTGCCTCTCTAATAGTTTTAACATTTTGTTTTCAAAATATTTATAGAGGTGTGTGTTTTGTTTTCTCCTCACAAGGAGACTGTGACTAGGGACTATAGGTGCACGGTGGGGAGCCGTGACTAGCCACTAGGGCAAAATCGGCGGTCGCCAAAAATTTGAAAATGAAATGATTCCAAGGTTTGTTTTCAACGTTTTCCATGTTTTGAAAACATAGGGGAAACCTTATAAAACTAGCTTTATGCAAAGATAGAACCCTACCCTTCCTTTGCAAAACTTAGTTGCATATAGTCAGCCTTGTTTGTTGAGTATTCGCCTACTCACCCCGTCTTTCATGCGAGCTTCTCATTCCAACGAGCAGGACATCGACAGATGAACGCCCGCGCCTATGGAGAACTATATGATGATGAGTTCTTCACCGAAGGAGTGCAGGACAAGAATTTTGAGAACGTCTACAACCGCGTGCCTACAATGTGTTTATGGGACTTGAGTTTTTATTTGGTTTTTCATGAACAATGTTTTTGATGTTGATGGCCCGCGTGCCAAAACTTTGTAATAAATGCCATGTTGGCTGATACATTTCTATAATATTGTTTTAATCGCTATGGTTATGACCCAAGTACTGTAAATCTTTGTATTCTAGCTAATTGATCTAGAGACTAGAACAGATAAAGCACAGAGAGGATTCGACTTGATTTTTTGGTCCCTACATACGACATCACTATACAGCGTCGCCTTGTCAGGCATTGATATGGTTCGGCCCCATCGGGTTTATTGCAAGAAAAGGCTCAGCCGGGCCCAAGCTCAGGAGGGGGTTGTCGGCGACGAGGGACCCCGGAAGGGGGCGGCGACGACTAGGGCCAAACCCAAGAAGCAGCCTCAGTAGAGAGTTAGCTTTGAGTAGATTGACTTGGAGTAGGAATTAGAGTTGGTTTCTTATCCTTATTATTTTCTTATTTGTAAGCTTCTATGTTTATGATTTAGGAACAAGTATAAATAAAGATGAAGAGGAAAGAAAATGACACACTTTTGTTAGCACAAATCTAGTCCTAGACGCACGGTCGAAATTCGGTCGGTGGCTCCATATAGCCAATACCAAAATAGGGCACTAGGGATTCTCGGTGACGCCCAGCTCACCTCTTGGTCTGGTATTAAGCCAGGCACTCGGGCGTTCGAACACAAACACCCATGTCAGGCATCGTGCCCTATGCCGAACACGTGCTCAAATGCTCAATGTTGTTCGATGTTGGCGAGCTGGCGTTGACGATCGGCGTGTTGTCGAGCAAAAACACCATCGGCTGTGATGAGTCCGTGCTCGCTGTTAAGAAAATCCTCGATCTGGACATGCAGGACAGGGATGAGGCATTCACCAATGACGTGGAGATCATTAGCTACCTCCGACACCGGAACCTGGTACCGCTGCGTGGATATATATTGCATCGCTGGTGACGACGTCGACCAAGAAAGTTACTGAATTTATGGACAGAATGATAGAAAGTTGTAATATGAGATTTTTCGGTGGTGTTTAAGTGTATCAGATTATTTTTGTGGTATAAACCATGATCTTTCGGTGGTAAAAAATCAATTCTTCTTCTTCTTTTTTTTTATATAGCTCTGTCACATGTTGACCGATCAATAATGTTATTACTCCTACTTATTAAGGAGAAGTTTTTGAGATGATGGCAAATAAGGAAAGCCAAAATTTGTGGTGGCAGATCAGGTAAGGGCTAACTCCGAGTGATAAATAAGGTTCTCGTTTCTTAAAAGAAGCTACTTTGAAAGGTTTCTATTAAGAAATCCTTTACAAGTTTAGGTTTGACCAGGGATTGGACTTTGGATGCATAGCAAAAATAGGATGCTTTGGAAGCTTAAATAGGAGAATAAGTAGTGAAATGTGGAAGCATCGTGGAAGTAACTTAAGGAAACACAATGCACGTACGAATGTAAGACATTGTCGAAGCAATGTACTGATTAAACACGTGAAGCAATCGATGAAACATGGGCAGAGTACTGGTGGAACATAATGGGAGGATAGTAGGAATAGTGATGAAATATCATTAAAGTACTGACGAAACATCATCGAAGCAATGTTCCTGCATTTTATTGAATGATGTTTCACCTTATACAATCAAATGTTTCACAATAACAAACACCATATTTCACTAGAGCAAAAACATTATTTTTGGCGGGGAAAATTAATGTTTCACAGGAGCATATAATACATTATTTGCAAGTGCTTCACGAAAGTAAACCCATGTTTCACCGTATCAAAAAACTATGTTTCATATGTACTAGGGCAATGTTTTAATCCAAGTGTATTACATCTTCCCCATGTAGCTACCTTGGACCTCTTCTACAAATCTAGGAAACAATATGTTCTTAAAATCTAGTCATGTCCTTCTCTGAATATAGTGAGACCCTGCTACCACCAGAGACAGAGAGAGAGAGGGCGAGAGAGAGTGAGTGAGGGGAGTAGGTATGGAAGAAACAATGGTAGCGTATCAAAGCGATACGGAGGTGGTCGTGCAACGAAGCTATTAGGCTAGGAACATCCAATTATGTCGAACAACCTAAGAGGCCAAGCAATTCCAAAAAATGTTTAGCTACTTGAAAGAGTAACTAACTTTGGCAATCTATTCTTGAATCTAAAAACCAAGTTCGCATGGGATATTTTTTAAAAGTGGCTAGCTTGTTGGCCCTAAAACTTTCACAAAGCATCTATAATGTTATAAATGGTCTAAGTTTTTTTAGGTGCTCTTAGGGAACGGTCGGCATTGCTTTGGTGGCGGTGTAGTTGGGATGGCATGGGTGATGAATCAGTGGGAGAATGAACGGAGGGAGCAAAACCAGGTGTAGAAGGTGAAGGAAATGAGTTAGGGTTTTTGTCTTTTTCATAAAACACATGAATTGACAAATATATTTTTTTTACAAATGGGTGTGCTTGATTCCTATTCGTTGGATTTAGATTCGGCAAGTGTAAGAGGCTAATGGACTAATATATTTGGTTACCTTCCAATTTGAATCTGTTTTGTAAGAGGTCACCAAAGCTAGTTTGAGACTTGTTGAGTAGATGTAATAGATGATGTTTCATTATCTGTTTAAGCCGAGGCAGGCTTTAAAGAGACGATATTTTGCTGGTTGCATTAGGAAGTGAATGGGGGTGGTTTGATTCAAAGGGGTAGTGTTTGATTGTTTGCATGAAGTGTAAGTGTAATCACCTCTGGCATGGATTGATGAAGTTACCCTCAATAAATGAAGGCAATTGTTGCTACAAAATATGCAGGTGCAAACATTCTCAAGTGTTGGTTGGAGCATCAACCACCCTAGTTGGAGTTCCGACCATCATCCAACCACCCTACTTGATGTTAAATCTAACCACATAATCATATACAGATGGACAAATTGGGAATTTAGGATAAGGACATGAGGTCATGAAAAGAGAGATGGGTAACCCTAGACACTGGGTGGAGTGGAATAGAAGGGGTGGTAACCTTGTGTGTGTGTGTGGGGGGGGGGAGGGGGATGTGCATGGGTTGAGCGAGGCTCGTGTGCATGGAGGAAGCCCAGGCCTGTCGAAAACAACCAAAATTTTTCTTTGCATACGTAAGAGTTGCATGGGATAGGCCTTGCTAAGACGGACTTGCAAGCGACCATATATTAGTCAAATTTCAACATGTAAAGCCAATCATGGGTCTGTACACCCAATGAAACATATTCCCTATATATGTTACAAAATATAAGACGTGTATGTATTCAAAAATCGATATTTGTAACTTTTGACTAATAATTAATGTAAAAATATATATGTTTAGTGTTATACATGTGATATAGTTGGATTTATATTTGAAAATATTTTCATATTATGTTACTTTTGTAATTGTTGATGTATCTTATGAAAGAAATTAGTGGTCAAGTTTTACGTTGAAAACCATGTCAAAAAATTATTCGTCTTATATTTTTAAACGGAGTACTGTAATAGCACAAGTGCACGAAGATTGTCGAGTGCACCGGATATGTTACCCTATCACTAGTATATCTTATGGATTTTCAATGTTAATTATTTGACTTGTTTAATTCAGAGACTGTTTCCTTCCTTTGCCAAATTGATTTCACACCAATCTCATTTTAGCAGTGTCAAACGTACGTAGAAACGCATGAAGCCTTGATTGGAAGGAAACAACTCATGACGAATGCACGCCATCGATAAACTGAAACCAAAAGGCAACATAAGATAAGATGACAGCATCAACTCATCAAGTACATCGATCCTTCATAGAAAGGTAGGATATATCATTATCTCCTTGCTATTATGCAAGACGGTACCATCGACCGTTCAGGACCATGCAGAGAAAGCCATCGACGTACCACAGCTGACGAGTGACGAGGCACTGCATATCAGACGATATCAAGAAATATATCACCCTATTACCATTTGGATCGATCGCAAGAGGAATCAAATTATACTGCTAAAATCTGGAAACTTTAATGTTAATTCGCTACTTCGGCAACAGCCTGATGTCATTGATAATGGCGTGACAAAGATCAGTGTACATTATGGGATGTTTGAAATTACGCATGCTTTCTTAGAAAAAGATATTACGCATGCAGCATTAAGATATGCATTTAGAACAATATAATTAGCATATTTTCCAGTTAAGCACATCATTATTTCAGAAAAAAGAGGTTATATATGCACTTGGTGGCAACAACGTTCTAGTCATGAACGATGGGTCTCTTCACTTCAGTCTTGTTCTTTTCAGCGTAAAGTTGAGTTGAGTTTTACTGTAACAAAATTTATTATTTTTATATATCTTATATGTTGTAATAATTTGTATCGATTTTTTCAAAACTTTTAATGTTTATATCAATGATCTTAAGACTATTTTTAAATTATTTTTCAACCTCTTTAGACCCCTTTACGAGTACACTCAAGTTTTGCTATAGTAAAACAGCTACAGTAAAACTCAATTTTACTCAAACATTGAAAAGAACATGGCCGTCTAGTTCCCTGGGTTAGATAGAAACCTTAAATAATGTTGCTCTGTATATCCAACTCGAAAAGGAATTGTTTATTAGCTTTAAACACCATATATTATTCCATAGCATTGCATGCTTGAAACTGATCTAATTTTTCCTTATATATCGAGGAAATTTTCAAGTCTCTGCCAAAATTGATTCATGACATTTTAAGCGCACGGTAAAAATAAACACAGCCCAATGCCCCAATCTCCTTTGTGAATATAACACCGTATGACAGGTAGGATCACACTGTTAGTCCATTTAAATTTAGCTTTTATTCCACTTTAAAAATTGCTAGATTGGAGAATACTTTGAATTATTCTCGATCGATCCTAAGCTTCAGTTGAGATCCATCCAAACTGAACTCAATGGAAAGTGACAGACCGACAGGAAGCAATTGCATTCAGATAGTACATGACAGCAAAGACATGATTTTTAAATAAGACTCATGCAAGGAACAATGCAACTTGCTAATTAAGAAACTAAGCACAGACCCATGGCTTTCCAATGGGGAAGAAAGCACGTAATACATGTAGAAAGATTCGAATGAAGCCTCGCTACATCCATCACATCTACCAACCAAACCAAAGAAGACCTGAACCCTAATGATCACCTAGCTGATCGACCCTGGGGCCTGGGCATGCATGAACTTAAATTATCACTAACATGAAACTAGATGAAAGATAGAGCATTGACCATGGCCAACACGAGCTTTTAAGGCTCCAAACCCCTAGGGAACTTAGAGCTTGAGAGTCAGGTCTATGTTGCTCGCTGCCGCCGCCGCCTCCTCATCCTCCACTTCACGAACGTTGTGGTCGGCGGTGGCGCCGCCACTGCCGCCGCCAATCCACAGGAGCCCGGTCGACGCCGGGCCGGGGTAGGCCGGGATCGTGGCCCTGGACGACGAGCCGACGCCGACGCCGTAGCCGTAGGCCTCTGCATGCTGGTACGCCGCGCGATCAGCGGCGGCGTGGCGAGCGAGGCCGGCCAGGGTCGTCGGCGATGGCTGGGCGCCCCAGCCGTGGTGCACGCCGTAGAGCGCCGCGGCGGAACCCCCGGAGAGAACCGACCTTCCGGCCGCCGGCGTGGCGGAGTACGGCCACGGGTTGGGGAAGCGGAGGTGGTGCGGCACGAGCGAGTCGCCGTACTGGCCGGCGCCCCCGCGGCCAGCCGCTGCGCCGCGCTTGGCGAGGGAGCGCTCGCGCTTGTGCGCGTTCTGGTGGCCGCCCAGCGCCTGCGAGGTGTAGAACTTGCGCTGGCAGTAGTTGCACTTGAAGGAGCGCCGCTTCGCGCCGCCGGCCGCCGCCGCCTTCTCCTCCGCCGACGGCACCGCCTCCTTACCCTTGTCCGCCTCCGCGGGCTTCACCGCCGAGCAGAGCGCGCCGAGGAGGTCGAGCTCGAGCGCCGGCGGCGCCACCTTTTTGGCCTGCACCTCATCCCCGTCCTCCACGTCCACCACCTCCACCTCCATGGACGCGGTTCGAGAGCTCGATCCCTTGTCCATTTTGCTTTCGCTTTCTTGGCACAGGAGCTCCCCTACGGGATCGGTGGCTACTTATACAAGGAGGGAGAGGGGTTAAACTCGGAGATGATCTCATTGGGATGCAACTTCACTTGCCAAATTAAAAGATCACGCGATATCACAGGATCGAGTTTAATGTGGTGGAGATCACGGCCTTAATGCGTAGTAATCTTTTGTTTCTTCCTTATAAACCCCCCTCTTATCTCACTGTATCTTGCTCTATCTCTATCTCTCTGTCACTCCTTGCCTGGAGCCATCAGCCATGCAACGTGCAGTGAATGCTTTCCTTGGAACGATTTGATTGATGTTTCAAGTTTTGAACAGGAAGCCTTGACTTCGGTTCAGGTTCAGGTTCAGGTTCAGGGTGGATGCTGCGCACGCAGTCTCGCTTGGCCCGCCCTTTGGCAGGGTGGAAATTATCTTGACGGTTGTCGTGGAAGTATACAGAGATTCGGTGATGCTTTATATAGCTGGACGTTATGGCCCGGTGATTTAGTTCCAATAAATATTTTGGCTCGAATTATCTTATTAATATTGGAATATATATATTCAGCATGTTATATATAATATATACATATATGAATGTTGGCACAATTAATTTTAGAAACTAGCATGTGCAGATCACCACAACTTACAACATTAATTATCGTCTAATTTTGTCTTTTGGGTTACAAAAGTTTATTTTATTACCGGCGTGTTTTAAAAATTGATTTTTAAAGGCCAATTTACACCTACTACTCAAAGCCACACTCATTAAGTTTTGAGAGCTGAACTAAATTATTTTTTCATATGCAGGTAATTGTTTTAAAAAATGGTGAGTTGGAAGAAATAATGCATTCCTAGTTATTGTTGTTGTCAACTATGATGGTACGAGTCTCCTTTTCCATGCTTAATTCTATGATTGGATTGTATCTAATTGAATTTTTTTTATTTTTGTAACAAATGTAATATCCAATTTTATATTCGTAATTGTGTTAGCACATAGCTTACTACCTGCATCATTTTTTTCTTTAATAATATTCGTATTATGTGGTCTTTTAGTATGACTCCGTATCCCTATGTTATTGGGAGGGATTGATATAGCTTATGATTTGGTGATGTCAATATTTATTTGTATTTCATTAATTCATTTCCACCTGCATGTTGTGCTTGAGATTTGTCATGGATGTGTTAACATGTGTTGTCCATAATTTTCTATTGTGACAACTAACGTGCTTGTAGTGGACCTATATTTATGTCTTTTGAACATTCGATTTCATCACATTAATTTTTTTAACTTATAAAATTTGATTCAGTCTCGCGCGCTAGTTTATTTTATGGAGCATAAGTTTCTTGATATCTCCTTATTAGAAAATAAATGTTCATCCTAGAACTTAGTTAGCATTTGGACAAAAAGATTGGAAGTCACTAGTCTAGGTCTATAGTAGTAGCATTAGCATGTCATGTGAATTAATTTCATATGCGCTATCAAGTATCACATTGTTTTCAAACTTATTTATACATGTAACGAGAAATAATGGTTGCACAACATATATCAAAAGAATATAACTTTCATGTTTGATACAAAGTTTTTTAGCGAGGATCAAAGCTCTAGACCAGATATTTTTATTTCGGCAAAATGTCGCCGAAATTCCTGAAATTTGGTTTTTTTCGCCCCACGGCGACAAAATTACCGCATGAAATTTTATAAAATTTGAAGATAATGTATAAAAGGAAGTGCGTAGCTGTATTGAGCACACCACCAAGCACAACATAGTGGTAGGTGTAGCTCTTCTAGAGGAAGAGGTCGCAAGTATGATCCTACGTGGAGCACTTTTTTTTTTCCATTTTTTTTCCGTTTTGTGTTTGAATTTTTTAATGGAATTCAAAAAAAAATTGGGGAATTTCACGAATTTAGTTCATATCGTTGAGGACCAAAATTTGTTTAGGTCCGATGTAAAAATCTCTGCTCTAGACTGTTTTCGTGATTGTCGAACAATAGCAATGATCCTATTAATTTGACAATCAATGTTCTTATAGTTATCCTAGTTAAAACTTAAATGAAAAATTTAATTAAATAGCTAACTCACCAAATAAAACTATTGGTCAGTAGATTGTTGTGTGCTTGTTAGCCGAGGACCTTGTAGTACTTGGATTAATAGACTGAGTGGCTGACAAGCTTATCTATGTTATTGCACTATAGTGCCGTGACATGGATCATGTAGCCAAACTCTTACAACTAGCCTAAAAGTTGTTGTGTTGTGAAACATGCAGCCTAACTCTACCGCTAGGCTAAAGGTTATTCAGGTTTTTCATAAGATGTGTCCAGTGATTGTTGTACATTTACTTTGAACATAATAAATAACATGCTTGTATTTATGTAAACTAAATATGGGATCAAGCATGCATGAAATAGTTCCTCTAATTATCTTCTTTTACACGAGAGTAATTAGTATTTTCACACGGAGTGCTTAGATCTCCTTGTGCATGCGCCAACACGTGTTTGATATTTATTTTCTTTCAGAATAATGACTTGATACTAAACTTATTGAGTGCGCGTGTTGGTTAAACTATAGATTAGATAACATAAATTAGGTCATACAATTGGTAACATACATATTCAACATTATTAGGTTGTTTCACCAAGTTCATGAAGCTTCTTGTGCAAGTATTTGTGCATCTTCAATCTAATTTGATCTGACACTTTACATAAGATTTAGGGTTGTGGATATGTTTCACCACGCATAACTTATCATTAATTTGATACATTTATTATCGTTTCATATAAAACTCTATTTTATTTTATTAGGCTACTTGGATTTTTTTTAAGACATGAAGATAATATTTATAACGCAATGTGCTATAATTGCATTTTCAACATTTAGAACGTTGCAACTCCAACAAATAAATCATGTATGATGAACATATTATGGTTTAATCGATTAAAATAATTAAGAGGCATGGCTTCAGATCAGACATACAAATAAATACAATCTTTACCATTACCTATATAAATATTTTGGGCCACATACCATTTCTACAGAAAAACAAATATCAACCGAAGTACCCCTACTGCTTCTTTTTCATCCCTTCTCCTTCCTTCCTTGACTTATTCTTGGCTTACCATTCCGCTAGCTAGTGTCGCCACAAGAGGAACCATCCGACTCACCAAAACACCTCGCGAGCTCATTGTAGTTCCTAGAACAAGTGTAGCCTGCTAAAAAATTGCATTCACGCGTTCACTAGACTAAAAAGGTATTGATCCCTCTTCCATCTTCGCAAATATGCGTCAAGATACATCTGTATTTGATCTTCAGCGAACACCATGTTGTGACCATCATTGCATCCACTATAGCTCTTAAGCTCAAGCCACTCTTGAGCTTTGGATGCTTCAAACTGTAGCTGGCCCCAAGCTTTGTTCACCCATAAATTTGCCAACTATTGCTACAACCATTCTCTGCTCACCATCACCTCCCCTATCTACCATGGTTCTCCAAGCACCAATATTCCCATGCTCTGGCTGATTGTAAGCTCCGTTTGCCACAACATCCGGTTGTCGTTGCTCCTTGAGCCAAAACATTGGCTGCCATTGTAACTCCCATCCTTCATGGGAACTACGAGCATCAACCATAGAGAGGACTTGGTCCAAGTAGAGGGATCACCATAACAACGACATACAACCCACTAGTTCCTCTTGCCTACCACCGAGCTTTCCACAACACACACATAAAGAGGAGATGGGAAGACAAAAAGGTCAGCCAACGAAGAATGGGTTGAGGACAATTTAGTCCAAAATTGTTTCTAATGTCATATATGTATCTCACAACTTTGCAATGGCATGTGGATGATTTTTTATTTTTTAAATGGCATATTTTATAATTTTTAACTTAGCGGTGACATATATCTAATCCTATCCCGTAGTATAATACATAAATACTTGCAAATGAATAGTTTATTGCAATATTAGTGGAGGTTGATCATGCATGAAATTTCTCTTTTTTTTGTCAACGCACATTTGTTTTGCATATAAGAACGAAATCAAGAGTACACAATTATGAATAAATATTATTATAGATTTAAAAAGAAAAAATATCACCTTCCTCCAAAAACATTGAACACTATTAGTTTCATCTATCATTTACTACTAAATAAAGAAGGTTTCACATTTACACCATTTCGAGAATTTGTGTGTTGCATTTTTGTTAATTTATTGTAGTTCTGAAAATAAATAGTGTTGCTAGTTTAGGAACATTGTTATTTTTCCTAAAATGTGTGTTAGGTAAATAATTTTATTTTTACGTATAGACATTAATTATTTGAAAAATATTTATTATGCTTTATATATTTGTTGCATTTCATATCTTTATAATTTTAGGGTTGTGGAATAATATAGTGGAGTGTGCGATATAATTAAAATTAACAAAATATTGTTCATTTCTTCAATATATCATAAATATGGAACATACCACTTGTACTATGTTTTTTAATTTAACATAAGCAAACTTATAAACGTGCCATATTAAATTGTTAGCAAATCATGATGTTTGGTACAACTGTTTTGTTCAATTTAGCATGCATTATATAGAAACACTACATAAACTGTGTATACTTTTTAATGTATTCTATTTCTATATGTATGGTTAGAGAATATGTCGTTAGAGAAGTTGAAGAATTCATAAGTTAGTGCATATCTATTTTTTAAAAATCTTAATTATATGAGGTGTCATCTTTTGGTAATGGCATTATTAGAACTATTTTTTAAAAATCTTAATTATATGAGGTGTCATCTTTTGGTAATGGCATTATTAGAAACATATCTTTTTTATACAAAGGTAGTTGACTCATAAATGTAAGAAGATGCTAAAAAAATCAACATCAATGATATCCATAGATATGTTTAGAAGTAGTAAATGCAAACTATATATTATAAGTGGGAATTTCTTTTTCTCTACCTCTACTTTTTGTAATCCTCATTACCAACGATCTTACTACCCACTTCTATCCACCTCCACCCTAACCACATTGGTTGAACTCACCCTAACAAGACATTGACAGCCTACCACAATGCGTGAGTTCAAATGATCGTTAATAGGTTTTGCTCAAAAATCAAACACAAATAATCACAAGCACATTATTGATTGGCATATACAACATTTACTATCCAACAAAAATCACACAACTAACAATAACATTCTTAAAACCTACTATAAGAAATGGTGAGGTGTCAAGGCCAGTAGGAAGTAACTGTCCTAGTGATCAGTTACATGATTCAGACCTCTAGGTATATGTTGAGTCTACCAATGAATAATAAGCACCCTATCCCTAACATGAAGATCTCATGTACATATCCAATTTAAATTTAAAGTAACAGATTTAATCTAAAACTATAGATCAACCAAATTGTCCCCTTAACAAGAAGTAAATAGTGGAAAGCATAATGAGATCCAAAAGCCAACTAAGTGAGCAATGTAATGCAACAATGAGTGGCTAACTATGGAAGCACACCCTAAGATTTGACAACCTTACCAAAACCCGAGTGTACATTTACTTTAGTATTTTATCTTCGTTTGTGTCCTTCGAATATGTTCAACATTGCAATTATGAGTATAAACAAGGTTCCAGAAATCGGTAATCGGTACTAGATCGGTGAGGTACCTAGTAATGATTAATCGGGATTAATCGGAAATTAATCGATGGGTATTAATCGGAAAAATATACACCATAGAAGCCATTTCTACCTGAAAAGTGAAAACTAAAGAAACATCGCAATATCTAAATTCGGGCTGATTCAGCATCAATTCAACAATATTGGCTGTAAACATGAACAGAAAATCGCTAGCTGAAACTTGACAAAGACCATGATTTAGATCTCGTAGCTTAATAGGCAATACCAATTTGGACAACCTACTCGGAGACACCACTCCTTACAAGACAGTACTTGACCATGATTCATGAACAAAGAAAGGCAATGGAGAAGGGGATGCGGTGGTGAGAAGGGGATGCGGTGGTGGAGAGAAGGGGATGCGACGGCGGTGAGAAGGGGATGCGGTGGTGGAGAAGGCGTGGCGGCGGCGACGGCTGGAGAAGGCGTGGCGGCGACGGTTGGAGAAGGCGTGGTTGCGTCGACGGGCGGCTGGAGAAGGCGTGGCGGCGGCGCGCGATGGCTGGAGAAGGCGTGGTGGCGGCTGGAGAAGGCGTGGCGGCGGCGGCAGTACATGCGGCTAGAGAAGGAGACTGGGAAAGGGAGACATACCCCGACGGAGGCGGTGGCGGCGGCGGCGATGTCCCACCGGCGGCGGCGGCGGGATCCAGAGGAGGCGCCCCCTCCTCTAAACCCTAGAGTCGGGCAGGCCGGTGGAGTCGCTGGGCTGGGAGCGCGGGTGGCTGGTGTTTTTGGTGGGCCTGGCCACATTAAGCGGGCCGACTAATCGATCAAGTCCGATTTTTCAGCGATTAGTCGGCCCAACCGTTTTTCCATTCGATCTGGGCCAAATCGAAGCGGTGGGCTGACGCCTAGCTAGTAATCGGCGATTAATCGGTGATTTTTACCGATTTTTGGAACACTGAGTATAAATAAATTGTACTCTATAAACCAATCACACTATATAATAAAAAATATCAACAAAATGACCTCGAGGCTTGATGTCCAAATGTTCCAAATCAATGGCAAAAGCATTATTATTCATAACCATGTATGGAATTTAATCCACACAAAAACCAAACTATAGATTTAAGAAAGCTTAGGTTAAAACCCATATACTATTTGTAACCAACTCTCTTACCAAACATGGATATGACCAACATAAAGGCCATAACCAACTCTACAATCAAGTATAGACTCCAATACACAAGTCAACCAAAATCATTTTCAGAAATTCTCAATACCACTATGATTGATTAGTTCCCAACCGATACATATTTGTGTGCATGGGTATCCTAATGAGAAACAACTTCATGCATGGTCCTAGACATCCCATCATGGATTAAGACATCCATAACCAAAGAAACCCAATTCCATACTTATCATCTAACTACCACCTGTGGCTATCTGTTAAATCTTAAATCCTGATAACTTGTTATGTGAGGGCATAAAGCATCATCCCGCGCACGTGTGTCCCCAGCGCCTTATGCCGGATCGGTCTATCACCGCTACCCATTGGTCCGCTGATGTTCGTCCGCCCAATCATCGCTGCCACCCCACGTAGCATGCCCTGCCACCAAGGTGTCATTGTCGTCGCGTTGTCGACCGCTCGATGGTTGACGTGCCCTGTTTGTCAAACCCTAAGCTCTAGCCACCGCCCAGACCTGCTCACGCTATGGCTGGCGTGCACACCCTATTCTATCACCAGCGAGACCATCCCGCACGTCCTCGTGCCCTCGTGCATTCCCCGTGACCTCCTAAACCGGACTGAGCCCCCTTTCCATCATTCCCCCATCCTTCTTTTCCCCTATTCCATCGCTACCGGTGAGTCCCCTCTAATTCCCTTGGATGGTATATGCACCGTGTCCCCTCTAACCAACCCCTCCTTCAATTTTACATGGTCGTCAATGTAGCCTCAGGGCATCATGTCCCCTATTTCAGCCGCCGCTGTCCCCCGTCGTGGCCAAGTCAACCTGCTCTGTCCTATGCCACCTCAAGCACCCGGTAAGTAGCCACTATACCCGAGACTCCCATGAGCGCTAGTTCCCCATGAGTGAGCTGTTGCTTGGACGTCGTAGCTCTGCTCCGCTGCATAGTGCCGCATCGCAGCGTCTGGTCACTCCTAGCCTCGACTCGAGCACCGGCGACTGTGCGGTGATGAATAGAACCTATCACGCCCAAGTACACGGATGGAGTCACCCCTGACACGCCACCGTGCCGAGGCCCATTGCAGCTGGCTGCGTTGCCGACTGGAGGTAAACAACGAGCCGGAGGCGTCGAATCTGCAACAAGTCTATGCTGGCTCCAGGCTTGTGGCCTAGTATTTATTGGCAAGTGAACCTCACCTATCAGGTGGCCAACCGCCTAGGGAGTCACTGCGAACGACGATGAGTAACTGAGCAGTGGGCCCATGGCACACTTGACAGCTTAAGTGGAGGTGTAGTTCGTGTCTCTCGTGAAAGGAATATGCCCTAGATCAATGATAGTGTGTACCATGTATTTGTTCATGTACATATGATAACGTTGCTTATCGGTTCCCTGAATAAATGTCATGACTTTGTCCATTGGATACGACTTGATTGTGAAACACATTGTTAAATGACATTATTTTAAACGGGTCCCTAATCTATATCATAACGAGGAGCGGTTATGATTTGATCAGCATACGTATTGGTTGATGGTAATGTTTCACATACTATAGATATAGAGATACCAAACCAATAGTATGGACGCATGTTAGAGAACATGGGCAATCGGACAAACCTACTCCGAGACACTGTGAGTTGTTATCTCTTATAGCGCTATCAACGTATACTCTCGAGTGGTACGTCTATATGGTCTTTAGACCTAAGATTGTCATGGATGCCCAGCATGTTGACTCATATGTTTTGGTATCATTAAACGCTACACCGTAACAGGGTAGTTATAAAGGTGACTACTGGGTATGTCATGATACATAGCCAGTGGTGTGATGATCAAGATGTGATTTGCCCCTCCTCGATAACAATAGAGATACATGTGGGCCCCTCATATGGATGGATAGGGAAAGAGCACTGCCATACTAATGTGACTAAGAAGTTAGTCATGGTATGTATCCATTACACTGCCGAGTGAAGTGGTCAAGCTATCAACAATGGTGGCGCGCATCTCGCCTTGAGCTTGACTGGTATCATGTGGCAAAGGGATCGGTATGTGAGTGTATCAAGGTTCAGCTGAATATTGATTTTGTGCATTCGGGGGTCAATACATACTGCTAGGTGCCGTTGTTGATCGGTGGATTGGAAAACGGATTTTTAGATCCACGGCCGACTTGCACTGAACCTAACGGGTCACACACTTAATGGGTTGGAACTGTTTAACGGGTTGCACTACAAGAAGACTAGGCTATAGCAACATACTCATATGATGCTACATGTGCGCATATGTGTTGCAATCATTGCTAGCATCACATAATGTAAGTGATGTTATAGGTGGTGTTGCTGAACTCTACACTGCAACACAAACCATATGATGTTGTACATATGTATATGTGTTGCAAAGCAGCAACACAAATTTAGCATCACATGTATGCAAAGCATGAGGAAAATCTCTCAGCATCACACATATGACCTATTGCAACACAACTAAATGTCAATACATATTATTAATTTATATTTCTTTGTCGGGTATATTTGGCTTAAATATAAATATCATTTTCATTCGATAATATAATACAATTAAATATGAACAATGATACAAAAAAAATATTTTATTGCATTTAAAATAAGTTATTGTACAATATTGTCCATACAAACACTAAACTGCACAAGCTTATAACTACAAGCCGAAAACACACACCAATATTGACACATACAAAACTTCTCAAAATTTATAACATAGGAACCTAAGAACATAACAACCCTTCAACGTATTGGCCAATATGTAATGAAATTAACTGAATCTTCGTGCCTGTGGCGCATCACATCTCATCATACGATCTATGGTCGTATATTTCTTCAATACCATATTTCCCTTTGCCAAATAAAACAACAATGATGTTATAAATGGGGAAGTTGTTCCTGTCGAAGCAGTTTGCTAGTAAAAATAATAGTAGTGACTAGTAGCAACATGTACTTTAATGCAATAAACAAACAACTTTAAGTATGCGATCAAATTATGATGGAAGTACAACTATTAAATTCTTTAATTACTAGCAAATAAGCCCGTGCGTTGCAACGGGAAAATAAAATCCTCATTGCACCTTTGTTTCTTTTAAAAAAATTTCTAGAGCACTCTAGTTGACAAAACTCTGGTGAGCGAGGAAAATGAAAGCAATGAGAGGTTACATTGTCCATGCTTGGCACTCCTTGTTACATTAGCGATAGGTCATCACATACAAAGAAATTTCCTCTCAACAAAATAGTAAAGAATAAGCGAGTTCACAGAGCTAAAATGCTTTGCTAAAAAAAAAAGAAAACACAAATACCATGCCAAGAACAAGTTTACCTTTCTACAATGTCGAGAACAGAATTATGTCCTTACTGTATTTTACCAAGGAGGTTGTCCTTGTCTTTAGTAGCAACATGTTCTACTCCACCTCTTGGAAAGCCAACATTGAAAGCAACAGCCTGTAATAATCAGAGCAATACCGATCACTCTGTTGAAATTTAACTAAAGTTGCATGGATTACGCATAGCTAATTTAAATAATGCAAAACAACAGAGGTTAACTCATTACCTCAAGGGCCATCCTATGCTTCTCAGTTACATTTCCAGTCAAGATTCTCACTTTCAGTTCACTTGTGTCCTATTTTTAGAAGGATACTGCAAAAGTGGCCCTAATGCTTGCAAGACAAGTGCCTCTTCCATCAAAAACCCACTATATGAAAATTGACTACCAACAATAGCAGTTACAAAATCTCTTGGACCCAAACCCAATCTAGTTCGACATCTTGGTCATAACTTCGGCAATAATTCTATCACTTGACATGCTACCGCAGGAGAACCTGGAATCACGAAATAGTTACCCGAATCAAATGCAGCATACACCACCTGCGTGAAAGAAATATCACTAAAATATTTAGGTTTATGTTAGCAGCTTACATTCAAATGAAAATGAACTGCATGATTTGTTAAACAAAGTATAAGAGATACATCCGTGTTCTAGCATCTATATATTTTTAAGTTTTAACTGCTATTGAACTTCAAGCATCTAGCTCCTACATTAAATAATATTAAGCGGATGAAGAAAGCACAGAGAGCTATTTCACGCCTCTGTGGCAAGACTTTGTTCACAAAAGCTATCCCGCACTCACTAAAATCCATCAAAGATATATAGGATTAAGACATTCATCGGAAAACAGGTGGATTTCTATAAAAAAAAAGAGAAAGAAAATGCAACAATGCAAATGTATAGACGCAATTGTAAAAAAAAAGATAGTTCACCAACAATTAACAAATAACTCAATACTTAAAAAAATTTAGCTCATGATCCTTGCAGTTTCATAGACATCAATGTGAGCAATTGAGGAGTCATTGCTTGAAAAATAACTTATGCATGAAGTGTTGGATGCAGTCCGAGCAACATTTGCGTAAAACATGAATATACTTCATCGATTGTACCATGGTTTATGGACATCTCGATCTTCGGAGGATTTTATTGCAGGCTTCTCCAACAAAAACCAGAAATCCTAGAACTTCTCCCGCCGTTGGTCATTGCCCACAGCTGGACTCCGCTTTGATCTCTCTCCTCTCCAACACAAAACTCGGATGCACAACCGAACTTCAAACACAGCGGTGGGCGGCCCCAAATCGCTCCTTTCTTCCCTAAATCAAGCTCTAATGCAACCCAAATTGTACCCATAATTCAATCAAACTGCAAGAAAAATCCTTGCAAAACACACAAATCAATATCGTCGCCGCGGCTTTGATCAATACATACTGTAAATTGATCAAGCCTTGAAGACGGTCGGCGGCGTGGCACGGAGGAGGCGGCAGGCGTGGATTCAGAGGCGGTCGGCGAGGCACGGAGGAGGCGGCGGGGCGGGCGGCCGTGGCGGTGGCATGGAGGAGGCGGCGGCGGGGGCATGGAGGAGGTGGCGGCGACGGGCGTGGTTTCGGAGGATGCGGCCGGGCGGGGAGGGGAGGCGGGATACGGAGGGGCGGCAGCGGCGGGGAACGGAGGAGGCGACCGACAAGGCTGGGAGGCGACGGCGGCGGCAGGGAGGCTGCGCGATATGGAGCGGCGGCGGCGGCGGCGGGAACGGACGAGGCGATCGGCGAGGGGGGAGGCGGCGGCGGGCGGCGGGGAGGCGGACGGGATACGGACGGGCGGCGGCGGCGGCGGGAACGGAGAAGGCGACGGCGAGGCAGGGAGGCGGCGGCGGGCGGCAGGTAGGCGGCGCGGGATACGGAGGGGCGGCGGCGGGGAACGAGGAGGCGACCGGCGAGGCAGGGAGGCGGCGTGGGGAACGGAGGAGACGACGGGAGGCGGCGCGCGAACGGAGGCGGCGCGGGAACGGAGGAGGCGACCGGGAGGCGGCGGCGGCGGCGGTGGTAGGGCGCGGGATACGGAGGGGCGGCGGTGGGGAACGAGGAGGCGACGGCAGCGAGGGGAGGAGGCGTGGGGAACGGAGGAGACGACGGGAGGCGGGCGCGAACGGAGGCGGCGCTGGGAACGGAGGAGGCGACGGGAGGCGGCGGCGGCGGCAGGTAGGCGGCGCGGGCGACACGGAGGGGCGGCGGCGGGAATGGAGGAGGCGACCAGAGAGAGGAGGAGGCGCGGGCGGCAGGAGGTCTGCAGGGACCAGCGAGGCAGGGGAGGCGGCGTGGGGGGAGGGCGGTCAATGTTTGGTCAATATTTTGTGGATATACTTTGTTATGTTATGGAGTATTATATTATGTTAAACCAAAATTATGTTATATTATATTATGTCATGGACCAAAATTATGTTATATTAGCAACATGAATATTATGTGATGCTGGCTTATGTTCAAGATGTGATGCTGGCTTATGTTTAAGACAATGTTAAACTAAAATTATGTTATATTATATTATATCCTTGATTAAAATTATGTTATATTAGCAACATGAATATTATGTGATGCTGGCTTATGTTCAAGATGTGATGCTGGCTTATGTTCAAGACAATGTTAAACTAAAATTATGTTATATTATATTATGTCCTTGACCAAAATTATGTTATATTAGCAACATGAATATTATGTGATGCTGGCTTATGTTCAAGATGTGATGCTGGCTTATGTTCAAGACAATGTTTTTACACATAAGTGTCTGCAACATATAATATGTGGTGCAGTATAGTTTCCCTGCAACACAATTTTTATGTGATGCAGATGTGTATTAGAGTAGGTAGCCATCATGTGTTTTTTAGCAACACAACCCGTATATGATGCGAAGGATGTGTTGCTATAGGCCAGTCTTCTTGTAGTGTTGGTGCGTGGATATAATCTACGTAGGAGATATAACCCTAGCGGGCCGAAGCACACTAGTGTGACTATATAAGAAGAGGCATAGGGGGCGGCGTGAGAAGATGAGTTGAGCCTTCACCACGCCTAGCCGTCGCGTGACCCTCCTGCTCTCTAGAAACCCTAGCCGAACGCCGAGGTGCGCAAACCCCGTGTGGCATTCCTGCTCGGTACGTGTGGATACCGCTAGAGGCGCGGCCGTTCACGGACGAGCTAACTCGGCGAGCACTCGGCTAGCACTCGGTGAGCACCGACGAGCATCGGCGAGCACTGGGTGGTGATCGAGACGTGTAAGTCTACTTCCTCTACACGTGAGAAACTGCTTCCGCTGCATCTGCGCATCAAGGGTAACGATCTGTAATCCTCTACTTGCATGTGCTCTTGGGTGATTCTTGGTAGAAAATTTTGATTTTGCGCTCGCGTAGCCTACCTGTTTCCCAGCAGCTCGTCCATAGGAATAAGCCTTCTACATGTGTGTTTGGGTCTACAGATTAGCTGGACTAGTCCGTTACTGTGCATCTGATTTTAGGGACCACTTCAGGGCTGGAGCAAAAGTTCATGAACAAAATAGGCACTTTTCCATTTATAAAATCTAGTAAATTATAATATTATTAAAATAATCCTCTTTCAAAGAAAAAATAAACATGCATTGCTTTTAGGAAAAAGTGCCAATTTGTTCTCCCAACTATATCCGCTGGACCACGTTGGTCTCTAAACTTAAATACCGGATTCGTAAGACCACTCATGTAGCAAAACCGCATCAAATTAGTCCTTTGAGCAGGTCAGTGGGTGGTTTTAGGATTTTGCTTGGTTCTGTGGCATCCATGTAGGATTTTTGTTGACTTAATGGTCACATGGCATCCATCTAATTACCTTATCTCTCACTTTTTCTCTCAAATCTCTTTTTTTGGAGAGACACCGAGAGCTTTTTTTAGAAGAGTAGAGAGTTGAAGGGATTAATAATGAGGCAATGATGTGACAGTCCATGTGTTCGCCATGTGTGTTAAAATTGCACGTGTGGGCGACACGTTGGTAAGAAAACCCTAATACCACTGTTTTAATCGGTCTAATGATCGGTTAAGCCCAGTTTTTCTACATGAATGATCTCACAAGTCCGGTATTGAGATTTAGTTACCAAAGTGGTACGGCGGACATAGTTGAGGCACCAAATCAACATTTTTTCGTTGCTTTTATATAGAAACTAGATATTTCTAAAAAACATTATATGTGAAATGCTAGTAGTAGGACATATAAACGGATTGTACGCTCACGCTTATACGAATGTGGGCCCTTCTGCTCCTGCATCAAGCCACTCAATTAATCACTCCTCTCTATCTAACTAGTCACGCGGTTCCTCTCTCCCCACGAAACTTCTAAGACTATCTCCAACCATATTCCCTTCATTTCATTGCCTTCCTCGTTCTTTTTCCCACATTATTCCCTTCATTTCCTACCATCTCCAACATCATCCCTTCGAAGAAATTTACGAAAAAAACGGAAAGAGAATCTCGTTCTAAAGGGAATGCAGGAAGAATTTTCTTCTGATGAGAATCGCGACGAGATTCTGTTGGAGCATCAAAATTTCTTTGCGAAGTGAATTTGGCCCCTAAAGGGACTCCCTTGGAGATGGTCTAATGCTTAACAGACTTTTGTTGCTCGCCAATAGTGATGGGAAACAGGCGCCTCATCTTCTGTGGGACTTAAGGAGATAATTTTGGTCTAGTGGAGAGACGGTTTTGATGATCCTTCTATGAGCACCACAATGATAAGTGTTCGACTATCGCTAAACCATCAGATCTACTCGTTATGAATCATGCCAAGAACACAATTGACCAAATTTCAAATATGACAACCCAATTTCGCTTATGTTGTCCTTCGTTGAATTTTGGCAAGAAGGTTCTTTCTCCCTCGAAGGACAGGGTATTGTCACCTTGGATCTGCACTATCCAACAAATTATTATGATCCCTTGTGGTGCCTTTGGATTTATAATCCACCAGGAGTTCTCCGTGCCTAATGATCGTTCATGTAACAACCCAATTTTGGAACTTGTAGTAAAGATTTAAAATCTTGAAAATTATTAAAACATTGTTTATGAATAAACACTTTGCAACTAAATTCAAAACCCAATGCTACCATATCATTTTTTGTTGAAAAATGTATTTGAAAATACACTTTATGGATTGAAAACTACAGCAGGTTTAGCCGTCGACATAGCCACTAAAACCGCCATCACTACATCATGTCGTCGGCCCGCCGCCAACAGAAGTCCGTTGACAAAACGTCGATGACACAGACGTTCTCTGTCGTCGGCTATACACAAACCCGACGACATTTGAGCAGTGTCGGCGGTCAATACTAGCCACTGATAGTAAGACAACCTGACGGCATGTTTCCGTGGACGGCGCTGCCGTGCGGGTCCCATAGGTTGACCGCTAAGGTGCCATGTGGCAACTTTATGTCAGCGGCCTTTGGAGAGCCGCCGACATAGACCCTGTCAGGTGGCCGTTCTGGCAACTTTCTGTCTGTGGCCTAGTTGAGGCCGCCAAGACAATAGTGATGGACGTCGGCGGCTTGTTCATAAGCCATCGACACAGATCCTTTTATGTCGTCTTCTGCCCGCAGCGTGGTTTAATATTTGTTGTTGGCCGCTGACATAGATATTGTACTAGCAAAAAAAATCCAAGAATTTTTTTTAAAAAACCAATTTGTACCTGCAAAAAAATAATATTCCCCACAGATATATATTCCCCAATCTTCCCAACCATATCAACACATAATTCCACATTCACAGATGCTCGCCACCACAGTTTCAAGCACATATACATCCAAATATGTCAAAAATCCGAAATAATCGATAAAAACGACCGAAATGACTAGAACCATCAAACATTGCCACACTGGTAAATAAAAGTCCGAAAAAATATAATACGGACATAGAGCGTAAAATATTCCATTAAGGTCCGATGGAAACTAGAAGAGTGAACTGAATATAAACTAGCAAGCTAATTGTTTTGCAACCTATCTAAGGTAGGATCTGCAAAGATATTGTCGACAAATTCCTCCGCGGCTGGTCTTGTGCCACTAGAGTCACCTCCCTTGGGAGCATTCGTCGCATTCACAGGCGCAGCTGAGCCGAAAACCTGCAAGATTAGGGGACGACACATTTTTTAACATGTCTGTGCATTTCTATACTTGTATGAATATGTTATGATAACTTAGAAGTTCCTCCGTAAATCACTGATACACGTCACGTTTCCAAGGAACTTGTGCCCTCGAGGCAACTCCTCGCAATCGAAGAGCGATGAATGACCTATAATATGTTCTGCATGCCGTTAACGGTTGTAGTCACCGTAGAAAACGACGGGAGGGAAGCGGCGCAACCTCGTAAAGGGCCGCCCACCGGAGGGGGATGCGGTTGTGTCGGCGGCTTTGCACTAACAGCTGATAAAAGTTACTCTATGTCGGTGGTGCGGACCAAGGACGCCGACACAGATTACGCGCCGTCGGCGGTAGTAGAGGTGACGACGATAACGGTTGAGGCCAATATGTAAAAGAGTTTCGCGGGAGGATAGTTTGATTAAAGGAGCAACGCCGATGGAAATGTTCATATTTTTAAGGCACGATTGGTGGCGAAAGGGTACAAGCAGATTCGTGGTGTCGACTATGATGAAACTTATTCGCCTGTCGTCATGGTCAAATCTATCCGGATCATGCTAGCAATTGCCGCGTATCATGACTATGAGATTCGGCAAATGGATGTCAAAACGGCTTTCCTGAATGAAAACCTAAGCGAGGATGTGTACATGGTACAGCCCGAAGGTTTTGTTGATCCTACTACTGCTGGCAAAGTATGCAAGCTTAGGAAATCTATTTATGGTTTGAAGCAAGCATCTCGGAGTTGATGAAGTGGTCATAGAGTATGGCTTCATCAAGAATGAAGAAGAGCCTTGTATTTACAAGAAGGCTAGTGGGAGCGCACTAGTATTTCTGGTCTTGTATGTAGATGACATACTGTTGAACGAAAATGACATTCCAATGTTAGATGTTGTACAAGCCTATCTAAGAAAGAGTTTGTCGATGAAAGACGTGAAAGATGCACCTTATATCTTGGGCGTAAAAATCTATATAGATAGATGATGGGGGAGGGGGTCCCGATCTTCCGACAGATATGGGTAAACACGATTGGTGGAGAACTCGACATTGACGATCCGACCTTGAACAACACTGGTCTAGGCCTGCAATCGCTACACCACCGTCTCCGTTCGTTATCAACCACGCAAGCGCACGGTCGACCTCACCAGGAAGGCTAGTTCCTGCAAGTGAATCGAGAACACAAGCAAGAATGAAGAAGAAGCAATCTTGAATTGCAAATTGATATTAAGATCACGAATTTGGGCTTCCACAAACCGAAGATCGGCGATATTGCGATGGCAGAAAATTATCTAAGCAAAACACAAGTCTAAACTAGCGACGACTATTGAATTTATAGCGATGGCTAGGGTTTGGGGCGCAGCCCTAGGAGGTACATGGGCCATGGGCCCAAAGTGGAGCATCACAGTGCCCGGCAGATTCTGAACGCAATCATTTTTTGATGATTCCGGTTGATCCGTAAGGAATTTTGAGGTGGGACTAGATCCGTTGGAAAGATCTCGTCATGAGCTTGTCCGTGCATACCAAGAACTTCCAAAACGGAGTTCATATGAGGCCAGCCATCCGTTTTAAGTTGACTGCGAGGAGACGGCCGAACTTGACTCGTGGACAAATTGGGCTCTCTCTTGTGTCGGCCTTGCAATGATGTGGCTTGTGGAACCAGAAGGCGTCGAAGTGGTGGAGTTGCGCCTTTATTGAATACGTCATGAGCTTGGGGAGGTGGCCACGGTGGAGGCCGAACTGCTTGCGACAATGACGGCTTATCAACACAAGACATACATGCTGTTGGTTTGTACGTCCTGGCCATGGTGGTGGTCGGCGAACCCATGCAGCCGTAGACGTTGTAGTATGTGTAGATGTATTAAAGTATGTTGCAAGGTGTTGCCAACTTATTGTACATGTAGTGGTCGAAGACGAAGTAGTGGCTTCAAATCTCGTCAATGACCATGCTAAAGAAAAGCTCGGCCATGACCACCATGTTGACGTAGTTTTAGTCATACCCGTGATGGGCATGGTCACATCAATAGATCAAAAAGGTTAATTGGATTAAGCCAGAGTACGTACATTGACAAGGTGAAACGGTTTAGCATGCATGATTTCAAGAAGGGTTTCTTGCCACTATCGCATGGCGTAAATCTCAGCAAGACTCAGTGTGCTTCAACACCTGATGAGCAAGAGAAAATGAGTCGGATTCCGTACGCTTTGGCTATTGGGTCCACCATGTACGCTATGTTATGTACGCGCCCATATGTGTCGTATGCTCTGAGTGTCACAAGCAGATATGAATCGAATCTTGGTGATAGTCACTGGGTGGCTGTAAAGAACATCCTTAAATACTTGCGAAGGACTAAGGAGATGTTCTTAGTCTTTGGAGGAGAGGAGGAGCTCGTCGTAAAGGGTTACGCCGACGCTAGCTTCAAAACCCACAGAGACGATTCAAGATCGAAGTCCATGTTTGTATTCTGTCTCAATGGTGGGGCAGTGACTGGAAGAGTTTCAAGCAAGAAATAGTAGCAGATTCCACGACGGAGGCCGAGTACATTGCAGCTTCTGAAGCAGTAAAGGAGGCAGTTTGGATCAAAAAATTTGTTTCTGAGTTGGGCGTAGTCGCTAGTGCATCCTGTCTAGTGGACCTCTATTATGATAATAGTGGTGCCATTGCACATGCAAAGTAGCCTAGGTCTCACCAAAAATCCAAACATATATTCAAGCGATACCACCTGATCCAGGAGATCATTGAGAGAGGTGATGTGAAATTTTGCAAAGTGCACACGGATCTAAACGTGGCTGATCCATTGACTAAGCCCTTTCCACAACTGAAGCATGAGGCGCACACAAGAACAATGGGTATTCGATACTTGTATGATTGACTCTAGTGCAAGTGGGAGATTGAAAGGGATACGCCCTAGATCAATCATAGTGATGATTGTACCACGTCTTTGTTTACGTGCATATGATAACGTTGTTTATCGGTTCCCTGAATAAATGTTACGACTTTGTCCATTGAGTACGACTTGATTGTGAAACACATTGTTATATGACTTTATTCTAAATGGGTCCCTGATCCATATTATTACGAGGAGCGGTGATGATTTGATCAGTATAGTATTGGTTGATGGTAATGTTTCACATACCATAGATATAGAGATATCAAAACAATAGTATGGACGCATGTTGGGGAACATGGGCAGTCGGACAGACCTACTCCGAGACGCTGCGAGTTGTTATCTCTTATAGTGCCATTAGCGTATAGTCTCGAGTGGTATACCTATATGGTCCTTAGACCTGAGATTGTCATGGATGCCCAGCATGTTGACTCGTATACTTTGGTATCATCAAACGCTACACCGTAACAGGGTAGTTATAAAGGTGCCTATTGGGTATGACGATACATAGCCAGGGGTGTGATAATCAAGATGGAATTTGCCCCTCCTAGATAACAGGAGAGATACCTCTGGGCCCCTCGTGTGGATGGATAGAGAAAGCGCACGGCCGTGCTAATATGGGTTAGTCATGGTATGTATCCATTCCACTGCCGAGTGAAATTGGTCGGGCTATCAACAAGGGTGGCGCGCATCTCGCCTTGAGACTGACTGGTATCGGGTGGCAAAGGGATCGATATGTGAGTATATCAAGGTTCAGCTGAATAAAGATTCAGTGCATTCGGGGGTCAATATGTGCTGCTATGTGCCGCTATTGATCAGTGGATTGGAAACGGGTTTTCAGATCCACGGCCGACTTGCACTGAACCTAATAGGTCAGACACTTAACGGCTTGAAACTGTTTAATGAGTTTGTGCGTGGATATGATCTACGTTGGAGATAGAACCCTAGCAGACCGAAGCCTGCTAGCATGACTATATAAGGAGAGGCGTAGGGGCGGCGTTAATAGATGAGTTGAGCCTTCACCACGCCGAGCCGTCGCGCACCCCTCCTGCTCTCCAGAAACCCTAGCCATACGGTGAGGTGCTAGCACACCTCGTGAGGCGTTCCTGCTCGGTACGTGTGGATACCGCTAGAGGCGCTGCCGTACGTGGATGCGCTGTTTGGTTGGATCGTCAGCGAGTACAACCACTCGGTGAACACCGGTGACCACTCGGCGATCACTCGGCGAGCATAGGCTAGCCCTCGGTGGTGATCAGGGCGAGTACGTCTACTTGCTCTACGCGCGAGAAACTGCTTCCGCTGCATATGCGCGTCAAGGGTAACGATCTGTGATCCTCTACTTGCATGTGCTCCTGGGTGATTCCTGGTAGAGAAAAATTGTTTTTGCGCTCACGTAGCCTACCTGTTTCCCAGCACATGGATTGTGGTTTGTAATCCCCCAACTTCTATGAAATGAAATCATTCTTCTCCACGAATATCTTGTGTTGATTTGCTCCTACTTCTTCTTGTTTTCATTTTCCTTTGGATAAAGTACCAATTTGGTCCCTCAACTATAGCCGCTGGACCACTTTGGTTCCTGAACCTCAATACCGGACTTGTGAGGTCCCTCAACTACAAAACCGGACTTAAATAGTCCTTTTACCCGGTATTGAGCTTCAAAACCGGACTTGAGAGGTCCCTCAACTAATAAAACCGGACTTGGGAGGTCCCTCAACTAACAAAACCGGACTTAAAAGGTCCCTAAAACCACCTGCTGACCGGGTCAAAGGACTATTTAAGTCCGGTTTTGTTAGTTGAGGGACCTCCCAAGTCCGGTATTGAGGTTCAGGGACCAAAGTGGTCCAACGGTTATAGTTGAGGGACCAAATTGGTACTTTTTCCTTTTCCTTTTTGGAGCTCTTGTTTTGAGAAGAACTTGGATGATTTTTTGCTGGTTATTCGTGGTCTATGATGCGTTGAGGTTGCTAATATGATTTGATACACGCTTTGCAACCATATGATAGGCAAGATATCAAGTTCTTGACTTGTTGCTAATCTGTTCAGAAACTTTCATCTGCGCAGCAGTCAGTAAACGATTTTTAGAAAAATCTAGAAAAATCATTTTGGAATGATTGTAGTTATTAAATATGCATGACTCATATACCCATCTGTGGTGAAAATTTTAAGTCCACTGGTTTCTCCATTTGGGAGCTATGAGGTGAAAACCGAGCCCCAAACTTTTTGCTTTAAGTTCTTGACAGCTCATGGTGTTTCATTTTTCATATTTTCTCTGCAAGGAGTTTTGAAGTTATTTTTGGTGGAGTGCTTCCTGACTCATGATTTCATAGGGAGAAACATTCTCACAATTTTTGGAGCAACAGAAAGCCACCATCTCTCTGCTCCAAGTGAGAACAAATTATGAAGAATCTGCTTTTACTTTTCTGAAAGTGGCTTTCATCATTTGGCTTGTTCTTCTTTCCTAAAGCAAATTTTGAATTTATTCCTCTCTTTTGGACACTTGACTACCAGGATTGTGAAAAAATTCCCACATATTCCAAGACTCTTAGTCATGCATGCTTACACATAATTGTCAAGTTGTTCGGGTTTATGTGAAAACGGTAGCGTAAAAAATTTATGGCGTCTATTCACCCCCTCTAGATGCCTAGCTCCAGAATACAAGAAATGGCAGAAAGAGGAAGAACTGATTAAGTTCTTGCTACAACAAGTTTAGAACATGCGAGGTGACAAAAATGATAGGGAACTCACCAAATCCTTAGTGCATGTGAATGCCCTCGAAGGTGTAGGAGCTCAGGTGATGGAGAGATTGGATCTCGACATGCACAAGCTCTCTCTCCAAGTATTTGGGTGGATTTGAGGGTGGAGAATGTGGAGAACTGTTGTTGTCCTTCTCAGTTCGAGTGGGAGGGAGAAGGGGCAGAAATGAAGGTGTAGAGAAGAAAAAGATGGCTGGTTATGGCCTTAAATAGGACTGTGATCTGTGGGTGACAAGTGGAGCCAGGTCCCACATGTAAATGAGAGCCTTTGGTTGACAAAATGGGTGAGAAAAGTGAGGATGCTGCAGCTGGACGAATTCCCTTGCCACTTGGCTCCTCTCATAGCTATCCTTCGCCATCTGGCTGCCGTGCGCAGTCCGCCTGGAACGCGTGGGTCGCTGTCTGCTCCACCGCCACTTCATCTAATGAGAGGGAAGTTATCAAGTCTTTGTCTAGGACAAAAAAGAATAATAGGACTAAATTGGATTTGGGTCACTCCAGTAGCTTCTAATATGAGAGATATCCCTCCTAATTTTACTCGGGTTCCACCTCACTTGGTTAATCTCCCTCGAGTTTTGTGAAGTTCAGTCGAGAGTGGTTGCCCGACGACTCGTTGTGCGGCCATGTGTCGTGCTCGCTTGCGACCTAATATCCTGCTCGCCTGCCTGCTTGCCAGAAGGCTTCGTGTCCTGGTCGCCCGATGGCTATGTGCCCTGCTCGCTCATCACTCGGGTCTGGTTGGGAAAGCTCGCCGACTGCCGGGGAGCACTCAGCATTGCTCGATAGGGTTCCTTCTTGCTCGGCTAGCTAAGAACGGTATTCGACGAGCTATGCAACTGCTCGCCAAGGCTCGGCAGATCTATATCTCACTTATTATAGTGGCTTGGCTCATTAATACTCTAGTTGTTTAGGTTTAAAGTCCTATGTTCCCACCAGGTTACCTATTGCCTATATGTTAATGAAAAAGTTTTAAATAACCACAATGAAACCAAATGAACACAATTGTGATATGCATGCTTAACTGAAAATAACAGCGGGGCTGTTACCCAAAGCCTTACGACTCCTATCGCTTAGCAACTTGACTTCACTCTTGAGATCATGACAGGAAATGCACTCACCATTCTGAACCTCAGCTAGTCTACCTAGAAATTTAGCACTCATATCCTGATAGACACTAGCCAATTCCCCGTTATGCTCTTTACAACATTCACAGGAAGATGCAGCAAGCAAGGCATTGTCCAACTCAGAGATTTTAGATTGCAAGTTCATGTTTTCTAACCTCAAGGAAGTGCAATCTAGGCATGTAGTATTAACAGAGTAGAAGCTATAGCTCTCATCTGAGCTTAGTGGGTTCTAAGGTGAAACATGATCTCTAAAACCCTCATTTGGGCTGACAGGATCCTTAGATGTAGTGTGTGCAGTAGGTTCAAGACAAATCATAGAGTGATCAATCATGCAAGTAGGTTATATTTTAGGAACAGAGGTAGAAACAAGCAAATCTTCTCTAGTTTCATCTAGTTCTGAAAGCACACTAGCATGACTCCCACAAAGCAAATCAAAATCTGCAACCACACTTCTATGCAAAGCTTCAAGCGTAATCAATTCTTCAATTAGCTTATCGCACTTCTTTCAGCCATCAGAGTTGGCTGGAGGAAGGCAAGAGCACATATGGGGTTTCACATTAGCAAAGTTAGAATTTAGACAAGCTACTTCCTCTTCAAGTCCCTTACACCTATATCAACTCTTAGCAAGTTTATCATACAGCTTGAGAAAGGGCTCAGTGAGCTGGTCATAGGTTGACCTACCTCATCATCGAAATCAATGTATAACTCGGAGTCATCATTCTCATCTACATTGTATCACGTGCCAATGTAGTTCGATCGCCCGTCATCCATGTCGAGGAGGTTGGCCTCATCCAAAGCAGCCAAAACCTTCTCGACCAGACGACCTCCCTTGGCCAACTTGAGATTCTTCTTCTTCTCTTCCTAGCCACCGTTTAAGTTGCGGATCTTGTTGACGAAATTGTTCCAAGCTAGCGCAGTGTAGTCGTTCTTGTCTCCTCCAAGCTTGGGGAAGTCGTGCTTGATGTGATTGTGGCCACCACACCCAAAGCAGCTCAGAATGCCTCTTCTGCACTCGGTCACCTGCTTGTAAGCATGAGTGAATTTTCTTGCTAACAGTGTGAGTTGCTTATCTGAAATCTTATCTATCTGATCATTGGACAACTCGTAGAGAGTAGAAAAAGAAAAATCCACACCAGCCAAAGAAGAACCAAAAGGGTCAGCGATCAAGGTTGTAGACAAAGGACCCAACTCTCTCGCAATATGCTCAGGTTCATGAGTCTTGAGAGTCGAGTAGAGCCCATCCAAGGTCAGCTTCGTGAGATAAGCTGCCTGCCGGATGGCGGTCACCTTCATGTCCCAGACCTTCAGATCCAAAGCAGAGAGAAAGTGTTTACAGTTCTCCGAATCGGTATAGGTCATGCCCACCGAACAGAGTTCATTCAGAATCTTTGTGAACCGGCTGAAACAAGCATCCAATGTTTCACCTGTCTTTTGTGCAAATCGGTTGTACTCCCTCTTGTGTTGATCTCGCCTCACCACGTAGATCTGGTATGTCCCCTCATGGTAAGCTTGGAGGGTAGACCAAATGGTGTGAACTGATGTGATGTGAGCAACACGTTCATACTCCCCTCAGCTAGGCCTTGAATGATGTAGTTTTGAGCTTTCACATTGAGCTCGGCATCAGATTGATTCACGGCCATAACCTACTCGGGAACCACATAAGGATTCTTTACTTTTAGCCAAAATTTGTAGTCCTGAGTCTGTTGACCCGAAAAGTGAACTTCTCGCGAACACACGTGCAGAAGCGTCAATTCAGTGATTGCGTCGCAACTAAAGACCAAATGTGCCAGTCAATTTGACCTGTAAATTGACATGGAGAGAATCGTTAGTAACATAACCATAATCGGCTTTTCAGTATAGACAGATTAGGTTTTTTGCAATTGGCTTTAAGCAACCTGATTACCGGATCTATCGGCTTATTGCCTGATAGAGCAGATAAATGTAAATAAGCATTTAACCTTAAATCTTCTACTTCTTTTTGGTATTTTTTATATAGTATTAGCACTAAACCTTCGCATCAATGCATTAGATTAAACCAAGAAACAGATTGAATAGGTTGGTCGGGCCAAGACAGTATTCGGATCTAATTCTAGATTAAATCAATAAATCGATTTAAAGGTCTAAAACTAATAAAGGTAGATGCAACGCTGATCGGCAAACACTTACACACGCGAAATCCTAAACAAGGCATACACAAGATCGATTAAACGAGACAGTTGCATATATCGGATTCAGGAAACGCATATGTAGTACGTGATAATCGGCATTGCAGGGTAAACACATATTACAGATCAATTAGATCGAGACAGTGCAATATGCGAGAACATGTTAAAGATCGGTAAATCCAGAGACAGTTTAACATGCATTGTATACATGAGATCAACATGATGCAGCCATGCATACGGGTTACAAGGAGAGAATCAATTATCCCATCGAGATAGCTCTACCTGCGAGTTGAAGCCTTTCGACGATGTCGATCGGATTCGAGAAAGTAGTTTGTGTATTGAGTATTTGATGATCTTATTCTCGAGGCCTAAGGTCCTATTTATACTATTACAAAGACGATACCGATACGACATATTTTACCACGTCGCGCTTCCGATCAGATCGTATCTCTTCCGAAGTCTTGAAACCATCGGGATTCTTCAATATATTTTCTTTTATGCTGATGAAGCCCACTTCCGATTTGACCCAATAACTCCAACATTTTCGGCCTTTTCTAAATATCCGATTTTATGCCAAATTTGGGTGTCAACATATGCCCCTAAGTTTGACAATGAGTATTCTCATTAGCTGAACTTTCAAGTAAAAATCGGATTTACCGTATTGGAACATTTCACACTTTTACCACTGTAACTCCTCGCCTTCGGCCCATCTGGAAAACACGTGTCAGCCCAACAGACGATATGGGCCGTAACAGTAACGCCGAAAACCGTGGTAAAACCCTAGTTTTTACCACCGCTATAAATAGTGCTCCATTCGCCGCCACTTTCACAGTCTTCTTCGCGCACACGTCTCTTGCATCGGAATTTCCGGAGCTCCCAAGACTTCAAGCGCGCATTCTCCTTCAACTTTTCATCGGCAACATGTCTCAGGTACTATTCCAATGTTCGGATTCTGAAGCGTTGTACTCTTTGGGACCGATAGGAGAAAGGGACCCAACATCATTCATAGAGCATTCCGTAGCAAGGCTTCCCTTGTTTGCCGATAGACTTAGCGCAACTAGTTGGAAATCGGCATTTAGATCTTGGCCTAGCCCGATCAAGGGATACAAGGACTGGTCATTCGGGTCTACGGCCAAAAATAAGAGCAATGGGACGACCTAGGAATTACCGATGCCATTCTTCTTTCCTAATCTCCTCCGCCGGCAGATGAACCTTTTATGGCCTCTGACTCGTGTGAACACGCCGGTGAGGGAGTAGGCGGGGCCCAACTTGCGCCGCCTGACGTGGGCGGCAAACCTGATGACGGCAAGCTCTCTCTCTACCAGCCAATTCCTCAGAGCCACAGTGACAGTTGATCAGACCCGCAGAGGTCACTGTGGCGGTAATCATCTCTTCCTCGGTCCTTCCGAGCGTGATGTCGCATTTAATGCATCTGTCCTTCGTAGCGGGGGAGAGCCTTCGCCCGAAAGACTCCCCTCGGGATGCTTCCTGCTGCGCGGGCCCCACCTGACAGTGAGAGGGCCTCTCGCGCTTGCCCCACGCGTAGGGCACAGTCGCCCTTTGCGCGGAGGCCTCGCTGGTGTTGAGGGCTCGCCCAGCGTTGGGGCTGGTCGCCCGCCGCGCTTGGGGCCCTCGCTTTGCTGTTGAGGGGCTTGCCCACGACTGCTGTTGCCCTAGTCGCCCGCCTGACGCGTGGGGCCCTCGTCTGGCGCTCTGAGGGGCTCGCCACGCTGGGCCTGGTCGCCCGCCGACGTGTCGGGCCCTCGCTGGCGTCTTGAGGGCTCGCTAACGCTACTGGGCCTGGTCGTCCGCCTGACGCGTAGGGCCCTCGCCTGACGCCTGATCTTCTTTATGACTTTTCATACCCCGGTATTTACTGTACCGACAGTATCCCCCGGGTCCACCATGATACGCGAAGCGTCGCGCCGATACTCCGCCGTTTCTCGCGCGATGGGAGACGAATCATGGGGGGCCCATCCCCGGCTGCGGGCGTACGCCTGATTCTCCACCTGCGCACGATCTTCCTTGGGGAGCCGTGCCGCTTTTCGCGGGAAACCGAGGCGCGCGGGACATAATGGCGCCGCGCGCGTGAGCGAGGATGGAATCCAAACCGTCGCTCTCGCTTCTTTTGCCTATAAATGCTTCACTTCTTTGCGCCGCGATGAGCTCTTTCGTACGCCAAATCCTCAAACTGCCATCCACCTTCTTCGCCGCCGCTGCAGAGCTTTCTCGCCAGCGCCATCGCCGTCTTCCCATGGCTCCGAAGCGCAGCAAGGGTCGTCGTGGGGACGCCACTCCAGCCGCGCCGCCGCCTGATTCAGCCTTGCCCGCCTCCGTCGCAGATGAGGAGACAGTCGCGCGGCTCCAGCGACTCGTGCCGCCTTCCGCCCCCCAGTTCCGCGCCGGCACCATGGCGCCAAGCCCCCGCAACGGGGAGATCATCACCGTCACCTGGGCTGTGCTGGCGGGGCTTGTCCCGCCGTACTCTGAGTTCTTCCTGGGAGTGCTTGCCTACTACGAGATCCAGGCGGCGCACCTTCCTCCCAATTCCATCGTGATGGTGGCCATCTTCGCTCACCTCTGTGAAATGTTCGTGGGGGCGATGCCGAGCCTCCTGCTCTGGCGCCGGCTCTTCACGCTGCACGCGAGCTCGCGCTCTAGCGGGTCCGTGGGGAGCTGCTACTTCTCGCTCCGCGACTCCGCCGCCTTCGTTCCGCTCGCGCTCAAGTCCAACTGGAAGGACTGGGCGCGACAGTGGTTGTACGTGGAGGACTCCAGCGGCTGCGACAATCTTGTCTTTCCCGAGGGCTTCGCGGAATCCCTCGCCTGCTGGGGGTCTCTGCCCAACGAGACGGCGGAGACGGAGGCGATGCTAGGGCGCATTGCTGAGCTCCGCCACTATGGGCTCACTGGAACCCATGTGGTGGCGGACTTCTTGCGGCGCCGCCTCTGCCCGCTTCGTATGAGGGCGCGCACCGCCTGGCAATACTACGGCGACGACGATGGGACCCGCATTGCCCCTGGAGGTGAGTACTCTTGCACTCTTTTGGGTCTCCTGATTTCGTGGGACATTTTCTTCTTTCTTTCCTTGCTAACTCGCAGCTCTTTCTCTTTTTTTTTTGGCCCCGCCGCGGGGAACGTGTCAGAGGAGGTAGTCTACCAATGGCTGGCGGGACTCCTGCCCGCGCCAACCGGCGATGTCTCTCTGCCCACGAGCATCCGCCCCCTTTGCGACTGGGACCCACGGGAGCGCAACCCGTACTTGCGTGCGCTGCCCCCCATGGAAGTTTCTGGTCCCGCGGTCCAGGTGGTCCGGCGACCCCTGCAGATCCGCGACCAACCCCGGCGACCCGAAGCTCCTGCGACGCCGCTCATACGTGGGCGTCGCGCTTCCCGCCCCGACCGACGCCGATCGCGCTCTTGGGAAGCGCCGCCTTATCCTCTCTGACGACGACGACGAGGGGGAGACAAGCCCAAAAAGGCCTCGTCACGATCCCTAGGCTTCCTCCACCTTCTTTGGCCCCTTCCAGCGGGGACCCTGCTGCTGACGCCGCCGCTCTGCCACCTGGCGAGAGCGCGGCGACTCTTCTGGAGCCGGCGCCACTGCGCGGTTTCTTCAACGCCCGGCACCTCTGGCCGACACCCGTCGTCGCGCCGGCTCTGCGTGCGGCACCTCTGCGGCTGGCGCCCGTCGCACCGGCTTCTCTTGCGCCGGCACCTCTTGTGCCGGCGCCTACCTCGACGGCGTCGGCCGTGGTGATTCCACCGCTCCCTCCGCCTCCTTCATCGGGAGGAGGAGCGGCTGCGCCGGCTTCGCGGCCAAGCGGCCTGACGCTGCCCCCTTCTTCCTTCGCCTTTGGGGGGCGCCGCTTCAGATAGCTTTCTCTGCGTTCATGCATTTTCGCATTAGGGTTAGCATGCTGCATATTTTTCGCATACCTGGACCCTTTTCTGGTTTATCTTCGCGGAGCAGGTCGGATCCTGGGGCATTGAGCTCCGGCCCGCGCGATCCTCCTGTCCCCGCCTTGCTTCCGACCCTTTCGACGGAGACGGCGCCTCCCGCCACGGAGAGTGCGCCGATGCCGAGGCTGGAGCACCTTTTGCTGCTTTGCCGCGGCGGCGACAACGCCGTTTACGCCGCCGCCGCCCGGCGTCGGGCGCCTTGGGCAAGCGATGTGGGAAGCGTTACGGCCCGGCGGCGTGGTTGTCGGTGAGTGCGGCGAGCTCTTGACCGGGAGATTGCTGTGAAGGAGGTGGCGACCCGCGAGGCTGCAGCGGTGCAAGCCGCCGCCGCCTTCGCCAGCAAGGAAACCGCGAACCTCCGCGCGGCGCACTCTGAGCACCTCCGGGTCCTCACCGCCATGCTGCGGACCGCTTACCGCGGGTTCGCGGAGGTCCTGGATCCGCTAGGAGTCACCCTGTACTCTCCGCTGGAGGAGACCGCTGAGCAGTACGCCGGCGCAGTGGGGCGCGCCGCCGAGGCTCTTAGCGGCCTGCCGGTGGTGATGCGGACCCGGGCGATTGAGGATGGTCGCCACGACGCCTTTGAAGCAGCGCGGTTCGTCTTGGGCAACTGCCTTGCCCAAAACACTGCGTTCGACCTCGACGCCGCCACCGGGGAACCTTCGCGCCAGCTGGACCAGGACGAACAGTCTCGGGTTGAAGTCGCCGCCAACCGAGTATCCATGATGGGCGGCGCTGCACCGGCAGAAGACGACGACAATGAGGAGTAGCTGAACTCCTCTGCCCGTCTTGTCTTGTACATAAAACCTGTTAATGCAAACTATTTCTTTTTCCGCCACAAGTCTCGTTAATCCTTTATGCAATCTCTTAATCGCAAGAAAAAGGACTTAGGCAACCGACCGCCAAAAGCTTTAGACAGAACGTTCTGATAAAAGTGAGCGCTTTTTTCCTTAGGCATCTGGTTACTTCAACCCTTACGGCCTCTCCGCAAACCGACCTTCAACATTACGTGGCGAGCGCTTAGCTTCCGGAAGTGGTCTAGACGCCGGTGCCGTCGTTGGCGCAGGGCCCGACCGAAAGCGAACACACGAGCTAGAACTCGCTTCGTCGCCTTGCCTCGCCAGTAAGAAGTTTAGCGTTCGCCCTTGCAACTAAGGGGCCATCAGCCTTAAGTACTTTCTCCCTACCATCTTTCAACAGAATGTTTTCTAACAGACTTTTTAAGGCGAAAAACAGTGGAACTTATCTTTATATTGCAGATGGCTTTGTACATCGTAGCCCCCGAGGCGAGCGGTGAAGGAAGAAGACCTCGCCGCTCGGCTCCAAGGGAAGATCAAAAGCTTCTGAAACAGCTACCTACGGGTAGAACTTTCTCAGCTGCTCGACGTTCCAAGTGTTCGCTAATTCGCGACCATCCTCGAAGGCGAGCCTGACTGAGCCTGGGCGGGATATTGAGACCACCTTAAAGGGGCCCTCCCACAGGGGAGACAGCTTATTGCGACCTGCCTGCGCCTGGACTCTGCGCAGGACGAGGTCACCCACTGCCAGTATTCTCTCGCACACCCTTCTGGCTTGATAACGATGCAGGGATTGCTGATTTCTGGTGGCCCGGATCGCCGCTCTGTCTCTGATCTCCTCCATGAGATTTACTTCATCCTGACGCCGGTCAGGGTCTCCGTCTTCGCTGTACGCCGCCACTCTTGGGGATCCGAAGGCAAGCTTCAACGAGAGCACCGCCTCAGAACCATACACCAGGAAGAAAGGGATTTCGCCGGTAGCTCTGTTGGGGATTGTCCGTAGCGCCCAAAGCACGGTGGGGACTTCCTCCGCCCAGCGCGCGCCACGCTTTTCCAGGTGATCGAACGCCCTTGTCTTGAGTCCTTTGAGTACTTCCGCGTTCGCCCGCTCCACCTGCCCATTGCTCTTCGGGTGCGCGACGGAGGCGAAGCACAGCTTAGTGCCCAGCTCTTCACACCAATCTTGGAAATCAGCACTTTTGAACTGAGCGCCATTGTCGGTAATGATCCTGCTGACGACGCCAAACCGGACAAAGATGCTTCTCATGAACTTTATGGCTACAGCGGATGTGATCGCCGGGACCGGCGACGCTTCTACCCACTTGGTGAACTTGTCGATGGCGACGAACAGATGCATGTAGCCCCCGATCTCCCGTGGGAACGGGCCCAGATATCGGCCCCGGACGCGACGGCAGAGAGCGAAATGGTTTCTGGCGCTGGGCTGGTCGGTGGATCTGCTTAGCATGAAACTGGCACGCTCCGCATCTCCTCACCAGCTCGAAGGCATCCTGGAGGGCAGTAGGCCAATAGAAACCATGGCGGAAGACCTTTTCGACCAACGCCCGGCTCGCGGAATGGCTCCCGCACATGCCTCCATGGATCTCAGCGAGGATTTTGCTCCCCGCTTCCCGAGTGACGCACTTCAGTAGAACTCCGTTAGCGCCCCGGCGATACAGGTCCCCAGCTACCAGGGCGTAGTGCCTGGCCTTGCGAGCTATCTTCTCAGCTGACACGTCATCGTCGGGGATCACTCTGTCCCACAGGTAGGCTAGGATAGGATCTATCCACTGACCTTCCCGGACGAGTGCGACGACGTTAGCATTGTCGCCGACGTACTCTGCCTAGCCTGGCATTTCCGCCTCAACTGCCGCAGCAGTTCTTCCACATCCTCCCTCCAGCTGGGGAGCTGCTGCGGGAATGCTGTCGTCTCCGACAGGTGTCGGAGCTGCGTCAAGAATCATGCCGTCCCCACCAGAATCGGGGGCTGCGACAGACGGCCGCGTGAGTCGTTCTTCAAAGACCCCAGCCGGGACAGGTGCCCTTGACGAGGCAATCTGGGACAGCTCATCCGCCATGTAGTTGTCGCATAGAGGGATGTGCGCGAAGCCCAACCCCTCAAAATGCCGCTCCAACCGACGCACCTCCGCCAGGTAGGGCGTCATGACGGGATCCGAACAGGTGAATTCCTTCCTCGCCTGGTTGATGACCAGGAGAGAGTCGCCTTTGACTTGCAGCCGCCGGATGCCCAGGGTTGAGGCCACCACGAGCCCAAATGAGAGTCGCCGTATTCGCGGCGTTGTTGGTGGCGCGGAACTCCAATACCACCAGGTGCCGAACGATGTCGCCGGTGGGAGACACCAGAACGACACCGGCCCCAGCCCCCTCCAGCCGGAACGAACCGTCGAAGAAGAGAGTCCACGGCGAGGGTGCTGGGGTGTCTTCAACTTCTGCCATCGCCGGAGTCCATCCATTGACGAACTCCGCCAGCGCCTGCCCTTTTACCGCCGTCCGGGGGGCAAACTTGAGGTCGAATTCCGCCAGCTCCATTGCCCACTTGGCGATGCGGCCCGTCGCCTCGCGGTTGAAGAGGATCTCCCGCAAGGGGTACTTGGTCAACACCGTGATTTCTCGCCCCTGGAAGTAGTGACGCAGCCTTCTCGACGCCGTCAGTACGGCATACAGCATTTTCTGGTGCTGCGAATACCTTGTTTCTGCATCATGGAGGACCTTGCTGATGTAGTAGATGGGGCGTTGCACTCCTTCTCTTTCCGCCACCAACACCGCGCTGACCACCTTCGAGTTTGCCGCGACATAGAGGATCAGCGGCTCGCTCGGATCTGGGGCGACCAGCACGGGTGGAGAAGTGAGGTACTTCTTCAGCCCGTCAAACGCCTCCTGCGCCTCTGCTGTCCACTTGAAAGAATTGGCCTTCTTCAAGAGCTTGAACAGGAGGAGACTCTTATCCCCCAGGCGAGCAATAAAGCGACCCAGGGAAGTCAAGCAACCCACTAAGCACTGCATCTGCCGAAGTCGCGTCGGGGCTTCATATTTTTGATTGCAGCGATCTTGTCGGGGTTCGCCTCAATCCTCCTCTGGGAGACAAGGAAACCCAACAGCTTGCCCGACGGAACGGCGAAGACGCACTTCTCAGGATTAAGCTTGATGCAGTACTTCCTTAGGTTGGCGAAGGTTTCCTCCAGGTTGCCGATCAACTCCTCCGCCTTTTTGGACTTTACCACCAGGTCGTCGACGTACACCTCCAGGTTCCGCCCGATCTAGGGGCGGTGAGCGATATGCATGGCCATCTGATAGGTCGGGCCTGCATTCTTCAATCCGAACGCCATCCTCGTGTAGCAATAGATGCCCAAGGGCATCACAAAGGCAGTCTTATCTTCGTCTTCTTCGACCATGCTAATCTGGTGGTACCCGGAGTACGCATCCAAAAATCACAGTTGTTCACACCCCGCTGTAGAGTCGACGATGAGATCGATGCGGGGCAGCGGGTACGGATCCTTCGGCCACGCCTTGTTGAGGTCGGTGAAGTCCACGCACATCCTCCACCGCCCATTGGATTTCCTGACGAGGACGGGGTTCGCGAGCCACCTAGGGTGGGCGACGCTCCGAACGACCCCCGCCCACAAGAGCTTGTCCACCTCCTGGCGGATAACGGCCTGGCGCTCCACCGACTGCTTCCGGACCTTCTGCATGACCGGTCGCGCGCCGGGGAACATTGCCAACTTATGCTCAATCACCTCCCTGGGGACCCCAGTCATGTCGGACGGTTGCCAAACAAACACGTCTGCGTTAGACTGGAGGAAGGAGATGAGCGCGCCTTCCTATTTGGCGCCGAGGGATGCGCCCACCTGAATGTTCCTCGCCGGGTCTGACTCGCTCAGGGAGACCGTCTTAATCCCCGTGGACGGGATGGGGGAAGCACGGACCTTCGCCGGAGGAGCTCCCAGAGTCGAGGCCTCAGCCTTCTAGGCACAGACTGCCCCCGTCTGGACGAGAGCGTCCCTGTCGCAGCGGAGCGCCTTCGGGCGGTCCACCTTCACGATGATGGGACCGGCTGGCCCGGGATCTTGACCACCATGTAGGCATAGTGGCAGGCCGCCATGAACTTGGTCAGCGCCGGCCGACCCAGTATGGCGTTGTACGGGAGGTCGAAGTCAGCCACCTCAAACACGAGCATCTCCGTACGAAAGTTGTCGGCGCCTCCGAAGTCCACCGGGAGACTGACGTGCCCCAAAGGGACGGACTCAGCCCTCGGCGCGACGCCGAAGAAAGGAAGCGCCGGCCGAAGCTCCTGCTCCTGGATCTGAAGTGCTTTGGCGACTCGGGCGGATAGCAGATTGATAGAACTTCCTCCGTCTACCAGCACACGCCCCAACTTGACATTCCGGACCGTGGGCGCAACTACGATCGGGAGATGTCCTGGGCCGGCGGTGCTGGCGGGGTGATCGTCCTGGCTGAATGTGATCGACTGCTCCGACCACACCAGCTGCCTAGCAGACCCCACGCCGGGCACGACGGTGCACACCTCCCTCATCCCATGCTTGAAACTGGCATGAGACGGATAGGTGGCCGATCCACAGTGGATGAAGGCCGACTTCACGCTCCGCCTGTTGAAAACCAAGCGAAGCCGGCTCCTTGCCCTTGCCGCTGCCGGATGCCTGCAGCTGCGCGTGGACTCGCTTGTCCACTATCTTGCTGACGACTTGGCAATCAGCCAAGTCGTGGGAATTGCAACGGTGAATGGGACAGTAAGTTCTCCGCCCGCTCGCCGGGAGGCGTCCTCGCCGCCGTGCGTGGGGCGGCGGTCGTCACGGCGGCCTGTGGGACCGTTCTGCCGCCGCCGCGACCTCCTCCTTTCTTCCGCCCGCGCCCGTCGCGGCCGGCCGCCGTCGTTATCGTCGTCACGCTCGGCGGCCAGAACCTGCCCAGCCTCGGCCGCCTTGCGCTTCTTTTTGTCCTTCCCACCGGGATTCTTGAGGTCCGGCCGCCACCCAGCTGCCCCGCCCTTCCGGCCAGGCGGAGCGGGCCTCCTTTGAGGGCGACTTGTGGACCAGAGTGAAGAGCTCCTCCGTCGTCTTGATCTTGCGGGTGGCCATCTTCTCCTTGACTTTGGGGTCTCGGGCGCCCCTTCTGAAAGCTGTGACGACGGCGTCGATGGAGATGTCAGGAATGGTGTTGCGGACCTGACTGAAGCACCGGATGTAGTCGCGCAGTGACTCTCCCTTCTTCTGCTCCACGTTGTCGATATCGTCTTCGACTCCAGGCTGCTCGAAAGTGCCCTGGAAGTTGGTGATGAAAAGCTCGGAGAGTTCCTTCCACGACCCCACTGACTCTGGGGGTAGGTTCATGAGCCACGAGCGGGCTCCGCCGGTGAGGACAGCGGGGAAATAGTTCGCCAGAACTTTCCCCGACCCTCCAGCCTGTTGCATCACCGTGGTGTATATCTGCAGGAACTCGTCGGAGTTGGTGGAGCCGTCGTACTTCTCGATGGGGGCCGGTTGGAAATTTTCCGGCCACTAGACGCGGCGCAGCTCCTTCGAAAAGGCACGGCATCCGACGTCTAGAGCCTCCAGCTCCTGTGCGCGGCCTTCGTCCCGCCGCCCCCGGCGTCTAGGAGGCACCGAGGAAGCGTCGCCTTCGCTGGCCGGGGCGGTGTCGCGGGAGTCCTCCTCTCGGTCTCCGCGGACGGCAGCGATAGCGCGGTCGCGCTATCGGCCGTGCCGCCGGCAGAGCTTATCACGTAGATCTTCTCCATGCAGTAGGTGGCGGTCCTCCAAGTGGGTCCGGAGGTCCGGTCCACCGTCGCGTCTGCCCGGTCGAACCCCCGAAGGAGTCGCCTGGCTCCTGTCATCCTGGTCCCGCCCCTTCTCACCAGGAGATCCGCGGGAGGGGTGCGGAGAAACCAAAGAACAGGAGGAAGCGGAAACGCCGGTTCCCGCACCCCCCGGAATTTGCACTATCGCCGCGGCGGCATCGACGTAGCGGGCCAAACTGGCCAGCCACGGCGCCGTCGGAGAGTCCGGAGTCACCGGTACTGGCGGGTTGTCCAGCAGGGCCCTGGCCGCATGGAGGTTTTGTGCCGGGGTGCACTCCTCCAGGGCCAGGCGCCGCCTAGCCAGACTGGGACGGCTGCTCTCCGCCAGGGTGCCAACCCTTGGCGGGCGGCTGTCGCCCGGCTGATCCACCACCATTGCCGCAGCCGACGCCGCGGCCGCGGCTCTGGCAGCTGCTTCCTTGTCCATCGCGGACTGCTGATCCGCCATCGAAGAAGTCGAAGAACTCGGACTGATGCTAGCGCCCCCTACCTGGCGCGCCACTGACGACGTGTTCTTCACCAAACCACGGTGAGTCACACCCCTATCAGATCTCTATCCTGCTAGCCGATCAGCCGTGTTCGATCCGATTCGAGCGTCGGACGCGGCGAGGAGCGACACGTAGAAATTACCCAGGTTCGGACCCCCTCGCGGGTAATAGTCCTACTCCTGCCCAGCCTTAGCTCTTTTCTTGTTGTGGTTGTGTGGGAATGATTACAGAATGTGTCTCTCCCTTTCTCTCTCTTCTCCTTTTATACAAGCCTCGGGTTGGCGGAGAGAGCAAAGGGGTTAGTAGTACAGTACACTTAATACACTGATAAGATGTAGGGGACAAGACAGGAGAGACGAAAACGTGCTGCTACTGTGCCGAGCGGCGCTGCCCACGCGTGCTTCGCAAGTGGCCTCTGACTCATGTGAACACGCCGGTGAGGGTGTAGGCAGAGCCCAACTTGCGCCGCCTGACGCGGGCGGCCAACCTGATGACGGCAAGCTCTCTCTTTGCCGGTCAATTCCGCAGAGCCACAGCGACAGTTGATCAAACCCGCAGAGGTCACTATGGCGGTAATCATCTCTTCCTCGGTCCATCCGCGCGTGATGTCGCATTTAATGCACCTGTCCTTCGCAGCGGGGGAGAGCCTTCGCCCGAAAGACTCCCCTCGGGACACTTCCTGCTGCACGGGCCCCACTGCGATGTGAGGGGCCTCTCGCTAGGGCTGGTCGCGCGCTCGACGCTGGGGCCCTCGCCATCTTGTATTGAGGGGCTCGCCCTGCACTGGGCCTGGTCGTCCGACTGACGCTCGGGGCCCTCGCCTAGCGTGCTGAGGGGCTCGCCCACGCGCTGGGGCCTGGTCGCCCGCCTGATCTTCTTTAAGACTCTTCATTCCCCGGTATTTACTATACCGACAATGGGTTTCTGGTTCTTCAAAATTTTTGGAAAATTTTCTCCTTATGAAAAAAAATGAGTCGTGAAGCACTCTACCAAAATCTATTCAAAACTCCTTGCAAGGAAAAATCAAACACCACAAGTTGTCAGCATTATCGAGCAGAAAGTTTGAAGCTCGGTGTTCACCTCATTACTCTCAAACAGTGCAAGAACATGACTCCAAATTTTTACAGTGGATATATAAATGAGTCACGCACATTCTCCAACAACAATCACTCAAAAATGCTTTTTCTAGATTTTATAAAATTCAAACACTGACTACTGCGTGAAGAACAAATTTTGTGTAGAATTGCAACTTGAATGAAAATTTGATCTCTAGTCAATCCTAGGGTACAAAAGAGATGTAAAACCATATGAGCACCCTCAACACATCATGGATCAGAAGCATAAAGAAGAAGATGAGGCAAATAAACTAGTTGCAACAAAAACCATCGAAGCAACAAGATAGTTGGAAGAGCCATAAACTTGATGAACGGAGGTTTCATTGCATAAATAGTTGGAAGATTAAAAACCGCTCTCGCAGGTGCCACCCTCTCTCTCTCTCTCACTCCCTTCTCACAAATCTAAAATTTCTCACTCAAGGGATGAGGAAGGGGTGCTCCCCTCCCCCTTTATTTATAGCATCAGGGGTGAGACCCTAAACCCTAGGGTTGCCTCCACCCTTGATCTGAGGATCAACGGTGTACACACACACACACACACACACACACACACACACACACACACACACACACACACACCTTATAACACTTCCGACAAGGAATATTCACGTCATATCCTCCAGAAGCATCCTCGCACCTTCCTTGCAACATCCTAGTTGCCAACCCATGACTAGGCTCACCAGTCAGTCCCACTTCGACACCAAGTGACCGACGCCCAGCCTACAGCAGTCTCGGATCCTTGCCGCAGTGAAGCTTCTCGTCCACGCCATCTCTTGTGATCTTCATGTACCGAATCGAATTGCCCGCACACCCCCACACGCCAGAACCTCCAGTTCGCCTCCGTGAAACGGCATCAGCCACATACCCACCTGCGCCTTCATCATAGAGATGAGTTCAAACAAAACACTTAACTTCTCCTGCAAGGTTAGCTTCACAAAACATCATCATATTCGGTAATGAAGTGCATCAAGATCATCGGAAAACATTCAGTCAGAACTTCCCTAACACGAGTCCGTCAGACACGGTATGGTAACCACCCAACATTGTTTCAATTTTCGCGCCCGTTTTGACAAATGCTCTACCAAAGTACTTCAAAATCGCACAAAATTAATACACTGTCATATATATTCATCACAACACCAAGGTGTCCTCCACATGGATCTCAACAGATCTCTATTGCTATAAATTGATTATAGTTTTGTTTAGGGTATTTATTGCCTATAAATTATTCTGGAAATTGATTGTTGATTATTAGAAATAACATTTACCCTCCAATAAATTTGTAAATTTAATGTAGTTGTGTATTGTAATCTAGAATCTAGGAAAAATATAGATTTGACTGTTGCACTATTATATGTTTCTGTAATATTAGGAAAGCCTATTAAATCTTGTTTTTGTATTTAGGATAATGCATGAATTGCGTTTCCTTTGGATAATAAGATTGTATAGATTTGTGTAAGCCTCTGTGTCGAGGTATGGCAAATCTGGGGTTACCGTCGGCAATGATTTGAATGGGGTTTTGCGCTAGATCTCAAGACTCGATGGTATCACAGGACAAGGGTTTAGACAAGATTAGACCCTCGTGGTGGAGGTAACACCCTAGTCTTGTGTTCTGGGATTATGAGTATTCTCATGTGTGTATGGATGTTGAACCAGGGTCCCCAACCCCCCTTTATATAGTGACGGAGGCAGGGTTACAAGATATAGTCCCGGCCGATTACAAGGTAAGATTCCTATTTATATCTTTCCTTATCTATGGCATACTTGCCGATAGTTACAATCTCGTCTTCCCTTATCGGGATAGGCTTCTTGAAGCGCCCCACCTTGTCGTGCAAGGCAAGACACGATACGGGTTACACGTACTAAGGTATGCCCGACTCGGACCACCCACTGATAGGTGATCTTCGCGGCCCAATGAGAATACCCGGGGTCTGTGTATTCCACACTCTGTGATGCTTTGCTACTCAGTCTATTCCCGTTAGTAAATTATGTGAGCTTGTTTCTTTTAGCTTGTGTATTGTTAGAGAAATCAATTATTGGCTCATTGCTTAAACTAGAAAATATTGGTATGACTGTGTTGCCGTAGATATTCTCTAGCTTTTGTTATTTATATTTATTAACTTTGCAATATATGCTTTGTAATTTGAATCTAATATTTTAGAATATATGCTTTGTTTAATTATTCTTAAAATAGGTAAGTTTGACATATGAAAAGAAATGCTTGATTGATTATATCCTTGCATTGTTTATTATCCTATTTATATTGTATAGAAATATTTGAATCTTTCTTTTGAGTGCATTTATGGTTGTAATGTATTTCAAATAATTATTTTCTATTATGGGACTATATATGGGTAGATTTATCCTTACATGCTTACACATGCATTCATGTCATTTCATGCAAATATAACTGTATGACTAGATGATTTATTTTAACTATACTTAAATCATTCCATGCATCATGCTGCTAGCATTTTTTTGAGCATTTTTGTGCCATTTGATTCTTCACGTTAGATCCGGACAAATAGAAAGCACAACTTGAAATCCTTGAATTCGACGCTTAAGAACTTGGCGAGCCAAATTCTCTAGATCATTATTCTATCCTAGTTTTTATTAAAATTTATATTGCTTTAAATTATGAAATCGCATGCTTATGTATTTATTGTATAAATTATGACAAATAAAATGCTATTAGAGCTGGTTTAGATATCACCCAATTAATTACTAGTGTTGGTAAACACAATCCCACCCTTTATACATTTCCTACCTTGTCATTGAGTAACTTAGGAATAAATTATAAAGCATTTGACTAGTGAGTCTTTGGTAATGCTTAGAACTGGATAAGTCTTGAGTCCAATGGGTTTGATCTCGGCGGGTTAACATTGTGGTATAGGATGACAGACCTGTTTTCTTGCATCGAATATAGCTTGTTATCAACGCTATGCAATGATTGATTCTGACCATCAATGTATATGGAGCTGGTTCCTCAAATGGGTTGGTCCTATCATTTCCATAACTATGGTAATGCTCTGTGTGCCGCTGCCTCGAGCTTACCATGCAACACAGATAGGCCCATGATTATATCCATGCACTTGGGTGCCATTTTCTGTCTAAGTGCAAAAGTTGAGTCAATCAACAATCATAATATTACTCTTCATGATGATATTGACGATCCGAGGATCCTAACTTTAGTAGAGCTCAAGGGGATCACACCTCCTGGAGAGGTGAGTCTGCCACTACTTAGCAAGATGTGCGCCTTACGAGGGTATGGTCTTGTTTGTTGTTGGAGATGGTACGTGTTACCGATCTGCCTGTTTGTTTGGGGATCATGACCACTGGGATGGCTTGAACCCGTTGTGTTTGGGAGCATGTGGTGTTGCCCCGTATAAAAATACCTTAGACAAGTATTCCATGCCAATGGTTACAATGTCATGAATGTAAGCAATCTCTACACTCCTGAACAATCCAGCGTATAATTAGCCTACTACGCCTTTGTTCTGTTAAAATGCCTAAATCATAGGAATGCTTAATTATATGATATTATAAAACTAACATTTCTGCAAATAAAACAACCTAGACCCACCAAAAAGCCTATTATCATTAATTGTATAAGGCGGGGAATTGGCCTGCGAGCATGGTTAATTGTGTGTTCATCCTCGCCCACATTATTCTTTTTAGGTATGGGAGTTATGGATAGTAAGGATCCGACGTGTAGGACGGGTGTTAGGCGGGACTCTAGTTGCTTGCCTTGTGGATTTAGGCAAAGTCTTGAGACCCGACATTTTTGTTTCCGTTTTTTACCAAAATTTAATAAAAATACATTTTGTTATTGTATTATTTTGCTTAACAGCTTATGTATATTGAGTCATTATGTACATTGAGTCATGAATGAATGCCTTATAGCGCTACGTAGTAAATGGTGTTGCACTAGTAAGATAGATCCTAGGCTAGCGCAGAGGAATCCATGTGATTCCTGGATTTAGGAGCCCACAGTTGCTGACTATGGAGGTTGCAAAGAGGAACTGAAGAGCCTTTCGTTGCTCCTATTTGCCTTCTTGTGCTCCTACACTTGCATCATACTACCTGGACCCTTTGATGAACTGTTTTTGGAGTAAAATGGAAAACGGAGATGCCCATATAACTCTTATGGTTTGCTCATATGTATGACATGTAGGTCTCAGTGATTGAAATGGCTAGTGTTTCCTTAAAGATCTCCACAGGAAGAAAAAAAGCCTGGCGTTTTTCCATCAAAAGAAAGCAGTGCCTTCTTTTCTTGCTCTTTGTCAAATAACAACTTCATCAGCTCAATCAACGGCTCCTGCATGCCCGGTGACCTCGGCTACCTCAGCTCACTCAACGGTCATGGCTGGACCGCTTCAGCCGCATGCATCAAGGACGCTCCTAGCGATCGCATCTCCGGATATTCTTCGCATGAGAGCAACAACCCGAACTGGTCATCAGGACTGCACGCACGCGCCCTTAATTCTCTCCAAGACTTAGTATTTTCTGTTTTGCTAACCGAGCTCTCTCCGGCTCTTGCGCATGGCCATACCCAGCGCTGTACTATTGCCTATTTATAGGCTTGCAGTTTGTCAGTAGAAAATACAGCTTCAGTTTACACTTTGCACTCTTTATTACTACCTTTCTAGGTCACACTCAAAAGGTTCTTTTTTTTTTTTTTTCTTTCAGGAACAGATCGACATACATCAAGGCCCACATTCACTTGCAACGGCAGCTCGACACGTCATAAACTCAGACAACTGAGAATCGAGGAAAGCTATTTAGACCTTACTAGACAGAACATGACACGACACGTATAGATATAGACTAGTGGGGTTGGCGGGCCTGTGGCCCGCCGACACCGAGTTTACACTGAATTGTAGTAAACAACAAAACGTAGAGAATCTTTGCAGGTATGAATACAATCTATGAAAACAGTAAAGTCTGTGAAGGTAGCTTATTCAACCAAAGAACGAAGACATGAAGTCAATATGACTGAGTTTAGTAAACAGGGAAAAATATCTTAATATGTTGAAATGACGGTGCTACACCAAAAAAAGATATATTGAAAGTGTAAGAACACAAATTACAGGAGCTCCTAAAAAATTGTAAATAAAGAAAAACGGAATAAGAAGAGCCAGGTAGGACATTAACCTAAGCAAATAACCACGGAAAACAATAATTACGTCGAAATTGGTTTGCTTAAATTACCTTATGAAAATAGAGTTCTACAATAGCACAGCGCATTTTTCTTTTACAGAGGTTATTCCTATTCAACATTTTCTCTAATCCAATTATCCTACTATGATCCCATCCATCATTCAAATTGGGCAGTTGCAACAATTAACATAGGCAACCCCTACTAAATTGCACTCTAGGAGAAACACGGTAACCGTCTAATTCTACACAAATTCAGACATATCTTTTGGTACCACCTGTTTGCAGTTTAGCCTTGAATCATAGCAACTCACAAATTTGAAGAAAACAGTGCGTATGTATAAACACCATAACTCATACATGTATTTGATTTGAAACATGAGCATCTTTCAGAGACGAAGTTTCACCCTTTCCCAATAAGACCAGGCATCCCGACATACATCTCCGACGGTAATGTTATTGAATTCCCATTGTCAAAGTTGGGATAAGGTGTCCGCCATTGTTGCTTCTAGCTCCTTGCTCAATACCCATAAATAAATTATCCGAGCTTGTTGTCTTCAATCAGATTGGAAATAAATCAATATAGATAACAATAAGTTAACCCATTCAGGCAAAGTAAAAGGTTGAATACATCTTGAAAGTGGATAGTTTGCGGTTTCGGATTTAGCCTTTTATTATCGATCATTAGCAAGCTCCTCTGAGGCGTGCAACATTTTCAGAGAAGGCGTCTGATAATTGCGAGGACAACAAAATGTGATGTTTGGTGTGCACATTATAGAGCTGAAAATGAATTTGTTAGGATCCAGTAAAAGAGCACACCTGTAGAACCAAACTCTGAGCCCTGCTTTGATGAGCTCACAGTATATTGGTAGGACTGAAAGTAGCGAGAAAATTGTAGGAGCTCAGGATGGGATCACTGCACAACAAAGTGGAGGGGCTCATGTTCTTGTAAAATGGTAGAAGAAGAATCAATGACAAAAAACTGAAAACTTTAGGGCAATCCACCTGCAGACTTGGTACAACACTGATGCTAAAAAATCGTAAGGTCACAAAGCTCCTAATTCATTGCTTATAACCTAAATCAGCGAGAACAGAATTGTTGACTGAATTAAACACTTATAATAACTAACTATATTAAACACTTACAACAATTAACTAATAGGCGACAATATGTGGACATGTATTAACTAATGGGGTAGCTCTTTAAAGCTAATAAACTAAGTTCTTGGATAATAGAGTATTAGGACATGCACTAACTAATGAGTAACTCTGTTAAGGTTAATAACATTGACTTAGAAACAAACACAAAAATCGGTAAACCACATATATACATACCGGAAATCTGTTGTGGTCGTTGAGCTGCAATACCTGACAGCGCCTAAAGCCTCTGTCCGCCCGCCTAGCGCTTAGCGCCTCGGATAACATTGCCAAGGATACATCAACAAAAATTGAAAAGTGAGAACATGAAGAGAAATAAATGGAAACAAATAATTCAAAATAAAATAGTGTGTGATGACATTGAAACAAATCAGTAAATCACGCATTACATTGTTGAGGCCATTCAACAATCAGTACCATTCAACATATTAAACAATCGAAGGCGGCGGGAGGACGCGGAGGAGGAGAAAGAAGGCAGCGATAGAGAGAGGCGGCGCCGATCCGGGAGCCCGGAGAGAGGAGGCGGCGAGTTTCGCGTCTCCTCGCCTCCGGCATCCTCGTCGCCTCAAGACCGGCGTCCCTATCGCTGCCGCCCCTATCTTCGCTCTCCCACACCGACCAAGATCTCCTCCTTGGGCAGTGCAGCAGTCGGTACCCGGTGGCGGGGGAGGCGAGGCGGGAGGAGAGAGAGACGGCACCGTGTGGGAAGCTAGGAGAGGAGGCGTCGCAATAGGGGTAGCCACCGCCGCCGGCTCGCGCCTTCCGTCCAGATCCAGCGGCCGCCTCCATGCGCCTCAGATCTAGGATCGCCGCCGCCATTGTGACCGCATGCCTCCACGCCGCCCGCGTCGCCGATGCCGCCGCCATGGCCGGCTGAGGTGGGGAGGGGAGGAGCGGGCGAGAGCGAGAGACGCGTGGGGGGGGGCGAGACGAGAGAGAGAGGTCGGGGTGAGGGAAGAAGCGGGTGGGGAGTGAGATGTGGGGAATCGGGTAGGAGGCGGTCGGCGGCTAGGGTTGGACGGCGGGTTGATTACTTAGAAAACGAAGGGTGGTTTTGCAAAACCGTCTTTATGGGTATCCTGGGCGGTCGGATGGACGCGCCCGCGTGATCGAACGACGCGAAATCATGACGACGTGGCGGCGCGGGGCAAAATCGCCGCGTGGCGAGGAGGAGGCGAACCGAAGCGTTGTATATTTAAGATACATATCCAGTTCCAATTTCTAGGATGTGACCCTGTCAATACAGACGAGCTGGGTTTGCCAGACCGAATCCCAACATCTTTAGCACCAATCCGAAATTCTGAACTAGGGTGAAGCCTTCCTTCATGACGGATCACACTGACAGAGACAAATTTCTCTCCAATACCAGGAGAAAAACTCACTGAGCGAAGGATTTGACAAACTCAGGTAAAAGGGGTATAGTCAAACTCCACATCAAAATTATCCAGAATTATGTGTGGACAAATAAAACTTCCAAGTTGCGCATAACTGGGAACTGTCACATCTTCATGTAGAAATCAGTAATCAACAATTAAACCGATCATGAAGAGTTATTGTCGGGAGTGCACATGTTAAATGATATGCAAAGGAGGACACAAGGATGCATAGAAGTATGAACCATCATATGGAAAGTGACTTATGGTTGATTTTAATCAGTTCCCCAGAGATAAGCATGACCTTTCCATGTCTTTGGACGAGTCCAAAAGATGTTCTCCCAATCTTCCTCTATCAACATCTTTACTGTTCCAAAGCACAAATTATTGGAGTTCTTTCAGCTGTCCTTAACTCCGAATTGCTATGGTTGAGTTGCTGCTTTTCAGACATGCAAGTTCAATTGGCACTGTAAGCTCTACAAGTCATTGTCTCAAACACTACATGTGTACGGAAGAGTATGGATAAGATTGATTAGGTACGAGTTAGGCTATTTCTGATGCAGATGAGACCAACATGGTCATAAATAACATTTGTAGCAAATCATTCAGACAAGGATAAGACTAGTGCAGAAGTATCTAACAGCATAATTCAGAAATGATGAATACTCCTTATACTCTGTCAGAAACTAATTCAAAAGTCGGACGTCACTAACAGCATATCAAAGTGAAACACATAGCATGCCATCGATATTTCAAAAATTAAATCATTAATCCAATGATCAGCACAAAGTGTACTAATGACATTTATGAAAACATATAATGATTTGAGTATTTTACTTTAATTTTTTCATCATAAAAACCACCACTAAAAGCTCTTGATAATAACATCAATGAAGTGAACTAGCTTCAAAAGGCATATTTAAGAACCTTTCGACATTCAGCCTAACATTCAACTCATTTCAGCTCAGCCAACTTATTCTCTTGGATCAAGCCACTAAGAACATGCCAAGTGTCAAACAATTTTGTACGTAACAATTGACCAAAGGAGCATTCCCACCTCATAATTTAAATCGCAGTGCTATGCAATATATATACTATGAAATTTGGGATTAACGGAAGTTCACTATGCGACTCATGAAACTGTAATATAGAAAAAACCTACATTAATGAAGAAGCCATTTGTGCTAACTACTACCATTATAATTATTATTATTTATAGGCTATGCTATTTAAAAATTGGGAAAATTGGGCTCGTGGCATCGAAAGATCACTCGGACTCTTTTCTAGCACCCAAGAGGAACGGTTCATTTATGTAGCACCAAAAAGCGCAACCGTTAACCCGTTTTAGTACTCCGTCACAGCGCCTGTCTACAGCGCCGTTCCCGTTCGTTTTTAGTGGCATGTCCGCATCAATTGGGGAGAAATCAGAAGGGGAAGAACCCTAGCATTTATTCAGCAAGGATCAAAAGTTCGGTGCAATCTAGATACATATTTAACAGAAGTGAAAGCATACAATCGAACAAAAGAGTAACAAAGCAATCCCATCAACAAGGTAAGTGGTCAGCAACTCAACATTGGGCAGAAAGCCATACTTGCTTCAAATTGATGAACAGAAGATAGCCATTGACCACAAAAGGACATCAGATAGTGTCAACATCAGGTTCGGCCATTGCAAAAACACATACATCCCATCAGATAGTATCAACACCAGGTTCAGCCATTGCAAAAACACATACATCTTTCATTTCCTCTTCTGGGCAACAGCTCTTTGTCTAGTTACTAGACTTGGTGTACTCTGGGCAGCAGCTCTTTGCCTTGTCAGTGGACTTGATGTAGTAGGACTTGATGTTTGTTGTGAAGCAGCAACTCTGGACCTTGTGGTAGGACTTGATGTTTGCTCTGCATTCCTTTGCCTTGTAGATGAAGCTGCCCTCTGCCTACATTACAGTAGAAGAAGTAGAAATAGAAAACCTAAACAATTATGTTAACAAAGTGTTAAGCAATGTACCTTTTAAAAGGAGAAGGTGGTGGTGGTAGATGTTCATCAGGTTCAACTCTATTATTTGGGTATCCCTTCTCAATGTGGCCAAACTGATAGCATTTTTTGCACTGATAGGGGCCCCTTTCACCTGGCTCACCACTGTTCTTTATTCTTTTCTTTCTAGGCCTACCAGCAGGCCTGTCCAATTTTGGAGGATGCATCTCAAATCCTAGATTAACCACTAGCCACTGACTCTTGTCATCTAATGGGTTTATCTCAAATTGATAGCAATCCTTAAACCTCTCTGCACTGAGTAGTAGTCATGCTCATAACTATCATTGGTGCAACCTCTCAAGTGAGTGATGTAAGAAATTGCATGGGTTAAAGGTTTCCCTGACATTTGCCAATGGCCACAAGAGCATATCTTGGTCAAAAGGTCTACCCTGTATCTCTAAGTGGACCCATCATTGGAAGTACAAGATTTCTCAGCTTTCATGTGCCCACTCCTATGAATGTTGTACTGCAGTCCTCTGCCCACCCTAAAGCACTCCCTATACTCAACAGCTCCACAAAAAATCCTCTTCACAACAAAATCCAGTCCTTTGCGGGCATCTGTATGAATGGTCAAGCCCTCAGGTGTTCCAATTGCCTTCTTCAGCTCACTCATGAACCAAGTCCAATTAGCATTTGTCTCTTTATCAAATATGGCATAGGCTACTAGATACATCCAATTATTGCCATATATTGCTGTTGTTGTTGCAAGCTGGCCAGTATTTCTCCATGTCAAGTGAGTGCTGTCTACACCCACATAAGGCATGCATCCCATGAAGAACCCATCCACACATGCTCTGATAGCAACAAACATCTTAGGGAACTTCATTTGTCCACCTTCCTTCATGCAACATATGTCAACTATGATACCAGGGCATACCTGCTCCAATGCTGCGTTGAAACTCCATAACTTGCTGAAGCTACTCTCGTAAGAACCATAAATTTCATCCAAAGCAGCTTTCCTGCCTAGCCAAACTTTATTATAATTCAGAGAAAACTTGAACTCATGCTCTAGCCTTTTTTGTAATTCCCTTGCTCCAATGGTAGGCTCCCTGGCCAAAATGTCCTTCCCCCTGGCAGCAATCCAAGCCTTAGAAGCTTGTTTTCCCAATTGCCTTCTTGTGCTTGTACATGTATGATTAGGTCCAATGACCATAACGCCTTCTTGTGCTTGTACATGTATGATTAGGTCCAATGACCATAACCTGGAAATCAAACAAGTCCAGTAATCATGTCAGTTAAAAATACAGGTCCAATGCATGATTGCAAATAAAACAGGCATTGCAAATAAAACATATTACCATGAAAGTTGTCCCACCATGAAAGGCATGCACATGCCACATGCATTGTTGGTCCACACACCTTGCCCTATACCTCTCTGGACTGCTATGAGTTACTACTGTTTCATACTCTGCCTTGATGGCATGTTGTGTCAAAGCTAGAACCATAGTTTTCTTGTCCAAAAATGTGCACATAGGTTCAATGATTGGGTTGTCTCTGTCATAACTGTGGGATACACATCCAATGTCAATCACCTCTGCCTCATCCTCTGGTACACTCTCTTCATCAAGTTCTTCTTCTTCCACCTGTATCTCCTTCAAGACTATATCATTAAGATTCTGCCCCTTCTGAAAATATCTCAGATCTTCATCAACTATAGTTGGTTTATCTCCTTCATCATCCAGACCACATTCTTCCTCCTCCTCCTCCACCATAGAGGGACCTGCATCTGTGTTTCCACGTACTATGACCTCACCCCAATCGATAGCATCATATCCACTATCATCACTAGAACCTTTCTCAGGAGCTTGCTGGGTGACAAGCATTTCTTCCCTTGTGTCATCTGGATGACCTTCACCTAGCTTTTGCCCATGTTCTTCACCTAGTTTCTGCCCATGTTCTTCACCTAGCTTCTGCCCATCTGCTACACCAAAATTGTCCATAGTCTCAATGTATATACTCATCTGGATGTTCATACTCCCAGACTGAAACAACTTCAAAAGATCGAGGTCACTATCTATCCAATTGATGGGATGATGTGCTTGAACTTGATAGAAATGAGGTCGTTGGTTACTTCCCCATCCACAATGCTTCCCAACATCATCAACCAAATCAATCATCGAATACTCATCTAGCGCAAGCACTAGATTAATTTTTCTACCCTTCCTATTGTTGAGACCCATGTGGAGGGTACACCAGTTTGATGATGAATATATGTGACAAGATGGAATTTTAAGTGTTTTGAAGTATGTTAAATGGTGCATTTGTGGAAATTGCCATGGAATTGGAACCGGACCATTGTGCTGAGCTTGGGCTAGGTAATAGTTTGATCGGACGTGATCCGGTGGAATTTGTTAAGCTGACACGTGGTGTGTTAGGGCTTCCTAATTGTGATGTCACGAAGGGATTATGATGTTGGAAATTTTGTGATGAACTAACCTTATAGGTGAGGTAAGGTGTGTTGGTTTCGTGTGTGTTCACCTCAGTGATGCAGGTAAAGGCGGGTACGTGGCTGACGCTTCGCGGGGACAGCTAGAGGCTGGTGCATCCGGAGGCGTGCAAGCAACTGGGTTCGATGACCTAGCGGTCACATGAAGTGGTGTACTCGAGAAGCTTACCCATGGCAAGGAATCCGAGACAGCTGACGGCTGTGGCGTCGGTAACCTGGTGGCAAAGTTGATCTGATCAATGGGCCCAGGCTTGGGCTGGCACCATGGAAGCTACAAAGATATTTCCAGAAGGAATATGTGGAGAATATTCCCTCTCAGGAGTGTGTCTTGTAGTGTGTGAGTTGTACACCACTCATCCTCAAATGAAGGGTGGAGATGAGCTCTAGGGTTTATGGCATCTCACCCTTGGGCTATAAATAGAGGTAGAGGGAGGCACCTCCTTCTCATCCCCTTAGAGCTGAAAATTTTAGAAATAGAGAGTGTGAGTCGGGTGTGTTTTGGGTGGCACTTAGAGTGCTTGTAACCATATAGATTGTGGTTTGTAATCCCCAACTTCTATGCAATGAAATCATTCTTCTCCATAAATATCTTGTGTTGATTTGCCCCTACTTCTTCTTATTTTCATTTTCCATTTTATAGCTCTTGTTTTGAGAAGAACTTGGATGATTTCTTGCTAGTTATTGGTGGTCTCTGATGCCTTGAGGTTGCTATTATGAATTGATATGAGAGACAAGACATCAAGTTCTTGACTTGTTGCTAATCTGTCCAGAAACTTTCATTCGTGCAGCAGTTTGTAAAAATTTTTCAAAAAATTCTAGAAACATCATTTTGGGATGATTCTAGTTGGAAAAGATGCGTGACTCATATACCCATCTGTGGTAATATTTGAAGTCCACTGGTTTCTCCATTTGGGAGCTATGAGGTGAAAACCGAACCCCAAACTTTCTGCTCGAAGTTCTTGATAGCTCGTGGTGTTTGATTTTTCATATTTTTTAATAATTTTTGGAGCAACAGAAAACCACCATCTCTCCGCTCCAAGTGAGAACAAATTCTAAAGAATCTGCTTTTGCTTTTCTGAAAGTGACTTTGATCATTTGGCTTGTTCTTCTTTCCTAAAGCAAGTTTTGAATTGGTTCATCTCTTTTGTACATTTGACAACTATAATTGTGAATGGAAAAATTCTCACTTATTCCATGACTCTTAGTCATGCATACTATGCGTACACATAATTGTCAAGTTGTTTGGGTTTCGGTGAAAACGGTAGCGCCGAAAATTTGTGGCATCTATTCACCCCACTCTAGCCACCTAGCTCGGGTCTTCAACTGATATCAAAGCATTTGGTTTGGTGCTTCTTTAAAAATCTTGTCCGATTTTTTAAGCCAATCCATATTGCTATTTGAGCTTTGGTGGACAAGTATTCCACCAAACCCCCGTGTTTTCGGGAGCCGATTTTTCCTATTGGAATGCTAGGATGGAGACATATGTGATGGCTCAGGGCTACAATGTTTGGCTTAAGATCAAGGACCCATATGATTTTTCCAAGGAGGTGACGGCCGCGAATCAAGCCGATGTGGAGCTTAATGCAAAAGCTCAAAATTTTCTGATTCAAGGCCTTAGTCGAAAGGAGTACGAGCGGGTGTCAGACATCACCATAGCCCACAAAATCTGGACGACCCTCCAAGCTTACCATGAGGGGACGGCTCAGGTTAAGGTGGTTAGACAAGACCAAAACAAAAAGATGGTACAATCGATTTACTCAGAAGCTCGGTGAAACACTTGACTCATGTTTCTCCCGCTTCACCAAGATTCTTGCCGATCTCCATTCGGTTGAAGTAAAATATACCGATTCAGAGATCGCCAGGCACTTTGTCTCTGCTTTGGATCTTAAGGTCTGGGATGTGAAGGTAACTGCAATCCGATAGGTAGCCGATCTCTCGACGCTGACCTTGGAGGCGCTATATGCTAGTTTCAAGACGCACAAACTTGAGCATCTCCCAAAAGAGCCCAGTTCCTCATCCACTGCCTTGATAGCTGACCACTCTGGTTGTGGTTCTTCTGATGTTTCCGGTTTCTCCTTCTCTGCCCTCTATGAGTTGTCCAATGATCAGATGGAGAAGATTCCTGCGGAGCAGCTTGCCTTGTTGGCCAGAAAGTTCTCACATGCTTACAGACGAGTGGTCAATCGGAGGAGAAGCATCATGAGGTGCTTCACTTGTGGTGGTCTCAACCACATGAAGCGTGATTGTCCAAAGTCCAAAGGAGAGGAGTGGAACGACTACGTCGCGCCAGCACAGAACGCCTACGTCAACAAGAACCGCAACATCAAGGCCCATGGTGGAGATGATAAGAAGAAGCCACCTAAGCAACTGATGAAGGGATGTTGTATGGTCGAGAAGGTGTTGGCCGCTCTGGAAGAAGCCGTCATCTCCAACAAGGAGGATGGAGACTCGGATGATGGTGAGGATGAGCCACCAGAGAACGACGACGTTGACTACACCGGCATGTGCTTCATGGCACACGCCGACAGCGGTGGCAGCGATGCAGACATCTACCACACCGACGACGATGAGTTAACTGATGAACAAGATCCCTCCTATTCTGAACTCTTGGAAGCTTTAGTTAAAATTCATGACAAGTACACTAGGGTCTTGGCCAAAAAAATGCCCTTGGAGTTCAACTAAAAAATGTTAAACCTGCTGCTTGCTCTGAATGTGAGATGCTCACTCTTGAATGGATGAATTGAAAATGCATTTTAAGAATGTCACTATCCAACTAGAGAATGAAAATGTAGGATTGTTCCCGAGCCTGTTGACTCTAATGGGTGGTTAGAGTTTGATAGGGTCTTGACTGATTTCAATGAATTAAGGACAACTCACGATAGGGTGCTTGATTTGAATGAAAAACTTAGGAAAGTTAATGTTAAGCTTGCAGCTAAACTAGATGATACTAGGAAGAATTTGTTTCTTGTCACTTCTGATCTAGAGTCTGTCTGCTTAATGAACCCTAACATGCTTTGTCTTGATCCCTCTGCGCGCTTATCTAAGGACCCAGTCAGTCCAGTTGTGGGCTATAGCGGTCATGCTCCACCTAAGGACCCTGACAGCTCATATGAGAGTTGTAGCTTCCACTCACTTAATTCTACATGTCGTGATTGCACATTGTTGAAGTTTGAGAATTTGATCTTGCGAGCTAAAATTTCTGAGCTTAATGATTCCGTTCTTGATGCCTCTATGTGCGATCGGTGTCTTGAGTTTGATGGGAGATGGGTAGGATCTACCAGGACATGAGTGATAGCTTTGAGGGTAGGTTGATCCAAGCCCAAAATGCTGAGTGTCTTTCCTGTCAGGCTCTCAAGAGGGAAGTTAAGATCCTAGGTGAGAAGTGTAGCAAAGCCTTGGTAAAGGGTCAACTGATAGCCAGGACTTTTCGGACTCTTCCTCTTGTTGCGGGTTCTGTCCCCAACTCTATTAAGAGTGTGAGTACCTCATGAGCACTTTTGTGGGGGCAAACAGAAGTTGAACTTGATACTTGACAATAGCAAGATATCAAGGGGTAGAGGTCTATGTTACAATTGGCTAGAGCACATCAAGAGACACCCACCTAAAGTTCTTGGAAGAGATGAGAATAGGCAGACAGTTGTTCTTAGGGACAGCGTTCCCAAGAATACTTTTTTCAGGTCCACAAGGATCGTTAGGGAAAGTCCAACCACACATTCTGTTAAGTCTCAGAAGAAAGCTCCACAAAATCCACCTACGAAGAGCGTTCCTCTTACCACTCCCGCCCCTGGAAATGGAAGAGTAGTTTGCACCTTCTGCGATAGGATAGGACACACTGAGCAGAACTGCTTCCGCCGTCCTAAGGAAGCACGTGAGGAGAGTAGAAAATAGGTTAGAATTTAAGGACCTCCTAAGAAATCTGCACCTATGTACATTCCTTCTCAGGATAGACCGGTGGTTAGACAGCCAGGGCTTGGAGCATAGCCTTCGTTGTTCATCCTGTTGCCGGTCTGGGGCGTGAGCAGCGTCGTCCTCAGGACGTACCTCATGTAGGTTACAGAGGTGAGCGTCCGCAATATGAGGTGCCAACTCTATGTTGGAGGAATGGCAAGAAGGGTAGGAATCGCGGACAGGATGCAACCGCCTCAGTTCAACGGTAGGTTGCTCCTAATCCAGTGTTAGGACGTTTCCCTGCTAGAAGGGATGACCTAGTCCGAGTAGAGTCTGTTCGGTATGGTCGTGTGACTCAGTTTTGGGTGCCAAAATATGCATTGGTATTTCAGGTCGTGTGCTCGCTCGAGGCTCTATTCAGGTTAGTGACTAGGTTGTACTTATGGATGCGGCCCTTGTCAGCAAGCTTCGCTATAATTTGCTTTCGGTTTCTCAGCTGACTGATGAGGGTTTTGAGGTTCATTTTAAGCAGAATGAAAGTTGCATTCTTAATTCTTCTGAGAGTTTTGTTTGCAGGATTCACAGATTTGGAAGAATTTTTCGTGTTGATTTTCGATCTTTAGTTGGCTCTTCTCATTGCTTCTTTGATTCAGAGTCCCGTGACACCTTCTTCTTGCATAGGAGACTAGGTCACATTGGTTTTGATCACTTGACCAGAGTTGGTAGCCAGGATCTGATTCGTGGTTTGCCCAAACTCAAGATGGTCAATGACATAGTGTGTGCTCCTTAACGGCATGGGAAGATGGTAGGCGCTGCTCACCCACCAGTCACCCTATGATGCACCTGGACAATTGCTTCACATGGACACTGTTGGTCCCTCCCGTGTGCAGTCTGTGGGTGGCAAGTGGTATGTGCTCGTTATTGTCGATTACTATTCTCGGTACTCTTGGGTCTGTTTCATGGTGAACAAGGACGAAACATTTGGTCATTTTCGTTCCTTGATTCGTAAGCTTTCTGTTGAGTTCCCAGTAACACTTCCCGCAATTCGTTCAGACAATGGAACTGAGTTCAAGAATGCACAATTTGAAAGTTTTTTTTTTCTGATTCTGGTGTTGAGCATCAATTCTCTTCTCCGCACGTTGCACAAAAAAATGGCGTTGTGGACAGAAAGAATCGCACTTTGGTAGAGATGGATAGGACTATGCTTGATGAATATTCTACACCTAGGTATTTCTGGACAGAGGCTGTTTCTACAGCTTGCTATGTTTAAAACAGGGTGTTTCTAAGATCCAAGTTGCATTGCACATCCTATGAACTTCGATTTGGGCGTAAGCCATATGTTTCACATTTCAGGGTGTTTAGACGCAAGTGCTTTATTCTGAAGCTGAAAATTTAGACAAATTTGAATCTAGATCTTCAGATGGCATTTTTCTTGGTTATACAGCTTCTGCGGTGAATTACTGCACCTGGGATAGTGAGAGGCGGAGAGTTGTTGAGACTTGCGAGATGACCTTTGATGAGGCTATGCCGGGGGCAAGGCTAAATATCTCAGGTTCAGACTTGTCTTTTGAGCCAATCTTTGTTGAGGAGAAGGTCATTGAATATGACAGTTCTTCAGAACCCGATCATGACTTAGCTCCACCGGTGGCGCCTCCAGTTTCCAGTGCTGTCCACAGTCTCATCCCTTACGTTCTGTTTCTACTCAGCTCTCACCTTGTGCTTCTAAGTTCTCACCTATAGAATCTGATTCGCCCGGTGGCTCTGATCCTACCTCTTTTGGTCCCAATGTAGAGGCCATTTCTAGGGCTCCTCGTCACATCCAGAAAGACCATCCCCCTGCACAGATGATCGGTGGTTTGAGCGAAAGGAAGATAACCCGATCGAAGTCTGGGCTTTCTCACCTTTGCTTATCTGCTACTTTCATTGCTTCCTTTGAACCGAAGGACGTCACCCATGCACATTCAAATCCTGATTAGGTGAATGCGTTACACGAAGAGCTAGAGAATTTTGAGAGCAACAAAGTGTGGCAGCTTGTTGAATGCCCTAAAAGAAATAATGTAATAGGTACTAAATGGGTGTTCAAGAACAAGCAAAGTAAGAACGGGGTAGTGGTTAGAAACAAGGCTAGATTGGTTGCTCAAGGTTACACTCAGATCGATGGGATATATTTCAATGAGACCTACGCTTCTATGGCCAGACATGATTCCATCAGAATCTTAGCGGCATTTATGGCATCCAATAGGTTCAAACTATATCAAATGGATATCCGTAGTGCTTTCCTGAATGGCTATATTATGGAGAAAGTGTATGTGAAGCAACCTCCTAGGTTTGAGAATTCAAGATATCATAATCATGTATACAAACTTGATAAGGCTCTATAAGGGCTAAAACAAGCACCCAGGGCCTAATATGAGAGACTTTAGACCTACCTAGTGAGCAATGGGTTCCTAATGGGTAAGGTAGACCAGACCTTGTTTACCCAAAGGGTTGGCTCTGATTTGCTTATGGTGCAAGTGTATGTCGATGACATTATCTTTGGTGGTTCCTGCTCTACTCTTATTTCTGAGTTCTCAGAGGTGATGAGATCGGAATTTGAGATGAGCATGATGGGGGAGCTCAACTTCTTTCTCAGCTTTCAGTTCAAGCAATCACTAGAGGGGACCCTCATTCACCAGAGTAAGTACACAAAAGACCTGCTGAGTCATTTTGCCATGTCAGATAGCAAGCTGGTCTCTACTCCGATGGCAATTACTATTGCCTTAGGGCCCGATGAGAATGGTGAGCCAGTCGACCAGAAAGAGTATCGTTGCATGATAGGCTCCCCGCTTTGTCTCACCTCTTTCCGACCGGACATTCAGTTTGATGTGTGTCTTTGTGCTCGCTTTCAGACCTCACCTAGAGTGTCACACCTTCAAACGGTGAAGCGGATCTTTCGCTATCTCCGAGCGACTGCGGACTTTGGCCACTGGTTCTCTGCTGCCTCTTGTCTATCTCTCAGAGCCTTCTCAGATGCAGACTTTGTTGGCTGCAGGATAGAAAGGAAGAGCACTTCTGGCAGCTGCCAATTTCATAGCACTTCTGGAGGCTGAGTATGTCGCCGCTGCTGCATGTTGCAGTAAGGTTGTTTGGCTCTGCTCTACCTTGAAGGACTTTGGGTTGGTTCAAGCAAGTGTGCCACTTCTATGTGACAACACCTCTACCATCAACATTGCCAAAAACCCAGTACAGCGCTCTTGGACAAAGCAAATTGACCTAAGATACCATTTTCTCAGAGACCATGTGAAGAAGGGTGACGTAGTCTTACAGTTTGTTGAGACTGACCGTCAGTTGTCTGATATCTTCACTAAGGCTCATGCGGTTAATAATACAGTACTTTATATGCTAGGATGTGATGCGGTGTAATATTTTCATTGCTTTTCCGGTAGCTAGAATGGGTTAATTGGATAGATATTACTGCAAAAATTGGATACGATTGAAATGCCACCGCATTCACGTATATGTAAAAATGCCAATATAAAACAATGTAAATTACAAATATGAAACTCTGAACGCCACGTGATATGTAACAACCCAGTTGTTATTTTCAGTTAAGCATGCATATCATAATTGTGTTCATTTGGTTTTTTTGTGGTTATTTGAAACTTTTTCATGAAGTTACATATAGGCATCAGGTAACCTGGTGGGGATATAGGACTTTAAACATAAACAACTAATGTACTAATGATCCAAGCCACTAGAATAAGTGAGCTATAGATCGGTCGAGCCTTGGCGAGTAGTTGCATAGCTCGCCGAGTACCTTTCTTAGCTAGCCGAGCAATTAGGCACCTCGCCGAGCATTGCCGAGTGCTTCCTTGCACTCGCTGAGTTTGCTGGGCGACCTAGACTTGACTTCGCTTGGCAAGCAGTGGGGTAACTATTTCCGACTGGTCTCCACTTGGCAACTCAACGGATAGACACATCACTCAAGTAGAATGATACATGAGCTACTTCTCTAGCTTTACCCGAGTGATCTAGGTCCCGCTTACCTATTATTCCTTATGTTCCCAACCTGAGAGAGCGCGCCTCGCCTCCCTCCCACCCAGTTTCGCACCCACAACCTCTCTCTTACAGGTGGGACCTGACCCCACTAGTCAATGTATAATTGAACCTCTTTTTAAACCCTTCTCCACCTTTCTCCTTCAGCTATTTGCCTCACTTCTTCTCGTGTTCAGCTGAAGGAGAGCAGCAAGAACAAAGGCTGTTTTTCAGGTTCAGCTTCCACTTCAAATTCAAATCCACCCCCGAAATTCTCGTTTTCCCCTAGAGTGTTATATATCGTTGGAAAGCTGAGAAAGTTCACTATCTTTTCCACTCCATGGTAAGCACATGCACAAAGGTTTGCTATGGTTTTCCCTCACTTTTCTCTCTGCTATTCGGTTTTGGGACAGCAAGAGGATGATTCCGTTTTCTGCTCATCCCCACCATTTTCCTCCACATCCAGGGCATGGGATGAGAGGGAATATCTTCTACTCTTCCTAGTATTCAAGTACATCCAATCCATTTGTGCATGCACAAGGTTTTGGGTGAGTCCTTGATGCTTTTTCTGCAGTAACTTTGCTGCCCTGAGCAGCAGCAAGGTTCTCTGTTTTTGGTCTCACCTTCCATGTCATTTTGACCCACATGCAAGCTTAGGCACGACCATGAGGACTTGAACCACGAGGTTAGAAAGTCCTAGGCACTAATTCACAGCCTTGGAGGAGAAGGAACCGCAAAGGGCAGCAAGGAGGCGAGCTGTAGAGTTGCTAGACCGAGTTTGAGACAGACCGTTTCACTTCTCTGATCTACTCATTCTTGGAGCGTCCACCCATAAGCAAGGCATTCCTTGCTTGGTAAGAAACTTAGGACTTATACCCTTTCCCCAATACATCACCTAGAACCATTACATAGGTTACCTCTTAAGCTAAACCGAAATACTACAACACTAGATTCAGGAATAACTCTGTTCAGTCCTTCTCTGAACAACAGTTCACTAAATAAATCATATAAAATCAACCGTAGCTCGAATGATGAAGTTGCCTACATGAACATTGTGCGCCAAGAGATTATCTAAAACTTTTATGTTGATACCAAACTCAGTCGAGTGGTTCTTCGACCCCAAAGGCCTATCGTGCCGATCAGCACACAAGCTGACTGGTTTATCCCGAGTGATCTTTAGCACCCCAAATTCACATGACCATACCACCCTCATTTGCACTCGAATTTAGGTGATTATTTTTGTAAAACCTGCATTAGCTCATGCGCTTTCTAAATATTATGTTGTTCCATATTTCTCTGTGTTTGGCATTTTTTTTGGATTTTATTTGATGTGCTTGTTACCGAAACGGTGGGAAGCGATGCTCCGGAGGAGCCCAGACTTGAGCAAGCTGCTCTCCCTCTTGACAACTAGCACCAAGGAAATTATTACTCCCCTCATTTGACTCCATCATATTGAACTCTGTTTACTTGAATTACTTGGATTATTGTTGGCACCCGATTTACAAGATCAGATCCCACCTGCGTAAAGTCGTACTAGTCCTAAGGATCATGGCTAGTACGCACAGTTATTAAGAAAAGATACATTACTAACATTCTGATTATTACAAAGAGGGGAACTTAGTCCATACATTACACAAACAACGGCTCGCAGGCCGCAATACAGAGTACACAATGATACAAGCCTATTACAACATCTACTAGATTTTATTTATTCCACAAGCACGAGGGCTATAGGAACACGCAACCCTATTCTTCGTAGTCTTCATCGGAGAACGCCTCCTCATCGTAGTCAGGGTCATCATCCTCGGACGGCGGACCGTAGTCGGACGGACTAGCTGTTGAAATTTTGAAAAGGGGGAGGGGAAACGAGGGTGAGTACAAATTGTACTCTGAAGTCGGAAATGATGCAGATGTGGTTTAGTACAAGGAGAGCTTAGGTCGTTTTGCGGAAAAGCATTTATTAGCTTAGTTTCGGCAGGCATTTTGGAAACATTAAATCATAATATTTTCTTTTGGGCTCTTCTCAAATTCCTCTCGCCACTTGGCCTAAGTGCCGTAGCGAGATCAAAATCCTTTCTCATTTCTTTTTCTCAAAACGCTAGGCCTATTCCACACGAACAATTTCCGGTAGGCCGACCCCTAGTCCGGATTGTAGCCGGTGGCACCTAACTCAAATGAAAACTTTATCAAATTCTTTGCTCATCTCAAATCCTTCGTTCAAAACCCATTTCTAAAACTGGTTTTAAAATGAAGAACTACCATATGAACAGTCCCTTTGCACGCTCGTAACCACGAGCACGGCTATCATGATAGTTTTAACTTTGCAGAGTGGGTACGCTTTACCCTCGAGAGGCTACGCACTAGAAGTGTTTCGCCACAAGACCGCTAACCACAAGGGCTAACGACCGGGCCCGTCCCATAACGGGGCTCGAGGTCGTACTGTTATGGCTTAGTTCGTAGGATCATAGGACGAACAGTCCTTAGACTAGGGAAGAGACGATATTGTAACCCAATTTTCTCAAACGGTGCCGCACTGCACTAACCGACAAAAATATCTCTCCCTAGTCGGAAGGTTTTTGGGGTAAGAGGAAAATTATTTCCTACTAAACATCACCCTTGATGCACTATCTTCAAATCACCATTTTTCCAAACATTTCTCAACAATATTCTCATTTCACGCAAATAATTATATCACTTCGCACAAAAGATTTTTAAGCATTTATCCTACCACAACGGAGTATTTAAGTCCGAGCAAGCTATATTTTAGCCTTAGGTTTAGTCCTACCATATTTCTTACTTTTTCTATTTGGCATGATAACTAAGTCTACCAAATACGTAGATTATCATTTTAAACTAGCATGCATATTTTCAAGTCTAGTAAATATTTTCTAAATAATGAAAATGGTTCCACGATATGTTCAAAGGTGACTTGCCTTGATCGGTTCCGGGGAAAAACGAAGGGGACGTCGCCGATCGGGTCTTCGGAGCGTTGACCTTCTAAACGCGCAAGCATATAAGCACAGCAGTACACCACCTATCAGTAAAGCATTTTGATGCACTTTTATTTGTGAAAATGCAATAACCCAAAAATGCACACATGAAATGATGCTCCTAAAGCTATTTATTTAACCAAAAATGAATGCTACATGCATGACGTGCATATATATATATTTTTCCAAGGACAGAAACCACTAAAGTATTTTCACTAATTTTTACAGAATTTTTACCATACACTAGCTATTTTAACAAATGCTTTAGGATACCAAATAGAGATTAAACAGAAAATGCAAAAAGAGAATAAAAGAAAAGAGGGGCCATCCGCGCTGGCCGGCTCGGCCGGACGGCCCAAACTGAAACGCCGCTCGGCACTGCGCGGTCAAGGGCGTGGCCACCAAGCGAACTGACTGGTGGGCCCTCCCCCGGCCCCACACGTCGGCGCCTCCCGTAGCGGCAAAAAGGGGAAAACAGGGGAACGCTCCGGCGGCGGCGACGGTGCACACGACGACGGCGACTTCGGCCACCGGAGGTCGATTGGGCGCGTGGGGAGCAAGGTACGAGCAAGGCGAACGTAATGGGGGTTTAATCATTCCGAACGGTGGACAGGGCAAGCGGCGCGACGGTCCGTGGCGGCGGCGACTCACGAGCCACACGGCTCCGGCGAGGCGCTGCACCAGAGCTTAATGCCATCGGCCGTGAAGGTGAAGGTAGGGAGAGGAGCTACCTCTGAGCTCGCCGGGCCAGAGAGAACAGCGAGGCAGCGGAATTTCCGAGGGAATGGTGGCGTCGGCTCCGGGAACACGCGCGGACCCGAGGCTCCACTCCTCTGGGCGCGAGCTCCTTCGCGACAACCTGCGGACACACTCGACGTGAGCACGGAGCGGAGAAATGGGGATGAGGTAAGAGAGGAAGAAGGGAATCGCGGCGGAGACGGCGCACCGGCTCGGGCGAAAGGCAATGCGGCGACGCGAGGCGGCGAAAACAGAGCAGTTCCCCCTTTTATAGACATGCTACGCTCGTGAAGATTTTAACGCGGTGCGCATGGTTGGCAACGCCGGCGCAATTTATGGCCGGTGGCGTGAATGGGAGCGCTTGGACGCGATGGAACTGGGGCGGGTTGGCCGGTGACCCAAGGAGGGAGAGGCGCTGAAGGAGAGACCCCACCTGTCGGCGACGCCACGCTCACGGGAGCAGGCGGAGGTGGCTGCGGCGGAATGGGCCGTCGCGGCTTCGGCGGCCCAACCAGAGAGGAAAAAGAGGGGCGGGGGAAAAGAAAACGTAAAGGAGAAGTGGGCCGGAACTTGGGCCGAGGAAGAAATTCCTTTGAAATTTTCTGGTTTCCACTGGAATTGTATTTTCAAATATTCTTTTTAAGCACAACAATACTTAGGAAATATAATTTTGCTTTTCCAAAATTTACTAACACATTTCCAGTTAGTTCCGCTTGGGATTGGCTTTAAAAAAATTATCGACGGTTGAGATAACAATCTCAAGTCGCTAAGGTTCTTTAAGATTGAGATAGGAGACACGCCGAACAACCACGAACAGCAACGAACAGGGAGACAGGGGTTTTTATCCTGGTTCAGGCCTCTCGGGAGAGATAATAGCCCTACGTCCAGCCTTTCTTATATATCCAAGATGATTACAAGAGGTGGCTCGACGAGACGAACAAGTCTCGGCGAGATTATGGTGTACAAGCGAAGATCAGGTGTCTACCATATGCAAAAAGCTAGATCAAGTCATAAAAAACCCGTCCTCAGATGCCGAATATCGGATGCCAGATGCCCCCTAAACGCCGTAGGGGCAGGGTTTATATAGTGCAGAGCAAACCGACCTACCGAGAGAATATCGGGCGGGGCTAACTACGAGATCGTAACGAACTCAGTACATGCCAAATATATCCCGAGGTAGATAAGGCATACTCCTAGTCTTGGGGATCACGACTCCTAGTCAATCAGGAAACCACGTCCGGGTCTTCACGTGGCCGTCGCGAACTACTGTTGAGTCGGACTCAACAGAATCCTAGGCCATTCACGCCGTGCGGCCGGGGAGGCATTGGCGAGATGCATATGGGCAGATAGAACCTTCTAGGGGCTGGGCCTGGTAGGTACATTCGATTGAGCCGTCGAGGAGTGGGCCATGGCAATGGGCCGTGATTTTATCCTCGACGGCTAGCCCCGAGACTCAAGTGGAAGGACTCGCTAGAGTGGGGTCTTCCTCTTGAGACTCTAAATCCTGAAGAGGAAATTTCTTTGCTACAAAGGCGTGTAACGAGCGGCCGAACAGGTTATGGTTCAACGAACAAGACTTGTTTGGGACCGAACAAACCCCCGTGGCCGAAAGCAACTCTGTTGCGTCGAGCGAGGAACAACATCTGTCGAGCAGAGCACTCGACCTTCGATGCGTAAATCGAAATCCGGTCCCTAAGCGCAGAGCTCGTCGCGGGACGACAAGCCTTCCGGCGAAGACAGAAGCAACGTCTGTCGGTCTTGGCGAATCATCTCCTTAAGCTGAGCGTCATCAAGGACGGATTGGATTCTTAGTAGTGAAGAGCGTACCACCGCATCCAGAAGATCGGATCTTAGGGAGAATGAACATAGCAAGTCGCGAGACGGACTCGTCTGTTGCATCCAGCATTCAGATGCCTAGGAAAAATAAGCGAAAATAGGGAATTATCTCGGGCTAAAGCTTGCCCGAGGAAATAGAGATTGTGCTCTCGGCGAGCGTCGTGCTTTCGGGGAGCGAAGGTGATGTGCCTCCAGACATAGATCGTGTGCTAGAAGCAGACAATGCATACGAATGGGAAAGAGTGACCCAGTCCCAGAGCGTAGAGCTCGTCGAAGGAACAGTAAAGAGATCTAGTCCCGAGCATAGAGCTCGTTAAAGGAAAGAAATCGACCGGCGAAGACGTGCCGGTAGGAGCCAGCGCTCCGGCGAAGAGTCGCCGTGACGAGGTGATCCGGCCCGAGCACGGAGCTCGTTGCGGGGACGAGACGCAGCAGGCGGCGCTGGTGCGAGGTGAATCACAACCCGATGCGGTCGAGCCGCAAGAGAGCGTGTGAAATCAACGCTTTACCCATGGCGTATTCCTTGCGGCGGTGTTAGCGTTGTCTTGGAAAGTGCAGAACCGGCGGCAGTGCCCGCGATGAGAATCGACTACGGTGGGCATGCCGTTCGCGATGAGAATCGACTACGGTGGGGCGAGGACTCCGTTGGTGGCGACTACCTTGACTTAGCCGGCTGTGAAGGCGGTCTGCGGGCAAAGGCAAGAAATCATCTGTGGTGAAGTGAATCGGTCCACAGGCATGCGCGAACAAACCCGGAAGAGAGGATCTGGAACATCGGTTTTGGTGGGGAAGCGGAAACCTCGCCGTGACCATCACGGTCGGCGTTCCCGCTCTGTATTTCTGCAAAGACAAACAAGAAGCGAAAGCGACAAGGGGAAAAGAGAGCAAGAACAAGCTCTAAGAAGAGCAAAGTGAGTTTTGGAAAACACGCTAAAGGCGACCTACCGCACAAGACATAATTTTCTCCGATGCGCCCCCGATAGCGTTAGTGTCACCTCGGCGAATCGGAACCGACTCAAGGAGTACCCATTGCAATGAGAATCGACTACGGTGGGCGGGACTCGTTGGTGGTGCATTGCTCCGGATTACCATGCCGGAAGGGCGTAGCATGGATAAAAAAAGGCGTGTGCGGGCAAGTGCAGCCCGGCGTGGCTAAGACCGCTAACCGGGGAAGGCGATCGGGACCTTAGCCGCGAGCAAAGCGCGAGGCGAAATCTTATCCGGGCATGGACCCGTGCGGCGTTAGTGTCGCCTCGGCGAGTGCGGAACCAGCGCCAGAGTGCCGTTGCGATGAGAATCGACTACGATGGGCATGCCCGCTGCGATGAGAATCGACTACGGTGGCGAACTCCATCGGTGGTGCACCGCTTGTTAACCGAGCCGTCTGGTCGTTGCGGATAAAAGACATGCTCAGATGCAGCGGGCGCCACGGAGCGAAGACCAACGAGGTTTTGGAAAACCAACGCTAAGGAAAGGCTGGAAGCGAAAAGCGTCTGGGGTTGCGAAATTCAGCTTAAGTCCCAATCGTCAGGAGAGGCGATCCTCGAGGAGTGGCCGCGACTCAAGACCGCCGGCGGCGCTTGAATCGAGCGAGAATCGACCGAGCGCTTTTTCCGCAAAAAAGCGACAAAAGACAAGGGCGAATAGGAACCAAGAGCAAAGCGACAGTAGCTAGAAAGTTTTAAGAAAACGGTAGAACGCTTAGCCTAACTCCGGCCAGCGTTGTGCGGTTGCTCGAGTACTGAGCTTGCGAACTCGAGCAGTGCACAAGAGAAAAGCGGCGCCCTAGCCCGTGCAGACGATGCATGAAGACTGAACTTGCGACTTCAAGCACGTGCGTAGAGAGTTAAGCGACACCCATATCTGATCGACTCGTTCGAGGCGCTCGTTAACGTAAGGTAGGCGATTTCGAAGGTAACCGAACAAGGAAAGTGCCTCTGCCGCGGAGGGTTTATGAGAGCAGGCTTTACCAAGTGGTCGTGCCGTGAGCGGTAAATGCCTCTGCCGCGGAGGGCTTATGAGAGCGAGCTTAGCCGCAAATTTGGATGCCGTGTTACGCAACTCGAGTTTAGGAACTTGTTGAAGCTAGACACGAGCAGGAAAACCTTAAGATCATGGAGCCAAGAGTTCGCAAGACCGAGCGACCATCAAGTGTTACGGAGAGAGAAAGAGTAGTGCGAGAAGACAAGTGGTGAGGAGGACCGCGAGGTCGCGAACATTCACCGTTCAATGGGATTGAACTTTACATGGCGTACCGAAAGACTTGGGCGAACTAAAGCGCGAAATTTGAGAAAAAAGCGAAGCTAGAAAATGAAAGAACTACGAGGCCAGCGAAGTTGGTCGATGTTCCAAGTGTTGGTCAGCTCTCTCCGTCATCCATCGCTAGCGAACAGCCCGGGATCCGGAAGGAGTTTTGATCCAGCCCGGCCTTGAGCTCGTCGCGGGACAGACGCGCGCCAGGCGAGAGCTGCCGGCGAAGTTGATCTAGCCCGAGCACGGAGCTCGTCGCGGGGACGAATCGCGCCGGCGAAGAGCTGCCGGTGCGAAGAGATCCAGCTCGAGCACGGAGCTCGTCGCGGGACGAGACGCAGCGCCCGGGCGAGAGGCGCCCGCGCGAAGTTGATCTAGCCCCGAGCACGGAGCTCGTCGCGTGGACGAGCAAGCGCCCGGCGAAGAGCTGCCCGATGCGAAGAGATCCGGCTCGAGCACGGAGCTCGTCGCGAGACGAGACGCCGCCCGGGAGAGTCGCCCGTAGCGAAGTTGATCTAGCCCGAGCACGGAGCTCGTCGCGTGGACGAGACGCGCCCGGCGAAGAGCTGCCGGTGCGAAGAGATCCGGCTCGAGCACGGAGCTCACACGGGAGGACGAGCAGCGCCCAGGCGCGAGTCGCCGGTGCGAAGATCCGATCCCGAGCACGAGCCGGGAACCAGATCTAGAAGGCGATCAAGATCGAAGGATCGATCCGATCTGCCAGGAAGAGCATCCCGCCCTTCTAAGTCGTAGTCCTCGGGAGAATCTCACAGTCACGATAGAGTTCGACATGTTCGATCTGCGAGTCCCCGGGACGGCGCCTAAGCGTCGACGGTTGAGATAACGATCTCAAGTCGCTAAGGTTCTTTAAGATTGAGATAGGAGACCGCCGAACAACCACGAACAAAGAACGAGCAGGAGACAGAGGTTTTATCTGGTTCGGGCCTCTCGGAGAGATAATAGCCCTCGTCCGGCCTTTCTTATATATCAAACATGATTACAAGAGGTGGCTCGGCGAGGCGAACAAGTCTCGGCGAGATTATGAATACCTGGCGAAGATCGGTGTCTACGGATGCAAAAAGCTAGATCAAGTCGTAAAAACCCATCCTCGGATGCGAATATCGGATGCGGATGCCCCTAAGCGCCGTGTAGGCGGGGTTTATATAGTCTTGAGCAAACCGACCTACCGAGAGAATATCGGGCGGGCTAACTACGAGATAAATAACGAACTCATTACATGCCAAATATATCCCGAGGTAGATAAGGCATACTCCTAGTCTTGGTGATCACGACTCCTAGTCAATCAGGAAACCACGTCCGGGTCTTCACGTAGTCGTGCGAGAACTACTGTCGAGTCGGACTCAAGCAGAATCCTAGGCCATTACGCACCGTGTGCGGCCAGAGGTGATTGGCGAGATGCATATGGGCGAGATAGAACCTTCCAGGGAGCTGGGCCCTGGTAGGCTGTTCGATTGAGCCGTCAGGGAGTGGGCCATGGCAATGGGCTGTGATTTTATCCCCGACAAAAATATTATACACATTAAACACAATACTAAATTTTCAACCAAGGGTATTACTTAAAATATTTAAAACACAATTTTAATTAACAGACCATGCATGAGATAACGATGCCATGATGCTTAAATATTTTAATGTTTTTAAATCATGCAATTTAAGAAATTTATTAGCGTGCCAAATTGGTTTTAAAAATTTGGGATGTTACAATTATGTTCTATCAATGTTTGCATGCTAGTTTCTATATGATATTTGATGGTAGAAGTAGTTATGTCCTACTAGTGGTCAGTTTATTAATAGGTTGATACATCCATTACTCGATAGCCTGAGTGGGTACTATTATCTACGTTGTGTCACGAATGCTTAGCCTTGCTTAGAGTCAATGAAGTTAACTGGATTGGTTGAATATGATATCTCAATGCTCAGTATGGATTGATCCATGGTTTATGGTGGTGGTTTGGTATACTGGATTAATGTTGGGCCTGAACGGGTGATAGGAATATGACGGGAGGAGATCCTGGGCATGTAGCCCCATTTGGGCAACTAAGGACTGAACATTAGATACCTTCCTCCCAAGTACTATACGTACGACCACACGTGGGAAATGGGACCACTTGGCTAACTTCCTGTGCATGCATGACCATGGGGTACCATACGGTGCAAGTTTATGTTTTCTTGGGGGTGGGGTGGCAGGGTGGACCATACGTGGTGCGTCCCTGTGCTTGGTAGGTTCGGGCCTTGGACAAATCCACTACAACTGATTAACCCCGATGCCTGGTGATCGCGGATCGGGGTAGTCAGCCAGTTAATTTGGGTGATCCCATGAGTATGCATGTACATCTAGAGACCTCGACATGGCTTGCTGTGTTGTGTGGGTAAAGTCATACACCTATGCATAGTTATGGGAAAAATTGATTGAATAACATTTATATAAATAGAAATTGGGAAAGTATGCCGTAGGGGTTGACTATCCACGATATATGTGTTGTTTCCGCCACCTAGAACGGCTGGAGGCCGCTTCTGCCACCCTGCATGGCTTCCGCCGTCCCAGCTTTCAGCTACCTCGGACGGCGGAAGCCATGTTGAGCCGCCACATGGCCAGCCCGCTCCTCCTGGCGTGCGGCCACGCCGATCGTCCGCTGCGGCTCTAAAAACGAGGATAAACGCGCTCAAAATGAGATTAAACATTAAATAATTTTCCCTCTCAATTAGTTGCTTGGTCTCTTGTTTTAGACAATGTTGTAACATTTTATGTAAATCTTAGTAAGTGATACCCAAACCTTATGTTTAGGAGTATTATATTTATTTTAATGATTTACGCGAAAAAGTATCTATGGGATTGATAAAATTTTAATAAAATTACACGTGATTAATTGATAAAATTAAACGTGATTGATAAATTTTTTCTAAAATTTGAACAAGTTGTGCACCACTCTATTGTTCTTATTTGTTCATTAGTTGAATTAAGTTGGAAAACTAAAAACAAGTAAACAATGCAAATATTAGAAATGGTGATTAGTTCGTTGTGTCGGAACAAGTAAACGGTCTATGGTTTTAGATAGGGGTGGGAATGGGTCGACCCTTCACCTATTAGAACCGATCCACATGACCCATTTTTTAGAAAGGGGTCAACGGATCGACCCGTTGGCTCTTGTTGGGTGACCCATTGGGTCAAAAGGGTCGACCCGCTTTCAAAAAATTTAGTTTGTAGAATCTCATTCAAAGTCTTCTACTACCATTAAATGGCATCATTAGTACAAAACAAACTCCGATGCACTATGCATTATTACAATATAATATATAAAGAGAGCTATAGAGACAAGTTTCAGCATTTATTTTGTCGCTCAGCAACAAATTAAGTTTCAGCTTTGGTTCTCCAACTCTCAGAGTCTTTTCGCATCAATCTGTTACATGTAATTAATAGTTGGAATGTTAGGATCTAGAGACAATGAAATAGACAATGCAACAAGCACCAATTATCTGGCACCTCAAAACAAACTGTTGGTGATTCTTGATCCACCCCGAGACGGGCCTTGGGCCAGATCCGTACCGGCCTGCCACACGTGGAAAGAGCCCAAAGGCCACCCCTGGCCGTACTAAGAGAGACGTCTAGCCCGCTAGGGCCATCCCCGGGCTTGACTAAGACAACCACGCCTCCCTCGGTCCTAACCTGGAGTGTTGCGCACCTCCCGGGCTATCCTTTGCCCGGGAGAGGGCCCTGCGGATAGCTCGCCTATCCCTTGGACAGGTGGCGGCAGCTGTCATGCCCCACCACACTTTCCTCGGCCTTGACCGAGAGGATTGTACCTCCCCGGGGTATTGGTAGCCCGGGGGAGAGCCGCACGGGCAGTTCGCCATGCTGTTTGTCCCTTTGGCAGATGGCAATAGTTGCCGCGCTCCGCGACACCCCCAACGGGTGGCGCGAAGCTGGCTCCGACCAGCCAATGCCATATAGGGAGTAAAGGGAAAGTGCTTTCTCTCTGTGTAGGCTGCTTCCCCGTATCGGCACACTGAGACGAGCACGTGTCCAGTACTAACCAGACAGGCTTCTCTTTGCAAGTCGCACATAGGACGGAGCCCGGGAACGAGACAAGGGCGCCGCCACTAAAGATGGACAAAGCATGGATAGGCGTGGGGCCCGCGGTATCAGCTCTGAGCATCCCGCCATGGCTATAAAAAGGGGAAGCCTACCCAGCATAACGATCAAGTCTAGGAGGGCAAGCAACACAAGCATCTGAAGCTTCCTTAGCAGTAGCAGTAGCCGTAGCAGATTAGAGTAGATTCTAGCCACCTCAGTGTCCGAAGCTCCCCTGTAAGCTCGGGGCCGGCGCCTCCTAGCCCGGCCTCGGCGCCCCTATACTGTTTCCACCAGATTATCAACGAGGGCTGGAGTAGAGCTATTACCCGGCAATGGGGGCTCGAACCAGGGTAAAAAAACGTTTGTCTCGCACGGTTTGTATTTATTTCGCCTCACGTCTCACCTCCTCTTAATCTCACCACACGACAGATATATATATGTACCCGGATCCCAGATCGCACCGGGCACAGTCCGGGAAGACCATGCGGCCAGAGCCCCCGCGAGCTCGGCCGCCACCCTGGGCTGCTAGGAAGGGTTGTCGTTGGGCCTCATTCCAACTACAAATTCGTCTGCCGGTCCGTGGACCCGAGGCCCGCAGTTGGCGCGTTTCCCAGACACTGACAAAAGCGGTACTAAATCAGATGTCATTCTATTTCTTGTACTGAATGCGGACTCGGATGCTACTGTCGAAGCAGGTACTGCCAATATATCTTGAGCCATTCTTGCAAGTGTTGGGTATTCCGTTGAGTTCGTTTGCCACCAGCTGAGTATGTCAAAGTCACAAGTGCGAGGAAGAGGAGCCTTTGCTAGGTAGATGTCCAACTCAGAGGTCACCAAAGATGTTGAACGGACACTAAGGTTAAGATGACGATCCCAATCCCGTATCATTTGCTCGCATCTCAGTATCATTTGCTCCCATCTCTGTATCATTTGAAGTGGAGTTAGTTAGGTCAACATATTCCTCAAATAGGTCTCGAAATACCTTTTTCACCCTAGCAAGCTTAGTTGTAGCTTTACTCCCAAAGGCTTGACCAAAACGAAACTCTAGGTAGGAGAACTTGAACCGTGGATCAAGCACAACAGGGATGGACAATGATAACGAAGACAACTTCCAATACTTTTTGAATTTCTTTTGCATGTATTTGATCGTATCATGGATGCTAGAATCCACCTCAATACCATACTTCTCTAGAGTCATCATCACTTGCCACATTTCTTGAAAATGCAAATGTGTCGTAGGCATTGTTATCAAGTCCTGCGATTAGTCGCGATTAATCCACGATTAGTCCATAAGTCTCTTTTTTTAGAACGACTAGGGACCTCGACTCGACTAGGCATTCTACCGTGAGTTCCATCATCTAACATTAGAAGAAAACTAGTCACTTGGCATTGCATTCTCATTCTTGCTATGCTTTTGGACTCCACTGTAATTGTTATTTTTTTTTTACAAAAGTACAAGTAGTTTTGCCAACTACACAACTACTTTTCTAAACAAAATAGATGTTGTTGTTGTCGACTAGTCATGGACTAGCCACGACTAGTCCCCAAGTCTCCCCTCATGCGACTCGACTCGACTTTACGACTTGATAACCATGGTCGTAGGGTAGTTGGACCCTGAAACAACTTCGGTTGCATCATAGAACACCTTTAGCAGCTTACATACAGTCGCAGCCCTCTCCCAATCCTCCAAGGTTGGTGCATATGTGAATTGAGGCTCTTGCAGCTCCAATGAATCAAAAGCTCTTCGAAATGGCAAAGCCGTACTGACCATATCAAAGGTTGAGTTCCATCGGGTAGAAACATCAAGACATGGCCATCTCCCACAAATAATGCCCTGTTATGAAACAATTGCCTCAAATTTTTCTTTTCGAGCTTGAGATCCTCGAAATATTTCATACTCTTCCTGATTTGGCTAACAATGGGGTTCAGATAATTCAATCCTGCTTGGCACATCAAGTTGAGCACATGGGCTGCACAACGCGGATGCAGAAATCTACCTTTTCCAATCAACATGTTCTTTGCAAGTAGATTTTCCTTCAACAATTTTACCATTGCACTGTTGCTGCTTGCATTATCCAAAGCGATCACGAACAATATATCATCACAATTCCAATCTCGAATGCTGTTGAGAATCACATTGTGCGTTGACACAGCAATGTGTGGTGTTTCCAAGAGAGCAAACTTGATTATTTTCTTTTCCAACTTCCAATTGGCACCAATGAAGTGACATGTTATACACATGTATCCCATGGTTTGATTTGAAGTCCATAGATCCATCGTAAGTGAGATCCTAAATTTCGATTTGCTAAGCACCTCCTTCAAAGATTTTTTCTGCTCCTCAAATGCTCTTAGGCAGTCATTCATTATTGTTCTTCTGGACAACATCTTGAAGGCTGGGTTCAGGCTGGACACAAACCTTTGAAAGCCATCATAATCTACAATTGAAAATGGCAGCTCATGCAACACTATCATCCTAACTAACTTCCTCCGTGAGACATCATGATCGAAGCTCCACTCGCCTAATCTCACTCCATCAGGAGACATGATGGCTGCATTCAATTGCGCTGCCACACTATGAGCTTTCTTCCTTTCTTTACACCTCTTCAAATGTGTAGTCAAAACACTTGTTCCAATCCCGTGCCTAGCTCCAATTTGTATAGTACAATGCTTGCACTGCCCTTTGGTAACTTCAGCACCAACTTGAATAGGAATATACTCTCGCCAAGCCTTCGAACGAAACTTTCTTGTACACCTATTAAGCGGGGATTGCATACCGGCCACAATTTCATCCCCTTTTCTTCGGCATCAATTTCTTCATCCTCATTTTCTACATAATCACTGTCATCCTCATCATTATCATCATCCAGAAGCATCTCGGTGTCAACAACGACATCTGTTAAGCAAGAATGAACGACTTAGTTTAGCGCATTTATATTATTTAGAATTGGTCGAACCTAGTTTACCACAACCAAAAAAGAATGTAGAATTAAGGGAAGCTTACCGTCAAGGGTACCAACAAGGGCAACAGGTGTTGTTGGTGATGACGTCCTTGTTGTTGGTGTCAAATTCACTGCAAGCCCTACTTCCTGAGGATGAGTCATATCCATTGTTCTTTCCACACCATCACCCTCACAAGCTACAAAAACAAATGAAGAGCCTATGACAATAGACTACTAGCTAAGAATTCCACTTAGTAGCTAGCTAGCTCAAGCAGCAAAACAACAATTTGGGCTAAAAGAATGCACAAGTAGATAAAAGCATTTGTTTTCTAATAGTCACTTCAGAAATGTACGGTTTTTTCTATAAAAAGTGAGGAGAATCTTAACAGAAAAATTCCTAATTCCTTATGCATACATCATACATAGAAAAACAAGTAGATCAATGACACAATTACATTCTCAGTGACAAAAGATAAATGAGGCATGATCATCTATATTCTCAGTGACAACATATAAAAGAGGCATGATCATCTAAATTCTCCAATCGGAATCGCAATGATGGAACAAAAGGACTAACCACTAGGGTCAAACGATGGCTGATATGACCATGGTACTAACTGCTTCGGTTGCTCAGCGAGTTAGCTACCGCACAAAAGTAACTCAATTTAACCCCTAACACTATGAATTAGTACATATAAAGCAAGTAACTCATGCAAGAACACTCAAACATGAACATTGAGGCGTAAAGAAACAAACAATTAATCAAATTAGTGATTACAAAAACTAATTAAACTGGGAGTTCCACTACCAGCGGCGGATGGGAATCGAGGCGCCGGCGGCGGGATGGGAGCTGTCGGGAGGGGAGGCGCCGGCGGTGGGAGGGGAGCCATTGGGAGGGGGGGCGGCGGGAGGGGAGGCGCCGGCGGCTGGAGGGGAGCCGTCGGGAGGGGAGGTGGCGGGTCGAACCGCTTCGATCCAATGGATAGGTAGGGTCGAACTGATTCTGCCCTTGTTTTGTTTGGGCCGAACCCACGGACCCGTTTTGATAAAAAAATTCCAATTGGATCGGTGGCCCAAAGGGTCAAACCGACCTAGTCCCACCCCTAGTTTTAGAGAACCGGAGATTAAATAATAAAACATTAGGATTACATGATACAAGCAATGGCACGTATGATGCATAAAACAATGTACCATAGTAGTGCATCATAACTAAACCCATATGCCTTAGGAGATTTAAAAACATAGTTGTCCTATACGGTAATCATACTACTGGGTGCAGCGGGTTATTTCCCCTTCGCAAACGCGCTAGGTCCTGCTTCCCTGGCTCTATCAGCCTTCTCGCGCTTTCTGGCATGGTCTGTCTCACGCTCATTGAACTGCCGCTTCCGGTCAGCCTCACGCTGTGCCTGAAACTCATGTCTCGCATGCTTGTTTATTTCTTCCGTGAGGGTGTCTTGCCACCGTTCCTCAGCCCTGGCCCTGTGCCTCGCCGCCTCCCTATGCATCTGCCGCTCCTGTTTGGGAGTCTGCTTCACGTCCAAATATTGCACAAACTCACACAATGGACGCTAATAAGATTGAGGTTAGCATCTGCGTGTATACGTTTGGAAGAAATAAGTAAGAAGTGACTTACAGGGTACTTTGCCTTCCTCTCCATCTCGGTTGTTCGGTCGTATGCATAGTTTTCGCACATCCAATACCGTCTCCCGTAAGTGTAGGACATGTCTTGGGACTTCCTTAAAATGCAAGGACTTCTGAATAGACACATGGGCGGCTGAACACCTTTTGGGACATATTCGAAGAGAGACTCCCTTGGTGGCGATGGGAACTACATGTCACTCCCTTGATGCTGAGAGGTTTGTGAAGTGAAGTGGTTAGAACGCTCTTGTTGGTTGTGTTGTTCTGAGTGACACTGGGTGGGTTTAAATAGGTGATATTTGCCAAGGTGCTCGAATTGAATAAGACATACGCAACGCACAGTTCGAGATGATTTAATGTGTCACTGTAGACCTTTGCAGTGATAGGTTACTTCAACAGGGACCGCTGGACCACACAGCATGGTCTGTTTTACAGGCAGGCTAGTCATGTCTCACATAAATATGTCATGCACAGACGTATTAATGGCCGACATGTGCATGGCAGTGATGGGTCACGTCAGTGACCCGTATCTGAGTTATTATTGTTCAGATATTCGCAGTGGTAGGTGGCAAGCTAATAGTAAATGCATCCGTATTACAGTATACTAATACATTCTGCATGAGTTTAGACATCTGGTTTGGATAATGACATATGCAAGGGCACCATCGAGTGTTACACAAATAATTTGGTTCGAAGTCAATATCATCGATGTGGCTGTATTCCCTACGATGTATCTTTCGTCTGCGACGCACTTCAGCATTACGCGTGTCGGGGTAGTGGCACCCACATAAGCATGTGAAGTTTGTACGCAGGGGTTCACTTTGTACTGTGGGAAGAGAACCAATTCTCTTCGCTGCACTGCCATCTGTTGTGACCTATGAACACTCGTTAGTCAATCCTCCAATTCGTGTATCCTCGTATGTTGGTGCTCTATGTAGGTTGGAGCAGCCATCGGGAATGGATCATCCATCCATTTTGTGAAGCCGCAGTCATGTACCTGCGAGGAATTGAATCCCACTACGTTGGTGTTAAACATGTTAGGGCATGTTAAATAAATTATATACGCACCTCAAATATGGTACATCAGTAAAACCTACGGCATGTGAACCCATCTGCAACAAGGTCAAATGTCTGCACAATGGTGTCTACATGGTGGTGGCACTTAGGTCAGCCTCGATAGAACTCAGGATCGCGTATCATGGTAGGGTTTGTGTTGTAATGAGTCCTATGCACGAATGGCAAATGAGAAGAGGATGCGTGTGCTTGAGGTCCGGGCCCGTAAGATTGCCACCATCTTTGTGGCACAAACGGACGTGTTGAAGAATGAACGCTATCCATGTGTTGCCACACTAGACTGCACTACTGTCTTTATATAGGCACGTTCCAGTGAGGGGTCACGTCGCGCAGACAGTAGGGCACTTTGGCAGTGATGGGTCATGTCGCGCAGAGACTAGGGCACTTTGGCAGTGAAGAATCATGTTGCGCAGAGGGTATGGCACTTTTGCAGTGATGGGTCACGTCGCGCAGAGAGTAGAACACTTTGGCAGTGAGGGGTCAAGTCGTGCAGAGGGTAGGGCACTTTAGCAAACGTGTTACTGGCCACATCCCACATAGGCATGTCGTGCACAGACGTGTTAAATGGCAAGTGGTAAGTGGTAAGTGCCAAGTAAGTAGTAAATGCAATGTTCATAATTTTCGTAGCGGTAAATGCAATGGCCACGGATTTTACATGTTTATAAATGTGCATACAAAGGTACATGGACACAGAGCAATACAAATCGTTAACAGAGGCAGCTTGTAACATTTTATTGCGATCCTCTTCTTCTTGTGAAGTCTTCGGATGTAAAATGGAAATGAGGTCGTGTTTGACGCATCCCCGCATTTTGTGATAGGCCAAACCGTGTCGACTGATGCGGCATGTGTTGGTCTGCCACCTACGACGTGGTGCCAAATTGATACTATTGTCTACCATATACATTTCAATTTGAAAATGAATCGTCCTATGGTGGCAGAGCTGGTGGCTACTTGTACCAACTCGACCCGCCTAGCTGATCTAGTCGCGGGACGGGTGGGTGGGGTGTACTAGTCGTATGTAACAATTCAGTAAATCCTACGCCCGACACAAAAAGTTGTTGCCATGCGTTGTTTACATTGTCCCAATCGGCCATGGTTTGCGCGGGTGCGTCGCCCCCATACCCGAAAGATTGCTGTATGCTGCACATGTCTTCTTCCCACCCGACCGATTGAGTTGGTTCACGATTGATATTTAGCCCGTGGGGTGACTCGTACACCAGTGGTGATACAAACGGTGTAAAATGTGAATGCTGATAGGTACCTATATCATATGCTGATTTCGAAGCTTGTGCCGGATCGGGAGGGTCGGCAAACGGAACATGTCGAGTATGCCTCTCCATGCACATTGTCCTCATGGGTGGGGCCGAATGCTGCGGGACAGGCTCGTGCGTGTCGACAGACTTGGACCTGTCTTCGTACCTTCTATGTGTGTTGGATCAGTGGTATACGACTGCCCATATTGCAGATCCCATACGGTCACCCATCCTTCGAAACAAACTACGAAGGGCATTCCCACTACGCGATCCCCCGGGCTGCTCCATTTAGAAACAAAATGAGGACGTCCGCCTTGTCCTGCATGTACGCGGTTTCCTGTGTCTATAGTGAAACACATAAAACCGCTAGGTACGTAAGATATGAAGTAGAAACATATGATCAGCTACGTGCACAGTCACATGTACTAGCCGGTACACTCGTTCAGCTACAGTTGCTGCCTAGGGTTGTTGATGCTGCTTGACTGGTCGATCTAAGAGATAACACCTTGTTCTTGCCCTGTACCAATAATAGTAGGCGTTGTAGTCTCGTTGATTGTAACATCCAACAGGAACCACCACATCTACTGTGGCTGTTTTCATCCATCGTGTGATGTGTGATGTGTGCTGTACGGTCCAGTTAGAGTTGTGTCCCTAGCCGGTCCTTCTGAAATAACAAATAGTCAGCTTGGTTAGTATAAAAGAAAAGAAAATTTAACGAGTGTAAATAAATGTGGTGGATACAGAGTATACCCATGCGAGCGACCAGCGTCTCACGGTGGAGGAACAGGGACTGATTAACGGTATCCAAACGCATAACACGCTCCGGTGAGTATTTCTCGACAGCGTTCATGAAGAGTAGATGACATTTCGTCAACCAGTAGGCTTGACTACTTAAGCAAGCTGTCGAGATGTATTTCCTGTATAACACGCTATTTCCTGTATAATACTTGGGGTGAACATGTCCCAACACACATCATTTTGAGTTAGAAAATCCAGATCAGTAATGACGCGCATATAGGACCCGTGATCAACCTCGGACGCCCAACGAAGCGTGGCATGCATGTATTTGTATCCAAGTGTGGGGCGTTCTAGCTCGTGCAGATGTTCTGAAACGACTACCGGTTAGTACGCGTGCTTAACGTACGGTCGAAGCAAGGGTAGGTAAAACCATGACCATAACTGTAGCAGCATGGGGCAACCTGCCATGATCGAACTATCCACTGTCCTTCGACATGCATCGCACAAAGTGATGTATGTGTCCGCAAGAATAGCAGAACCCCAACTGAACGCTTCTGGTTGATTCCCGTGAAGCGCATCAATCGCGAGATGCCGAGCAACCCACACAAGATGCGCACCGACCGAGTCTCCATTTGTGTGCGTGAACATAACACTTTCAAGTAATAGAAGTACGTAGTGTCTATTCACGGTCTGAAAGTCCACCTCTTTTGGCAAGCCCCATACTCCGCCAATGTTTTAAGCCACGAGAATGACACCCCTATTCACTCTTCGCACCATATTCCACCCCAAACCTGTAGTTTTGTTTAAATCTTGTAAGTGTATTAATAGAAATGATTACTTGTCCAATTGATTGGAATAATCGATTGTTTGTTGCATGTTCTCTATGTAGTGCTGCCATTCAAGTCGCTCTGGCTTAGTGACAACAAATAACCGACCCTTGAAGGAAAGATCCGTAATCATTGCGACATCTCGCAAGGTGATAGTCATCTCCCCACACGAAAAGTGAAATGTGTGGGTCTCCAGCCGCCATCAGCCCGCGACTGCGTTTAAGAGTTCAGATCGCATATGCGGCAGAGGCGTCCTTGCTCCACTTGGCAAGTTTGCCCCGTTCATAAGCAATGCAAAGGGGAGAAATCCACATTTTACTAGTTGTACACGAAATCTCCCATCTAGTCTTTTAAGGAGTCTGGATCCCCTCAGACAAAAGGGACGTAGCTACAAAAAAAAGTGTATTTTAGTAAAAATCATATACAGATTCATCAAAAAATAATAGAATATAATGCCACCTGTACACCGGCGACCATTTTCCTCGCCCTGTGCTTACAGTTGATCGCCTCTTTCAACAATTCCAGGAGTTCCATCTTATAACCCGTGTCAACTTAAGGAAATACAAATACATCTTGTAACCTGTATCAACTTAATAGAGTACAAATATATTAATGTAAAATATTACAAATACATTACTACAAGAGAATACAGATACATAATTTTGAGTTGGGGAATACATGTACTTTGTATCGCACGTCTAGTTAGGGCATCTTTGACGGTCATGTCCAGGCTGCCTGCATTTAGCATAGAGCCTTAAACCACCCCAGGATTGTGAAGCATGCATGTCACCCATATAGACAAACATAAAACCGTACGGAGGGTGGCCTTCCAGGTTTGTCTCGCTTAGTAGCTAGAAACGGTAACCATTTACAGCGCGCCCCCATATTCCTATATCTTCGATCTCCAAAGTTCTTAAATTTTGGCATCCATGTGTGGTGGATTGATTCCATTGTGTACTACGAGGACGCAAATTGGGGGCCATTGTTGCCACCAAGCTCACGGCAGGCAGCCCGCACGTGGGAGCAAGGGATATGCTCCAAGCATGGCTTGTTGCACGAGTAAAGTACTTCGTAATTTTCAATGTAGTAAGTTTGGATGGTGTCGCCCGCACTAATCCCCGACACGTACTTCCTTCGGCAATTTACATTGAATTCGTTTGTGGTCCTATCATATAGTTGGGTCAGATGGAATTACGCCTTCAACCGTCGTTGCTCGATGAGTGCTTCGACGCGTGAAGCAAACATGCACTCCGATTTCTCTGCTGCATAGTCACGATCTCAAAAGTACTCTATGGTCCGATAGAAAGTAAGCTTTATAATTGAGCATATCAGGAGACCACGAACCCCTCGAAGCACGTTGCTGTACGACTCTGCGATATTGGTCGTCATTACCATATACCTAGGAAATGACACGTGCACTTTATTACTGTAACATTCGTACATAAAGGGGTGTGATCAAGTGGCACTACTTACCGAGCGCCGCCAGTATCATGAGCTAGTGCCCACCTCTCTATCGGTTTACCCGCGATCTACTACACGAACGTTGTGTTGCGACGCACAGTCACTCCTTCGCCTCCAACAATCTGTATGACTTCCTGCTCCTGATCCACCACAAGCCTTTGTGTGCGTTCGTTCAGGTCCCTATATATTGCTTCAAACTTATGCAATTGGTTCTGCATGCACATTGTCTTAAACTTCTTAACCATCGTGCGGCTCCGGAATGCAGTGTACAAATTTGCACTGTAAGAAACCTAGGCCGAGAGGGGGGTGAATCGGACTCCTAATCCAAATTTTAATTTTGTTTTCGTGATTAATTAGTCCGGTATTTACGCAAACTGCCGATAAGACCCTAGTTTCTAGATGCTGAAATGATGGCACAATAAATCAACAGAAATAGTGGCTCGATGGCTCACACAAGCAATGCACAATTTAAAGTAATGCAAGAGACAAGGAGACACAAACCAAGTTGTTTACCGAAGTTCGGTGTTCAACAAATGAACACCTACGTCTCCGTTGAGGAAACCTCTCACACAGAGAAGTCGGGACTCTCTTATCCCTAGCCCTTAATCCACTCGTGGTAGCTCTTCACCAACACATGGTAGGTGAGCTCCAAACCTTCACACAAGACGAGTTCTTCCACACGCGGAAGCTCCTCGCACCCACGGTGCCGACACACGGCACCGACCTCCGACACACGGAGGATTTTGCACACAACCTTAAACGGATGAAGGCCACGCACCTCCGACACACGGAAGTGACCCCTGGCACACGGAGGATTTCGGTTGACGTAGTCGTACGGTTGATGAAGCTCGTGGTGTGGTGATGATCTCTCCGGCGTCGAAGTCCCAAGAGCACAAGATCGAGATCGTCTCTCACCACTACCCCTTCTCTCCCACCATGGAAACTAGGGCAAGAACACCATGGGAGAAGGGGCAAACCTTGGGGATGGATGAGAGGAGGTAGGAGGCACCTTCTTCTTCCTCTTCCTCTCTTCTCCTTCCTCTCAATCTCTCAAGTACATGAAACCCTAGATGGAGGTGGGTGCCATGGGAGGAACTCTCTTGGGTGGAAAGAGTAAGTGGTGGCTGCTAATGAGGCTCTCTCAATTTTCTCCCGTGCTCCAAACCCCTATTTATAGGCCCAAGGCCAAAACCTAGAAATGGACGGCTGAGATTTAATCGCGAGTTTCGGATCGATCCATCGGACGCCGTCCGACAGTAGGTTAGGCAATTTTTTGTGCTTCGTCGGACGCCGTCCGGTGGCTTATCCGACGCGTCCGACAGGGTGCTGGTGCGTGTGCACGGGGCGCCCGCCAGGTGTTCGGTCGCTTGCCTAGCCTTCATCGGACGCTGTCCGGTGCGGGTTGGAAGCCGTCCGACAGTCGCCACTGTCGCGCCCCCGTTGATCAGACGCCGTCCGATGGTCGTCGGACGCTCCCTGGTGGCTGATTTCGAACTTCATCGGACGCCGTCTGATGGTATTCGGACGCCGTCCGACAGGGACGGTGTCGTCTGGGACTTAGTCGATTTTGAGCTTACCTCCGGGAAATCGGCACTGTCGGACCCCGTCCGAAGACCGTCGGACGCCGTCCGACAGTGGCGGTGATTTCGGGACTTAGCCAAATTTTGGCTTGGGCTCACCAGACGCCGTCCGATGGCGATCGGACGCCGTCCGATGGGGCTGAAATTTTGTCCCCACTTGGATTTTGGCTCTACCGACTTCGCCCAACAACACACCTAGGGTTTTGGGCCTACCTTATCGACTTGTGGACCCGGCGGGAGGTTTAGATCACTATGGCGGGAAGTTTCGCGCTCTCAGGTATTTCGGTGACTTAGCGACTACGAAACCCTGGACAGCTGGACCCCGAACCTTCTCAACCCTGGGATAGGTGTACTCGCTCTAGATGGTTTGCTCAGTACTAACACCTGGCACTCTCGGAACCCCATGGGACCCACGGCTGATGTTTCTGGACCTATGCTCAGTGGGACCCTGCAACCAGAGAGATGTAGTCGAGCCAAAAACGCACACAAGGAAATCAGAAGAACTATCAAACAAAAGGTCCTTATCCTTGACGTTCCAGCTGTACGGCCTAGTTGCCATCAATTACCAAAATCATTCAGCGCATGGGAGGCTTGATCTTACATGCACCAAGGTGTCGCATGCACCACCGCGATTGAATATTAGGCCAAGCACAAGCTAGGTCATTCCCTCCCTTCAGAACATGCAGGGCATGCAATATTCCCAACCAACGGTCTGATACCACGCAAACACTAGTTTTATCCTTGACCACCCCAGTCTTCACCAACCGTAGGAACCAAATCCAGCTATCATTGTTTTCACTCTCCACAATGGCATAGGCAACCAGAACTATTTGATTGTTCCCATCGACAGCTAGCGCGGTCATAAATGTCTCGCGGTACCTCCCCTTTAGGAATGTACCGTACATGCAAAGCACTGGCCGGAAATGCCTAAATGCGTCTATGCACGAACCAAATGCCCAACATAGTCTCAACAGGTACATATGACCTTCAGCATAGGAGCCATCTGCTAGCTGCACGGGCCGCTAGTCAATTTCCCATTCAGTGCATGGGTTGGTCAATGCTATCTGCCACAGTAGACGGGGAGCCCAGCTATACGAGTCTTTGAATCCCCCAAATATCATCGTTAGTGCCTTTTGTTTTGCCCGCCAAGCAAGGTGGTATTGGATTACCATCCCTGTTTGGCTTTGCATCTCCGCAATTATGGTGTTTGGTGCTAGTTTAATGTCTGACTCGACTATGTTAAGGAGTGTCTGGGCTATGTATCTGGCATCCATGACCTTGTTCAAGTTTAGGACACCCTCCGCGTTACAATTGTGCTGTTCATACCGTGAGATAATAAAGTATTGATCATGATTCAGTCTATGGGCTCATACATGGTACGAGAACTCCCCCTCTTTTTTACACCCAACCATATAGACTTCTAGCCCAGACAGTAGCACTTTATGATCACGACAGGTGATGATGCCGAAATTGAAAATAAAGTGCTGCGCCTCCTGCTTACTCCCAAAACTTTGTCCTACTTGTATATCGTTATGCTGATATCCCCAGTTAGAAATCTAGGAGAAATCAGCCATAACGCAGTTCGCTGCTTGTACTTGACGAAAGTACGCGACCGCGGGCCCTATATCATCGTCTGCACCTTCTCCCGTCACATCGACCTCATCATCTTCCATAACCGCCACATCAATCTCCTCAACTACGACAACCGTATTGTGTGCTCCAACGCTCTCCTCTACTTCCACGATTTGGCCTTGCAATGAGCCCCTAATCTCTACCGTGTTACTGGGAACATATGTACTAGATTCTACAACCATTGATGATATTTCGCTTGAGCCTCCCTCCTCTCGTGCTACCATTACAGAGTACACACCAATCTCGAACGCTTCCTCAACAGACTTTGCAACATACAAGTCCCAAAAACTTCGGTTCCGAAGCTCCCACAGATTGCACACTACATGCGAAATGTTCGGGACATAACGGGGCCGAACTGCCTGTAGACGCACTTTGAATTTTCGCCGATCTATACAAAGTGTTCTGGCTACCATCCCTATTAAGTCTTTAGGTCCTATAGGAAGACCTATTGCGGCTTGTGTGTGCATGCAACTGTGCAAGCTAACAAAAGTACACTGCACTTCTGTTGGAGCATCTCCATAGAAAATATGTAGCGTTGTACCCATAAAGATATGTCCATATGTCATTCAAAAAAAATGTCACTTATCTATATATGCATTCTCAATTATTGCGAAAGCATGCCACATTGTCACTCATCTATATATTCTTTAAAAAAATTATTTGCATTAAAATTGTCGAACGCTTCCGCCACACTCAATTATTTGCATTAAAATTAATTTAGTTCATAATGTAACATTTTATGTAAATTGTAAAAAGATACATTTAATAATATTATATTTATTTTAAGCATTTAGGAAAAAAATGTAATTCTGGGAAAGAATTATGCAAACTAGAATTATATATTTTCAAAAAAATTCAATATAACATTTTCTTCATTTTATTGCCTAAAAAATCCCCCTTTATAATAATGTTTATGCGTGTAAAATCTCCTAAAATACGAATGAATATCACATGTGCAGATTTGTCCTTAATATTTTCCTACCACTAACATCATTTCATTTCATTTTTCATTCTATTATACAACGCGCGTGCAGCGCGTTGCTCCGACCGCCACGCGTCGCCCACCACGTGCCCTCCTGCGGCTCTCTCGCGCCGTCTCGCCCTCGCACCGTTCGTCCGCGCCCGTTCCGTTCGAACCCTACCTCATCTCTCATTCTAGCTGCAGCCCTCTCCATTCCTTCCTCCCCTAGCTCCGCTCCTCGCCGGCGTCGCTCCAGCAAGCTTCATCTAAACGCCGCCATCTCCCATCCCCCACTTCCGCCTCTCCCTGTTCAGGCCTCCTCCCGCAGCTGCCCCTGCCTTGGGCTGGATCCGTGCGGCCCTCGCTGGATCTACCCTCCTGAATCCATCTCTCTGATAGCCCAGCACAGCAGCCTCATCCTCTAGCCGTGCCTCCTCCCCACAGCACCTCGCTCCCCGAACCCCGTCTTCCTCGTGCCGCCGCGTCCGCTCCAGTTCAGATCTGTGTCGGGGAACTCCTCCTGGACGGCGGCGCCGGATGCCACGGCGTCCAGCGCCATGCTCCCAGGATGGGCGCCGGCGGCTGCGCGTGGCAGCCGTGCCACAGCGGCAGCTTACTAATCAGACGCACCCTTTTCCATTATAAGCCACAGTGGCAGTTTTCTATAATTTATATCTGAGCATGGTCCTTTTCTGTTCAGCTGTAAGAGAAAGAAATTGGTCGATTTTTATTTGAGTTACAGATTGATTTGATTATGCATTGCTGCTTGCCATTTCTTTTATCTTGCTTAGAGCATGCAGGTGGCTATGCATGCGATGGCTGCTAAACATGGGGTGAGATTTCCTGGCGCATTTCTTAAAGGTAATGAATTTGTCAGTGACTTTTTATATATTTGCTAACATGGTAACACTACCTGGTGCATTTTCTATTGCCACCTTCGATTGAATGCGTGTTAATTTTTTAATGCAGCCTTCAATTTTCTATAAACATATTTTGGGCAGCATAATGACATTATAATTCAAATGGTAAATATTTATCACAAATCTATTTTATTTAGCCTATTTGCATCACTTAGTACTTGCATTCTATTCCCAAAAATTTGTGCGTTGCTTACAAAAGTATTTGGATATTGCGTAGGGTTACAAGCGAACAATGATCACAACCAAGATACCTGCCAAGAAGACATCCATGGTTAATGTTGTATTACTTACTGGTGGTTTACTCTGCATTTACCTTTTCTTGCTCAGCTCAACATTCTTCGTTACCAAGCATACGTACAAGCAACAAATGAGGTTGAATACTTGGCCAAATCATTTAGATCTTTCAATTTTCAATAAAGAAGGTAATGTACCTTTCCTTCTTTTCATAGCTTTTTTTTTGTCTAATCTTCTTTTTTATCTATTGCCTCTTAAAATATACAGCCTGTTTAATGTTATATTGCTTACTGCTGGTTTACTCTGCATTTTCCTTTTAGTTCTTGCTCAGCTCGGCATGCTTCGTAAACAAACAGAGGTACATGTATGAAATGAGGTTGCATACTTGGCCAAGGCATTTAGATCTTCCGATTTTCAATAAAGAAGGTAATGTTGCTTTCCTTTTTTTACCAATCGTGCGAAACATGAAACTAGAAAAGGAACTTTCTTTAACTACCGTATCTCTGTACCTGATCGTTTCCAGACGGCAAGACGCAGCTCCCTCCGCTACATGATGCTGCAGCCAAGCGGGCAAACAATATCTATCAGGCTGATAAATCAGTAGGCACAAATCAGGAAGGGGAATCCCCTCCGCATTCATCACTAACGTCGCAATCCATGACCGACACGCGCCAATGCATCATCTGAAGACCACAATAAAATATTACTTATGAGCATACAGTTATACATTTGTATATGTGATTGTTCGAATACAAATGAAAGAGACCACACACTGGGGGGTCAGAGGCAGCTGTGTTCTTTCACTGCAGCCACAACTGTTTTTTTTTTAGCCGTGCTTTAGTCGCTTTTTGTTATATCATAGATGCTAAGTAGTTAATAAAACTGTTAGTTGCTAATATGATAGTGTTCCATGTATATTCTATTTGTGTCATTTTCAGTTTTAGGTATGTATGCTTCAGTGTGCTTATTAAAGAATGCATCAACATAGCAAAAAATTTTGGTACTTGGCCAACGAAAAGGAGGTTCTTGCTTTTCTTTGACATGGTCACTGACAGATCAGATGCTACAGTGCGCTATTACACTCCTGTGAAGATGATTACCATTACTTTTATCATTTTTTTAATTTTGCCTTACTAAAAGCTTTTCTGATTCAGCTTACCTTTCATGCTTGCTCTGGATCTATTTATATGATGACATATTTCAGCCTGCCATTATGAAAATGAGACATGAACCATAGGTAAAGCTGCTAGAAGGCTTGGTAGATCTTGGAAGGTCAGTATCATTTATGTTCTAAACAATAGTCGTTCAGAATAAGGCTTCATAACCTAAACAATAGTCATCCAGAATTAGATTGCATTTCTTATTTTATTAGTGTGTCTGCAATGCAGGAATCACCTTTTTTTATCCTGAACACCATGAAAACAGAATTGGGTATTTGTTGTCAAAATTTCGTGGTGACGTTTTGCACATGGAGAAGATGATGTAGCAAACCAAAATTGAAACCAGTTGTTGCAAAAACTCTCAACAGTGGGTTCCAGCTTTGCGACATGCGCCATATATTCTGTTACATCAGTAAAGACTACCATTATCAGTGAAACCCATGTCTATAGGATTTTAGTCCAAATTTGGTGCTTACTGGTAACTATTTTCAGTGCTTTTGCCAAATAGAATGTTACAACCCTATATGTTTCATGTATGATTTGCAATCCTGTACATCAATGAACTTTCTCCCAGGCCCAGCACACTTACATATATTTTTGTTTATGCGACCAATCTTGTTATGATTAATTGTTACACACGGCATATAAAAAAACCTTAGGTTTTTAGTCCCCTATGCCACCTGACAACAAGAAGACAGCCATCCAACAGTACATGTTTTGCCGTTTGTTTGTTTTTGTTGTTCCTTCTTATTTCCTAAACTTATATGATAATATTCTATATATGCTTTTCATGCATAGTGTCAATAGCAAATGTGTGAAAATACAGTGTTAATGGTATGGCGCGCCGTGGGAGCGCAAACCTTCCTAGTAGAAATACATTCCTCCTGCTGTTAATAATTCAGTGCGTTATTGGCTAGTATGTGATGCATTGTATTATTTTCATTGCTTTTCCTGCGGCTAGATTGGGTAGATACTACTGTAGAAGTTTGATACTTGAGAAATGCCATCGCATTTGCGTATCTGTAGAAATTCCAATATGCAACGGTGTATGCGCCACGTGGCACCATTTAGCATGCTCGATACTATATTTTGCAAATAGGAGCATTCTACCATCATCCTTTCTTCTTCCTTTTCCCGCTAGCTTAGGCCCAATTCTCTACAACTTATTTAGCTTTTTTTTTACTTATCTTCTTATTTGCTTAACTTTGTTTAAAATACAAAAAAATGATTTATTTTAATCTGTCCTTTTCCTATCTTGAACCCTGTGGTGCTCGTCTCAAACCCATGGTGCTCCGCACCCTAGAGCTCCACCTCAGCTAGCCAAAGTTAGGCGGAAGGTAGGGAGGATGAAGAGGGAGGAAGATGAAGACAAAATCGTTTAGTTTCATCAAAAGCTGCCACTTGGCGCATGGAGTGAAATATTTCTAATTTACATAATGGCAATTCAACATATTCACGGCGCGGTGGCACTTTTGAGTGGCATCTATCAAAAATGAGCCTTGATTTAAATGGGTTCCATGCAAAAACAGATTTTTGAGCAAATGAAGGAGATTCAGCACAATCTGATGACATGGCACACAAAAAAGAAAGACAGCTTACTGATGACAAGGTACATTGAAAATGTGGAAAGGTATGGATAAAGGCAACTGATTTAAAACTAGAAACAATTCACTCTACCTGTTAACTAAATATGTATTGTGTCAAATAAAAAGTTTACAACAGCTTTATCACCTAGTTAAAGACACTAACAACAATAATCTATGAAAAGTGATTGCAATACAAGATCTAGGGAATGCACACTCCATGAAATCTTGAATGAGCCTACAGACTCAGCTAAGATCAAATAAGGAGCTCGTGGTCACTTCGCTACACTGCTGCAAATAACAGAAACAAAGCTGCAACAATATTAAAGCAAAAAAGCCTCTTGGTCGTGTCAAGAGAAGCTTGAAAAAATAAAGGAACAGAGGCCCAGTTTCCCTACCATGGCAGAGTGTTATCTTAAATTACAAAGCATTATACCTTTTTACCATGATTATCACTACCAATGATCTTCATTGCCACATGTACTTTTTTTTTCCAAGTTGGTATAAGATTATGGAACACTTCTTCGATAAGGTTTAATATTTTTCATCTTGCAAATTCAAAAATCCCATGTCAAAAACATATGTAGCTCAATATTTCAAAAGATCAAGAAACCAATCCATCTGTTGAGACATCTAGTATGTAGAAAAAAAAAAAAAGCTTCACATATCATGCACAGATGCAGTCATGAAGTTAGAAGATAGTTCAAACAATTAATTAACCAATCTGGGATATAAACTAAGCAAATTTTGAAGCAGAATCTCAAATAAAATTCATTTTTTACAACATTTGCGCAGCTTGTAAAAAACAACAGAAATGAAAGTATACACTATAATATACCACTGTAGCAATACAATTCCATATTCAACATAGCATAAATTCCATTGAATAAAATTCACATCACCTCTTCTTAATTAAACTAGTGTGATTCCATTTACCATGGGAGAAAATATTTTCTGCAAAAAAAAGTAACAAAACATTTCTTCTGAGTTAAAAACACTTGAGTTGTTTCAGACCATTCACATAAAAACTCTAATCAATGACCGCCTCACACTAAACCCAGGTCCAATTCTTGCTGGCATGAATGTTCTTCCATACATGAGCTACACTTCTGATGTACGAATATCAGAAAATTCATCATGAGATTAGCATATGCAAATAAAGGAACTCCAGAAATTTATTGCCTAAAGAACTTTCATGTATGATCATTTATATATTCTTTGGACACCGTCAAAAAAGATAATCATTTTATATTCCTTGGACACCATCAAAAGCAAGTCCTTGTTTCATTTTCTTCCAATAGAAACACCAAAAGCATAATTGACACTTTATTGTGGAAAAGAATCCTGGAAATTTGCACAGTGAACAGAAGCATGTGAGAACATTATCAAAGTCTTCAAAAAAGACATTTGGCAGAACAATAATAGAATGTTACTACATTGATCAAATCTAGGACTAGTACAGAAATATAAATAAGCAGATAATGTTAGCAAGCAGCAGCTAGATGAATTTAACAATGCACACAGAAACCTTTTAAAAATAAAGTGTCTCATTAAATCTCGAACTGTACATAACATATACATAGGAGGACATAAAAAAAATGGGCAAAACTACAAAAATAATCTAAGGTATATTCTAGAGAAAAATAGAAAATACTCCCAACTATCATTCATTTCCAGCATAACCACCTAGACAGATTATACTCCCTCTGTTATGAAATAGTTGTCATTTTGGACATTGACACGGTCTCCAAAATATAATTTTGACCACTAAAAACTATTGTAATTTAATTTTAACATGCATTAAAATTATACTTTTATGAAAGTTCTATTCAAAACGAATTCATCTATATGAATTTTATGCTTCAAATCTAAATGGTTTAGAAGTATTTTATAGATAAAATTTTAAAACATTGACTTAGGACATGTCTAAAACGACAACTATTTCAGGATGGAGGGAGTAATTCTTTGCTTGTTTTCAACCCTTCTTTAACAGTTCAACATTTTTATGCATAGTAATTAGGAAATACCTTTTGGCATATGCTTGAAAGGAAAGAACTTATACGCAAATATCATATTTTACACGCAACAGTATACAGAGGAGCCTTTAAGAGTTTACTGGTATTAGGGAGATATAAATATTACATCATTCCAGAATTACATATACCTTATTTATTTCAAGTGTAGATAGTCCAGTAATACCAGGGTTCTTGAGTTGCTCAAGCTGTCTCTTCCCTCTTCTCAGCAAGTACTCAATGTACACGAAGTTCCGTCGATCGACATTCTTTGCATTCTCCCGGAACTCTGCTGAGACCACAGACTTGATTCTGCGGCATTCTTCTGGCGACTTCTGTCGTGCCGTTCGCAGAAAGCCTCTGTATAGCACCAGGACTTGCTTCTGAATACCAGAAAACTTTGGAGGGGAGGCCATTTCATCCTTGTGAAGCAACCATCAATGCCTGTTGCAAAGGCAACTGCCAAATGAGTTATCGTAAAACGATATACATTTTTTGCAACAGCGTAGCGATACCATTTCTAGAATTTTAAACTGATTGAGCATGAAGCAATGCTCTTAGGGTGTGTTTGGTTAAGCTGCCCTGGATCATCCCGTCCAGCATGGTTCGATTTTTTGTTTGGTTGGTATAAACAGGTCCTGGTTCCTTCCGTCCCTGATATCAATCCCGTGCTCTGTTGGACGGATGGCTTCATCCGATGTAAAAAGATAAGTTCGCTTCATCCTCTTTGGAGCTCCCCTTCAAGCTCCTCCTCCTCTCCTCCACCTCCTCACCCGACGGCGTGCTGCCTCCTCCTCCCCTCCACCTCCTCCGCCACCGGCGCCAGTTCCTGCCCCGCCGCCGGGCTCCTCCTGCCGCCTGGCCTCCCTCCACCTCCTCACCCGACGGCAACCAGCGGCGAGGAGCCTTGGCGGCTCTGAAGCTGGGAGAGGCTATTGCTGGGAGCGAGCAGCAAGCGCTGGACGGACACTGCTGCTCTGGGCCGAGCTTGCTGGCAACACAGGCTTTCTTCTTCTTCGGCGTCGCCTCCCCCTTCTTCTCCGACGCGGTCTTTCTTGGGGACACCAGTGAGCACTAGATGACCTTTCTTGAAGGAGGCGGCATGGCGGTGGCGGCTCGGCGGCAGCAACGGAATGGCTCGGCGACGGCTGAGCTATGGGTAGGGGGCGACCGGCGGCAGGGAACCCGAGGTGGAGGGCGGCGGTGCCGAGGTGGAGAAGCAGAGGAGAGGGAGAGAGAACGCGGCGGTAAATCAATTGGTCATGGACGAAAAAAAGCAACCAAACACCACCACATGGATGAATTTATGCATTATCAACCTATCACATCCCTAATCCTATGCTGGATGGTCCAACATGGCCCAACCGAACACACCCTTACTCTCCTACAGGCCAAATGAGCTGAACATTGTTAACCTGACACACCAAGCAAATCAAGGTAATTGTTAACATACGGATGGATTTGCCCAAAAGAAGAATGAGTATGGATTGAAGCTTCATTGAAGATGGAGATTCCAACCTAGAAAACAATCAAAGATTCAAAGCATGAACGGCATTTGTGGCAGACCAAAATATCAAAAGAACCAAAGCGCTGACTCGCATCCAAGCATCCAATTCAATGCCCTCAAGTATTAACAGCAAGAAAGTGATGGGGACTAGTACTGACGTGAGCCATTGGCGGAGAGCTCTTGCTTGGCCGTCTGGGTAGGGGTGAAAACAGGTCGGTTACGGTCGGGTAGTGACTCATATCGTATCCTACCATAATTTATTTTTTCGGATATCGGGTCGGATACGGTAAGATCAAAATCAGGTCGGATACAGTTACGGTTACGGGTTTTGACGGTCGGGTAGAAAACGGATATCGGATACCATATAAACGGTTAAAAATCAGTTATCGGATACTTAATCGGGTCATATATCTATTTGATTCATAAACAAAGTTGTGTTTGGTTGGTGCAACCAGACCACCTTTTAACAATATTTGGTCATGAAAAAATAATTTGGTACCATGTACTCGTTAAGATCTACCCAATTATTGTGTAGCCAAAAATGGCAACCACTCTGGATCAACACCATAGATAAAGAGGGATACTATTTATAGCGCGAGTAAATATGGCCAAGTATTTACTAGCCAAACATTTAGTGAGATTCTGTAGAGCATGACCAAATTTCATGGGGTAAGCCAAATATTAAAAGTAAACCAAACTATTGCCAAATGATTGGGGTATGACTGAAATATTATATGCTAGGCTGGGGCCATAAACAAAAATTTTGGTGGGACAAACCAAAAGTAATAGTGCCAACTAATTAACCATTTGTTTAGACTATAACAGATGATTCACATGCTCACTAATAAAATTCAACGGTACCAATCCAGTTAACTACATTACATTATCAACATAAGACATGACAGCTGTTATCCCAGCACCCAATCCATAAGAAAAGTTGTTATCACATATAAAGCAAGTTCGCAGTTAAATCAAAATAAGGATGTTACCTACTCAATACGAATCTACTCAACCTTAAGAGCTGGAGAAATTTATGTTGGTTTTCATCAGGCAGTTTGAAGAATCAGTAAATCATCATCTGTATTCTGTATTACTAGTAATTTAGTACCGACTGGACAGGATAGGAGTAGGATCCATGATCCATCGATTGCACAAACAATAGGGACAAACAAGCATAGAGGTGGGTTAAAATTGCAGCGCAAGACAAAGCCGATACCATCATCTTCCACGCGTGGTATCCCACGGGCCCTCCACGCTCGCCGTTGCTGGCGCCGTTGCGGGCGGCTTCGGGCGGCGCCGGGGCGGGGCAAGGGGCGGCCACGAGGCGGCGCACGGGCGGCGTCGGGGAGGACCGGGCGACCTCGGGCGGCGCTGGCTGCGAGGGGCGGCGTCGGGCGACTCCGGGGCGGAGCTAGGGGCGTGGCGGCTGGGACGCTGGGTGGTGGGCAGAGGAACGTGGTGTTAGGGTTCCTGTTGGGCTCAATGTCTAGGGCTGTTTTATGTCATCGGTACCCGAAAATTTATAATACCCGGACACTCGAATCCGACGGGTAGCTCTTATATCATGTTCGATCTGAACCGCTCAGAAAAAATCAGGTATTGCCCGAACCCAACCCGATACCCGACGGTTTAAAATTTTTCCAACCTGATTGTATACCGGCTTCAACCGGGTCGAGTAGCCATCGGGTAGTACCCGACCCGATTTCACCCCTACTTTTGGGAGATGGGTAAGCTGTTGAGCTTGGTGAGAGCCTTCTCCATCCTTTGCGGTGCGGTGCGGTGCACGGCCACCCGACCCAACGGCTCACTCAACGGCGCTGCCCTGTGTGGACGCTGTCGGGGATAAATTCACGGCCCATTGTCATGGCTCACTCTCTGACGGTCCAATCGAACAGCCTTTTAGGCTGTCTCCAACAGTCTCCCCTAAAGCACCCTTTATCCTAAAGTAGGGGACGGATTCTTTCCATATGTGCTTCAACAGCATCCCCTATTATGTTCCCTAAAATAGAGTTTTTCTCTCCATTCCCTTATATATTAGGGTTCTCTCTCCTCCCCTATATAATTCTCCATATAGGGAACGCTGTTGGAGATAGGTGAAATATATAGATAGATTTTTTTTAAAGGAACCCGTATATGAGGTTATAGGGGATCAAATTTAGGGGTTCCTATTGGAGATAGCCTAAGGGCCTGGCTCCCTGGAAGGTTCTATTAGGCCTATGTGCATCCTGCCGAACAGCTTCATGGCGGCACGGTGCGTAACAGTCTAAGATTCGTGTTCGAGTCAACACGAATTCTGCATGGCTATGTGAAGACCCGGACGCAGGTTTCCCGGATTGGAGCAGACGTCGTGATCCTTAAGAATTGGAGTATACCTTATCTACCTCGGAATATATTTGGCATATATCGAGTTCGTTACGGACTCGTTGTCAGCCCGGCTGGATTATCCCCCGGTAGGTCAGTTGTTCAACACTATATAAACAAGGGCCCTACGGCGTGTAGAGGGGCCAAGCCAAGACGACCTGAAGCTAAGATCGCATACTACTTCCTGTAAACCCATAATCTCATCGAGACTTGTTCGTCTCGTCGAGTTCTCTCTTGTAATCCCTTGTTCATATAAAGAGGTGCTGGACGTAGGGTTGTTATCTCCCCGGAGAGGCCCGAACCGTGATAAAAACTATGTCCGCCGCTGTTCGTTGATTGTCGTTTGCCTCGCTTCGGCAAGTGTCTTCTATCTCCCCTTCTTAAGAACTTTAGTTGACTTGAGACCGATATCCCAACCGTCGACAGTTGGCGTCATCCGTGAGGATTTAGTAGATCAAGGATGTTCGAGTATGTCGAACTCATTCAGTGACCAGAAAACTCTTCCTGAGAGCTATGACTCAGAAGGGCAGGAGGTCACATCCTTTGCCAGATCGGATCAATCCCTTCGATCTCGATCGCCTTCCAGATCTGGGACAGATTCCTCCGGCTACGTTTCGGAGATGGTCTTAGATCAAGCTCCCGTCATTGACGATGATTACGGAACCGACGATCTTTACACTAGTTTAGATCTCTCGGATTCCAAGGCCATGTCGGTGGATTCTTTCTGTGGCGACACAGTGATGACACCGTCTAGTGTGCTAACACACGGCCATTGCAGCGTCAACATGGCCGGCGCAGAGACTTCAGAGGATCGTGCGCGGGCCACGGCGACGAGATCGAGCGGGTCAATTTTACTCGGCAACAAGATGAGGCTACGCTGGCTGCTCGCGAACAGATGTTGTTCGCAGCAGTCTGGACGCCTCAATTAATCAAACCATGGCGCAGATCCGCGATCAGCGCAAGCGACAACGACGCGACCTGCCTCGCGTACCTACGCCAAGTCCCCCGGTAGACGTTCTATTTGTTCGGGACAAATTCCCACGTGACCAGACCCCGGTCGGGCAAAACGCGGATGCCTCAGGGATCTCAAGACCCCTTGATCAGAATCGGGAACGACTTCAAATCATGGCAACGGTGATCAGATCCACCAACCAGGCCAATCTCGCCTTCATAGGCGACGCTGTTGCTTCTTACCTAGAGCGACTGGCTGAAGGCTTTAAGTCCATATGTGAAGTTAACACCTCCTCCGGGCAACGCAGTCAGCCTGCCCGGAAGGGCTCGGACAGCGAACGTTCCGATCGATCGCCTGACCCTCGTCACCGTCAAAGGGCGATTCGCTACTAGCAAGATACCTGTGGTCGACAACGCTCACCAAGTCCCTACGGTCGCCGCGACCACAGGGGCAAGCGGACGCGCAGCGATCACGGACGATCCCCTCGGGACGAGCACATCGTGGCGACCACAAGGAAGGAGCACGGAGGATTGTCTTAGAGAGAATATCACCAAGCAGAATCTTTCCGTTCAACTAGAGTCCCTCCGCGCAACAGCACCAATGCCTTTTCAAGACTAGGCTCTGTAGGAGAAGGTGGTCGGGCATACGCCTTGGGCTGTAAGGCTTTATCTGACGAGTTCCGCGCTGTCAGGTGGCCTTCCAAGTTCAAACCTGGCTACATGGAGAGGTACAATGGGACCCAAAACCCAGAGGAGTTCCTTTCCATCTACGCTACCGCCATCACGGCAGCCGGGGGTGACGAGCTAGACATGGCCAATTACCTCCCGACTGTTCTTGAGGGTGCCGCTCGGACGTGGCTGTTCAATCAGCAGGAAGGTTCCATCCGCTTTTCGGACCAACTTTGTGACGCTCTAATCGCCAATTTTCAGAGCTGTTACGTGCGTCTGGGCAAGGAGGATGATCTGCACCAGATGATCCAGATGAACGGGGAGACCCTCCGCAACTTCATGAAGCGTTTCATCAAGATCCGCAACACGATCCCGAACATCTCGGATAAATCAGTTGTCTGCGCCTTTAAAAATGGTGTCCGCGACGAGCGGCTCACCCAGGATCTCGAGATCAATGAGACCTGGACCTCTAATGATCTTTTCAAGTCGGCTGATCGCTATGCAAATGCGGCAGAGCATGTTCAGTATAAGAAGGTGTTTGACAAGGACGAGCTTCCCATCCAGCCTGGTGTAGATAAAAAGAAAAAGAATAACAACAATCCTGGTGACAAGAAGTCCCAGAAGAAAAACAATAAAGGTGCGTCTAACAATACCGTTGCGGGTATAGATCGCGCACCTCCTCATAAGAACGGGCAGAAAAAGCCCGCCAATAACTACAAGGGCAAGAAGCCTGCTTAGGGAGGCGACCAAGGCAAGAAAGGTCCGAGTGACCGATATTGCCAGTTCCACCAGAACTACGGCCACGATATACTCTATTGCAGGACCTGGGTTACAAAGCTCGAGGAGTTCTTCAGCAACGCCAGAGTAGGGCGTGTCTTGATCGATGGAGGGAGTGCGCTGGACTTGCTTTCCACAAAAGTGTTGGACGAGATGCAGATTTCTCGTTCTAAGCTCAAAGAGGACGCGATGCCCTTCTATGGGATTATACCGGGAGAAGCTGTTCAGCCGCTGGGGCAGGTTGTTCTGCCCGTTACCTTCGGTAGCCCAAGCAACTTCCGGACAGAGTTGATCACATTTGACGTTGTCGACTTTCCATCTGCCTACAACGCGATCCTGGGCCGGCCATATCTGGGAAATTGCGTGAAGATTCCAGGCCCTAGCGGCGTGATCACGGTTAAGGGCAACTACAAGGCTGCTCTAGATTGCGATAAGCAATCCCTGCCCTGGTCGATCAACTTCCACCGCGTGGCCCCGAAGTACCGCAGACCAAGTCTGCTCGTCCCAAAGTTTCTCTCCAGCCAGGGGGGGGACCAAGGAAGTTTCGTTGTCTCTTGTCGATCCTTCCAAGACAGTTCATTTGGGACTAATCTAGACCCCAAATAGAAAATCGAGCTCATTGCCTTCCTCCAAGCTAATGCAGACGTGTTTGCCTGGAAGCCTCTGACATGTCCGGGGTCACAAGGGAGGTTATCGAGCACAAATTGACAATCCGGCTGGACAAAAAGCCTGTTCGCTAAAAGCTTCGTCGTTTTTCGGATTTCAAGCCGGGGATTATCAAGGATCAGCTTGGTAAGCTGCTTGCTGCCGGGTTCATCCGCGAGGTTAATCACACCAGGTGGCTGGCCAACCCTGTGATCGCAAAGAAGAAAGGCGGCAAGTGGCGGATGTGTGTCGACCACACTGACTTGAACGCGGCTTGTCCCAAGGACAATTTCCGCCTCAAGATAGACCAAATTGGTCGACGCGATCGCGGATGCCCAAATTTTTGAATTTTTGAATGCTTACTCCGATGATCACCAAATAAGCATCTCCCACGAGGATGAAGAGAAGACTGCCTTCATCACTCCCTTCGGCACTTTTTGCTATACAACCATGCCTTTCGGTCTGCGCAACGCTGGTGCCACCTTCCAACGCTTAATGGAGAAAACTTTCGGAAGGAACCTGGAGGTCTATGTTGACGACATAGTTGTAAAGAGCAAGTATGCTCCGGATCATGTAAAAGACCTAGCTGAGACATTTCATAATCTCACCGGGTACAGAATCAAATTGAATCCAGAGAAGTGTACCTTTGGTGTTCGATCCGGCATGCTGCTCGACTATGTTATAGGTTCGCAAGGAATTTCTGCTAACCCTGAAAAAATCGAGACCATTGAAAACATGAAGGCTCCGACTACCGTTAAGCAAGTCCAGAGCCTCACAGGACGGATGGCTGCTTTAAGCAGGTTTATTTCTCGTCAAGGCGAACACGGGCTGCCCTTCTTCAAGGCCCTGCGCAAGCACAATGGCTTCGAGTGGACAGAGGAGACTGACAGATCTTTCAAAGATCTAAAGCAATACCTGTCCAACCCACCTGTCTTGACTCCCCCGCGACATGGTAAACAACTTTTGTTGTATCTTGGCTGCACGCCACAAGCGATGAGCGCGGTCTTGATGGTGGAGAGGGAAGGCATCCAGCGGCCAATCTATTACGTGAGCGAGGTACTTCACGGATCAAAGGAGCGCCACCCTGAGATTCAAAAGTTGCTCTACGCCTTGCTCATGTCCTGCAGGAAGCTTCGGCATTATTTTCAGGTGCACCAAATACTGGTACCGACCAAGTTCCCTCTGGGCGAAATCATACAGGAAGCTGGCGGACGCATAGCTAAGTGGGCAATGAAACTAGCAGAGTTCGACTTTCTGTTAGCTTCCCCGAGCTGCTATTAAATCCCAGGTCCTTGCCGACTTTGTCGCTGAATGGATCTGCCCGCCCAAATCTCAGGAAGCTCCCGAGCAACCTGAAGAAACCCCCTGGAGCATGTTTTTTGACGGCTCGCGCACTGGAAACTCGAGGGCTGGTTTTGTTCTCATCGCCCCTCAAGGAGAGCAACTTAATTATTCTATCCAACTACACTTTACGGCAACTAACAACGCCGCGGAGTACGAGGCCCTCCTCGCGGGACTAAGAGCATGCAAGTCGCTCAGCGTCCAACGGCTAACTGTGAAGGGAGATTCACAGAGAGTCATCAATCGTAAACAAGGAGTATCGTCTTTGCGATGACTCAATGGCGCGATACCGATTGAAGTGAGGAAGTTGGAGCGGCACTTTCGATTTTTCGAGGCGCTCTTCGTGCCTAGGAAGGACAACTTCTTGGCCGACCAGCTGTCCAAATTTGGATTCTCACGCTAACCTGCCCCGGTAGGGGTGCTCGTCAAGCACCTTTACAAGCCCTCTATCACGTCTCCGGACAAGGCAACAGAGATAGATGGTGCTGTCTCCGCATCGAAAGTGTCATGGATCGACAACGCCATTTGTCCAGACCTTGCGATGGGACCGTCTGACGACGGCCGAAGCGCGTCCCGCTTATAAGGCATGCTAGTCCATACAAGCTGGTGAACAACATCCTTTACCGGCAAGGTGCTCTGGGAGTACTCTCCAAGTGCATCTCGCAGCAGGAGGGTGTGTTCCTTCTTAGAGACATACACGAGGGTGCCTGCGGCAACCACGCCTCCTTCAGGACTCTGGTCGGCAAAACGTTTCGCATGGGTTATTATTGGCCTACAGCGTTACAAGATGTCCGGGATATGGTAACTAAGTGCAAGGCTTGTCAATTTCATGCCCGCAAGGCCCATAAGCCAGCCCAAGAGCTCCAAACGATCTCCCATCATGGCCTTTCTCAACATGGGGTCTGGATCTGCTCAACCCGTTTCCCAAGGGGTACAAGGGCTGTACGCACTTGCTCATCGCCATTGACACATTTACAAAATGGATTAAGGCCGAGCCTGTGTCGTATCTTCACGCCAAAACGGCTGTGCGCTTCTTCAAAAGCAATGTGATCACGCGCTTCGAGATTCCCCACAAGCTGATCACCGATAACGGTCCCCAGTTCAGAAGCGAGCTATTCTAGGAATACTACGAATAGCTGGGCACCAAGGTCTGCTTCGCCTCTGTGGCACATCCGCAGAGCAATGGAGCAGTCGAGCGAGCCAATGGACAGATAGTCCAGGGTATCAAACGGCGAGTGTTCGCGACTCTCAACGAGCACAACAAAGCCTAGGTTGACGAAGTTCCTTCCGTCCTCTGGGTCGTTCGCACCACAGCCAGCCGGGCAACCGGCGAAACTCCTTTTCAACTGGTCTACGGTGCAGAAGCCATCTTGCCCGCCGAAGTGGTACTCGGCTCGTCTCGCACGAGCTCGGTCAACATGGTTGACGCAGAGCAAGAGCGCTTGCTCAAACTCGACCTCCTCGAAGGCACAAGCGACCGGGCACAAGTAAGAATGGCGCGCTACCAGCAAGATCTTCGTCGGCACGCTGCCAAATCTGTTCGACCAAGGGCTTTGAAGGTGGGCGACCTTGTTCTGCGCCGCTGCCAAACCTGTCCAATGCCAACAAGTTAACTCTCCGATGGGAGGGCCCGTTCACGGTTGTTTCTACTACTCGCCCGGGGGCTGTTCGCCTGGCAATGGAGGACGGGAGAGAGCTGACCAGCACTTGGAATATCGACCAGCTTCGTAAGTTCTTTGTGTAGGTCTTTTGTTTGTTTTCTTAACTCTGCGCTTTTGTCAAACTTCGTGCCTTTGTTCGTCCAAGTCTCTCGGGCTGCCATGTAAAGTTCAATCCAATAAACAGTGAAATTTCGCGGCCCCCTACGGCTCTTTTCACATCTTGTCTTCTCAGGCTATTCTCCCTCTGGTAACACTTGATGGCTGCCCGGTATAGCGAACTCTTGGCTCCACGATTTTCAGGATTTCTCTGCCCGCATCTAGTTTCAGCAAGTTCCTAAACTCAGGGTTGCGTAACAAGGCATTCCGCCTTGCGGCTAAGTCTGCTCTCATAAGTCCCCCGCAGCCGAGGCACTTACCGTAAGGGCCAACCACTTGGAAAAGACTGCTCTCGTAAGCCCCCGCGGCAGAGGCACTTTCCTTGTTCGGTTACCTTTCGAATTGCCTATCTTAGGTTGACAAGCAGTTCACGGAATGCGTCGAACAGGATGTGGGTGTCGCTCTAACTCTCTACGCACGTACTTGAATTCGCAAACTTAGGTCTTCAAGCATCGTCTGTACCGGGGGCTAGGGTGTCGCTCTTCTGCTTGTGCACCTGTTCGAGTTCGCAAACTCAGGTTTTCGAACAAATGCATAACGGAGGCTGGGAGTTAGGCTGGCGTCCTAGCGTTTTTCCTAAAACTTTCTAGTGCTGTTTTACCTTGCTCTTAGTTTTCTGTTCGTTCTTGTCTTTTGTTGCTCTTTTTGCAGGAAAAAGGTAAGGTTTTCATTTCAACTAACAAATTTTTACAGGTACAAAGGCCCTTTCGGGTTACAGCCCTACTGCTACTACTTAGAAGCAAGTTTGCTCCTTCAGCTCCTCAATCTCTAACTTGAGGCGCAGGGCTTCCCCTTGGGCTTTGATCCCATTTTTTGCTTCAGCTCGGAAGCGCTCAGCTTCCTCCTTGCTAACCGTGACACATATTCAGCTAGTATACAATGTCCATGGATTCCCGCTTTTCGAGGTACCATGACACATATTCAGCCCCAACAACCTTCGGGGCTGGTCCAGCCCCGGGGATGCGGATTTTGGTGTCGGAGGAGCAAATTGTGCTTCACACCGACCGAGAGCGGCAAGTCTTCGAAGCGCTAAGGCGCCGGTCTTTTCAGCACACACAGACTTACGACTCGATGCTGCTGATCAAGACCGGCCTTCTGGACAAATTCAATGAAGCCTTCCAAGCCGTTGGATGGGAAAACTTCGCGGCCATCGTCGAAAAAGGTTCGCGCCTTCTAACCCTTGAATTTCTTAGTACTTTACGAATTTTTTATGGTGGACATAGATACTATTTTAGGCTCTTCAATGAAGAATTTGAATGCTCTTTAGAGACCCTAACTAGTTATCTAGGTTTTTCCATCTTGTGTAGAGTTAGTCCTGATAGGTTAGCTGGCTTTAATCGCGATGAATTCTGGGAATCTATTTCTGGCAAAGGATATAGCAACACTAGCAAACCCCGCATGAACGATATTCACAACCCCACTCTTAGGTTCATGCATAGGTGGCTGGGAATGGTAGTTAATTCAAGGTCGGACATGCGACATGCGCCTTTGATAAGTCGCGAAGATTTGTTTGCAATGGTCAATAAAAAGCCTGTTAATCCGACCGCAAATATGGTAGCTCACTGGGTAGAGATGATTAACCAAAAGGGGGACATTGACTGCACGTCCCTAATCACCCACATCGCGGAGGGAATGGGATTGTTAGATCATTGTGAATTGGCCTTTCTAGACACACAATTCCAAACAATAGGAAATGACCATTTTATCCAAGGCCACATCTTTCGGGTTGATGAGTCGGATGCTCACTTCATGAGATTTCTGGGCACATCTGTTGAGATCCGTTTGCCTAATCCAAGGCTCGGATCTACAGAGCCCGAACATTGACCATCGACTTTAGAGCCCTGGAGCCCCACAGGCATAGTGTCTCGCCCCGTGACTCTGCAATTGCACGCCGCCAGAGCCGAGAGCAACCTCGAGCCAATGAGCCCCACCACGATCAGTGGACGGGGGTAGCTGCAACCCCTCATCACTCCGAATACAACGCGGGTTGGGATCAATGGAACCCATCCGCCTTTGCTCCACATGAGTATGGAGGTTGGGGCATGCACAATTTTGAGGCCGGTAGCTCGCGGCAGTTTGATGCTGGATAGACGCACTCACCTCGTGAACAAGGACCCGAGATAGGACGGGGAGGACCATCGTCGGCCCGCTACCCTTCCTACTTCGAGCTCTTCGCTCAGGACGTCCATGCCTTAGGACAAAGAATGGATACTTTAGTTGATGATATAGGCCACGTACACCAAACATTGGCCCATCACACTAGGTACCACAAGGACATTACCCGTGACCTGAGAGCCAATACCACCGCAACAGAAACCACGAACGATGCCCTTGCGGCATGGTTCCAGCACATTGGTTTTGACCTCCTACCATTAGGTGAGTCTCGCTCTCTATCGCCCTTTCTTGTGGGCCACTGCTAAATGTCTTGCCCTGCCAGATTAATTTCCAGTAATTCTTTCCCGATCTGCCTTGCCAAAAATCCCAAATTAACTTGCCCCATTTGTGAATAATTTTTGCTTTGTGCTTAGTTAAAAGTATGCCCTTAAAAAAAATCTTGAAACATTCAAAAACTATAAAAATTTGCTTAATCTAGAAAATACCAAAAATATTTCCCTTTGAATAAAATGTATAAATGTTGATTTTACCTAGAAAGGATATAATGAACATTGCTCTATTATTGTGATATAAATGCTGAGTATACAATTTAGTACTCTCATTTAAGTTTGACAATTATTGGTATGAGTAGTCATCCTGCTTAGTCTTGCTTATTGAGTGTCAACATTATTGAACCAATTCTAAGTTGTTGAGGGATATGATATAACGGAGGTAAGGACCTAGTTACTTATGCCCCTACTAAGGCATAGTCTCGGAATTTATTTTAAAAACGAGAAAATTATTTTGAAGTTCCTCATTAGACTTCTTCATCCTACCAGAGCCAAAAATGCTAAATAAATTCAAAGCCTTCATTCAGCCACTTTGGTTGTGTTGAGTTTTGTCAAAAGTAAATCCTTAGGAATTAATGCTCTTCAAAGCTGGTCATTTCCTTCGCGTACCCTTTGATTGCTAGCCTTTGTATCTGGTAATGCTAAATTCCACATTGGGATACGAGCATACATTTCACCAGATATTCCTCCCTATAAAATAAGCCAAGTTCTTTTTCGTGAGTTCACCATATATATGCCTATTTGGTCTATCAAAAAGACTTCCAAAATAATAAAAGATTCATTCCTTACAATTATAGAAATTGAGGCAATCAAACAAAAAGAAAAAGAGGAAGAGAGAACCATCATCTCCTTCTATCTTTATTTGAAAAAAAAGAGCCTCTCAAAATTCTAGAGTGAGGAATGATATTGAATCAAATAAAGAAGTCAAATAGACCTTTTGTCGGGGATTAAATTACGGCCCATTGCCATGGCCCAATACCTGACGGCCCAATCGAACAGCCTACCAGGGCCCAGCTCCCTGGAAGGTTCTATCTGCCCATATCGCCCCGCCGAACGACTTCCGGCCGGGCACGGTGCGTAATGGCCAAGACTTCTGTTTGAGTCCGACTAACAGTAGTTCTCTGACGGCCACTAGAAGACCTTGACGTGGTTTCCTGATTGGATTAGGAGTCGTGATCCCCAAGATTAGAGCTTACCTTATCTACCGTAGGTTATATTTGGCATGTATTGAGTTCGTTATTTATCTCGTAGTTAGCCCTACCGATATTCCTTGGTAGGTCGGTTTGCTCAGACTATATAAACAAGGCCCTACGGCGGTAGAGGGACTTGACCCTTAGCGTATAGATTTTCAGATACTACTGCCGAGACTGCCGATCTCGCCGAGCCACCTCTTGTATTCATCTCGATATATAAGAAAGGTTGGACGAGGGCTATTATCTCCCGAGAGACCCAACCAGATAAAACCCCATCTCTCCTCGCTCGTTGTCGTTCGTGGTTGTTTGGCGTGTCTCCTATCTCAATCTTCAAGAACCTTAGCGACTTGAGATCGATATCTCAACCGTCGACACCTTTCCATAAACACAAGATCCGATGGAGCGGACTCATTAGTACCCTTCATCACTTGTACTTGTGTTTCTTCATTCCTTTGGCGTGAGTTCATTCTCTCCCTCATCCCTGGACGTTATTACTCCAATGACCAGAATGCAAAGTAGTACCAAATTCTCTAGGATCTATTTTGACTTTACAAAATTATACAACCTAAGTAGGCCACATTTCCATACCTATGAGCTCCACATAAACCTTAGAATAGGAGAAAAAAAGGGTCATCAATAAAAACGTCTGGGTGAGGATTAAATACCACCAAGAGATCTGAGAGTAATAATGAGGAACAAATATTTTGAAAAGAAAAACTCCGAGACATAGCTTGAAAGGGCCTGAGTTAACAAAGTTCTATCAAAGTTATTCCATCTTTCAACCGCTACAAGAAAAGGGGAGATTTTGAAAACCTCGCGAGTTTGGTAAAAGTTGCGGTACACTTGTATGAGTTTTTGTCAACAAATAATGTGGTACAACTTTGTATGCTTAGTATTTATTGAATAATGATATTGATGCAATTCTGATCCACCGGGTTCTCATTTGAGCTCTTTGCTCGAGGACGAGCAAAAGCTCAAGTTGGGGGGTGTGTTGACGTCAAATAAACACCAATTGTATACGTCAACATATTTCGGAATTCCGGCTTTTCGAGGGAAAAATCATGGTTTATACTAACATTTTATTTATCCTAATAAAGTTCCACAAGTTTTGGTGAGTTTTGGGTCTACAGGTGCAAAATAGGACAAACCAGGGACAGACCGGGCAACAGGCCAGGCCGATCGACCCACCTAGGTCGGCCGACCCATCCATGTCACCGATCCTGCCCCGTCTTCTCCCTAGTGGCATAAAAACACAAAAGGAGGACATCTAGACCATCCGCTGCTGTCGGTTTGATCGAATGGACACTGTTGCTTCACAAAAGAGCATAGGATTCCCTTGGATTCCTTTCTTGCTCAAGTCCATTTGATGCACCGGCTTAAGGGGTTAATCTACACCAACAAGGGAGCATCCCATGCAAAATCCATGGCCGGGAGATGAAGGAGGTGGGTTGGCCGACCCACCTTGGCCGGCCGACCCACTCTTGAGCCCCCTTGGGTTCCCCTTTGGAGGAGGGATGGATGACACGTGTCCCTACACGTGGAGCACCTCGGTTGGCTGCGGAACACTATAAATATACCCCCTCTGCTCACTTGTAACACAACACACTTCACTTCCACACATTCATTCCACTTAGTAGAGTAGCTCTTAGTTAGTAGAAGTTGGGAGTTAGAGTCAAGTCAAGTCGAGCCGACGCTCGGAGTTTCGAAAGTGTCTTCGGGAATTCGGGTAATAGCTCTTGTACCCTTTCCTAATTGTTTCAATTAGTGAGATCACTTCATTCATTGCTATAGTGTTGAACTTTATTTGAGCTGAGTATATCTACATAAATGAGTTGTGTAGATTTGCTTTACTGGTAGCTTATATTCGTCTGGAATCAGTTTAGGTTCTCACTCATATACTGTTAGAGCCAGGCATTGAACCTAGATCAACTTCTTTTAGTACTGAGGAAGATTGATTAGGAATAGTCGCAGACGTGGTGTCTGAGGCTAGGACTAACTCGGTTTACACCCGGGCCCACGTATATGTGGTAGGTGGTAGGTGGTGACAGCCCTATCCATCCGTAGATACTAAGTATCTCGTGCGTAATCCACAGCGTCCGGCTTTGGACCAGCAGAGCCAAATCAGAACGATCATAACCATTCGGGATTCCAATTCAGGATAGCGAGTGGTAGTGAGTGTCCGAGCTTCGACGACGAATATCAAAGTGTACCACTGTTAAAATATCCTAAGCTCACTCAATTAAATTTAATCACACGATTTTGTGAACTTATTAAACTTGTCTCATTGTCCTCCCAACTGTCTATCTAGCTAGTGTAGCTTTCTCTTTATTTGTGTGAATATTTATCGTGTGTGTGTCCCGGTCTTATCATTTATCATAACCCCCGTTACCTAGACTGGCTGGTATTTTAAATAATTAAGATATAGAGGTTATCTCTTTAAAAACTCATTCCCTGTGGATTCAATAACTCTAGAAATACTCCTGGTGAAAACTACAAGCGATATCCGTCCGCTTGCGGATTAATTTCTTTGAGCGTAAGAATCGCCAACAGTCACTCGGAGGCTGGATTAGTCGACAAAAGCGCTGCATGAAAAAGGATAACAACTAAATACTCGGATAAATAAGATCAGAAGTATTGAGGATCAATCAAACGTTTGGGCATCAAATACATCTACAAATCTAAATGTTTGGCTAGATTGGCAGCAGTCGGGCGAACTTCCTTCATTAGGGCGCATGCCTCTTCCTCAGTGCATGTAAATCCTTCTTTCACGGCCTCGAAGTCTAGGCAGGGAAGTTTGACTTTGCAATGGCAAGGCCTTACTGGTGCACGTCGTCGCTGCCTCCCGTGAGAAGGCCTTAATTCGCGCAAGAATATCATCAAGGCGGACCACGAAGATATCAGCGCCTGATGGCAGCTCCTCATCGGGGTAAAGGTACTGGAACGTTGGGGCAATCCCTATCAGAGCACGATCGCGGAGCTCGTAAGTGGACTTCACATTTTCATCCAAAACTTGGAATTGTGCCTTGGTCTTCTGCCGGTACTCTACACAATCAATCGGGCATCACAAATCACTCGGACTTTAGTGAGGCTGAGCCAGGGAGAGACCGTGGCGGAAAGTTACCTTCCAGTTCTTTAGCCAATTTCTCGGCTTGAGTGCTGGCTTGGAAGAACTCTTCCTTTATGGCCTTCTGCCTCGCCTCCGATGTCTCCTCTAAGGTCTTCTGCCTCGCTTCCAATGCTACATTCAAAGGCAAGCCTTAGAGATCATCATCCAAGGAGCGTCCTTTTTGTGTAAAGGTTTTAGTACTGTTCGAGGATCTATACCTCGGATGGTATTGGATTCTTCTACGTGGCGGAATCAGAGTTCAGTGTTTTCTCGTTGAAGCTCCTCGATCCTGCTGCGATACTGCGACTTAACCGCGTATAGCACATTGTTGAACTCATCGCGAGATTTTAGCTCGCCCACTGCTCTCTGCACGCACTGGGTCTTTTGCGTCAACCTCTCTTTCATGCACTGCATGGAAAAAGGGGGGAGATTAATGAGACTCCCTTGTGCAAAGCACGGATTCAAGGAGTAGAAGGGCTTTACCTTGAACATTTCGGTTTGAGCCCTCGACATGTTTTCCAGTACCTCCCATTATTCGGCCTCCTTCTCGTCGTCAACCTCGTAGCCCTCTTTCCTCCACTTCAATCGGAGGGGTGGAGTGTGAGCTTTGGCGGAGGAGCGAGTAATTTCCTCGATTTCTGGTTCCCAGCTCTCTGGAGCCGGGGCTGGGATTTTCCCCTTCGTCGGCAAGGATTGGCGAGTGGAAGAAGATGGACCGGAATCCTAGTGTTGACACGAAAAAAGTGAACACACGCGCAGAAGCGTCGATTCAGTGATCGCGTCGCAACTCAGACCAAGCGTGCCAATTGATTTGACCTGTGAATCAATAAGGTGAAAATTGTCAGTAATATAGACCTAATCGGCTTTTGAGATAGCCAGATCAGGTTTATTGTAATCGGCTTATACAATAGCTCGATTTCAAGATCTATCGGTTATAAATCCGATAAAGCAATAAAGATAAATCACTTATTCATAAATTTCTTGTTCCTTTTCTTTTTTGTATTTTTTATAATAATATTAGTGATAAGCCTTCGAACCAGAATATTAGACTAGACCAAGGGACAGATTGAATAGATTGGTCAGGCCAAGACAGTATTCAAATCTAGATCTGGGTATAAACTGATAAACTGATCTGAGGTTTAAAACTAATAGGGTAAAACAATACTAATCGGCAAATATTTAAGCATACAAGCTCCTAAACAAGACACACGCAAGATCGATTTAACGAGGCACCAGATATATCGATTTGAGTAGAAAGCATACAAAAATACTTGATAATCGGTATTGCAGATAAACACACATTACGATCGATTAAACCGAGATAAAGGTAATATGCGAGAACATGTTAAAGATCGGTAAATCCGAGAGACAGCCTAACATGATTTGTATACATGAGGTCAAGATGATGCGACCATGCATACGGGTACAAGGAGAGAATCGATTATCTCATCGAGATAGCTCTACTTGTTTGAAGCCTCTCGACTAAGTCGATCGGGTTCGGAAAAGGTTTTTGGTGTTTTTGGTTGTAGATTGGATCTTTTCACGAGGCTCTAAATCTCTATTTATACTATTACAATATCGATACCGATATTTAACTATTCTCGGTCATGCCTCCGATCGGATCGTATCTCCTCAAGTCTTGTCTTCATCGGCTTCTTCGTCATGTACTCTTTCCTTCATCAACAAGGCCCAAACCGATTCAGCCCAGTATATTTCAACATATTCGGCCCTTTTCTGAATATCCGATTTTCTGCCAAATTTGGGTGTCAACATATGCCCCTAAGTTTGGCAATGAATACTTCATTAGCCGAACTTCCAATTAAAAATCGGATATTCTACACCGGAGCACTTCACATTTCTGTCTCGGTAACTTCTCGCTTTCAACCCATTCGTAGAACACGGTCAACCGAATGCATAATACGGGCCAAATCAGAACGCCAAAAGCGCCGTAAAACCTTAATTTTACCATGGCTATAAATAGCGCACCATTCGCCGTCATTTTCACGCCTCCTACTCGCACACGGCTCTCGATCGGAATCTCCGTAACCTTCAGCAGCTTAGCGCACCCCAGCCTCAACTTTTCATCTAAGATCATGTCTCGTGTAATCGATTCAATGCTCGATTCAAGCTTTGTATTCTTTGGGGCCGAGGAGATCGATCCATCGATTTCATATTCCATTCCGTAGGCAGACTCCTTATTTGCCGATAAGTTTAGTGTCAACAGTTGGAAATCGGCATTTAGGTCTTGGCCTAGCCCGAATAAAGGATATAAGGATCGGCCGATTCGGATTCATAGCCAAAAACAAGAGCAATGGGACTAATTAGGGATTACCGATGCAATCCTTCTTTCCTTATTTCCGCCACCGTAGACGAACCGCTTATGGCATCGCGGCCTATTTTCGTGTGACACCGCAAATGCCTTTCTTCCCAATCGACCCATTAGCCCTACACTTCTAGATGCAGCGATGCTAACCGCCTAAGTCCCGATGGCGAAATGCTATCGGCTTTTGATCTCGCTCGCCACGTCAAGCCGGGTTCCCAGAAGAAGTTCGGCTGGCAACAATACATTAGTACTCATCAGAAAACTGGCCCCGTAGAAGTTGAAGAACATATTGCTTTCCTAAACATGTGGCTGGATCGGTTTTTCTTCTGTGGGCAATCTCTGAGCCCTAGTAAGGTTTACTAAGGTGTAGTCAAGTAATCGCATCCGCCAAAATTAGCAATCAAGAATACTGCTAGGAGCCGCCACCAATGATGCATGAGATTAGGGAAGGTCTTCGCTAAAGAAAGCCGATTACTCGGTCGGTAATCTAGGCGGCCCTTTTGGTTCATCGGAATGTTCCTAAAGCTCCAGATATACAACTCCCTAAGAGAACTAGACTTTAGCTTGGAATTTATGAACAAAAATCCGATAGCAAAGAGCGTCCGTGCAGATCTTATGGATAGATGATCTCAGTCAATTGCAACCGCAAACGTCTCAACCCATATGACCTTTCCCATCAGATGGTCAAGACTTTACACAATGTCCGAATCGAATATGGCGCGAGCAGTTCAATCCATATACTGATTTGGACAGATATCCAATCCCCTCATTTTTCCGATTCTCCAGTACACTACAGGGCGAAGCCTTATTAGCTTTCAAAGAATTCATCTCTCCGAGTATTTTCTTCGCTATCTTGAGCACCATAACTCATCTCAAGAAACCCTCCTATGAATTCTACCACCCGGCTGTGGTCGCACGGCAATTAAATCTCGGGCAGGAAATCCCCGATCTCTTCATATATCGCCAACTGAATGCCAGAGAGGATTTGAACTCCCAATCAGCTTATGGTATTCTGTCTGCTGCCCACCTGGATTTCGAAATGCCATCGGCATTTGTCATGTGGGCAAATACTTCATCAACGTTCAATAACTGGTGGGAAGTCATTGCCAAGGACATATACGCTACCAAAGGCGAGGCTGTAACCTTAATCGAACACATCACCGGGTCGAAAGAAACTTGCGCACCCAATTCGCCAAAGATTGCCGGTATAGTTGAACCCCATCGTAATCGGAAACAAGTAATAGTGACAGTTCAAGCTCTTCCGATTCCGATGACAACAATGATGAGAAAGAAGAAAATTCCTCCGAGTCAGGGCCTTCTTCTTCAGATTCAGACACTGAAAGAACATAATCCCAAAACCATGCGCCTTCTTCTAACCGCGAGGTCATTAACTTGCATGCGTTTAGTAACCTGCAATACTTTTATTTTTCGGATTACTAACCTGACATCTTTCTTTCAGAGCGGGGATAAGCGCCCAATGGCCAAGCTCATTGGTGATGCAAATTGCCACCCATTCAATCGCAAGTTCAGATCGGCTTTCGCCGAGTTCCTCTCACCAAGAAAAGAGGTACGATCGGCATTTATATAAAATTCTGAATCACCGGATCGCTCGCTGACCTTCTTCAACAGAAAACCCACAGTAACTCGGCTCAAGAAAAAGTGTCCGCTAAGAGACCAAAATCTCAAAAGGTGCGACACCGATACCACCGAATCGGTATGTGACACAAGAAGCACTTGATCTTTTCAAACTTTAACTACATTCAATCGGTTTTTTCGCTCATCGAATCAGACTCCAGATACTTCTCCGCCCGTAAAAAGAAGGACGCAACTCCTGCTCCCTCCGCCCGCAAACACCACCGACCTTCAATTCAAAGATGTAATCGGTTTTCTTAACCTTACTTGACAAGATTCATTTTAAATTACCGATCTTTTGTAACATCGATTCTTTCTTCAAGACATGTTCCAACCTCGCAGCTCGCCAAGGCAACCGTGGTTTCTACGCAGTCATTACCTATGATGGGAAAAAGACGACGAGCTCAACTTCGATCCGTCCAAAGATGGATCGGCTCGACGACGAGCTCGATTTCTTATCTTCACCGATCAGACTTCACCACCCCAAATGCCATTATTGATTCACCAGCCCAACACCCACTAAAAGAATCGGTTTTACCGAGACCATCACCAAACTCAAAAAGATGTGGAGCTGCTCGGCAATGAATCGGCTTTCTTGGCTAACCCTTCGCCATCCGCAAATAGTCGATTCCATCAAGGAAATCCTCCCCGAAAGTGTGGTTTCGCCATTCAAGGTGCTGCCCTAGAACATAAGAAAGTCGATTTTATGCAGCCTCGATCGCTCCATCGAGAGAGGCACTTAAAGATGCCGAGGCGGAGTCAAGGATCGTTCAGACGCCAACGCTCAAAACGATAAACTCCAAAAACTGAAATGTGAAGCTGAATCGGCCAAGCTTGCCGCTTCCAAGGCAGTTTCAAGGGTCAAGTCCCTTGAGCTGGAATTGGAAAAAGCAAAGAAAGCCGAAGTGGCTGCTCTTTCTGATTTCGAAGAGACTAAATCGATGGCCAAAGAGCAAGACAAAGATGTTGAAGTCCTGCGGCTTAGCGGCATCAGCAGTAAAAAGAAAATCCCGATTATACCTGGTTCAATCGAAGAGGACACCACCATCGTTAACCAGGTCCGGGACACAATGACCAGTGCAGCCGCTGCAATTTTTGAATTATGTGACTGATTGGCCTACGAGCCAAATATTTATATGTATGGACCAGTTTGCACCGATCGGAAAACAATGTCCCATTCTGCCCTTTGGGCCAAAACGATTAAGGCCTTCGCGCCTTTGTAATAACGCTTTTATTTAATCTTTCAAGTATGTCCATCTATAGGCGATTCCATTGAATCGGCTTTTACTTAACAGCAACGTGTTAGTTAAAATTGACCTATAGGCGATTCACGCGGAATCGGCTTCTAACAAATATCAACTCAAGCTCCAATCCAAACACTAGGATAATACTTCTTTAAATATTTGGCGTTAAGCGCTTTACCGAAAACTTCTCCCTCAAGAGTTTCCAAAATATAAGCATTTCCAGGGATAATCCGATTGACCCTAAACGGTCCCTCCCAATTTGGAGACCATTTCCCGTACTTAGGATCTCTTGAACTAATCGGTAAAAACGTCTTCCATACTAGTTCTCCCACTTCAAAAGTTTTCGGTACAACCTTCTTATTATAATGTCGAGCCACTCTTTGCTTATCCCGTTCAATATGCTCCAAAGCTCTTAACCGAATCGCCACCATATCATCCAAATTTTATCCACCATCAGATTTTTATAATCAACGGCTTTCACGTTATTCTGTTCTTCAACCCTTGTAGATCCGATGATGGCTTCAACAGGTAGAACAGCCTCCTGCCCATACACTAGTTCAAACGGTGACACCTTTGTGGCTCCATGTTTAGCAATCCGATATGCCCATAGCGCATCTGCCAGAGTATTATGCCAACCCCGAGGTCTTTCATCGATTTTTCGTTTGATCAGCTTTATAGCGCTTTTATTTGAAGACTCAGCTTGGCCGTTAGCTTGAGCATAATACGGCGAAGAGTTGATCGTCGTGATCCCTGTGTTTCGAAGCGAATCTCGAATGCCTCGACATAAATACCGATCCTCGATCCGCAGATAGTCCGAGGAATCCCAAATCGGTAAATTATATGTTCTCTGACAAACTCGATCGCTTCAGTAGCAGTCACTTTCCTCAACGGTACAGCTTCAACCCATTTAGTGAAATAATCCGTTGCCACCAAAATATACCGATGCCCCTTGGATGAGGAAGGAAATATCTCTCCAATCATATCAATTCCCCATCCTCTGAAAGGCCACGGTTTCACGATCGGGTGTAATATCGATGCGGGCGCATGCTGAATATTTCCGAATTTCTGACAATCTTTGCAACCCTTGTAATACTTGAAACAATCTTCCACCATGGTTGGCCAAAAATATCCCACGCGCTTTAGCATCCATCTCATCTTATAAGCTGATTGATGTGTCCCGCATAATCCTTCATGAACTTCTCCAATTGCTATCTTTATGCCCTCTTCATTCGTGCACTTAAGCAATAAACCATCAAAACTCCGATAGTATAGTTTGTCACTTATTAAAACATACCTTTGAGCTCTCCTTTTAAGCTTCCTATCGGCTCTTCCCTGGGGATTTTTCAAATAACCGATAATTTCTGCCTGCCATCCTATCGGAACTAGATTTTCAATCGGAACAATCTCCAACTCCATGATCGGTAATTTGTAACCTGACGCTTCTTGAGCTAAGTCATTGGCTTCACAATTTTGTTCTCTCCGAACATGATGAATTGTAAACATAGCAAAATACTTGGCCAAATCAGAAGCCCTTTCCAGATATTCTCGAAGATATTCACTGTGACAATCATATTTACCGATCATCCGAAAACTACCAACCGTGAATCTCCAAATACTTCCACAAATGATAGCACCACCGATCAACCATTCCAATCCATGAATCAAAGCCTCATACTCAACCCGATTGTTGGTCACCCAAAACCCATAGTGACGCCAAATCGTAAGGAACACCAAGAGGGAGACAATAAAATACCGATTCCACATCCTCTTTCACAAACCGATCCATCAAAGAACATTACCCAAGGCAAAAGTACGGATAGATTAACATCTTGATGGTGCGCAATAAAATCGGCTAATACCTGCCCCTTGACGGCTTTAGGAGATTCGTAGGTCAGATCAAACTCGATGAGAGTGTATGCCCATTTACCGAGTCTCCCTTTAATGATTGGGGCATTGAGCATGTACTTAACCACATCGGTTTGGCATACAACTTTGCACTCAGCCCCCAATAAATAATGTCTCAATTTGGTGAAAGCAAAGGCAATACTTTTCCACAACTGTGTATCGGGTTTCGGGATCCAGTAATTTTCTGCCCAAGTAAAAGATTGCACTCTCTTTTCCATCTACCTCCTGGATCAGCACTGCCCCTAATGTGTTTTCCGATACCGATAAATACAGTTTAAACGGCAAGCCGTCCTTTGGAGCTATCAGAACTGGTGGATTTGTCAAATACTCTTTGACATCGTCGAATGCTTTCTGCTGTTCTGGTCCCCAAACAAACTTATCGAAATTCTTTAGCTTGAGCAACGGTGAAAACGAAATAATCCTCTCCGATAAATTTGAAATAAACCTCCTCAAATAATTAATTTTACCGATCAGCTCTTGTAAACGAACCTTCGAATTCGGAGGCTTGGTATTCAGGATTGCCTTTACTCGATCAGGGTGAACCTCAATTCCTCTTTGATGCACCATAAATCCTGTGAACTTGCTTACCGATACCCCAAAAGCACACTTCTTTGGATTCATCTTCATGCCATACTTCCTAAACCGATCCAAAACGGTTATAATATCAGCCAAGTGTCGTTCCTCCTCCTGGGATTTAATCACTACGTCATCGATATAAATTTCAACAAGTTTGCCAATTAAATCGTGGCAAATCAGGTTTATCCCTCTTTGATATGTAGCCCCAGCACTGATCAGCCCAAAAGTCATCACTACCCACTCAAACAAGCGATAGAACCAGGGCATCTAAACGCAGTTTTGCTCACATCTTCTTCAGCCATAAAGATCTGATTGTAACCAAGATTGCCATCTAGGAAACTAATAATCCGATTTCGCAAAGATCAATTAATCGATCGGCAATCGGCATCGGATATTCGTCTTTGTACGCCGCTTATTCAACTCCCGAAAATCGATGCACACCCAAATTTTATCGTAATCCTTTTTACCCATCGCACGATGTTAGAAACCAATCGGCATATTTGCATGGTCAATAAACTTTTCGCCCAACAATCTCTCGAATTTCGCCTTTACTTGATCATAAATCTTCCAACTAATTTTCCTTGGTGATTGTTTCACTGGCCGAAACCCAGGTTTCATCTTGATCCTATGCTCAGCTATGGATCGGTCTAAACCAGGTATCTCGTGATATTCCCAGGCGAAGCAATCAACCCGATCCTTGAGTATTTGAATAAGCCGATCTTTGTACTCCCGCGGCAACTGTTTACTAATGTAAGTGGGCCTCTCTTTACCATCAGATCCAATATCGACTTTTTCAAGCTCATCAGCCGATATAAATCCCTGGCCCATCTTATACTCTACTTCCTCTAGTGCCACGGTTCCCATAAAAAACCCTCATGTCCTTGAGTCACTGACTGCGCTTCCAATGTCGTTGGCTTGAAGCCGGCCTTGCTAAAACTGAGAAAATCGCAATCGTCCAGAGGTTTTCCGATAATGCCTCCAAGTTATCATGTATTTCGCGCAATCGGCTTCGCCGTCGGGACTCTCCTTGACCACTTCTATTTGTTCACCAATCCTTTGGATCAAAAGTCGATGCAACGTTGACGGTATGCGCAGGTTGGCGGTATCCGCCTCTTCCCAAGAGCACATTGTAATTTCCCTTTCCTTCGATTATAAAAAGGCCGCGGGATTGTCTTACTTCCAACAATCAATTCTGTGACCGTAACCCTTTGGCCTCGGTCGGGTTTCCGTTGAAGTCACTCAACACCATATTTGTTTTGACCAAATCTTCCGTTGATTTACCGATTTTGCGGCACACAGAATATGGCATCAAATTAACTGTTGCACCACTATCAACCATCATCCTTGAAATCGGTTTTCCATTCATGTATCCCATAATAAACAACGGCTTGAGATGTAATCGAATTCTCTCGTTTCTTAAAATAGCATCTTCGCGCCCACCACCGATTCTGCATTTGCCTCCTCGTAATCACACATGAATTTCGAGGCAAGATACAAACCATATTGGTGGCCACTGATACTTCATCAGAATCCTTTTCAATAATAACAGATGATCTCAACTTGGGCCTCCATTCCTGCTTGCCCCTAGCCCGTTTCATCGGCTTTACTTGCTCCAAAAGAGCATCTCTAAACTTCTCACCGCCTCTTTGATTTCAGCGTGCCTCATCCGCTGCAACCGCCGCTTTTGAGACTTAGTGATCCCACTCGGGCACCATCGTGGCAGCGGCATCTTGGGAGGCCGATGCACATTAGTATTTGTATCTATCGGCTTTTCCTCGGCCTCTTTGCTCGGAAACACAAGCCGATCCTTTACCGATATTCGCTTGGGTGGAACAAAAGCGTGATTCATCCGGCAGTTCTCCAAAGTAGGTAATGACATCCTCTCCTCCCAGCAATATCGGAAAAAAGGGCACTCCCAGTGCTCCATCTCCCATCCTTGGTCTTCTGAGTCCCTATGGACCGATTCTGGAACACTTACCTTGCCGTCCCTGCGAGGAGTCTCTTTAGCCATCCGATCATATTTCTTCAAGAATCGTCAAAGGTCGGCTTTGGCTTCGCTTTTAATTATCGGATTACGATCCTCGCTACCGCTTCACCTCGCGCCATTCTCCGATTTTCACGGTGCCACTCCGGTTTGATGACCGGAATTGTAACTCGGGCTTCTCCGCACCAAGATCCTCTTGACCCAACGAGTACCTTAAACCGATTTGAGCTCACGGGTTCATCGGCCTTCCTCTTAGCATCCACCATTCCAACAAAACCGACGGGAACGGTTCTCGCCTCGATTTGCGGATTTTACCCCGGTATCGTAATTGCCCGCTCGATCGCTTTTGTACAACTTGCTTAAACACGTTGCACTCGTTGGTAGCATGTGAGTAGGAATTGTGCCACTTGCAAGATTTACGCTTCTTTAGCTCCTCGAGTGGTGGAATAACGTGCCTCGCTTGAGCCGAATCTGTTTTTCTCGCAACAAGTGATCGAAAATCCGATCACATTTGGAGGTATCAAAGAATACTTGCCCTTCTCGACCCTTGGCTTAATCCATCCTAACTCGAATTCCTTCTTGTTAGTTACCCACTCAAAGAACATAAGCATCGACCTCATTAGTATCGTAATCATCTAACTTTCTATATCTTCTGCTTCAACAATATTGATGACTTTATCTTTGCTCCGGTTGTTATTGTTGTTATTCGATAATCTTTCCGACTGTGGTAGGAGTTATCTGAAAATCGGCTTTCATAAAGCGCAATCTTATGGGCCGATGGGATATGTCCGCAAACTCTTGGTTGCCCACCTTTTTCTCGATTAATGTAGTAGGCCCTTGAAAGCCAATTCGCCAACTCATTATCGAGGCAAAGGAAAGGCTATAGCACCGATTTCTTACTTCTCGAACCGCGTAAATAATCATTTACCGATTCACCAAATTTCGCTTGATCATCATGATGTCGGTAATCCTCGCTTCATTCTCCCGGAATAAAAGTACTCATGGAACTTCTTCTCCAGATCCGCCATGACGAACTTATTTAGAGGAAGCGATGTAAACCAATTGAAAGCCGATCCCGATAGTGACAACGGAATAGTCGGCATTTGAGAGTATCTTTAGATGCCGCCCGCCGACAAAGGCAAGAAACCCGCAATATGCTCGCGTGTTGAGGTGTGATCGCTCCCACTAAACTTGGCATTTGCAAAATCAGAACGCGATATTTATGCGGATATCTGCTTCGTTAAAAGCCGATGGATACGGATAGTGTAATGCGGGCAATCTTAGGCGTGTTGAACCCGCATTGCTTCATCATGTTTGTAGACTAAATTCTAGTCATATCTTCCAGATTTTCATTGAACCCGAGTTAATCTACCGATATACCGTTCCGGACCGGACTATAGCCTGATTACCCGATAGCATTTGAATCGGAGTTGGATTGATAGCCACCGGAGGAGCCGACTGAGAAGTCCCTGCATGTGATGTCCCTGGCTGAGTGTAAGCAGGATTCAACCCCGGCGTAAAATTCCGATTCACCTGCGGTGCTTGTCCAGTCATGATGTGGTGCAAAGCAGCACTGGTTCCCTCCTGGACGATGCGCCCCAAGACCGATGACTGATCCAGCATTGATCGATAGACCGAATTGTTAATTTGATCTCTTATTATCTCAGAATAATCTCCGGTCAACAGTGGATCTCCAATCGAGGTTTTGGTAACCTGGCCGCTACGGGTTTTCCGATAGCCAGTCAACATCCTCTTCTTGTTCTCCTTGTGGATTTCCGCGAGCCTATCTTCGATTTCTTTTTTACGATCCGCTCAATTCGTCAAACGCCATTGGTTCAAGCGGCGTGCTTGAGCGCCCATCGCCGCTTCGCATCGGTGCGGCGTCATCTCGTCGGATTCGATTGTCGTGGTCCCACCGGCGTGCGAAAGTGTGTTGACACGAAAACGTGAACACACGCAGCGTAAGCGCCGATTCAAATGATCGCGTCGCAACTCGCACCAAGCGTGCCAATTGATTTGACCGTGAATCAATAAGATGAAAATTGTCAAGAATATAGACCTAATCGGCTTTTGAGATAGCGGATCAGTTTATTGTAATCGCTTATACAATAGCTCGATTTCAAGATCTATCGGTTATAAATCCGATAAAGCAATAAAGATAAATCACTTAATCATAAATTTCTTGTTCCTTTTCTTTTTTGTATTTTTTATAATAATATTAGTGATAAGCCTTCGAACCAGAATATTAGACTAGACCAAGGGACAGATTGAATAGATTGGTCAGGCCAAAACAGTATTCAAATCTAGATCTGGGTATAAACTGATAAACTGATCTGAGGTTTAAAACTAATAGGGTAAAACAATATTAATCGGCAAATATTTAAGCATACAAGCTCCTAAACAAGACACACGCAAGATCGATTTAACGAGGCAGTCGCATATATCAGATTTGAGTAGAAAGCATACAAAAATACTTGATAATCGGTATTGCAGGATAAACACACATTACGGATCGATTAAACCGAGACGAAGGTAATATGCGAGAACATGTTAAAGATCGGTAAATCCGAGAGAGATCTAACATGATTTGTATACATGAGGTCAAGATGATGCAGCCATGCATACGGGGTACAAGGAGAGAATCGATTATCTCATCGAGATAGCTCTACCTGCCTTTGAAGCCTCTCGACGAAGTCGATCGGGTTCGGAAAAGGTTTTTGGTGTTTTTGGTTGTAGATTGGATCTTTTTCTACGAGGCTCTAAATCTCTATTTATACTATTACAATATCGATACCGATACGAACTATTCCTGGGTCATGCCTCTGTGATGAAACAAACTTGATTCCAATTTGGATGCCCGAATCACTTGGGCTGGAGTCGGAGGTCTTTTCCGGCACTAACGCGGCCTCTGGGCTAGTAGATCGGGGAGACGGAGGGCTTGGTGGCCGCTTGGCTGGAGCCGGAGACGGCATCGGTGCTGGGTGGTGGCGGCAAAGGAGCGGGACGTTGTCTTCATCGTCATCCTTGTCCGAGTCCCCCGAGGCAACCCCCTTGCCTTTCTTGGCTGCAGGGGCACCAACAGAGTCCCCTGCGGGACGCTTGCTCGGTGCCTCCTTATGAATCGGGGCTTCTAGGACTGGATAGGTGGAGAAGAATGCCACGTGCCCCTGTGTATGCATCAACTTAGATCAATTGCAGTGCCATTTTAAAAAACCACAGTTGAGTTGAAAAGAATCTTTTCCTTACCGCTGGAGGAGGATATGACAGGCGATACGCACTCGGGCAATCTGAGTGGACTATTTATGAGCCAGGGGCAAAGAGTTCGGCGACTCGGCTGGCTATGTCCTTCTGCGAAATCGGGTCTTCGGTTTCCCGAGTGGCGTCTTGCGGCCCCGAGTATTCGAAGGCGAGATGCACCCTCTCCTTGATGGGCTGGACACGACGCTGAGTGTAGTTCTAGACTGTGCCAATGCCAGTCAGCCCAGCAGATTTTAATCTGTTGAGGAGAACAAGAAGTTCTTTCACTTGGCTTCCTTCGCCATCGGCGAGAGGAGAAGACCATGAGGGATGGATTGTGGGGCACTCGCCAGAGAATGAAAGAAGGACTAGAGGAGAGTTGGCACAGTAGAACCACTCCGAGTGCCAACCCTTGTTGGAGGTTCTCAAAGGAAGATCAAAATAGAATTTCGAGGCCCCTTCCCGCTGCTGAAATCCCGCGCCGCCCGTGGCTTTGGGAGAATTCTTGTTGGGTAAGGGTTTAAGGAGATAAAGAAATCTGAAGAGGTTGAAGTGAGGGGCGATCCCAAGATAAGCCTCATACGTATGGATAAAAATTGCAATTAGGAAGATGGAATTGTGGTTCAAGTGAGAGACTTCGATTCCGTAGAAGTGCAGTAATCCTCGGAAGAAAGAAGAACAAGGAAGGCCGAAGCCGCGGAGAAAGAAGGACTCGAAGACCACTACCTCGTCAGAGCGAGGGGTGGGACAGGATTCACCACGGCGGCGCGCCATGACGCGAATTCTTCGGAGGGGAGTACGCCGATGGAGACCAGTTTCTGTAGCCTCCGTTCGGTCGTGATGGACTTCATCCACTCCTTGCCGCTCTTGGCTACCTTCGGGGCTGCGGGAGATGGGGGAGCCATTGCAGATCGGAGACGGTGGCGGCGGAGGATGCGACGGAGAAGAACCCTAGCGGCGGAGTTCGCAGGGAGAGACTAACAACTGGCGAGAAAAGTGGGTGAGGTGAACTAATTTCGTTCCCCTGTTCCTAATTTATCGCAACGGGCAGCGTTTCACATTTTGGGCCTGGCCTTAGTCTAGCGCTGGATGCAGCCTTTTCTAGAAGGGCTCGGATAACCACTCGGGTGGCCGAGTGATTTCTCCCGAGAGGTTCGCGTATGCGTTGGGCGCTGGTTTGGGAGCATGCAGTCCTAACTACTCGGATGAAGCAATGCTGGTTGCGGATTCAAGATCAAAGCAAGAAACTGAAGTTCGACATGGGATTTTCCAAAAGACTTTCATTAAAAGGCTCTTAGGTCTAATTACATGTTTCCGCGGCGCAGCACAGCGAGCTAGGGCTCGTTGCTGGCTCGCGGAGGAGAAAAAGAAAGAGAAATCCCCTGCGGGAAGGTGAAGCGCCTGCTAAAGGCACTTCAGAACCACCCGTCGGCAAGGAGAGCCACGGCCAGTGCATCCCTGAGTGGGATGCGCACCTTGTAGAGCTGTGGAAACCCGCGGATCAGAACCCTGATGGATTCTTCCACGCGGATCTCCGTGGTGACCTAGGCGTACTCCATCTAGGAACTTGTCCATGGCGGCTTGGGCCTCGGCTTCCGCAGCAGCCTCAACGACCCACTCATCTACCATCTCAACTTGGTTCTCCATCGCTCTCGAGAGAAAAAGAAGGTGGAGCTTTTTGGGTTTCGCCGGAAAGAGGAGAACTCAAAAACTCGCAGGCTGGATATGGAGTAGTACATTGCCCCTAGATTTCTTTTATACATTGGAGAAGTTCAAAGGGTGCGCCTTGTAATCGGTTTCAAACATAGTAAAACCATCATGGTGATGGAACGGGAGTGGATACGGATACGTTTCCCAGTGAAAACGCGTGTCATTCCGGCTGTGTGAGAAAAGGGCGCGAAAACGTTTCGCCTCCCCTTAATGGGCTTGGGCTAAAATTGCAAAGGGCGATCCCCTTAACGGGCTTTCTTAACACGCCGCTAACGGTGGAAATGCGTTAACATCGAGCCTAATTCGGCCTCGGTACACCCTAGAGGGCATATGACCGGAAGCGCCAAAATTAAAAAATATTTCACGGCATACCCCATGTTCGGTCATTAGCCAACTTCGCATACTCGAGGTTGGGTGTTGGTGAAATTTGGGTACAGTTTCGGAGGTATGCCTTTTCTAAGGTCGCCAGTTGTATACCGCTACCCGGATGCAAGTACCTCTCGGCCAAACTGTATCCAATCGGTACGCCCCTAGGGCCTATGGCTGATCCCTTCTCTGGTTGGGATATGTACCACTCGGCTGAAAGGTGTGCCCCATGTTAGGCCGAGTGCTGGTTCTTACAAGTTAAGGCCAGGTGCCTGATGCTGATACACTGTGAAACGCTTAATTTACAGCATGCTGCAAGACAGAAGTTGTAATGGCGTGGCTTAAGGCATGCCCCATGATGGGTCACTTGTTTTCGCAATGCGAGAGTAAATGTCAAGTAGCCGAATTCGTTTGTTAGGCTGACGTGCCCAATGGGCCGAAAGAAACTAGAGTTTGGTATTACCAATACAGGCGTTGCTTCAACACAAAAACTTGAGATTTCTTGAGTTCTTTACAATCTGTTTTCAGATTACAGGAAATATTGGTGAAACCAGTCGGGTGGACATCTGACTCGATCGTAAAGCACTCGGGGGCTACTGTGGACTACGTAGGCCCTGGGTATCCTCTAGAAGGCCTATAAGGGAGCAGATGAGAGAGGACCCAAGTAGGCTGATTAGGATAAAGATCACTCGGGTTACGCGTGCCTTGAGTTCCAATGAAGTTTTCGAGGATATGATCAAGCTCCATGTAATTAGGAGATCAACACATGCATAACATGTAATGGCATAACAGAATTAGGTACCGTATAGCACGTGCTACCGTGTAACTCTATCTCCCCCTATACTATATAAAGGGACGGGGTAGAGGCCATAGGCATAATAGATCTCAACATCATAGAGTATACGCTGTAATCATCTTGGTCATCTTGCATCCCGCATCTTGATCAATCATAATCCCAAAGCACAGGAAGTAGGGTATTACCTCGGTGCTGAGGGCCCGAACCTGTATAAACCCGGTCTTGTGCTACCATCTAGTTTAATTCTTACTAACGCCCCCTCGTATAAATTCATTGCCGCCGGTAACCCCAGTTAACCATCAGTCGACACTGGCAGCGATGTTACTCGTGCTGGCAGCCTAGGATAGAGCCTCGATTCGTCATAGGTTCTTCGTTTGCTTGGTTTATCCAGGGCAAATAAAGTCTAACCTCGAGCGGTGCTTTCGACGATATTTATTTTAGGTCCGGTCTGGTGCTTGTGGTGTTGTGTGTGTGATTGTGTTTGTGGGGCGTGAGTTCGCACAAGAACAAATACTGCAGGCATGCCCAGTAAGAGAGGTCTAAAAAACCTTCGTGTGCCAGCCCCCTCTACACACCTTTTCCCTTCTTTCTTTCTTCCCAGCTGCCTGGCATGTTCTCACACTTTTTTCTCCCCATTTTGTTGGGTGCTCGACTAGCTGCAGAAGCCGCACATGCCGCTCTTCAACCCCTTCCGTCGTGGGTCGCCGGTTGACAGCTTTGCTCTCGTTCGTTGCTCACCATCCCTGCTACTCCAATCATTCTTTTTTCTCTATCTTCAATCTTCTTCTCTCAATAAAATGTGTCCTTCGTGATTTTGGAGGCTAAATTCCGTGAGCACAGGGTGGGGGCTCATCGAATATGGAATAGAAGAAAGCAAGGAGGATTCTCGTCCCTCATTTTCACATGGAACCTCAAACATATACATATGAAACTTTGTTTTCGTGTTTGTTTGTTTTGAACCTTTATAATTTGCATTAGAAGGCCCATCGCTATTTTTGCATGCAACCTCAATAACCTACATGTGAAACTTTGTTTTTTGTCGGCTCAAACTTGGTATTTTGCATGTTACAACTTGGATTTTGTACCATTAAACTATTGAATTGTAAGTTTCAGCAGTACGGTTTCTAAGATTTGATGGTTATTTTGCCAAATTTCGACCGATATTTTCCCAAGCTCCCACAATGATGGTGACATCTTTGAAGAACCCTGCTAGGCGGATAGAGGGGGTGAATAGACGTCACAAAATTTTTTCAACGTTTCCACCAAAAACCCTGAACAACTTGATAAGTATGTGTACCCTTCAGTTGGGTGTATGAGAGCCATGAAATATAGAGATTTTGAAATCACAATCCTGCTTGTCAAGTGTCCAAATAAAGAAGAATCAATTTAATTCTTGCTTTTGAGAAAGATATCAAGCCAAAACACCAAAGTCACTTTCCTAGAAGTAAAAAGCAGATTCTCAGAAAATTGTCTTGCAAGAAGAGAGTGGTTGCTGCTGTTGGAAGGCATAGAAATTTTCAAACTTTTTCTACACCCATGTGGATGAGTCGTGATGGTCTCCTCCAAATTTCAGCATGAAACTCCATCTACAAAAAATAAGAAAAATCATGCACCAAGAACTGTTAGGAACTCAAAACTGCAAATTTGGGGCTCGATATTCATCTCATAGCTCCAAAATGGGGAAACCAATGGACTTTAAATATTTACCACGCATCTTTTCAAACTAGAATCATCTCAAAAAGATTTTTATAGATTTTGTTATAAACCTTTTACTGACTGCTAGGTGGAGAAAGTTTCTGCACAGATTTGCAACAATAAGAACTTGATCTCTAACCTCTCATATGGTTGCAAAGAGTGTGGCAAATCATATTACCAACCTCATGGCATCATAGACCACCAAGAACCAGTAAGAAATCAACAAGATTCATCTCCAAACAATACCTCCAAAAAGGAAAACAAAAGCAAAAAGAACCAGAAGCAAATCAACACAAGATGTTTATGGAGAAGAATGATTTCATTGTATAGAAGTTGGGGATTACAAGCCACACTCCTTATGGCTAGAAGCACTCTAAGGGCCACCCAAAACACACCCAACTCACGCTCTCTATTTCTGAAATTTTCAGCTCTAAGGGGATGAGGGGAAGGGTTCCCCTCCTTATATAACCCAAGGATGAGATGCCCTAAACCCTAGAGCCCATCTCCACTCTTTATTTGAGAATGAGTGGTGTACAACTCACACACTACAAGACACACTTTCGAGACGGAATATTATCCACATATTCCTTCGGGAAATCTTCATAGCTTCCTCGGTCGCCAGCCCAAACCAAGGCCCATTGGTCAGATCACCTTTGCCACCAAGTAACCGACGCGGTAGCCTCCAACTGTCCCAGACTCCTTGCCATGGCGAAGCTTCTCGAGTACACCACCTCATGTGACCACAAGATCATCGAACCAGATCGCCTGCACTCTTCCGGACGCACCAGCCTCCAGCTGTCCCCGGGAAGTGTTAGCCACGTACCTGCCGATATCTGCATCACTGAGGTGAACACACACGAAACCAACATACCTTTCGTCTCCTACAAGATTAGTCCATCAAAAAATTATCAATATCATAATCCATTCATGACACCACAATTAGCAGGCCACACCACGTGTCAACGTAACAAATTCCATTGGACCACGTCCGTTCAAAACTATTATCTAGCCCAAGCTCAACACAATGGTCTGGTTCCAATTGCACGGCAATTTCCACAAATGCATTATTAAAATTATTAAAAACACTTCAAATTTCATCTTGTCACACATATTCATCATCAAACCGGGGTACCCTGCACATGGGTCTCAATAGCCCCCCATGATGAATATATTGACAAACCCTCGAAAAATATTTTCAAGTGTTTGGATTTGTCGAACAAGGCATGCTGGAAGTGTTGAATCAGGATTGGAGCAAAAGATAGGAACAGATGTGTTCAAAATCTCCAAGTCGTTAAAATCAAAGCTTCCCAATAAATTCTCCTCATTTTTCAAGAAATGCATGTTGATGTCTTTTTCAATTCTCCCCCTTTGGGCAATATAGATATCAAGAAAGTGAAGGAACAAGCAAAATACATAATGCAAATGCAAATGCAAGTCGTAGTGAGCTTTCAAAAATATCCATTTGAACATGAAGCACATGGCAAGGATGCTCGAAACATTGCAATTTTGTTTGATGTTCACAAGTTCAACAAATGCTAGTAAAATCCATTTTTCATATTGGAAGTCGTGGCTAGAAAATCACAATCCAAATGCCGCGGCCAAACAAGGCATCAAGATGGCTTCGATAGAACACCACATGCATCCAGTTGAAAGTAAATTAGCTTCAAATCGACAGCTCAACTAACTAGCATTTTTCATCTTTTTTTATTTTTCTTCCAAACAATTTTTGAATGCATTCACAGGTTTAAAAATAGCAATTGTTAGCAAAACACATCCCAAGGGTCACTAGAAATTGGCTCCTAGGTCACTCTCCTCCTGTGTGTGTTTTTTCATTTTTGATTTAATTTAGGTGGGAGAGCTTCTAACGTTAATGGCCGATGGTGCCCAACATTACACTAAAGGAATCACACGTCTTGGCTATCCGATTCCATTCCAAGTTCATACGTTTTGTGTGCAATGACAATCTATCTCACGAAGGATAACCTATGAAAACTCAAAAATTTTAAACTGCATATTTTGTTTTTTCAATTTATAGGAGTAAGATTTGATCAACAAAAGATTTCACCAAGTTGTAAGAATGACTGAAAGAAGACTGCAAGCGCCTCGTCGAGTAACAACATTCAGAAAGTGAAAATCTTACGCCACATCAAAGGTTTGGAAAAAAATCAAAAGCAATGTCATTTTTGTACTAGGCACCAATTGAACGAGCTAGCACAAGCTGAAATATGAATAGTCTCAGCATCTTGCAAAGACTAAATTCAAAAGCGTGATAGACAAAGCTTCACAACAAAATAAGTCTATATGCTAGTGCAAAATTTTCTGAAACTTCCCATCAACAAGTGAGTCAATATTTTGCCCAAAAATTATGTGCAAGACGATCAGAAAAAAATAGAGAGTCGGAAAACCAAGGAAATGCAATTGGGCTAGAACAGAAACCACTCAAGCTCAGACTCGCTCTAATCTGCCGCCTGCGACTTACAAGGAAAGACAACTCTACAATTGGAATACTAGAGATACGACACGGACCCTGTCTACCCAGAGACCTATAAGACTATGTGGAATCAAACTAGCCAGAGGAGAGAAGAAATCCTATTATGCACGATAGTAACCTAAGCACAAGATGAGAGGTTCGTGCCACAGCACGCCAGAAGTCTAAGTGAAGATTGCTGATTGGGTAAACACAATTTAACTAAGCCCGAATGCAACCCAAATGCAAATGCAAGGAAAAGCAAAAGGAATATAGTACATATAGTACAAGTAGCCCATGCTCCCCTGACTATAAGCTAGCCAAGCTCACAACCCCGAGCTGTCCCCTGAGAGCCTCAAACCTAGCCTAGTCCAGTGGCTTCATGAAAATATCAGCCAATTGACGGTCGGTCTCAACGCAAGACTATATTACCCTTCTCCACATGGTCTCTAAGATAGTGATATCTCAGGTCAATGTTCTTTGTCCTAGAGTGTTGCACTGGGTTTTTGGCAATTTTGATGGCAGAGGTCTTGTCACAGAGAAGTGTCGCACTTGTTTGAACCAACCCAAAGTCCTTCACGGTAGACCAGATCCAAACAACCTGATTGCAACATACAACAGTGGCAACATACTCAACCTCAGTAGTGGACTACGCAACAATCGACTGCTTCCTAAAGGGCCAAGAGAAAAGAGAAATATCAAGGAATTGGCAGGTGCCGAAAGTGCTATTTCTATCTATCTTACAGCCAATAAAGTCTGCATCTGATAAGGCTCTAAGAGATAGGCAAGAGGCGGCAGAAAACCAAAGTCCAAAGTCAGCAGTCGCACGGAGATAGCGGAAGATCCGCTTCACTGTCTGTAGGTGAGACACTCTAGGTAAGGCCTGAAAGCGGGCACAAAGACACACAGCGAACTGGATGTTTAGTCGGGAAGAGGTGAGGTAGAGCAGGGAACCAATCATGCTACGGTATTCCTTCTGGTCGACTGGCTCACCATTCTCGTCGGTCTCTAAGGCAACAGTGGTCGCCATCGGAGTAGAGACCGGCTTGCTATCAGACATAGCAAACCGACTCAGGAGGTCTTTTGTGTACTTGCTCTGGTGAAGTAAGGTTCCCTTTAGTGTTTGCTTGAACTGAAAGCCGAGAAAAATGTTGAGCTCCCCCATCATGCTCATCTCAAATTCTGAGCTCATCACCTCTGAAAACTTAGAAGCAAGAGCAGATTAGGAACCATCAAAGATAATGTCATCGACATACACTTGTACCAGAAGGAAATCAGAGCCAACCCTACGGGTAAACAAGGCTTGGTCTACCTTACCCATTAAGAACCCATTACTCACCAGGTAGATCTTAAGCCTCTCGTACCAGGCCCTGAGTGCTTGTTTTAGCCCATATAGAGTCTTATCAAGCATATACATGATTAGGATACCTTGAATTCTCAAACCCAGGAATTTGCTTCACATACACTTCCTTCTTAATATAGCCATTTAGGAAGGCACTACGAACATCCATTTGATACAGCTTGAACCCATTGGATGCCATAAATGCCGCTAAGGTCCTAATGGAATCATGTCTAGCCACAGAAGCATAGATCTCATCGAAGACTATCCCATCGATCTAAGTGCAACCTTGAGCACCCAATCTAGCCTTGTTTCTAACCACTACCCCATCGTCACTCTGTTTGTTCTTAAACACCCATTTAGTTCCTATTACATTATGTCCTTTTGGGGCATTCAACGAGCTTCTACACTTTGTTCCTCTCAAAGTTCTCTAGCTCTTCAAGCATCGCATTCACCCAATCAGGATTAGAAAGTGCATGGCTAACGTCCTTTGGTTCGAAGGAAGCAACGAAAGCAACATATAAGCAAAGGTGAGAAAGCCCAGACTTCGATCGGTTAAGCATCCTCTCGCTAAAACCACCGATCATCTGTGCAGGGGGATGGTCTTTCTGTATGTGATGGGGAGCCCTAGAAATGGCCTCTACCTCGGGAGCAAGAGAGGTAGGATCAGAGCCACTGGGCGAATCAGATTCTGCGGGTGAGAATCTAGAAGCACAATGTGAGAGCTAAGTAGAAGCATGAGGTAAGGGATGAGACTGAGTAACAGCACTGAAAACTGGAGGCGCCACCGGTGGAGCTAAGTCATGGTCGAGTTCTAAAAAACTGTCATCTTCAATGACATTCTCCTCAACAAAGATTGACTCAAAAGACAAGTCTGAACTTGATATATCTGGCCTTGCCCCCAGCATAGCCTCATCAAAGGTCACCTCGCCAATCTTAACAACTCTACGCCTCTCACTATCCTAGACGCGGTAATTCACCGCATAAGCTGTATACCCAAGAAAAATACCATCTGAAGATCGAGATTCAAATTTATCTAAATTTCCAAACTTCAGAATAAAGCACTTGCATCCAAACAACTTAAAATGTTAAACACTTGGCTTACGCCCATATCGTAGTTCATTGGATGTGCGATGCAACTTGAACCTCTGAAATACCTTGTTTGAAACATAGCAAGCTGTAAAAACAGCCTCAACCTAGAAATATCTAGGAGTAGAATACTCATCAAGCATAGTTCTAGCCATCTCTACCAAAGTGCAATTCTTCCTCTTCACAACGCTATTTTGTTGGATGACGTGCGGAGAAAAAAATAGATGCTCAAAATCAGAATCAGAACAAAAGCTTTTAAATTGTGTATTCTTGAACTCAGTGCCATTGTCTGGACGGATTACGCGAAGCGCTCCTAGGAACTCAATAGAAAACTTATGAATTAAGGAACGAAAATGGCCAAATGTTTCCTTCTTGTTCACCATGAAATAGACTCAAGAGTAGCGAGAATAGTCATCAACAACAATGAGCGCATACCACCTGCAACCCATAGACAGCACACGAGAGGGACCAACAGTGTCCACGTGAAGCAATTATCCAAGTGCATCGGTCATCATTAGGGTGACTGGTGGGTGAGCAGTGGCTACGATCTTCCTATGCCAGCAAGGAGCACAAACTATGTCATTAACCATCTTGAGGTTGGGCAAACCACAAATCAGATCCTGGCTGCTAACTCTGGTCAAGTGATCAAAATCAATGTGACCCAGTCTCCTTTTCTAGAAGGAGGTGTCACGAGACTCTGAAGTAATCAAGTAATGAGAAGAGCCAACCGAAGATCGGAAATCAACACAAAAAACTCTCCCAAATCTGTCAATCCTGCAAACAAAACTTTAGAAGAATCAAGAAACTTTTATTCTACTTAAAACGAATCTCAAAACTCTCATCAGCCAGCTGAGAAACCGAAAACAAATTAGAGCGAAACTTGCTGACAAGGGCCACATACTTAAATATAACCTGGTCACTAACCTGAATAGAGCCTCGAGCGAGCACACGACCTGAAGAAACATCCCCAAAGGTGATTTTCTCACCCTGGGACTCACGGACTAAGGAGGAGAACCACTGAGAGTTTTTGGTCATGTGGCGACAACACCCGGAATCGATGATCCACATGTCCCCCTTCCTAGCCCGACACGCCTGAGTCAAAGAGTGAAGAAACGTGTCTCAGCATTGGAAAATACCAGTACATCTTTTGTCACCCAAAACTGAGTCACATGATCATACCTAACAGACTCTACTCGGACTAGGCCATCCCTTCTAGTAGGGAAACATCGTGACGCTGAATTAGGAGCAGCCTGCCGTTGAGCTGAGGCGGGTGCATCCTGTCCAAGCTTTCTACCCATCTTGCCATTCCTCCACCATGCAGTTGGCACCTCACGTCTCAGACGCTCACCTCTGTAACCAACAGGAGATATGTCCTGAGGACAACGCTGCTCACGCCCCAGACCGGCAACAGGACGAGCAACAGAAGGCTGAGCTCTAAGTCCTGCCATCTACCCACCACTCTAGCGTGAGGTGGAATGAACCTAGGTGCAGATTTCTTAGGGGAGCCATGAATTCTAGCCTGTTTCCTGCGCTCCTCACGTTCTTACTTAGCAAGGCAGAAGCAGTTCTGCTCAGTGTGTCCTATCCTATCGCAGAAGATGTAAACTACTTCTATGCCATTTCCAGGGGAAGGAGTGGCTGGGGTCACACTCTTCCCAGGTAGACTCTGTGGAGCTTTCTCTGAGACTGAGCAGACTGTGTGGTTGGACTTTGCCTAACGATCCCTGCGGACCTGAAAACAACTGTCTCAGGAACACTATCCCTAAGAACAACTGTCTGCCCGTTCTCATCCCTTCCAAGGACTCTAGGTGGGTGTCTCTTGATGTGCTCTAGCCAATTGTAACCTCGACCTCTATTCTTTGATATCTTGCTTTTATCAAGTATCAAGTTTAGCTTCCGTTTGCCCCCAACAAACTTCTTAAGAGTGCTCACGATGTACTCGCACTCTTGATGGAGTTGGGGACACAATCCGCAAAAAGTGGAAGAGTCTGAAGAGTCCTGGCTATCAGTTGTACCCTTTCTCAAGACTTTGTGACACTTCTCACCTAGGATCTTAACTTCCCTCTTGAGAGCCTGATAGGAAAGACACTCAGCACTTTTGGCTTGGGTCAACCAACCCTCAAATCTATCACTCATGTCCTAGTAGATCCTACCCATCTCCCCTTCAAGCTCAAGACATAGATCACACATAAAGGCATCAAGAACAACATCATTAATCTTAGCTTTCAAATTCAATTTCTCAAGTTTCAACAGTGTGCAATCACGGCATGTAGAATCAAGCGAGTGGAAGCTACAACTCTCATCTGAGCTGACTGGGTTCTTAGGTGGAGCATGATCGCTACAGCCAGCAACTGGACTGACTGGGTCCTTAGATAAGTGTGCAGATGGATCATGACAAAGCATGCTAGGGTTCATCAAGCAGACAGACTCTACATCAGAAGTGACAAGGAACAAAATTTTCCTAACATCATCTAGTTCTTCTACAAGTTTAACATTAACTTTTCTAAGTTTTTCATTCAAATCAAGCACCCTACAATGAGTTGTACTTAATTCATTGAAATCATCTATGACCCTATCAAACTCTAACCACCCATCAGAGTCAACAGGCTCGGGAACAGTCCTATATTTTTAAAATGTATGTTCAATTCATCCAATTCTAAAGTTAGTTTCCCACAATCAGAGCAAGCAGCAGGTTTAACATTTTTTAGTTGAACTTTCAGGGTATTTTTCTTGTCCAAGACCCTAGTGTACTTGTCATGAATTTTAACTAACGCTTCAAAGAGTTCAGAATAGGAGGGACCTTATGCATCAGTTACCTCATTGTCGTCGATGTGGTAGATGTCCGAGTCGCTGCTATCGCTGTCGCTGTGTGCCATGAACTACATGACGGTGTAGTCGACGTCATCGTTCTCCGGCGGCTCATCCTCACCATCATCCAAGTGTCCATCCTCCTTTTCAGAGATGACAGCTTCTTCCAGAAATGCCAGCACCTTCTCGACCATGCGCGGTGTCCCTTCATCAGTTGCTTAGGTGGCTTTTTGTCACCTCCATCACCGACCTTGATTTTGCGGTTTTTGTTGATGTAGGCATTTTGTGTCGCCACGGCGTATTTGCTCCTCTCATCCGGACTTTGGATAGTCACGCTTCATGTGGTTGAGGCCACCACAAACGAAGCACCTCATGATGCCTCTCCTCCGATCAGCTACTCACCTGTAAGCATGTGAAAACTTCCTGGCCAACAAGACAAGCTGCTCCTCAGAAATCTTGTCCATCTGATAATTGGTCACAGAGGACAGAGAAGGAGAAACCAGCAACATCAGAAGAACCACAATCAGAGGGGTCAACTATCAAGGCTATGGATGAGGAAATAGGCCCTTTCGGGAGATGCTCAAGTTCGTGCGTCTTGAGACTAGCATAGAGCGCTTTCAAGGTTAGCATCGAAAGATCAGCTTCCTGTCGGATTGCAGTAACCTTCACATCCCAGACCTTAAGATCTCATGCAGAGAGAAAGTGCCGGGCGACCTCCGAATCGGTATATTTGACTTCAACTGAACGAAGATCGGCAAGAGTCTTGGTGAAGCGGGAGAAACATGAGTAAAGCGTTTCAGCCGTCTTCTGAGTAAATATTGTACTCTCTTTTGTGTTGGTCTTATCTCACCACTTTAACCTAAGCCGTCTCCTCATGATAAGCTTGGAGGGTCGTCTAGATTTTGTGGGTTGTGGTGATGTCCGACACCCGCTCGTACTCCCCTTGGCTAAGGCCTTAAATCAGAAAATTTTGAGCTTTTGCATTAATCTCCACATCGGCTTGATTCGTAGCTGTCACCTCCTTGGGTAACTCATATGGGTCCTTGATTTGAAACAAAATATTGTAGCCCAGAGCCATCACATCCATCATAGCCTTCCAATAGGAAAAATCAGCTCCAGAGAACACGGTGGGTTTGGTGGAATACTTGTCTGCCATAGTTCAAATAGCAACAAGGATCGGCTTCAAAAATCGGTCAAGATTTGCAAAGAAGTACCACACCAAATGCTCTAATACCAATTGAAGAATCGAGCTAGGCGGATAGAGGGGGGTGAATAGACGCCGCAAATTTTATCCAATGTTTACACCAAAAACCCAAACAACTTGACAACTATGTGTACCCTTCACTTGGGTGTATGAGAGACATGAAATATTGGGATTTTGGAATCATAATCCTAGTTATAATTTTCCAAACAAAGAAGAATCAATTCAAACCTTGCTTTCAAGAAAGAGATCAAGCCAAAACACCAAAGTCACTTTCCCAAAAGTAAAAAGCAGATTTTCAGAAAATTGTCTTGCAAGAAGAGAGTGGTTGCTACTGTTGAAAGGCATAAGAAATATTCAAACTTCTTCTACACCCATGTGGATGAGTCGTGATGGTCTCCTCCAAATTTTAGCATTAAACTCTATCTAAAGAATATAAGAAAAATCGAGCACCAAGAATTGTTAGGAACTCAAGACTGCAAGTTTGGGGCTCGGTATTCACCTCATAGCTCCAAAATGGGGAAATTAGTTGACTACAAATTTTTACCAATGATGAGTATGTGAGTCATGCATCTTTTCCAAAATAAAAAACCTAAATGATTTTTTCTAGTTTTTTCTAAAAATCTTTTACTTCATCAAACCGGGGTGCCCTCCCATGGGTCTATCGAAACCTAGATTTTCACCCACTGAAACAGGTTTCTATTGCTGAAACTGAAATTCTTGCCTGTTGAAACTTGGGCTTCTTCCTTCAAAAACCTAGATTTTGTATACTTCTGAATAAACTTGATCATGGGAAGCCTAGCCCCGTGACCCGACCCAGACCAGGCCCAAAAAAGCTCGACCCAGCCTGGCCTAGCCCGGCCAGTGCATCGGGATGGGCTCGGGCCCGAGAATTTCTCAAATTAAGTCGTGGCCAGGTCAGGCTTTGAGCCAGGCTTCAGCCCGGGCTCAGGCCCGATTTTCAAGCCCGACACACCAGGTCGGGCCGGGCTCTGGCCTGGTCCGCAAGACCAGGCTTTTTCAAGCTCGGCCCAGCTCGACGTTTGAACAGCTCTATTTGTGAATTTCTCGTGTTGTGCAGTTTTAGTAGTATGTTTTCAAGTTTCGACCGTTATTTTCTATGTTCCAGAAGATGTTTTTTTTTCAAGTTTTAGTGATCACATCATGCCGACAAAACCATCTGATTTGTGGCGCCCACCAAAAAACAAACTTGGTTCATAATTGGGACATATCCAAACTCTATGCTGGCCTACTATGGTCACAGATGAAGTCGCGAGAGGAGCATGGTGAGTAGCAAGGGGAGAGGTGGTGGCAGGCAGCAGAGGTGCCCAATGGACCGAACCAATTTGACTTGGGCCCATTTGGTTTGGTTGGGCCTAGCAAGTTAATGGGCTTCGATCTTGGCCAAAGCATAGTTCGAATAGAAACTATTATGCACCGGGCTAGCCCGGTTACAATTGGGTCGTCCCATTTTGAAATGAAATATATATATAAATGTAAGAAAAGTGATTATATTTAATATGAATGCATTCACATGGAAATTGAAAGTGCATCCAATCTCCCTATGGGTTTTAGTGATTAATGCATGACGGCCAAATGAAATATCTAATGCTTTTTATGCGTTTACATATGGGGACAAGTAACATCGAGGACTCTAAAAAATTTAAAGACATCGAAGCTCGATGATTTTAGACTTGTAAACCATCTATTTTATTTTGATTCTAAGCATCGCCATACTGTAAAGGGGATGTAACGAAATAGAACGTGTAGACTTCTCAAGTCCTCCTTGGATGAACTCATTGCAAAATAGAGAGACATTATCAAACCCAGAAAACTCCAATTGTTTCAATATTTTTCGGATTGAAGTCTCCATCGTCCCCTAACCAGAGTCTCCGGTGAGTTTGGGACCGAAGCAGAAAATCCAGTATTTGGATCCTCCTCTCTCCATTTCTTTCTTGTCCGGAGTGTCCGATATCTTGTACCAGATTCTGTGGCACCTATCTGTTTGGAGGGTCCAAAATTTTAGCTTTTTGGATTCTTTGCCATTTGACCCATTTTAGGACATCCGATAGGTACTGGAGTCTCTGGTGTCCCCTTTGACCGAAGAGTCCAAAAATTCCTTTTTTGATCCCTTTGCCGTTTGGAGCTAATTAACACCGGAGTCTCCAATTTTTATCATCTTAGTCTCTGATGTGACTTGACTTTCACTCCAACAGCTAGTTTTCCATTTGTCTCTATAAGTACCCTACCTCGGACCACGAGGTTGTAACTGTTGATTTTCGTATCTAAAAGTCTTCTTGTGCCTATAGCTTCTCCCCAAACCCTAGTTCTTCAAAGATTTCATTTGGTTTTGTGAAGGGAAGTAAGAGCATGGTTTTGATGATGTTGAATGAGAAGGACAATAGCGGTGTTGCCATTCCTTTTGATTATTCAAATTTAAATTCTTCATTATATTCATCACATGTGTCTATGTCATCTAAACGAGCACCTTACTTTGATGGCACTAATTATCCAACACGGAAGCATAAGAGGAAGATGTACCTTAGATCTCTTCACCCATATATTTGGCACATTGTTAGAACAAGGTGCATCATTGTGGATGCCGAGAAGCTTACCACTAGAAGAGCAAAACAAGTGAATGATCAAGCTACAAATGATATTCTTAATGCTCTCAATCCAAATGAATTCAACCAAGTGGACAATGTTGAAGATGGCAAAACGATTTGGGATACTCTTAGGGTTGCACACGAAGGCACCTCAAGCATATGTAAGTCAAAGGTTCAACTACTCATGGGCGAATTGGGAAGGTTTGTCATGGAGGAAAATGAATCATACAAGGGCATGTATAGCGAAGCAAGGACATGACTGACACCTATGTGGTCAAATTCATGTTGAGGGTTGTCACACCAAGGCATACAACATTGGCGACTCATCCGTGAGCGAAATAGCTTTGATCAGCTTTCACCCCCGGTGTACTTGGACGGATTTTAGAACATAAACTTATTCATGAGAGTCTAATGAAGTACAAGAATTGGCAAATTCAAACTCGAATAAGAAGAACATTGCTCTCAAGGCAAGCAACGAAGTTGAGGCTAGCTCAAGCGATGATGAAAGTGATGACTCCATGTACTTTGAATAGATGGGTCTCTTTGTAAGGAAGTTGAATAAGTTCCTCAAGAAAAGTTGTTATGATAAGGGAGATCGTCACAAGAAGTGCAAGGGTGGACATGGTCCAAGAACCTGCCACAAGTATGAAAACCAGTCACTTCATAGCCGAATGCCCACAAAAGAAAGAAAAAGAGCAATGACAAGAAGAAGAACAAGCACTACAAGAAAAGAAAGGACAAAAAGAACAACTCCAATGTACATGCTCATATTGTAGAGGAGTGGGACTCAGATGACTTCGATTCTAACTCCGATGATGAGGGAGTTGCTATCTTTCACTATTCGGCGACTTGAGTGATGACAAGCCTCCACTTTGCCCTCCTCTTCTTTGTTTCTCACACTCTTTATTAAATGTGAAAACTTGCCCCACATGACAGGAAGCGAGGGGAGGTCTATAAAAACCACTCCACCACCCCTCTTCCACCTCCCACTATCTCATTTCTGCCCCTCTATCCAGCAACTCCAACTGAGAATGAGGGACAACAAGTCTTTACTTCTCTCCCTCTTCAATCCATCTAAAAACTAAGAGCTAGCTTTTGCATGTCAAGATCTGAACTCCCCACCTCTTAAGCTCCCCATCCATCCAAGTAGCTCTCACAAGAACGATGGATCAAGTGAGTCATGTCTTGATTTCTTCACTCTACACTCCCTGAGTTACAACAATAAGAACTCTTCTCTTTTTGCTGCCAAAACTTTTTCCATTCCCAAGTTTGAGGAGAATATGGAGGCCTTCCATGTGACTTAGTGAGGGAGGAGAACACCCAGTACAACAATAAAGAGGACGAGAAGGCACACCAAGAAGCAAACAACAACAACAACAAGGGTGGGAGAAGAGCTACAAATTAAGCCGGAATTAAAAGGAGATTGTAGCCATCTTTTTCGTCTTCTGAGATCCGTACACCCCAAGGCTTCTAGTTGAAAGCCAGTACATCCTTACATGCTAAGAGGCCTCCAATACTTGTGTAGAAACAAGTGACTGTGTGATTTTGGTGATTAATGGAAAACACATTTAATGACAATGTTTGGTTTCATGCTTGTTTAATGAAACACCTCAAATATGCTTATTGTTATGAAACTAATATGTTTATTGTCAAAATTGCTTTAGTATCATCCAATTTAGAGGAAAATCATATATGTCAAGTGGACAAGTTATTCATCCTAAAAGGTGTGTGTTGTGCTAATTGAGATATGCAACTCCTTTGTGTAAGCACATGTCATTGGTTTGTTAGATTTATGCTCTTTATATCATGTTGTATCTATTCTAGCATAAATATATTATGAACATGTTGATTGCTCTTCAAGATCTGTTCTATTATATGCCATGTATTATTGATCATCTAGGTCGATTCACTAGATAAACATCACCATGCTAAATTAGCTTTGTGCATGTATGCTATCCATGAATATTCTCACATGTACTTGACTTAGTGAAGTTTAATCTAGATTGGTTCACAACTTTGCTCTTTCTTCAAATATGAATTTGTATATGTGTAAGTATTGAATATATCTTCGTGCGCATCAGTGAGTGAAGTTGTGTTTATGAAATCTATTATTTGGGAGAATTTAATAACCTCTATAGTGCATATAGATTAAATCCTGTTCATCATGATGCACTTAATAAACACCTTTCGTATGCCTAGTGTTTCCATTTATATTGTGCTTATGTAAATGAAACACTTGGACACTTACTAGCTCATGAATATCAAAATTATCCATATTTATTGAGCTTTTGTCCTAATGTATTTCATGAGTGATTTAAAAAGAATTAGGTCCCATGAGTTTGTTTGCTGAATAAGGTATGTTGAAAGATGACGGTTAAGTCGAGGTCAACAAGACGACAATATCACCAAGAGTTGAGGATTAAGTCAAGGTCTGCCGGGGTTACCCCGTCCCTTAGGATAGGCTTACCCATGTGCAAGTGCCATTCGCATGGAACCTTTCTCCTCTTCGGCCCTCAAAGTTCTCATTTGAATATTTGCTAATACCACCAAGATCTGCACCGACGGTCGCTCCGCCCGGGCTCGCGCCCTGAGTTTGGCGGCGACCGCCGCGCCCTCCTACTCATCGGGGCATGGTGTGGGTCGCGCGCTTCAGCGCCATCCATTTTCGAGGCTAGTTGATTCGGCAGGCGAGTTGTTACACACTCTTTAACGGATTTTGACTTCCATGACCACTGTCCTGCTGTCTTAATCGACCAACACCCTTTGTGGGTTCTAGGTTAGCGCGCAGTTAGGCACCATAACCCGTCTTCCGGTTCATCCCACATCGCCAGTTCTGCTTACCAAAAATGGCCCACTTGGAGCTCCCGATTCCGTGGCGCGGCTCACCAGAGCAGCCGCGCCGTCCTACCTATTTAAAGTTTGAGAATAGGTCGAGGGCGTTGTGCCCCCGATGCCTCTAATCATTGGCTTTACCCAATAGAACTCGTAATGGGCTCCAACTATCCTGAGGGAAACTTCGGAGGGAACCAGCTATTAGACGGTTCGATTTGTCTTTCGCCCTATACCCAAGTCAGAAGAACGATTTGCACATCAGTATCGCTTCGAGCCTCCACCAGTTTCCTCTGGCTTCGCCTTGCTCAGGCATAGTTCACCATCTTTCGGGTCCCGACAGGCGTGATCCAACTCGAACCCTTCACAGAAGATCGGGGTGGCCAGCGGTGTGGCCCTCCATGGTCCTCCCGCTTGTCAGCTTCCTTGTGCTTCCTAGGCTTCAGAACCCATCAACTCGCACGCATGTCAGACTCCTTGGTCCGTGTTTCAAGATGGGTCGGATGGGGAGCCCGCAGGCCGTCGAAGCGCTGTGCCCTTAGGGGCGCGCTAGAACCGGTCACACCGACGACGGTTTCCGGGGGCGCGCTGCCCCCGGGCTTTGGCCACCGGCGTGGCCGACAACGGTCCACGCCCCGAGCCGAGCGGCGGACCACCGAGGCCGTTCCGCATACGGCCGAGGCGCATCGCCAGCCCCCATCCGCTTCCCTCCCGACAATTTCAAGCACTCTTTGACTCTCTTTTCAAAGTCCCTTTCATCTTTCCCACACAGTACTTGTTCGCTATCGGTCTCTCGCCTGTATTTAACCTTGGACGGAGTTTACCGTCGGATTTGGGCTGCATTCCCAAACAACCTGACTCGTTGACGGCGCCTCATGGTGCGACAGGTTCGAGTCAGACGGGCTCTCACCTCCCAGCGCCCTTTCCAGGGACTTGGGCCCGGTCCGTCGCTGAGGACGCCTCACCAGACTACAATTCGGACGGTGCGCGCCGCCCGATTCTCAAGCTGGGTTGCTCCCGGTTCGCTTGCCATTACTAGGGGAATCCTCGTAAGTTTCTTCTCCTCCGCTTATTTATGTGCTTAAACTCAGCGGGTAGTCCCGCCTGACCTAGGGTTGCGGTCCGAGCAGCGCTCGCTCCGATGGATGGGTCCTTGGGGCCGCACGGGAGGCATGGCATTGGGTCGCTGCAAGTAGACTGCGTGAGGGTTCGCCCACCTTGTGCTGCGCCCGACGCACCCTAGCACCGGCAGGCCCATGCTTTGGCCCATCGCGCCCTGCGGCACGGGGGGCCAAACGCCGCGTCCGCGACAGCCCCAAAGGTGAGGGATCGCGTAGCGTGTTTTGGAGTGACGTCTTGGCAGGCATGCCCTCGGCCGGATGGCCTAGGGCACAACTTGAGTTCAAAGACTCGATGGTTCACGGGATTCTGCAATTCATAGTAGGTATCACATTTCGCTACGCTCTTCTTCGATGCGAGATATCCATTGCCGAGAGTCGTGTTGGTTACGACGTATCAACCCGTGGGCGCGGCGCGTGCCGGCTTGCCGAGGCGCCGCGCCCCTGGTTAGGCACAGTGTTCCTTGACGCCATCGCTGCAGTGGGTTCTTTTTGCGGTCGTCGCCCCATGGGGGCGGTGGCCTTGCTAGGCGGCACGAGTGCCGTCCAACGGGAGGGGTGACGCATGCGCGGTCTTTGTTTTGGTCAGGGTCACGACAATGGCTGGATGATCGTCGAGGTGGATAATCGAGTCAAATTCGAATGGGACGAAAGTCGCATGAGGTGAATCAAGCTAAATTGACAACTCGAAGGTATCATCAATCATTTGGTGAACGTCATCATACACAATGCATCAAGGGTGCTTAAGACTTAGAATGTCGTTGAACCTCAAAATGAAGAAAGAAGGCAACAAGTGGTTTCTCCTAAACTTGTATGTTTTTTTTATAAGTTGAGTCTAAGGATTTCCATACTATTAAGAGGGATGCAACGTCAAATGGCTTAGGTGTGTCTCAGTGCTCAAGTGATGAATCTTTGTGAGAAATCAGGAGAGAAAAAGTGTTGGTGGTGTTGGAAAGTGAGAGTTTTAGGTCTATCATGGATTCCTTTGTGTTTGCAGCTCCTATCCTTTGGGATTTGGGTATTGAAACCTTGTGGGTTGTGTAGCCCTTGTTCTTACCTGTCCGTAGAGCCTAAGATCATCGAAATCGGAGTTCGGAGTAAATAGTTATGTCCGTTTCAGTCAGGGGTTGTGCACTGTGTATCGGACTATCCGATATTTATATCAGACTATCCCATATATCAGACTATCCAATATTTATTCCGATCTGACCCTCTCTATCTCCCAGAACACACAAATATCAGACTATCCGATATGTATGAGAACTTTTGGTGTTGTTTCTGATCTGAACCTCTTTGGACTAAGTTTGCAAGTCGTTGCTCCAAGGTCTCTGCTAATCAGATTTGACTATCTGATATATTGGACTATTCGATATCTATCTGCGTCTAACGGCTAGTCGCTGTGAGAGGCTATTTATTGCCTCCCTCTTCCCCATGTTGAGGGGTTGCATTTCACACTATTTTGAGCAGAACTTTCAAGCAACCTAGAGCTTCTTGCCTTCTCCACTTTAGATCTAAGTGATCCTCTTTGTGAGAAGAGTTGGGAGAGGGTGTGAGTGTTAAGTGAGAAGAAGTCGATCTTTGAGCACTTGAGTTCATCTCCAAGTCCATTCTTTGTAAGCATTTGTTACTCTTGTAGATTGAGGACTCCTACAAGGTTAGGAGTCAACCAAGAGCCACTGATGCTTTGTGTGGTGAGCCATGCGAATTTGTGAAGGACGATTCTGCCTCCGGAAGGGAAGAAATCAAGTAGTAAAACCGAGGGGCCTTGGTGCCACCTCGGTGAGGGAAAGGGTTGAAAGAGACCCGTGTTCAAGTTTGACCGAGCTTACCTCAACGAAGACGTAGGATTCCCTCAAGAATCCGAACTTCGGAAATAAATCTTCGAGTCTCATTTCACTCTCGGTTTCCCCTTGCCCTCTAGCTTGATTTACTTTGATTTGTGTTTATATTTGTTGTTGGCTAGCAAGTCCGTGTGCTATTACTTGTTCATGTGATGTGGATTTGATTTTGGTGCAGCTGGTATCCTTAATTTGTGTTAGATTCTCAAAAACCCTATTTTTGTATATATCAGATAGCCTGATATAATATCATATAGTCCGATCCATATCGGACTATTCGATATTAACATCGGAACATCTGATATCCTTTTCCTTTGTGCTTTAAAAGGTTGAAAAAATTGTAACACCTATTCACCCCCAACCTAGGCGGCGACATCTCGATCCTTCAACTTGTTCTCATCGAGATAGCTCAGTCTTGATCTCGACAGCATCTTCTCGAGATCCTAGACCGAGGTCACCCTTGTAGTCATATCCTATATAAGTAAAGGAAGATTGTATGTAAGATCATTAGACCATGGTAAAAAAACTTCATCTTTCTCTTATTCTTGCATCATCATCCAACGTAAGATCGGTTGAGGAAGTATGTGAAGGGTGTGGTTTCCACAATAAACTCTTGTAAGATCGGTCGAGACCTGGTTCCTTGCTCCAAAAGATTGGTAATAAAAGTTGATTGGCTTTCTGTAAAAGAAACTTGTTAGCGGTGGACGCGAGTCCGATAATATCCCTCCAATATCCTACCAACATATTTCTAGGAGATAACAATATGGATCACCTTGAGCAAGCCACATCTTTTTGCTTTTTTTTTTGCGAAAATATATGTCAACAATTGTTGCTAAAATTTTCTTGAGCACTAAATACTTCATAGGATTTCCAAAAAATTTCTCAGGTTTTTTCTGAAGTGATATGGTATTTTTAAACCTAAGACAACATTAAATATCATTTCAGAAAAAGGGTTAGAGGGTTTTCTTTTTATTTATGCGGAGGGGGTGACATGGAGCAATCTAGGTCGTTGTTTAGTGCACGTGTGCATTAACAACCATTGGATGTCAGTTATCCAAGGGTGTGTTTGGTTGTTTATACCAGGGTGAACCTGTATGAGATGGTACAAGTTAAATGGGATGGTTCCGTATGGTATGATTCAAGTAAGATGTTTGGTTTCATACAAGATTTTGTTTGGTTCTTGTATGGGTTGACGTAGAATGGTTCAAACGATTCAACTACCGTCAAATAACACTTTATATCTTGAGAAAATTTAATATTACGCATGATTTTATTTTGTATGATTTAAACTAATTTTAATTTTAACTTCAACATTCAAACCAAATTTTAAATGTAACATTCAAATTAGATTTTAAATTCAAACTATATTTAACATTTGAATTTTTAATTAAAATCAAATTTTGAATTCATAAATTGAAAGAAAATTTAAATTCAATTTAAGTTTTAGATTCAAATCATTTTTTAAAAATTCAAACGTATTTTCAAATTCAAAATCTAAAAATTTAAAACAAATTTCAAATCTAAACCGAAATCAGAATTGAAATTAATTTGAAATTTGGTATAATATAAAATAAAAAAATATGAATTAGTAAGAGCTTGCAAGAGTAAGGTGTACAGTGTCGTTCGACAAAATCGAGCGAACGAAGTCATACAATACATTGAGAGAATATTCCTTTTTATGTATCCTATCATTTAGCATGATTTGATACAGTTTACCCAACCAAACACATGGATGTACACAAATTCTATAGGGTTTTTTTCATCCATGCCATTATTAAGTTGCATATATTCAGTTCTGCCATTATTAAGTGCATATTCTTAAAAATGCCATTTTGTCTGCAATCAAACCTTGGCGTTGCCATTGTGAACGATTTTGAGGGATTTCTGGAATATACGAAATCAAAATACGGTTGAAAATACGTCTTACAAGTAGGGCCCGCGTGTCATACACACATCTCCTTCTACCTCATCTTCTTCCCCAACTCCAGCTCCTCCTCCTCATCTCCCTAACTCCGTGAGAGCTCCACAGACAATGCTTAAGCGGCGCAAGCAGGGCAAGGGCAAGGCATGGATGGGCAATGAGCTCCAAAGAAAGGCGGCCGAAGGCGCAGTGGCAGCATACAAGAAGAAGCGGCAAAGGCAAGCAAGGCAACATCAGGCAGGGTAGCCCAAAAGCGAAAGCAAGGTGGGAGAGTCTCAAGGCGCGACTCGACAGCAAGCTCGGTGGCGACGAAAGAATTATGGCGGCGGGCGAAGTTCCGGCAGACGAAGCGACGCAGAAGAACGAAGCGGCGGCGGCGCTTAACTCCGGAGCGGCGGCGTGAGCTCTAGCCGCCGAGCTTCGGCTGCTTGCCGCTACAAGAATGGAGATGGGAGCTCGCCGAGCCGGGCGCTTTGTGGGGGGAAGAGAGGGCGACGAGCTCAGTGTGGCGCGAGGAGATGGAGATGGAGCTCACGCGGGCCGGAGCGCGGAGAGAAGGGATCTCGCCGGAGTCGCCATTGCCGCCGCCTTGGTTGCCATTGCCGCCGCCGTAAGACGCCGCCTCGAGGAGGAAGAAGATGTTGGAAGAAGAGAAGGAAGGAGGAAGAAGATAATGAGAGGATGACATATGGGTCCCGCTTGTCGACACGATTTGGACCAGATTCGACGGTATTGCCGATAAATACGTTTTCGGGGCCAAGAATGGCAATACCGAGGTTTGATTGCAGACAAAATGGCATTTTTAAGAATATGCACTTAATAATGGCATAACTGAATATATGCAACTTAATAATGGCATGGATGAAAAAAACCCAATTCTATACCAACCCATACAGAAACCATCTCATTCAGGTAACCAAACACACTCCAAGTGAACACGTATCCTAGATCTCAAGCGCTAGTTCATGTGATTTGGTCACACCATTGTCCAGCTCGTTGTCTTTGAAACTAAGTTAGGAAGGTTGTTGCGGCGCAGTAGGCCAGGCCTTGGCATCTACGTTGGTCTAGAGCTCGGGCGAGCAATTACCGACGATCCGACAACTAGCTCCTAGAACCAACTACAAAAATCTATCTTATTATACAAAGCGCTAGCTTTGTCTCCTCTGCGCGCCACGTCGCTAGTGTCCCCGCGCGCCATGTCGGCCGAAAAACGGCGACCGTCCGATCGCGGCCGCCCGCGCCATCCAGCCGTTCACCCAGACTTTATATATAAAAGAATTTTTTCCGGTACAAAGAAAGCAAGGCGCGGCCGTTGCTCAGTTGGTTTCGGGCGCCAGCTCTCGCGCAGCAGGCGAGGGTTCGAATCCTACCTCCTCTCCCTATTAAAGTTTTTTTTGGGCCGTCCGATGGGCTTTCGACGGTCGATCAGCGCTGCGGCCGATGAACCCGTAGTCCACCTCTCGACTCTGGCACGCCCAACCCTAGCCGGTGCCTCCCTCAGGCCACCCTCGCCCTCACGGTCGCATCTCCCCCACTCTCTTCTCTACGGCCTGCCCGCCGCCTCCCCCCCCGATGCCTCCAATGCCCACCCCGTCGCCGCCGTTCCTTGCCCGCCCTCCTATCCTCCTTCCATCTTCGCCGTCCTTTCCCCATGCCTCCTCAGCAGCCGTCCTCTCCCACTGCGGCCTTCCTCTTCTCTGACTACCACCGCCGTCTCCTTTGTGCAGGCTGGATCTGCCGCCGCCAGGCTCCGGTGAACCCGGATGCGTTGACGCTTGGCCTCTGGGAGACCGGATCCGGTGACCATGGGCATCCATCTTGGTTGTCTCTCTTCACCGCCGCCACCACGCCTCCGTACGGTACACTTGCGCCTTGTCCTCCTCTTCCTTCTTCGGTTCAACCGCTGCCGCCACGCCTCCCAACAGTAGCCCGGCGCCTCCTTCTCCTCTCCCTCATTCGATTCTATGGACTCCGGCCTTTAATATTGTTAATAGCTTAACAAAATTCATTATGTTGTTCGGCTATTTTACTTCCTTTTCAAAGAAACCTACGTACAAATGTTTTGCTCTGTGTTTTTTCTAAAATTTTGATCTTGCCATGTACTATACTAACTACCACGTTTTTTTTCGGGCCTCAAAGATCTGAAAAGGAATTGTGTGTACTATACTAACTACCACATTTTTTTTCGGGCCTCAGAGATCTGAAAAGGAATAGTGAGTTCACAGTGAGTGATGGGCTCATCTCGGCGCAGCTGCGCAGATAAATATAAATACCTTGATAATCTTAGTGTTATATAAATTGGAGACTGTGGTCTTGGTAGATTTTGCTTGGATGCTTCAAGCTGTTCTTTTTGTAAATTAATGTGCCATTGGAACCATATGTTGTTTTGGATCAAAAGGACTCAAAATCCAGTATGCAGTAGACCACCACACCAAACTAGCTATTAAGTGTACTTCTGATATATATAGCTGTAATTTTTTTCTTTTCAGTTTTAAAATTTCACTTCCTGAAAATTGCAATTTCTATAGACTCACAAGGCAATGTACCTGGATTGTGTCATGCCAAATACTTACAAATGTTTTAAAAGGCAATGTACCTGGATTGTGTCGTAATTTTTGCCTATGTTTGGTCTGTCCTTTACTATTGTGTAAGGCCCATCTTCTTCTTCCTGTCTATTCTAGGGAGGTAAAAAAAAAAAAGGTTGTGCTCAACCATATTACAAAAAAGTTGTCCTGCTTTCTTTCCAGCTGAAATTATATTGGCCTCCCTTGCCAGAGTGCTTGATGGGCTATATGAAACTGCTTCAGACAGAACAAGTATAAGAGCGTCAAGTATTTCTTTCATGTCTGTTATTTTGGTGATGCTGATCAGATTCAGCACAGAGCAACGATAGCAGATTTATTTGTTTGGTGGTTGATTGTAGCATGTTTATGAAGGCCCATCGAGTTTGAATGAAGGCTCTTCTTCTCAGTTAGGAATAAAGTCACTTTCAGTCATGTATATGTTGCATCGATGGATTTTCATACCAAGAAATTGTTTTCAACATTGCAGATAAAATTTGAGGAAACCTCAGTATAGTTGGATTGGATTTCAGTTTGGGTCGTCATACGTTTTTAATGAAAGGCAGTTTATATTAAAAGATTAACCTTCATTAATTGCAGTTCCTGTTTTTATGGTTGCAGTGCAGGTTGTGATCATGAGCATTTTACTTTATGGTTTAAGCATTATGTTTTATGGATGATTAGAAGATGCCTGCAGACATTGGATGACTTTGATGATAAGGTGCAGAAAAATAGTCATGTTATAAAACCTAGCAAGCTCTTGGTAGCTGCAGATAAATCAAATAAAAACAAGGTACACATGCTGTCCTGTTATAGGTTCTGTTTTTGTTGGCTAGCTTTATATTTTTCTGGTTTTTTCCTGAATAATCCAAACCCTAATGCAAATTATCTGTTCTAGCTGAACTTTGAGTCTTTGACCGCATTACTGCCTTCGAAACTTGAAAGTGTTAATTGAAGCTGGATTTAAAGTTATCGTGACTTCGAGACTTCAAGATTGTTGGGAAACAACATAAAAAGTCAAAAGTGTTTTAAGAAAACTGAAAATAGGTGAGCTATTAGCGATGTTATCTCTTTCCTCCATTACGTGATAGCATTTTACTTTATGGTTTAAACATTATGTTTTATGGATGATTAGAAGAGGCCTGCAGACATTGGATGACTTTGATGATGAGGTGCAGAAAAATAGTCATGTTATAAAACCTAGCAAGCTCTTGGTATCTGCAGATAAATCAAATAAAAACAAGGTACACATGCTGTCCTGTTACAGGTTCTGTTTTTCTTAGCTAGCTTTATATTTTTCTAGTTTTTTTCCTGAATAATCCAAACCCTAATGCAAATTATCTGTTCTAGCTGAACTTTGAGTCTTTGACCGCTTTGATTACTGCCTTCGAAACTTGAAACTGTTAATTGAAGCTGGATTTAAATTTATCGTGACTTCGAGATTTCAAGATTGTTGGGAAACAACATAAAAAAGTCAAAAGTGTTTTAAAAGATAACAAATAATTTAAGAAGACATGAATGATGGACCTACAGGCATCAAGTTATTGCTAATTTAGCTACTAATGGGCTGCTTCAGTTTAGGTGGATATAGCTATCTATGCAATGTTTATTTAGTGCACAACTATAGAAGAAACTCATTTCGTTGTGTATTTCTTTACATATTTGAATTTACCAATCAGCAAGATTGCAGCCTTCTTTGCAAATCTTAGAGGTAAGTAAGCTTCATTGCAAACTTGTAATGGTAACATTGCTTGGATGTGTGCGTTCCCTAATTCTTAATTTTTACCATGCTTCTGTCAGTCATTCGGGATCAACTGATGATTGTTTTCCATATATATACGATGCTATCGATTTTATATATAATCTTTTTTAAAGGATTGCCTTGCTTCTCTTTAACATGATGACCGACAGATCAAATGCTATAATGCACTGCTACAGTGCTACTCATGTCAAAATGATATCATTTTTTATCTTGCCTGGGTAAAGGTTTCTTTGATTAAGCTTACTTTCCTTGCTGTAGATCTATTTATATGATGATAAATATTGGCTTGGCATTACGAAAATGAGATATGAACCACAGGTAAAGGTGGATAGTGGCAAAGCAATACATAGTTTCCTATCATTAGTTCTTTAGAATATAAAATATTTTTTATGAGTAACGCAAAATTTGACCATAGTCTTAAGGACCAAAATGGTCCATTTCTTGGTGCAGACAGAGAAAGTTGAGCTGGAGAGGACGGTTGTCCGTGAAACTAAAGAGAGAGAAGCTCATGGTTATGCCAATGGAAGATATAGTGGTTAGTAGTTTCACGTTCATCCTATTATTGCTTGCAATAAACATGGCTGTTTGTCTCTTTTACATGTTTTAACATCATTCTTAACCTACATGCTGAAAATTGACCAGCACTATGATTGTCCAATAGGCCTATGCTATACAATTGCATTTCTGTACATTTGCTATTTGCAAATACGTCTGTAAGGAAGGATATAGGGCTTTCTGATTATTTATTTATTTACATGCGAATATATACAACCACCCTAACACATGGGATTGTGTTTTTCTGTGTCACTTACACAACTTGAGGTGATTGACAGTTAATTGATGCCATTTCTCTAAATGGACATGTTGGTGAGCCTATTATTAGTCTTTTGATCGAAATTCTTTTTGTGCCTATTGGTTTAAATACTCAAATGTGATAATAAACTGTTGTTGATCAAAACTGTGAAATTCAAGATTTTATATGCACGCGTATTATTCTATCTGTATGCTTATTTCCAGCCAGCAGAGAAATTTGCACTGGTCACCTGCACTGTATGAGCTGTAGAGATAAGTCTGTTTTCTCCGTTAACAGTTAGTCCATAATCAGCATGTTCACAATAGCGTGGAAACAGGATATTTTGTGTCAACGCATATGCAGTATACTAAATTCTAGAGTGGAAACAGGATATTTTGTGTCAACAAATAAGCAGTATAATAAATACTAAATGTAATAAATTTATTTCTGATTGCTTCCTTCACTTCCATCTGATCTTTTTATTGCTTTGCTGAATGTGCAGATTTCTATTCAGTTTTATCCGGAGGAATTGCAAGCGAATCTGATCCTGACACTGCAAGTCAAGTGGCAGATGTTGAAACTAATGAAGATGAAGTGATGTACTTTGATACAAGAGACTTTTTGTCTGTTGAATCTCTACGAAGCGCTTCATGTCAACGGAGGGAGCTTATGACATAATCCTCAGTGTTACCCATGATACCTACGAAACGTTAAAAATAATCTTGGCTACGGCGCGCCGCGGGCGCGCATACCGTCCTAGTAGGTTTGCAAGAGAGAAAATCATCACAATGGTGAGGTACGGATTACAGGTAGGACAACTCATCAAAGCGCAAAATAAAAAAACAGAGAAGAGGAAGAGACAAAAAAAACAGAGAAGAGGAAAAGGGAGTCTCTTCGTCTCCTTTTTTTTTCGGAAACACTTACGCTTGCAAGGCCGGCGCGTCCGGACCCGGGCAACGCGCGCGAACTGGCCGAGACATGCACTGTGCTGGCATGCAGTGGGTCCCACAAGCATTTTTTTTCTTTCGGCGACTATAATTTTTGATTGGATGCTTCAATCCACAAACCGTTTGCACCAACGTGTTCCTCGTATTTTTTCGAACAAAACAAGATATATGTTGCCATATAACTTTTTAAACTCACCTAGTGAAACCTAGGTTACGCTTACTGAAACTTGGGTTTCGTCTACTGAAACTTGGCTTTCTTATTCATTAAACTGATGAGACCATGTTCGGCATAAATATGACCACGGCTAATTCATCATCATCGCTTCATCAATCTTCATCTGGGCCATGTAGATCACACTGTCAATCACACAATTGGCCGCTATCGCGGATTCTAAACATGGCAGCATCACATCCAGCAACTAGGCCGTCACCTTGGCCGCCTCCCATACGTGATGGCATATTAAGAAAAGGCGTCCCTCCATATCTACTATGTCTAAAACGCATAAAAGTCACGTCGGTCAAAGATAGGCTCACAAGAAAACCAAACTATAAGCCAAACTCGAGTTCTACTCCGGTTCAGCTATCAACATGCAGCTTGCATTCAAACGGACGCCCAGGTCGCATACGAACTCCAATTTGGACGTTCTTGGTATCCACGGAGAAGCCCACAACGAGATCTTTCCAATGGATCAGGCCTCACCTTAGAATTCCTCCGAAGTCATCGGGACAATCACCCGCAGCCACCTCGCTTTCAAACTAGTTTACTTGTAATGAAAGAATACAATGTACCTACCATATGTACTGTAGCAGCACTATAGTAGGTCGGTTACTGTATTAGCACTGTAGCAAACCGACCTAAATAGCCTATAAATAGATAGCCACCCCTCATATGTAAGTTGGGTTTTGTTTAATTTATGTTTAGCCTTTGCTACATACCGGTATTCACGCATATCGGTTAGACCACCTATTTATCGTTACAGAACCCCACCTTTGTGATATTTTCTGTGAGATCTTAATGCATATCTGCAAGTGAGTTGCTTGTTTTATCTTGTTCTTGCTAGTTCTTCGATCGCTTGCAGGATCAAGGACCTTCGTGGTCAGGTTGACTGCGCTCCGGCGAGGTCAATAACCATCTGGAGTTGGTGTACCGGTCGCTAAGGCGTAACGTCCTGGGCGGTTGTAGTCGGGTCGCCAATATCGTCTCCTACCAGATCGTAGTTATCCTTCTCTCATCGAAAGATTGGGACCCCTGCCCCTATCATTTTTGGTATCAGACCGCCAGGTTGATCGGTGAGAGATTTTTTGTTCTTTCTTTTATTCTACCTAGTGTCCAGAAAAATTGCCTCAAAAATATTTCCCTTTGATCCGAGACAAGTCGAGCCTTTTTGCTTTTACTGGTTGGTCTTTGCTTGTTGAGTTTTCGGTTGCATCTTGGTGTCGTGTGCTGGTCTTAGTGTCTAGTTTCGTTTAGAGTTTCGAGTTCAAGTCACGTCTTTATCACAGTGTTCGTTGTTTTCTTGTGTGTCCTCCGGATAGTATCTTTCCCTGGTCACCACCATACCGCCACCAATTCGGTTTTTCCCATACAAATCAATTCATGCGCCATCAAAATTCAACCGTAGCCATCCTTTAATTTCCATATCGAATCTGAACCATCAAGTGGAAACTGACTCGATTCATTCCATAAAGTTTTCCTAGCTGCCCACTCAACCAACACACAAGAAATTTTTCCTTCCCAAACCAAGCAGCAAACCCACCAACCATCATCTCTCTACAAAGGAATAAACCACACCTTTCCATATATATCACCTGCCATATATCCAACTTTTGCCATATATTTTTGCCTTCCTTGCTAATCACGTTGGCCACCTAGTAGAATCTTCCTATTTGGCACATTAATTGCACCGATTTGCTGCTGCTCTTTTTCATGCACCTTTCAAATTAATCCGTTGGTGCTCAAACCACATTATTGGTTGCCTTTGTTTTTCACCGTGCAAAGCACAATCCCGACAGAGAGAGAGAGAAGTGTTTTCCAAAAAAAAAATAGCCAAAGTAAAGAAAAGAAAATAAAGTGCTCTCTCGGCTAGAAAAAGATAATTTGAGGGAAAAAAACAGAGAAGTGAAAAAAGAGAAAAAGGCTAGAGCATGAAAAAGAGCCACGCAAAAAAAAAAAATTTGAGGAGCTTCATTGTGGTGTTCAGCAGCAGTATTGTGACTTCATTGGTGATTACGCTCGCGTCTCTAGTACGGTCTAGCCTAGGATCAGCACAGTACCAGCGTCGAACGTTTATTCAACTTGTATTAACTAACGTGGTTCTAGCTATTCCTTGAATTTTTTTAAGCCACCTACAGCTCCACAAAAACTGCAACCAACTAGGTACTAGTGTCCAGCAACTGGTACACCATATCTTCGAGAGGTGTTGCCTTACCAGTTGCGGTCACCTCCTGTTAAGCTTGGTAAGAATTGGTAAGAGCTTGATACAACAGTTCGAAAGGGAGTGACATCTTTACACACATCCTAGTAGCTAACAGGGAATACATATTCTTGTGTTTTTTTCTTGTAATCTACTAACCATGACAGGTCTAGCTGGATTAGACGAGGACGAAGATGAAGTTAATTCCACACAATTTGACAAGGTAGGGTTGACATCCTTAGACCGCGTGTTCGTTGTAAGTTTACATCGGTCCAAAATTAGTGGTAACATCAACACCAACGATTCTTCTCCTACTCCCGAGCAAGGTAAAAATATAACATTGCCTTCTTATGCTGGAGTGTTTGATCTGAAGGCATATATTGATTGGGAAATAGCGGTAGACAAACAATTTGGCATGCATGCTTTGTCTGAACATGAAAAGATTACTTTTGCCACTAGTGCGCTTACTGATTATGCTTTAATTTTGTGGAAGCATGTTTGTAAAAAAGAGAGGAAACCTACAAATTGGAATGGATTGAAAAAACTTTTGATATTTGAATTTGTTCTTTAATATTATGCCGAGCATTTATTTAGCTTAGAACAAGGGAGTAAAACTGTTAAAGAATATTATCATGAACTGCGAAATTGTTTATTGTGTTGTGGTTTAGATGAAAGTGAAAAGGACACTCAAGATAGGTTTTTTTGTGGGCTTAACAAGGATATTCAGGATATTGTTGTTAATGGAACATATAACTCGCTTTCACAATTGCTTCATTGCGCCTGTAAAGCTTAAAGTATACTTGCACATAAATCTTTGAATGATCTTTTAGCTTCACTTGAGACGTCCGTTGTTGCACCTGTTCTTGTAGCTAACACAATACAGAAAAATAAGCATCATCAAGACGATGATCAAGGAGAGAACAAAGAGAAGAAAGTGACTAGTGATCTCTCATGTCTAAGCAAAGAGGTAAGTACACCTACGACAGCTGATGAGGATTTCATAGGTAATATAAAAGGTGTCATCCTTGCACAAGGAGAGAAGGATTTTGATATGTTTAATTTTGTCCACTACTCATGCTACCGTAGAGCAACATTTAGTGGATCCTGTTACTGAATTTCCTTTGTTACAAGATGATTTACCTACTACATCTTGTGATAAAGAAGAGTTGTGCGATAATAATTCACTTATATCCATGTCACAACTTGTGAATGAACATGTTACATTTGATAGTGAACCGTATTTTGTTGCTGAAAATAGACATGTTATTCACCATACTAGCGAAAAAGATGAGCTAAAACTTTTGTCTTCTTTAAATACTTTAGATTACATTGAATTTGATGTTCTGTATGATCTAAATAGTTTAAAAAAGAAATTTTTCTTACAATCAGATTTGCCGTGGATATCGCGAAACACATTTCATATTATTGGCAAACATGGTGAGAAAGGAGAACATGTGGTTCAACGAATTTATATTTGTATTGATCTGAAATCATCATTTGCTATGCAATCTTATGTGAAATTAGAGAAATACAATGTCACTAATCATGCCATGCCATGTTATTCAAGTTCAATTTCTAATGCATATGATAGGATTCAAGAAAGGGAGTACAATAATGTTTGTGATTTTTGTTCTACTGATTTGACAATCAAAGCTATGAAAATTGCTTTGCTCTCAATTGGTACTAACATTTTGCAGGAGACTATGATGGAGTCGGGGACGACTCCAATTCAAGAAAGGGAGAATGATGAGACCATGTTCAGCACAGATATGACCACGGCTAATTCACCATCATCGCTTCATCAATCTTCATCTTGTCCATGTAGATCACACTGTCGATCACACAATTGGCCGCTATCGTGGGTTCTAAACATGGCAGCATCACATCCAGCAACTAGGCCGCCACCTTGGCTGTCTCCCATGCGTGATGGCATATTAAGGAAAGGCGTCCCTCCATATCTACTATGTCTACAACGCATAAAAGTCACGTCAGTCAAAGGTAGGCTCACAAGAAAACCAAACTACAAGCCAAACTCGAATTCTACTCCAGTTCGGCTATCAACATGCAGCCTGCATTCAAACGGACGCCCAGGTCGCATACGAACTCCGATTTGGACGTTCTTGGTATCCACGGAGAAGCCCACAACGAGATATTTCCAATGGATCCGGCCTCACCTCAGAATTCCTCCGAAGTCATCGAGACAATCCCCCGCAGCCACCTCGCTATCTAACTAGTTTACTTGTAATGCAAGAATACAATGTACCTAGCCATATGCACTGTAGCAGCACTGTAGTAGGTCGGTTACGGTAGCAGCACTGTAGCAAACCGACCTAAATGGCCTATAAATAGATAGCCACCCCTCATATCTAAGTTGGGTTTTGTTTAGTTTATGTTTAGCCTTTGCTACATACCGGTATTCACGCGTATCGGTTAGACCGCCTGTTTATCGTTACAGAACCCCACCTTTGTGATATTTTCTATGAGATCTTAATGCATATCTACAAGTGAGTTGCTTGTTTTATCTTCTTCTTGCTAGTTCTTCGATCACTTGCAGGATCAAGGACCTTCGTGGTCAGGTTGACTGCGCTCCGACGAGGTCAATAACCATCTGGAGTTGGTGTACCGGTCGCTAAGGCGCAACGTCCTGGACGGTTGTAGTCGGGCCGCCAATATCGACTCCTACCAGATCGTAGTTATCCTTCTCTCATCGAAAGCTCGGGACCCTGCCCCTATCATAAACTTACCGAACTACCAAGTTTCATCAGGTTTAGTGCAAGTTTCATCAAGTTTCAATAGGTCTCATACAAGTTTCTTCAAGTTTCATCAGGTCAATTCAAGTTTCAACAGGTTTCATCCAATTTTCATCAGGTTACATCGAAGTTTCATCCAAGTTTCATCAGCACACGACCAAGTTTCACCAGCACACAGCCAAGTTTCGCTAGTATAGATGTAAGTTTCATAAGTGCCTTCTCCTAGTTCACATCAAAAAATTGAAAAAGTGAAAAAATTCAAAAAGTATTTAAAATGAGTTGCTCTTGATTTTAGAAGAATTATGAAATTTATTCCACGCATTTTGAACACTGTTTGAATTTTGTACAAAAATCAGAAGTTTAATTGGATTTTTAATCAAAGGACGACTAGCTAGCTGCCTTGCCTGGGAACGCACGCAGGGGACGCGGGAGCGCACAGTGCGTAGGATCGGCGCGGTAGTAGTGATCCAACGCCTCAGCTTGGTCCGGACGCCGACGCCTGGCGCTCGCCTTTTTTTTATAACGATAGGGGGGAGAGAGGTCGGCCTAGGGGGAGGTACCAGGAGGAGAGAGAAGGGAAGAGAGGGAAGGAGAAAAGATGGAAAGGCCACGTAAGACTAATCATCATAACCACCATTAAAATTATAATTGAATCGGAACAATTAGAAATGTTTTCCAATTTTACAAAGAGGAGAAAGTTTTCTCTAGCTTCATGGGCAAGACATAGAGGGAAGAGGGGGAGGAGTAGATGTGGTTTCGATCCGATCTTCAACGAGCCAAGCGAGGTCGAGGTTGAGCTCGGTTGGGGTCCGAGCTTGATACCAGGCTCGAGATCGAGCTCGCGAGCATGGAGGCGGGCTTGAGATCGAGCTCGTGAGCTTGATTCGAGCTTCTGATGGCTCGATTAGGGACAGTGTGAGCGGCAGAGAGCAGTACCAGGGCACTCGTGGCTGGGGGCTCGGTGTCGATGGGGATGCAGTTGTCGGTGTCGCCACTGGAGCACTTGGAGTAGGGAGCTCGAGGTCGATAGGGATGCGGCCGCTGACGCCAACAGAGCGCTTGGGATTGGGGGCTCGGGAGCGACGGAGGCGCGACTGCCGGCGTTGCCACCAACGTGCTTGGACTCGGGTGCTCAGGGCCGAAGGGGATGTGGCTGCCTGCGTTGCTGGGTTTGGGGTGGGTGCGGCAAGGAGCTAGGATGTTGTCGCCAGCGTGGCCACGGACGGGCGTCGCTACAAGGGACTAGGGAGGATGTGGATTGTGGCGGCTGGGAAGGGTTCGGGGAGGGAGCCGTCGAAGGCACTAGGGTGGAAGAAAGACGTGGGCTATGAGAATCGCCTATGACCGCAGATTATTTGGGCCGTGGACCACTTTGCTAGCTGGTGGAGTCATATCCGAGGGTGAAATTAAGTATATGGGCTGATGTATCGAGCTCAACCGTGTATCTCGAAACAATCTCAAGCTTGGACCTAGGCTCGAATTCGGCTCGATTTACACTCGAGCCCGATTAGATTTCAATCCAAACTCGAACCGATTTCGAATAGCTCGTCGAGCCTGATCTTTTGGTCCACCCCTAGGGAGGAGGCATGGCGCATGGGGAGAAGAGGTGTCGCAAGGAAGAGAGAGGGAGAAAAAGAGAGAAATATGATCCCGCGTGCTAGAGAAAATGAATTAAGTAGAAAGAATAAATTAGAAAATAATGCAAGGCCATGAATGCCGATTGATTTCTCATTCGAAATCAAAATAATATAAAATAGCTTTTCAAAATATTTGATATGGAATTAAGATGCCATAGAGAAGATAATTTAAAAATTAGCATAGATAAAAAGATTTAAATACAACCGCAAATATTATTTTGAAAAATATTTTAAAGGCGCATGCTCATTTTCTGAATTTTGGGCTTGAAAATATTTATTTTTTATGTACAATGCACATGATTTTTTGGATTTTTAAATGAGAATATGACAGTAAATTATAATTCCCCAAAATTCTGGTTTACTAGGGCCAAAAGCAGGCATGTATAAAAGTCTATCCGGTAAATCGTGTGCTCAGCTCCTTGGTTCATACACAGACAAAACTACAAAAGTTACATTACACTAACGGCTCAAGTGAACTCAATTGGGTACACATGATTACAAGCTCTGCAGTCCTTCGAATCATACCAGACAGTAAAATTTTGTCAATAGTGGCGTTTCCTATCCAGCAATACAGCTAATTGCGCTGGCTCACTGGGAGGTAGACGCCTTCAGCTGCAAGCCAGACATTGTCGGGGCGCTTGTCGCCGACACCACATACCTACAGAGGCAGAGAATAAGATTCTGATTTTTACCAATGTTTTCAGATTTCAACATTAGAGCATCGCCAACAGGATCCCTATATTTCGTTCTCTATATCCCTTTTCTAAATCACTATTCGTTCTCTATATTTCCATAATCTCTAACAGAGTCTCTATCCTAAAAAGATATAGAGATCCTCTAAAGAGTTTTAAAAAATACTCTGGAGAGAGTCTCTAAATTTAGAAATTTTGATATAGACTCTACTGAAATGTTATAGAGACTGAGGTTATCTGAAATGATGTTTTAGGGAACCTGCTGGCAATGCTCTTAGTATTTTGGGGAAGCATGTCTAGAGCATTTGAAAACACTGGATTAGATTGAACATCCAAAAATCATGAACTCACCTCTTGCTGCCCACCAGCAATGCGGGTGTACTTCCTATCATGGCTGTGCAGATAGCCACTGGTGTCAACATGGCGCAGTCGCATTTTCTGGTCTTGCCGCCAATTTTTCCCAGTGCCCTCAATCTCAAGCCTAATATTTCGATAGTAAAAATGCATGAGATCAGCTGTTCAGGGAATAGATTTAGGAACAACTTGCTAAAATTTTAACAGAAGTGCAACACTTGCCTCCAGTAGTCTCCAGTATCTGACTCACCATCACCACCAAAGCAACTAACCTGAGATTAGAGGAAATTAAGTTATGTTGTTTTACCGCATAATGAAAACAATGTACTTAATAAAGTGCCACTGCTTCTATCCCTATGCACAAGACTAATTTGGCAAAGATTGTTAACATCCTATTAGAAACACTTTTAGCACTTAAGAGCCAACATACTCACTCTGAAGTTTTAAGATTATAATTGTGCGCACTGTTCATACAAGCAATATTTTTACTAATTCATCTGTTTCAAAAGGTGTGCTGAGGTTCTAGAAAAACACCACCAATTTTTGCGACACAATTAAATAGCTAAAAGCAACGCCTGTATAATAAAAAGAGAGAACTACTAATAGTTCTCGGTGATTTTATATAGTATTTGTTCGTGTTGCCTAAAAATAAAACAAAGTATATGTTGCTGACCTCCAGATTTCCTGTTATTGGAGAAGCATGCAGATGGCTGTGTAACCACTTTCTTGTCCTCTTATGTTGAAGCCTTATAATTGTTCCATGTGTTATAGGATCACCTTGTTTTGCAGAAGAATCTAGTTGAGGTCTCACTATCTGCATTTGAAGAAGGCTTCTAATGATGAGTTATGAAGGCAATTGGTAGCAAGCTACTAAAAGTCTATAATTTGTTCCTCCATGAAGCAACGGACGAAAAATAACAATATAACACTTACATCAATTTATTTTTGCTAAATTTTAAGCTGAAATTTCATATGAAGACTTCATTCCTCAAGTGAGTGCTTAAAAGCACGGAATAAGCTTCTTATCGAGAAAATTTTATTACTATAAGTCCTGAAAATTGGTCAATAATCTCCTAAGCAGTATCATTCCCTTATATCCCACTTTTAAGGTGCAATTGTACAGACGTAAGCCTCACAATTTCATGAAAAAGCCGTACAACAATTGATATATGCGTGTCTCAACTCTAAAGATTAAAATGATAACAAAGTCTAGACATGATGAAGAATGGTACAACTGTCTAACAAAGTCTAGACATGATGAAGAATGGTACAATGTGCTTACAATAGGGATGGCAATTTTACCAATGGGTTTGGGTACCCGACCAAATGGGTTCGGGTATGGGCATGGGTTTATACCCCATGAAATATTTCGGGTTCGGGTTTAGGTATACTTTTCGGGTTTTGGGTTCGAGTTTATATTTACACCCATGGATACCCATGGGTACCAGAAAAGAATAATAAAAAAGAAATATAATATAGCATGTCACCATGCGTTATTAATAAATATGTATTGAAGAAAGGCTAAAGTATAATTATAAGTTTATAAGTTCAAAATTGATGAAAGGTTAAGAGTTCAATTTGATTAATGTCATATATATTGTACTCAATATTGAGATATAGGCTTATTATATATTTCGAGTTCGAGTACCTGTTCAGGATCGGGTACCCATGGGGTTTGGGTATGGGCGCGGTTTTGTACCCAATAAATATTTTGGGTTCGGGTTAAAGTATAGTTTTCGGATTTCGGGTTCGGGTATAGGGGGGTGTTGCGTGCAAGCACGCAATAGGGGATACGACCCTTGACGCGGATGAGACGAGCTGTTGTGGAAGCTTCCGCATTTGGTTGTTATCAGAGCCACCGCCTATGAGATACAGATATCAATTTTTACTTCATTATTTGGATGATAATAAAGGATACATGAGCCTAACTTTTATAGGGAGCACCGACTTGGACCCTAGGAAAAAGACCGACTTAAACTCTTAGGAAAAGACTTAACTTGCCATAAGAATATATTCCTAATAACAATAAACTAATAAAGTAATATCTATAATCCTAACCGCAGCGGGGCCACGTGCTACAGTACCGTCGGGTACTGTTTACACGTTACAGTACCACGATATTGTTCATGGGCCTAAGCCTTGTTGGGCCTGCCCATATCAGGGGATGTACTTGGATGTACCCGACCCGATTGCCATCCCAAGCCTACAGTCTGAAATCTATCACTCCTTACATCCTTAGCTTTAACTTTTAAGACCCAAATAAGTTTATCTACTCAAGGTCTGCACTTCTTGAACCTGACTATGTCTGCCAAAGACCAAGTACAGATTTCTGGCCAATGACTGGCAACAAACTGAAGTCCAATTATTTTTTGATGTAAAAAATTTTCAGAACAAGAAATAGCAGAACCTTTACATAAATTTTCAACACCACTCCAAAAATAGAAAGCAACCACTTTGAAACATTGTAACACACTTGCCATCCAGAATAGGAACTCTAAGACCCTATTTGTTTGAGCAGCAGTTTTTTTAAAATCTACTTACGACTTTTGACCCTGCGAAGCTAGATTTTACGACCCGCAAAAGCTTGAAAAGCCACCAGAACATGCTTCTCAGGTCACAGTAAAATCTAGGCTTTTGGGAGCTTTCGGCTTATTAGAAGGGGGTTGAAAAAACTGTTTGTTTGTTTGGGCTTCTAGCTTCTAAGGGCTAGAAGCTGGTTAGATGCTCACAAAACAGGGCCTAAGAGCAAGACCATTCTATCCAAAACAGAAAGCAAGCAATTCAAAACACAGCTTACCACCCAGAAATTTACATACATAGCAACTCTAATCTCAAAGCATATACTCCATCACCATTGGAACTCCGAGTCAAACTTTCAATTTTTGAATCAACTTGGCTTAATTATGCCATATTTGAGATACGGGTGGGTGTTTATTTCCATTTTTAAACCTTTTTTATTCTTAATGATATGTTTATCACTTTTGTAAAAAAATTTCATACAAATTTCATAGTTAAAAATCAAAGGATTCTTTAGAAAAATTACTGAGTTAATAAGCCTGTTGGGTTTTCTATAAGCCTTATCAAACCAAAGGTTGAAAGACATATCAATAAGTGCTAAATACATTTTAAAGGTCCAATGCCAGGAAACCAACAACTACTAACAGCTTAACACACATCTACGTCGAATTAGCAGTATCATCAAACAGCATGCTGTCAAGGGTCATAACAAAATATTTTTCACTTTTAACTAAGTATACCAAATTCTGAGTAATCTGGAGTCTGGACTATGAAAACAAGAAGCTAATATTACAGAGGAACAACGAGACAATCACACCAGTCATCTCAGTTGAGTTATACTATAATGCTGATTGATCGGTCCCAAATGCCAGTAATAGATTTAAGAATCATATATGGGCAACTCTTAGCATAAAAATGAATAGCATGATCAAATTATTTGTGAACACAACAAACCACAGATATTCATATACCCAGTAGCTGTTGGCGTCGTCGACGTTGGGGAAGCTAGTGACCGACTGCTGGCCGCTCCCAGATCCATAGGGCACGTCGTGGGAATGCAGCCGAAACTTGGTCCTCTCATGCATCAACTTGATCACTGATCCGTAGGTAATCTAAACGTAAATTGAAGAAAAACATACTATCACTAATCCAATCCATCAATCAAGACGACGACGAGGAAACTAATCAAGCATCGATGTTCCCAATTCGAAGCGAGCGACACTAATCAGTCGAGCCCAATCATCCAAACCGGGTGCGAACACAAGGGAGGGCAAAAGGGCCCACCTCGACGAGGGTTTCCGGGTCGGCGGCCGAGTGGGACTGCGCCGGCGACGCCTCCGGGAGGACGAGACCGAGGTAGAGTAGCAGCGCGAGCGCGAACGACGCGGCGGCCATCAGCAGCAGCAGCGCGAGGAACCAGGTCCTCTGCCAGAAGGGCACCCCGAGCTCCTCGTCCGCTCTCCACGCCTCACCGCCACGCCTGATCCGCTCGCGTGCGAGGGCGCTGGCGAGGCTGGTCGCTGCGCCCGGTGGCTGCGGCCCCGCCTCCGCGGAGCCGGGGGCGGTCTTGCGGCGGGAGAGGCCCTGCGGCTGCGGCGTGGACGGCGCCACCGCGGCGGGGTCGTGGAAGCTTCTAGAAGGCTCGCCCCCCGCACCAGTGCTTCGCCGTTGAGGCCGCGAGGACGAGGCGAAATGGCGTGCGCTCTCCCCCGAACGGGAGGAAGACCGGAAGAGCGACGGCTCTGTTACATGTGGGGCCCATGTAGAGCGGCATTGTGGCGTGGCCACGTCATGCTGGCGACTCACGGCGAATGGGAGGCGGCAGCGTGGCAACGTCGTTGACGTGGCGAGTGCCTATTCGCCCGGGAGCCTGGGACCTCATGGCAATGGCTTCGCGGAGGTGAGGGGTTTGAGGTCTCCTGCCGGCTGCTGTGCAGGTGCAGCCTGGGCTCCGTTACATAGGACATCTCCGGCGTATAGTTCGGGCTCTTGTCACTATTTCAATCACTTTGTTCGCTATTATGTTTTTTTTTTCACTATTTATCTGTATTTCTATTTTTTTTATTTAATTTGTTACAATAATGAGTTAACGCCTTAATAAAATATTTGTTTCAATTCATACATCCTTAAGAGAATCTTCAACCAACCCTCTATACCATCCTATAAAAAACTAGGTGTTTAGAGAGGCTGTTGGCGTTAATTAATGGACTTCGATTTAAATATCGAAAAAAGGTTCAAAGTATTATCTGATGCATTTGAAATGGGATTAATAAAAAATTAAGAAAATGTATATTGGCCTGCCGTCTTAGGTTCTTGACTAGATCATCTGAGGTACATGTTTGTGCGCGTAGGTTGGCATTTGCCTTGTCTAGGTGCGACAATTTGAAGCAGACACCTGGTTCATATTGTTTTAACCTACTATAGTTGCAGGGGACTCCGTTTGTTTAGCTTGTCTACATCATTTGGGTAAGCCTAACTTGCTGCTAAGATATATTCCCTCGTACTGAAATATAATTTGCTGGAGGAAAAAAGGATTCACTACAGGATCAGTGTGGTCGGCTTTTGCCGACCACATAGCCCAAAATGCCGCCCACATAGATATATGTCGGCGGCTGGCCGCCGACACTGCGCCGACGAGGCACCGTGGTCGACATAGCCCACTTTTGTCGTCGGGTCCGCCGACAAAGCCGCATCTAGAGCAACCGGCCCCAGCGGCCACCTATGTGGGCGGCATACTCAAGCCGTCGACATAGGCTATCCATGACGGCCCGCGCCGTTTAACGACATCCTGACAGGTGGGGTCCACAAGTGCGACAAACAGGTGACGCGTATCTCCCCCTATGTGGGCGGCATAAGCATAGAGGATGCCGCTCACATAGATCAAGCTCCGTGGCCTCCTTGTAGGCACCTATGTCGGCGGCATTGTGGAAGCCGCCGACATAAGGTGCTTACAGGAAGGGCCACGGGTACTCCTGGAGCATGACCTATGTGGGCGGCATCCTATATGCCGCCCACATAGCCCATTACTGTAGCAATTAAAATTGATGCTGTATTTTATTAAAAATCTCAATTAAACCACAATCACTCCACAGCTATAGGATTAGATTTCGAACAATAAAATTTTTATTCCTTTTTCGATAAATGTTAACGATTACAAATATACCCTGCCTCTACACTAGGTCAACCCAACACACACATTGCCAAGTAATAAATAATTAAATACATATATATTTATATATATACAAATTAAAGCATATTCAGACAAACATACATATATTACAACTTCTCTTTTCTTCTTTCTTCTTTCTTCTTTCTTCTTTTCTTTTCTTTTCTCCTCTAATCTATCTTATCTATATTTCCAGGACCTCACTTCTGTTCAAACCTTCGTCAATCATCTCTGGACTTTGCCCATCTCCTAGTTTAGCTACAAAACATTAACACACAGAATGAGTTACACTACTATCGGTTAAGCACATTTGCCATTAACATCAAACTAAATCACAAATCCAACTCCATCTAAGGAAAATGCTAAACCGTCAGAAATTAGTAGCATTGCGATCATCGGGACACCAGGTCGTCCGGGGCCAGCCGGTCTCCCTCACCGTTACTATCTCATCATACGGTAGATAATACAAACCTGAGCCAAGAATGATCATTCAAAGCCAAATACCACATTTCAAAATACCGCAGTAAGAACTCATGCACATACAGATCACATTAGCATTAGCAGTAAAATGCACATGCACCACCTAGACATGCATGCAAAGCATCATTTAGTGTCAGATTAGTCTTTAATAGCAGCACCTTAACCATAGAACCCACATGCAAGAGCTAATCCAGCTATTTCCAGCTATAGAACTCACATGCAAAACCAGATCAAGCCTCCTGTAGTAGTTAAACATGCATGCAACATTGTTTCATATAGGCACAAGCATTGCATGGTAGTATAGAAACCAGTATTAGGAATTGTAGCATGGCCTGATATCCTAGCAGCTCCAACTTATTTGGCTCTGATCCTCCGGACACTGCACATTTTCATATATGAAGTCTTTTCCATTAAATAAATTTGAAATATAAAATTGTCCAGTTCATGCCAATTTCACTTGTCGTTGATAAATTTTAGCAAGGAAACACGGCGGTGGAAAGCAACGTAAGTGGTCTTATCATGGAAGGAATGCATGAAGCGCAATCATATATAAATCACATTTCCAGTGGATACTCACTTAAAAGATGAATCAACTCTACTAAAATAAAAGATTAATCAGCCACTATTATTTTATTTCATTGGTGATGATTGTTGTTGCAAGAAAAATAAGAAAACAAGTCTTGGCCCTGTGAATTCAATTCTTGGCATGTGAATAATATCCGAGTGTTTCCAAGGCCCTGTGAATAAACTACAAGTTATTACAACGCTAAACTTCACATAAAAACTGATAACAACATGCTCGGATAATTTTCTAAAACATATTAAAAATATATTTTCGTTTTTTCATCAACATTTCTGTATATACCCAAACAAATCATGATTTGGAAGTTCTCTGCATACATACAAGTGGAAATGCACAAGGGCATAGACTCTATGAGAGAGATGAACATATCAGTAATAAGAAAAACTTACCTAGGGCGCAAATATATCCCAGAAAAGTGGTCCTACAATAGCAGTTTTCCAGTTATGTATGTGCAAAAACAGGTCCATGGTGTGGTGTATTCCTATATAATTATTAACTATTGTTTCCTAGTACTGCATACCGCTCAAAGTCATTAGGGTAACCACGTAACATATCACGATTGAAATATGAGATTTGAACAGGCTCGATCAGTATAAGGCTGACACCAGCTGACATACTGTATCAAAGAATATAAATTATAAGAGGACACAGTAAGAGCTAGTGCATGCAACAACAATAAGATCTGGGTGTCGTGGGTGATGATCAATGGGCCTTGTTCTTTTCAGCGTATCGCACCGTTGCATATTACTAAAATAAGACAAGAACTTAATACTATAACTTGCTATTCCGCTATGCATACAGGTAAAGTGGCGATACATATTTACCCTGTCCAAATTCTGTTGTTGTGCGGACAACCAAAATAAGATTCATACTCAGCTTTCCTTTGACCATGAATTCCACCAAAATTGATGCTAGCATACCTATTTTTTGTTCTACACCAATGCAATCAACGTGATAGCTTTGCTTTAATACTTACTCCAAACACAAACACAACAACAAAAAAAAATTACTTGGGAAAAACAGTAAACCTCAAATACACACCAGAACAATTAAAAGACCAATCTTTAGTACTGATAAGGAAAGCACAGAATTCCAAATGCACCGGACAACAATTCCAACTTAGTCGGCATCAGAGAGTGGCTGAAATTAGACCAAGCATACTACCTCGTTGTTCGGTGGTGTTGCTGCTCTCCCCCAAATCATGGAGCCTCTGCAAAATCTCATAGGAAACCTTCTGCTTCAGCTCGAGCGGTAGCTCCTTTCGCCTCTTCTCCTCCCTCGCGAAAACCTTCTGCAGCTTCTTCACCTTATCACACCCAACGGCAAAATCGCAAACCAGCAAACTTCAGATCACCACCATTACAAATGAACTAAAAAAAAGTTGTAAGCATTAGAATCCGAGTAATAGCTTTACCGCTTCCACGAGCTCGACGGGCACGGCCGCGCGGCGAATCTGAATCGAATCCTCGACCCGCCTAATCTGCTCCTCCGAATACTTCGCCTCCACGCCTAGAGCACGCACACACGCCAAGTTAAACGCCGGATTAGATCAGAACAATCGGACGAGACCAACGACGAGCCGTGTCGGAGCTTAGGGGCGGCGCACGTGTGGGCGAGGCGAAGGAGCCGGCGGTGGCGTAGAGCGAGCGGAGCACCAGCAGCGCGGCGACGAGGTTGCCGAGGCAGACGGCGACGGCGACGGCGACGCGCCGGTACGTGCACCACCTCGCCACCGCGCGGGCCCAGCCCGCCGCCTGCGCGCACGGGGGAGAGGGCGGCGGCGGCTGGCGGCGCGGGGATGGGCGTGGGGACGGCGTCGGCGCGCGGGCGACCGTGGGGCGGTGGCGGCGCGCTGGGCGGGCGGCGGCGGGCGGCCGTGGGCAGGCGGTGGCGGCGGGCAGCCGTGGGGCGCTGGCGGGCGCGCGGGCGGCCGTGGGGCGACGGCGGGGCGGTGGCGGCGTCGAGAGGCCGAGAGTGGGGACGAATAGTCGAGCGGCCGAGAGTGGGGACTTAGCCACGGGCTGTGCTCTATTTCAAATTGCATATCAGTGTCGGCGGCCAATTGCCGCCGACATAGCCCCTCAGCCCGACACTGTGTTATCAAAGTGCACATGAAAACTTGGGCCCACAGGCCAGTGAGACGTATCTATGTCGGCGGCCCCACATATACCACCGACATAGCCCCCTCAACCACCCACATTGTGTTGTCAACCGTGCTCGTAAAGATTTGGGCCCGCAGGCCAGTGACACGTATCTGTGTCGGCGGCCCAACTTATGCCGCCTACATAGGTCTATCTATGTCGGCGGTCTCAACGTCCGCCGAGATAACCTCCGTGCCAACACCTATGTCGTGGCCGCTCGCTGGCGCCGACATTGACCATCCACCTCTCGCCTTTCCGAGCCACCGTCGCCTCCGCGGAGTGATGTATTGCCCAATACAAGGTTGTGTAGATTGTCCTACAACTCCTCCCACTTTCCATGACCTTATATCGACCTCATCTGTAGTTTTGCAACACGTTGCTTCAAAAACTGCCTATCAGGGTTCAATGTATCTGTCACCTACGCCAGGACGGAGGTGAAGTCTAAGATGAAAAAGTTTCGATTCTACCTCCGTAATCGCTACGTCGAAATGGATGCGTGGAACGAGTTATGAGATGTGGTGCATGCCCTACAACCTTGGGTTTCACAAAAGATCCTCTCGATAGAGCGCGGCGAAGCAGGGGTGGCGCGGGGGGGGGGGACCAGTGTGGGCGGCATAAGGAACCCCGCCGACATAGGCTGGTCTATGTCGACGGCATCTCGTTGACCGCCGATAAAGGCTATCTAGAACACTATAAAAACAATTCAACAATTCAACACACTATGGTCCCACATGTCATAGACTTCCTGGCGTCGCCTTGTGGGTCCGTTTGCTCGTTGTTGTTAGGCTAACGGCCGGGGTCACGGCAGACTATTTATGTCGATGGTTTTTTTAATGCCGCCCACATAGTGTGTGTTGGCGCGGGTAGAAAAATTCAAATTTGCATCGGGTCCGATTGGGGGGAGGGGGAGCGGGACCTATGTCGACGGCATACCTTATGCCGCCGACATAGCTCTAGCAATGTCGTCAGGTCTTTCTTACCACCCACATTGGATTTTTGGCCGCCCACAGAAATCATGTTTCCTGTAGTGATTGGAAAAGGAGAAGACACTTTATGTTTGTTGATCAGATTTACCCTTCCCTTTTAACGATGTTTACATTTTCCATTAGCTTTAAAAAACCTACACCCCATTACTTCCTCGTGCCTTCCCCACTGATCGTGTGAGAGTTGTACGATATTGTTCACATATATACAAGTCGCTTTTTATTCTCAAAGTTTAGTATAAATACGTTACTTCTGCTAGTATCAGGAAAGCATGTATATGAATATGAATTGCAGCTAGCACACACGCCATGGATGGAGCACATGTCACCTGTCTATTGCGGTGAGTAAGCTTGTCACCTTGTACTCTGCTAGAGGTGAAAGCACGCTAACGCGTGCTAGGCCTATTTGAATTTAATTTTTAATATGTTTTAATCCTAAGAAAACCGAGATATAAAATTATATGAAATTATATTCCATACAGATTATCATGTATACTTAGTATATTTCAAGCCTGCTAAAAATGCATCAGCTTCAATTTTATTTCGAAATTTCTGTTTCTGCAAGTATCAAGCAAGAAATGTCAGGATGTACATTATGTGTATTTGAAGAATAGGTAAATAATATGTACCATGTAATAAACTAAAGTAATGGCTGCATTTCATATAACCCCGGAAGGAAATTGAATAGGCGCGCGCATTAGACACCATTTCAGTCAGATAAAAAGGCTAGAACAAAACATGTGCTGAAAGCATTGGAAAACCAGTGTAATAAATTTATTTCACATAATTTGCATGGAGCTGGCCACATCAAAGGACCCAACTTCCATGCTGAAGTAACAAAGAGGTAAACAACATAGGAGATGAATAGGAAAAGACAATAAGTGCTAACAATTGTTAAGACATAAACTGATGAAAGGTGACATTTGGTTGGTTTCTTCTCACAATTCCTTGATGTACCCATAGCATCATGGAACCTAAATGCTACTGAGATAAGATTTGTTGTAGCTCTAGACTTAGGTAGGAGAATGGTCCTCTGCAGCACAAATAAAGCAATATTAATAGGAGAATAAATTATAAGAACTCATATATAATTTCAGCTTCAGTTTAATATAATATAATGCAAAGTTCATCAAATATAGGTCAGAAGAAATTCATGATCAAATGGTCACAATAAGACAAAGAACATCACTTTCTAAAAAGTAGAGGAGAAACACAAATATATAACTCATAGATTCCCGGGTTAGTGGCAACACCACCATTCGAAAGAATTGGTCTTCGAGTACCTCACAATTGGAAAGCCAGTATAGAAGAGGTCTTGTTTAGCTTTAGCCATTTAAAAATTGAGTGTGTTTTGTATGGCAAACGTCTAGATGAATGCTTTTAAATATATGTAGCACAAATTTGATGATTGACATACTGGTTTAGAATGTAACTTGAACAAACCATCATATAATGTGACAACTCATTCCCCTACTTACAAAACATGTTCAGGTGCCAAAAAAATTTAGACGATAAAGTAATATACAAAAAATTCTCTATAGCCTATATATGCATACAAAAATTTCAATTCAATACCTCTGTACGTTACCTAAAGTAGAGATCTCTAAAGTTAATCTCCCAAGCCCAGCACCAGGGACTAAACATGATGGAGACCTATGTAGTTTAACAAATATATAATTTGCAAAAGCAAATCGGCAACATCACAATACATTATCAATAACCTTGGCACCAATATCACACAGATAACTCCATAGATTAAAAACAAAACGAAGTTTTGTCGTTGTGCCGTATGTCATCAATAGTCTTGGCACCAACTTTGAGCACCTGAATGTTTAAGGAAAAGCACTACATTATCAATATAGGAAAGAAAACAATACATACACATATAGAAATAAATCGCTCATAAGACAGCTATGGTTTTGAACCTGAATTTCTTATCATACACGAAGCACATTCATCTTATGCCAACTAAAAATAACAAAGAATCCAATTCTTGTACCTAGGTCTGGCAACGGTTCTAAATCCAGTCCACACACAGTCCAATCCATACAAACACAAGCTTTTCCCCCACCTCAAACCAATCTGTAAATGGATTTAGAAAACTTAGACCAAAACACCTCACAAAAACTCTGCACCCAAACCGCCCCAAACCATTTAATCTTTTCGGTTTGGAACCATTAAAATTTTCGGTTTCAGCCCATTCCAAAGGAATGGTTCTGCTTCTTTCGAGTGTTCTGCTGCTTCAAGCAATTATTGCCATTCTAGCCGTATGTATACGGTACGGAGTACAGCCAACTGTATGCATTTAGAGTAGCAACCAACCTTTAGTGTAGTAGGCATATGCGCAGGAAATTGAACGGTTTCAAGAAATACAGATAAATAGAGGATATACAAACCCATATATCTTAGTATTAGATTGCAAATCAGCACATTCAAAATTACACAACAGGCATGCGGCTGTAAGCAATGAGATGCAAATAAACAGAGAGAGATTAACTCACAGGATTGATGATAGCTTCGAAGTTCCAAGAAATAGATCGATCCAGTAACGATCCAGCAGATCTGGCCTAGGAGGAGGCTGCAGTTACGGTGGGGCAGTGTCGGCAGCGAGGCCGGAGAAGGGTAGGGGAGGGGGCCGACGCAGGGTGGCATGGAGGCGGGGCACGGCGGGGAAGAGCGGAGGCGTCTGGGGCAGCGGCGGCGATGGAGCTGGTGAAGGGGACGGGGAAGAGCGGAGGCGTCTAGGGCAGCGGCGGCGACTGGGCTGGCGAAGGGGACGGAAGGGAGCGGGGAGGGGGCCGGATGGAAGCGGAGAGCGGTAGGGGCAGCAGCAACGGTGGGGCTGGAGAAGGAGAGGCAAGGGAGCGAGGCTGGGGCGGCATGGAGGCGGAGCGGCCTAGGAAGCGGGCGGTGGGGGCTGGAGCCGTTGTCCCATGGAGGCTGAGAAGATGAGGCCGGGGGCAACGTGGCCAAAGCAGGCCCAAACAAAGGCACCGCCTAACTGAGGCCGCCCGATGAGCATCAAACGGTCCTGGTTTAACAGAGTGACGTGGCTTACCAGAGCTGGGAACAGCCTAAAAGAGTGACGCGGCTGTTCCAAAAATGAGGACAGCTACGGGGTATGAAGAGCTAGTATATTTAACCTCCATAGCTAGCAATTGTTTTGGCGGCATAGCTAGGGAGGTGAAAGGATTGGCGTCGAAAAAGCACCAACGAAACAAGTAGCCTGAACCAAACAACAAATTACTAAGGGCATATTTGCTTTGTCGCCCTCATTAGCTATGCCAATAAATGGTCCTGACCAATTGAGGGCATGACCTTTCGATGGCAATTTCTATGTCGTTTGGTTCAAAGCCAATTGAGGTAGCCAAATTTTGGTAAAATAGATGTTATGTTTGATTCACAACCAACTGAGAATGTTTGGTATAACATTTAATATATTCAAAAATATGCAAATAAAATTGATTATAAAATGCAAAAAAATGCCAGATAAAATAAAAATAAAAAATTTGAAAACTATAAAAATGGGTTGGTTAGGATTTTACATGAATTATAAAATTTGTTTCATGCGATTTGTACACTCTATGAAATATATATAAAATTTGGAAAATAAAAATCAACCGAAAAGAAAAAAGCGTTTGCACTTGCTGGCTTTGCTAGCAACTACTCTCGAAAGGCAGATTCGGCGTTGGCGAAGGCAGATTTGGCGTTGGCTGCTGAATCGCTCGCCATCTGTTGGCAGCAACGGGCATTGTAAAAATTCGGCATGACAATTTTTTCTGCCTTTTTACCTTTAGATGGTTGCGATCCAAACAACAGCCAAATATTGAGGGCATGCCTTTATTTGGTATGGCAAACCATGGCCTTGAACCAAACAGCCCCTAAAATCTTCTAACCGTGCGTCAACCCAAACCAGCTAGCCGACAGCAACGAGCATTCACATGTACAATATTTAACCTTCATAGCTAGCTAACAATCGTTTTGGCGGTATAGCTAAGGAAGCGAAGGCATCAACGTCGAAAAAGCACTAGCGACACAAGCCGGCTGAACCAAACAACAAGTCTCTAAGGCCGAGTTCTTTTCAACTTAACAGCTTAACGGCTTAACAGCTTAACAACTTATCTACGTTTTGAAAAGATATATGGTATTTTTTGGATCCGTTTTTCCACTGTTTTGAAGATGGGTTCTAATGCTTTAAAAATCAAGTCAAAACAAAATGGATCCGAATCTCGAGACTATATTGAAAACCTCTCGAAATTCAGTCATTTCAGTCGTTTAGATCAGCTCAAGAGAACACGGCCTAAATCTTTTTACCACGCGTCAACCCAAAGGGAGTATCTAATGGTAGCTAGTGGTTGCTGTAAACTATGGACGGAGGCACAGAGCTACCGATAATGACGAAGGGATGTAGAAACTAATGATGATTGACCTAAGTGTTTTGTGCATTTCAGAAGCACTGGAATATGTCAAGTGCTAAACAAAATAGATTTTGCGTCTTTTTCTAGGAGCCGGTAAAAACTAACTATAGTACATTGTAGAGCGATAGCATGGTTATGCTAGACATTTTAAGCGTGCCTTGAAAAGTGCATCTTAAACACTACTCTTTGCGAGTGAATTTGCTTAAGAAAACAGGAAAGCATAAAGGGCATATTAAAAAAGTTGGCTGTCATTGGTAGGGCGGGGTGGATTCGAGCCGATCTTGAGCAAGCTGAGCTGCTGAGCATGCTCAGGTCCAAGCTCGGTTTAGCTCGAGGTCTTGAGCTCGGCTCAAATGTATATCGTGCTCGGTGTAAGGCTCGAACTCGAGATCGGTTTGGTTGGTTTAAACTCGAGATCGGCTCAGTTTGACTTGAAAATCATTAGATATATTTTTTTTATAATTTTACATTGACAATGCAACTGACTCAATGATAAATAGCCAATAATATAATACGGTTAACACTAAATAATGTTCCATAATCATAGTCATAAATTCATAAAAGTATAGTGCTAAAACAATAATTAGTGAGCACATAGTACTACCAATTAGGCCGTTTAAAGGTTGAAATTATCGCTTAGTGAATAGCTATTTGAGTATTCGAGCTGAAACCGATCAGCTCAAGATTGGCTTGGGATCGGCTTGATATATAATCAAGCTCGATACCCGGTGCGAGGTTGGCTCGAATAAAGCTCAAGCTCAATCCGCTTTCGAGTGGCTCGTCGAGCCCGAACTTTTGTCTAGCCATGGTCGCCAGCCATGCCTCTATAGAGAACAAACAAGGAACCAAAATAATAGCTACCGCTTTAAGAAAGGAAAGGTAAAATACAGATAGCATAGCTGATTTCAACATGATGTACCATGGTGTGCCGCAAGCTAGTGTAACATTGTTTGATCTGTAAAAAAAATGATAATTGCAGATACTTATGTTGTCCAGGTCAAACAGAACTTAATGTGTAAACTCTGCTTGATCCTCTTTCGCTAGGCAGTAGGAACTCACAGCAACAGTCTCTCATCAGGCCTCACCGATCTTTATCCTGGCGACGAACTGGCTATAAAAAAAGGCACATGCAAGTTTCAATCATAACTGGCCGCATAGTATGTAGCATTGTTCAACACAATATTTAGGAAGCAGTAAGTAGAAGATCTAAGGTCAAGAAGCATTGCACAATAACAATTTTTAGTAAGCAGTAAGAAACAAATGTGAATGCTAAACGTCAAAAAAAATAAAATATATTAACACCAACATGGGGTTTCCGCCTTTCCAGGTCCTAAGGTTAGCGTGCCTTTCTGTCCAACCCAAAACTGCTTCAAAAAGAGGCAAAGGTGTGTGCTTAGCAACCATGGGCAGGTTAATCAAACACATAATTATAGCCTGTAATCAGATGGCCAAAGGTATTGCGCATCCTAATTATTTTCGTAAAACCGAAATTGGACCCGGATATATAGTTTAAGCTATATACAAAAAACAATTTTCTGCGGTGAGAAGTGATATAGCTACCATGATTTAAAATGGTGATAAGAGCTGTATGATAAAAACAAAACATCATGATATTCAACCAAGTTGTGCTCCTTTGCTCTCCGAAGAAAAAGGGGAAAAAAAAGTATTCGAAGGCATAATTGTTAGCAGCGGATCGCACGATGACAACTTAACTAATACTCTGTAACATGACTGGTAAAATGTTTTTTTTTTAAGAAACAAAAGCCTACTCATATAATCGTGTAACAATAATTAGCATGATGAGATTTGATGTCGGGATCCGAATACGCGAATATGAAGTCAAATTCCTACCGTATTCGTCCTCGTGTCTGAATCAATTAGTTGGAACATGCATATATATTATAGATATATATAGTTCTTGAATCATAACCATTAAACGGATCAATTTTATTACACTAAAATACTTGCCAACATAAAAATATTATAAATGATAGACTCAATGGCCTTACAACAGCGGAACACTTATATACAAAGTAAAATTGAAACATAATGAAGACCCAATAACTCCACAAGCAACTGCAGTTCCGGCTTCTATACGTTAAAGTAGTCTCGTCTTGAAATCCAATGGCAAAGTCATCTTCTTGAACTCCTTCGGCGAAGACCTTCTCCAGATACTCCTCGCCTTGGGGATTAAAGTTCAGAATTGCTTGATAGATATTGAGCAGCCCCATGGATAAAACACGATGGTGAGAATATTTAACATACTTGCAATCCAATTGGCAATATGGTCATGTGGGATAGGCAAGGGAAAGCTAAGCTCATTTCCATAAAAACCAAATTTATAAGATTATTTAGTTTTCAAAGGCATTTGATAAAACATTTGAAATCTAAAATTTTATATCATTTTATTTCATAAACCTTCGGTTGACCACCGGTTATCCCAAATTTGGCTAAATCACCGGTTTTTCAATAAAGCCCATTTTACTCTCAGCATCCTCGATGTGGGTCTCATAAAACAAAACACAAGAAAACAATTTTGGTTTTTACTTTAAACACCTTTAGAAACTAAAATATTTGGAAAACAACCATTGTCATCACGCTTTAGTCGTCCACCCGTAACCATGAGCACGACTATTATGATAGGTGTACACACTATAAAGGTCGCGCCTTTACCCACGAGAGACAAACAGCCTTCGGCTGAAGTTGTTGTAACGAGACATTTAACCATCTAGCTTCTTGGTTGGCATCCCCTCTAAGATTTCTGCATGGCGTAGGATAAGCTTCTCATTGGCAATGTTCCCCTCGTGAGCCTGAAGGATGATGTTCGGAAGCTTCTACACCATCTCCACCACATAGGATGTTCAAAACAAGGGTTCAAAGGATATTCAACCATGGCCAACCCATACAAATACTCATGGTCACACCTTTGTACTTAATTTTTACAACTGAAAGAGGATCCTAAGGCCTAGAGGGGGGTGAACAGGCAATTTTAATTTCTTCAAGATCATTTGTTAATTAAGCATCATATTAAGAATTACCCAATCCTAGTTGCAATTATCAAGTAAGCGGAAGCGATAAACAAGTTAATATGCAACTAAGACATGGCATCACGATCAACACAATCAATGCAACGGTAGTAAGTGTGGAAAGTAAATAAGAGAGAGCGACACGGAATTTGTTTCACCGAAGTTCGGAGCCGCAACTCCTACTCTCCGTTGAGGCTACCCCTTGGGCACAAGGACCGGCTCGCTCTCGAGCCTAACGCCTCACTTACTCCCGGTAGTCGTTCCGCCACTCCGGCGAGGTGGACTCCGTCACCCGTACACCGACTCGAGAGTAGCCACACGCCAAGGCCTACTCCTAAGCCCATGCCTCCACGAAGGATGTAGTCTTCAAAAGTAACAAGCCCGAAACGCCCCGATCATGCCGGATCGAAGGACTTCCATGAAGCTCGGTGTTGGGGTTTAATGATTTGTGGCTTTGGATGATTTGTGGGTGGAGGAATGGTTCTAGATCACCTAATTGATAAGCAATAAGTGTGGTAGGTGTAGAGAGCAGCAAAACCTCAAAGAAGCCAGCCACTAGTCATCTATATGTAGCCCCAAGAGCAAACTAGCCGTTGCCCCCCGGAAGGAGATAAAATAACTAGCCGTTAGTCTCTACCGGACGCCGTCCGATGGGCACCGGACGCCGTCCGACAGCGGCAACTGCTCACAAAAAATAGGTTTATCGGACGCCGTCCGGTCCCCACCGGACGCCGTCCGACAGCAAGAGATGCACAAGCGCTAAAGGCACCGGACGCTCTCCACCCTCTCCCAGACGCCGTCCGACAGCGAGAAAGACCCAAATTTGAACCTTATCGGACGCCGTCCGGTGACTACCGGACGGCGTCCGACAGAGAGTACTATTTCTGATTTTGGCTGGTCGGACGCCGTCTGGCTTTTTCAGACGCCGTCCGACAGAGGGAATTTATCTGATAAAAAGCTTGAGTGTAAAAGGGAGAGTTTGGGGTTTTCTTTTTCTCTAGATATCTCACAAAGGAATATTTGGGTATTTTTAGAAGTAGTGGACTACGGAAACCGATTTTCGAGAGGTCGCAAAGATCCGGCATAGTCCGAGTGATTCAAACCCCTTTTGAAATCTGACGAAAAACAGGAAATAAAACCTAACTACTCCTAATCTATACGTGACCTCTTCTCTCGCCCGGTCACGCACTCGAAACCTCGGAGCAGCTCACAAATTTATCGACGCTTCAAATTAGGGTTTTACAAAAACGCCGAGTCTTCGCTAGGGTTCCGAGAAATCCAAAAACCCCTAGCACTTTATATTAATTAATTTGACATCAATGCCACTAATAAAAATTAGGGCTCAACGATGCTCACAACAACCACAGGGTATTTGTCCTCAGAAACCGAAAGATCTAGTTGGCCTAGAGGGGGTGAAAAGGCAACTTTTAAATTTTGGCAAGTTTGGTGCTTAGCAAATTAGTTACCCAAGCAAACTAGCAAGTCTTATTGTACACAAAACAGATTGTAGTGGAAATAAATAACTACAACAAGTAAGAGCTGAAAGTAGTAGGAAATAAAGAAGGGACATGAAGATTTGTTTGACCGAGGTTCAGAGTCCTCCTATGGCGAACAAAGGGGTGAATAAAGGGAAAATACCCTGTGTGCCACTGAAAAAATGAAAATACCTGCCATTGGGCCCACATGTCATAGACTCAAACGGTCCCACATGTCATACACACAGGATGACATAAAAGGGATTGGAATTTTTTACTGACAAACAGGGACTTGTCCTGCGAATGAGAGCCTTGAATTTTATGACTGTTCACCAATTTCACCGGCCCTTCAAAACAAGAACAAATTGACAACTATGTATACCCCTAACATGCATGGATGAGAGCCATGAAATATGTGCAGATTTTTTTAATCACAATTTTTTTTGTCAAGTTTCAAAAAAGAAAGGAATCAATTCAAATCTTGCTTTTGGAAAGAGATCAAGACAAATCACCAAAGTAACTTTCTGAAAAAGCAAAAAGCAGATTTGTTCTCACTTGGATGAGACGGATGGTGGCTTTCTGGTTCTCTCAAATTCTTGGAAATTTTTCTTTTTGTTACACAATGGGTCATAAATAACTTTGCAAAAATCTCCTCAAAACTCCATGTATAGAAAATATGAAAAATGAAACATCACAAGCTACTTTTTGAAAAGCAAAAGCAGATCCTCCAAAGTTTGTTTCCACTTAGAGCAAAGGTATGGTGGGTTTTTGGTGCTGTCAAATTTTCGGAAAATTTTCTCCCTATTAATCAATGTGTCGTGAAGAAATCCACCAAAAATCTCCTCAAAACTCGTTGTATGGGTTCTATCCTTCCAATCCAGCAAAGGATGTTTCCTGAACCATAGCTATGAGACCTGGGCAATGATCTTAGCTTGGTGTATCGATAGGATATGTAGATGATGGAGGCAAAAACTGATAGATAGATGTGTCGTACATATAGTGTATGTGGAGGTACACGAACAAGTAGGATTCGAAACTAGAATAACTACCGTTCCCCGGCAATGGTGCTAGAAAGCTTGTTGGTGATTCTTATGCCTATTAGAAATAATCTGCAAGCGCACGGATATCGCAGTATCTTTCACCTGAAAGTATTCCAAAGGTATTGATTTCCCATGAAGAACGAGAAGTGTTTAGTTTAGAATCTAGCTCAACCGGATGGATATGGAGATAATGACGGAAGTGGAATAAGATAATTTCAGGCCGAGAGGTTCTACTGATTAGGTTTCACTTAGCTAAGGCACAAAGCCACAAACTTACCCAAACACAAAAGCACTCTGAATCAGAGCTCGGTCGGTTCACTACCACCCACTATCAGTTAAGAGCACCCAATGATTATGATCACCCCCGATTGGGCTCGACTGGGCTAAAACTAACGGGGTGAACTTTGCAAAAGCTGATACCACTCGGATAATAGGGGTGTCACTACCTACTGCCCACCGCATCCCCATTGAATCAGATATCTACCAGGTACTAACTAGTCTAGACAGCACGTCTATATCTAGCAGCACTACGCACCATGTCGTCACTTGATATGCACTCGAGCAAGATAACACAACAAGATAATAAAAGTTACCAAGCACAAGCCAAGTACCAACAGAGTACTTAAGTATGAAATAATTAACTTTGCTTTATAAAGTAAAGACAGGCTAAGTGTTACCAAACCTCTCCTCTACAGTAGTGGCTCTACCCCAATTTTGTTATTCAGGATTAGATAAAAGTTGATTAAAACACAGCTTCAGTATGTTTATCAAAGCGATATATTTAGACATCTTAAATGCAATCCCTTGCTGCAATCTAAGCTTTCTACCTGCATATTGTTGGTGGGATGAGAATAAATTTTGCATTTGCAGCTCCAACTTTCAGTCTGGCCTTTCGGGAGATGTGGATTTGGACCAGGGCATGTGAAATTTGTAAGAGCTTCTAGCACTTAATCTAGCGAATTGGTCAAAGCTAATATGCTGGACTATTGACGTAGTTCAGTAAAGTGGCTTACGTTTCAGAATTCAGAAAGAAATGAACTCAATTATTCTGTAAAGTGGATATTAGCTGTTAGCTATTCAGTAAAAATTCAGTAAAGTGGCTAATTTTATGGAGCAGACTAGTAGTGTATTATTGAGATTATAAATCAAAAATATATTGCTTCTTATGAATGCATGAGCTGAATTTCTTTTGAGACAAAAAGTAAATAGTGAACATAATCCTGTAACAAATGTATACACTTTAATTCGGTGGTTTACCTCTTTGCATTTTGTTACCTGTGTTTTATAGAAGCTTGCTTATGTATTGGAACTGTTTCTCTTGCGATAAAACTAACCATTCTTGATGCTTCTCCATATACAGGAGGGATTTGCATTTTCTCATTGCACCACCTGCAAGGCTCCTTATTATTTGAGGGTTCATGTCCACATTGACAGCACACCACCGGATTGTAGAATATAGTTTGTGGTTAGAGGAATCAGGAACATGCTTAAGATCACATCAAACATAATATTAATAGGATATTTTGTAGCTTGATTACCATACATGTGTTCCTATTTAATGACTGATCACATCAACCATAATATTTGTCTTCCTGTCATGCTGCTTTGAGTTAAAGCTTTTTTTGTTAATTAAATCCATTATGGGTCAGTTCAAGCTAGATATCTACTGAACTATATGTCAAGTGCCTCAACAACAATTATATATGGTCTATGGACGAATTGCTAGAGTTATCTGCTGAACAATATGTCAAGTGCCTCAGCTAGATATCGTTCTCCCGCTGTAGGCATCAGGATACATGATTGATGAACCTCGGTCTTGACAATATTATCTGCTCTGCAAGTAAAGCGCCCCTTTTACCATATGAACAGAAATACTTGTGGCTGTGTTACTTTTTTAGTCTGTTCCACTTTCTTATTTAGATACATTGTTACAGTTTTGAGCTTTGGCAGACTAGATATTTCGTAATCCTGACTATCACAAGCATGTGAGAAAGGCAATCATGAAACAGGTATTTTTTTTTTTGCTTCAAGCCATGGACCTTCTTTAGTAACTAAATAAATATATTGTTACATTACGTATTTGATCATACAGTTTCATGGATATGCAACTCTTCTGAAATGCTACCCCTATTTTTTTAGCTAAAGGAATTCAGAAAACGCTATGAAGGCTATGTGCCAATGGAATATTATAAGGTGTACTTGAAGAAAATGAAAAGGTTCCCATCGAACACAGTTTTTAGCTGCCTACCATGTTCCTACTGAGAGAGAGAGAGAGAGAGATCAGATAAACTTTGTTACTCTGAAGAAAAAACCGATGGTTTGGACATGCTGATGCTTGTAATTGATGGAGAATGCTGATGCTTCCAGAATATATAGGATTTTATTTAATTCTTTCTTTACAAAGTGTTGTTCAGCTGGAGGGCAGTACCATTGTATTGTGTATGTATTTTTTATTATACCTCCAGTGCAATGTAATATACAATATTTTTCAATGAAATATATTTATTTCCTGGTATTTGGGAATGAATGGTAGCTTTGTGTATTGATTTTCTGTTAATATGTGAGATATTTTATTTTGTGTGATTGATAAAAAAGAAAATTTTAACTGCAAACATATTCGCATGGAAAATAATGGTAAAATCAATTTCACGGTGCAAATTAACAACGCATAGAAGCGTTGTCATGTTCTCAATATATGCGTTGTTGGCTCGCAACGCTTCTTTGGGTTAGTTACCAACGTATATTTATGCGTAGTAGTAGATCCTTGCAACGGCCCCTATAGCAACGCATATTGAATCCGTTGGTATAGAGTTCAACGACACTTATTTGACCTTTTAACAACACATGGATGCGTTGGTAAAGGGGGTTCCCCCTTGTAGTGTAACTTTGCTTCATAAAGTAAAGACAGGCTAAAAGTGTTACCAAACAGCAGAGCGAAGCTGAACTCACACCCGAGTTCGGCTCCAGAGCACGAAGTGGACGATAGCCGACACGTCGGCTTCTCTCCAGCTCTAAATTCTCTCTCTCTCTCTCTCTCTCTCTCTCCCCTACTCTACTTTCTATTTGGACAGCGTAATGTTGCTTTCTTCTTCTTTGCCTCACTTCTTCGTGTTTTACAAATGAAGAAGGGAGCTCTATTTATAGTGCAACAGGGCCAACCAAAGCTTGCCACATTAGGGGTCACTTGGAACTTTGTGGGAGAGCATCTGTGGAGCATCCATGAGCGATGAGGGGGGGTCGGTCGACCGACCCACTCTAGTCTCTGTTCAGCCCTCCGTTTCACTAGATAGACACATGTGTGTCTCTGATCTTCTCCCAATGATGTTTACTAGCAGGTAAATCCGTTTTGTGTGAGTTTAGTGAAAATAGGTGGTCCCATGGATCCTTGCGCACTTGATCCCTGCCTTTAGATCAAACCGACACTTCACCAACGATGTAGATGGGTTCCTTGTGTGCTTTTTGAGCTCAGGAAGAAAACTCAACAAGTTCGGAGCTGGATGTGGGTTGGCCAGTCTAGGGTAGATCCCACTTTTCCTCAATTGATTTCTAAAGACACAAAATAACCAAAACCTATGGAACTTTATTGATTTGCACAAATTATGTCCATGTTCCTTTTATTTTAGAGGTATGTTGATGGTCGAAAGCATATAGAAAGTTGTAAATAGTGACTATCAACAGTCATCGTCACCAAAACCCCTTAATTAAATATATTCAATAAAGTTTAGGGGCCTAGATGCTAATTTATCTCCTTTTTGGTGATTGATGACAATATTACTTTCTGGAAAACAAAGTTAGCTCCAAGCAAAAATATATTTGATTGAAGAATTAAAACAACTCCCCTTAAATCAAGTCCAAATAACCAGATAAAACATCTAAAGCAACCAAGTTTAAACATCAAACGTTTTTAACATCCAATAACACTTCCAAAAGAAAAGAACAAGATATTAAATATCCAGAACTCTAAATAATGCTTCATATTCATTAGCTCTTTATCAACTCTTCATTAGCTATCCTCTTCTCTTTAGCCTCTCTCCCCTTTTAGCATCAAGCACCAAAAAAGAATCAATGTCTTTTGGAGAAGGTCCTCTTTAAGGCTATAATTAGTTTTGACATCTTGGATTTTGGCTCGAGAGATCCACTACCCATTGGAGAAGATTGCTCATCTGAGTCTTCCTTGTGCTGATAGAATGAAGATTGCACATCTTGCTCATGCCAACTTGGTTGGTGTTCATCATTTATGGTCCAAGCATGAAAACCTTGTTGAAGGTGCTGGACGTTGGACCCAATATCATGAGGCTCAGCATTTTAAGAGCTTGCACCCATCGAATCTCCTGCTCATGTTCAATTTGCCTCTTGTAGAGGACTCTATCGCCTTCATCTTGATGTTTTAGGGTGGGTAACAGATCATCCTGAGATGGAGCCATGTATTGTTCAAAAAGCCTATTGTGACATCCTAATAAAATTATTAGGCGTCCCAAGTGTTTTTAAAAGATATAAAACCTAAGGTAAAATTTGATTTATTATTTGTCTATGATAAAACCTATTATTTCTATTATCTTATGATTTGATAGGCTATTATATGCACCAGCCTTACTTAAAATTGGGGCAGTGTCAACACACGCCCTAGGTTCCCAAATGTATGTCTTGCCTTTTCCTAATTTTTGGGCAACCCGCAAATTCGGATTAAGACCAAAAAGACCTTATTTGGAAGATATCTCGCATGAAATAACGAGGAATACTTTTATGAATAATCCCAAAAACTTAGGGTGTCTTCTAGAAGCTTTAGTCGACCTATTCTCCAAGTTTCAGCCAAAATCTCTCAAGGGAAGTCGGATTCCCAATTTGCAAGCCTCGAATTCTACTCCGACTCGGATTCGATTTTCTAAACCTTTCCTATTTCATCTCAGCCGAATCCACCCCTCCCCAGCACTATATAAACCCCCAGTACCCCTCCTTGACGACCACAACTCGTGGAGCCTCAAGGTTGGAGCTCTAGCCAACAAACCCTAGCCTCCCAAACACCTTTTTGGGGTATCTCTCTCTGTGTCAAACCCTAGATTATACCTCCATGTTGTAGAGCTCATCAAGGTCAAGATGGATATATGGATCACCTGTTTTTGCGAAGAATTGATCAAGATGGATATACCATATATTCATGATAATGCAATTGCCAAAAGGATTTAGGAATAGTTTTATTTAAATTACGCCCTTAACAACTTACGCTTAGTATCTATGAGTGGTTCTCATAACCATTGCTCTAATACCACCTGAGATGACCCTCCCAATTACCGCTTGCTAATGACATCTTTAAGCTCAAAACCATAAGGTAATTGTGTGGGTATCAGCATATACACCCGAAGTACATAACACTGACTATGTCACTTCGAGTGCATTGCTCAAGTCAGAGTATTGCAGTAGAACAATAATTAAACAGAGTCATGCTTTATTACATCATGATGCCACGCAGGCCAAATGTATTTACGATACAATATAGTCCCTTCTTACTTTGAACATACATGGTAAAAGTATGTTGTCCTTTATTGTAGTACTTCACCACTTAACGTTACTCGAGGAGCTTCTAAAGATAGTCTTCCAAAGGGCCCATATCTTCAGGATATGGTTCCATCTCGAATTGCCCATCAATGACAGGGTTCTCATGGCAATCACTTACGTTGTCTTCCGGATTCACATCTAAGCCAGGATTTAATAGCAAGAGTGAGTACGGAGTACTCAGCAAGCAATATTAGCAACATTAAAATCCAAGGAGTCCAAGGACAAAACCTTTCTTATACAAAGCATACCTACTCCAATCTCTCCCTTCTATTTTACTAAATAAAATACCATTTTAATTAAAAGAGTGGATGTTTTTTAATTTAGAAAAGTCTACCATCACTCGTATACGAGGTGGACTTAGCCTCCGTAGTTTCCATTCCAGGAGACTGGCATGAATTCATGATTTTACCCTGCGCAGTTTTGTACCACTTTGCCCGTAGTCGCCCCGAATCAATTCGGAGCTCAGAGAGTTTATTCTATTTTGGTATGTTACATCTCATAGCCCAGTCGTAGAACAAGTGATAGCGATTAACTTTAGACGTGCCATACTCACAGCCTCGTCCTCCATCACTTATCCTCGTTTCCGTTTTACTCATTTCTGATGCCTGCCAATTATTATTATCTCGGCATAATGTAGCGCCGTCTGTCGGGGGCACCATGGGTCCGCTCACCCACCCCTCCTAATTATCTACTTACTCAATGTGGAGAGTGTAACCACTGCATAGATAACCTTCTCTGTCTGCTACACGAGACCAAGGTTGATACAAGTTTTATACGGCTCGGTACCCAAGTGTTAGATAACTGTCCGTATATGCTATCATGTGAAGGCCCCGCCTGAACTCTGCACCTTTCCAAGGCACCCTTCACCCACCATAATAAATCTAACGACTTGATCGCTCCATCGATCAAGCCATCTCTTTCTTCATCGTCAGTGCAATTTAACTTTTAAGTAAAACTTTTAAATGCATTACATGCTAGAGGTGCATATGTCAAAATTAAAATATAAAGCTAAAATACACTAATCAACATCAAAGGAATGCTTGCCTTCTATTTCAATCCAGTACCCGGTATTGTCCTCCGGTTGTTCGCTCTCAATTGGATGATTTAGATTAAGTCCTGAAACATCGTTAATTGGCATTAGGAAGTGGTAAATAATAAATAGGCGTAAGAGAACTATTTACCGATTCCAGTAAGCAACTATTACTTTACTATGGTCTTAAGTTGTTTGATTTATTTATTTATTATTGTCATCATCATCATCATCATCATCATCATCATCATTATTATTATTATTATTATCTATTTTATTTTATTTTTTATTGTTTTAGCATTGGATTTACTCAGAAATTTTATATAGAAATGATGGGAAAAGCTATTGGACTCACTAGCCGACGCAACTGGCCTACCAAGCCCAGCCGAAACCCCCTTCTTTCATCCCTAATCTCTATCTCTCTCTCACTCTCTCGGTCTCCTCTCCTCTCCCCACCTCACACTGCGGCGGCGGCGGGATGCTTACGGCGCGGCTGCGTCCCGGCTGTCGGTGGTTTGCCCGGCCGGCGTTGAGCTCTAGCCTCTCCCTTCTACCCCCAGCGGTGCTTGATTTTCTCCTCTCTCCCTTCCATTCTAGTGCGGACTCTGGGTAGCGACGGTGGCTTTTGGAGGAGGCGACGGCGGGGTGCGCCCCGATTAACCGTGCCCATGTCGAGGGGCGGTGCCGACATCTGGTCGCGCTGGCGGCCGCGGCCGTGGCCTTGGTCGTGGGTGTTCACGCCAGTTGCAGATCTGGCGGCTAAGGGGCGATGGCTGGGGCCAGTCGTGCCCGTGGTTACGGCGGCTTTGGCGGCCGTGGTCGGCCGTGCCCACGACGGCAGTGGCTTTGGCCACTCCCTTCTCTCACTTCTTCTACTCTGCCCTCTCAGCTGATGCCGATGGTTGCTTTCTTCCTCCTCTTTTCCAGGCAAGGCACTGGCTGACCGTGCTCCTCGACCAGCTGTGGCGCGGCTCTTAGCCGGTGGCGGCGGTTGTGGCTGCGTTGCAGCGGCTCGGCCAAGCTTCTGCTCTCCCGTTCGGTTTCCAGCTCTCAACCCTTTCTTCCTAACCCTAGCTCTCGAATCCCTCCCCTCCTGAATCATTGATAATTAATTAGATGTTGTTGATTGCTTGAGTTAGCATATAATAGCTTGATTTAGTATATTGTGTTGGTTTGCATATGGGATGTGTATGATAAAACCTGAGATGGATGTACTGGATATGGTTTAGGGAGAGATTTCTGGGGAATTTCATGGTGATTATCTTGGGTAGGGCTTAGAGTGAGGGTTGAGCAGGGTAGGATGGCCACATGTGGTGCTCAAGTTGCTCATGCGCTGGGGAGCATGCAGTAGCTTCTGAGAGCGCATGCCGGCAACCATTATGCTGCAACCCGAGCTCTCTAGCGCTTAGTTGGGTTGGCTTCTACTCTTACTTGGTATAGAGGTTGAGAGATTGACATGCATGAGTGTTATGGGTGCTGTGCTTGCTATTTATGGTTTAAAAATGACATGCAAAAAAAGATTAGAGGGGGGCTGAATGTATGGATGTTGAATGCGTGGACGCATGCACACATGCAGATCATCTAGATGGTACTTTGGCATGCTCATTTACCTTAAGATGCTGATCTGCTTTGTAGCCTAGCAAAAATACCTTCTAAGGATCTTGTGCCGATTAGGTGGCTTGCCCTGTTGCCCTCCTCCTTGCTCCTGAATGTTTGCTTCACTCCACCTAGCTCCTCTGCGCATGTCCCTCTTCCATCAGCTCACTGCGACTCCTTTTGGTTTTTGAATGGCTGATTTGGGACGGATGGTGCTGTCCTTACCAAAGAAAGTAAATGAGGGAGGTTGTAACAGCCCAATTTTGGAGCAAATTTAAAATTTGTTTGAATTCAAAAACTCGAGCTGACATGTGGCCCTGCTCTCTCTTTCCTTTCTCTCTCTCTTCCTCTCTCCCTTTCCCTCTCTGCCGTGTGGCCCAGCCGTTGCTCGACTATGCTCTACTCAGCTCAGCTCTGACTCTGCCCACATGCTGTGCATCCACGCCAAATCACCTTCACCACACCTTGTGCAAGACTCGTCTCAGTAGCCACTGCTGCTCCTTGCCGGTAGTGTAAATCGAGCCTTGAACGAGAGACCCATGCGCTTATAAACCGAGAGCTTCCAGCAAGACACTTCCCTTTTTTCCCAAAATTTTCCCGTCCGTGGTAGGATTCTCATCGAATTCGTGAGCCATTGATCGATTCCTCTCGCCCCGAGCACTCTCAACACCTCCCTAAATTTTCCCCTCACCAAATTTCAGCGGAGCTGCCAGAAAGAGCCGTGCCCGTCGAACCCCTGTTTCGGCCGCCATCAAGCCCTTCGTTGCCAACCCTCTCCGCTTTGCCCCGTGCTTGTTCGAGCACTCGGTGAGCTTCCCCGGTGTTCTCTCTCTCTCCACTTAGAATTTCATGGCGTGTAGATCCTCAGCGAGGGCGGGCCACTCCGGCGAGCCTTCGGCTCCACCGCCGCTCGTCATGCCACCGCATCCGGCAGTCTCCGGCCACGGCGAGGGCGTCATTAGGACCGTAGAAGGCAACAGATGCGAGAGCATGCATGCACAAGGCCGGAAGCAGGGCAGGGTCGCCACCGCGTCGCTTGCCAACGCCGCAGGCCACGTCGCCTGTCCTGAGAAGACAATGACAGAGAGCCGTCAGTTTTGCGCCAAGATTCGTGCTGATACGAGGTCGCTAAGTCGTTGACATCGCGGCCCCATTGCCAGAAAAACCCTCGCTATTTGGTTTAAGCGGTGACACGAAGTCTCGCCATGTGGGCCCGGGGCCCACTAAGCGAGAATTAAGTGGACGCTACCGGCGCAGCGCTAACCAAGTGAGTTGGCGCCCCACGAAAATACGCTTTCGGCGTAGCCATCGCCGTGGTATGAGTTCTCATGTGGCGTGGGCCGTGGGTAGCAAACCGTCATTGGTCGATTCATTTGGTGGCTCTACCGAGAAGTTTTATTCATTTTCCACCAATTTAACCAATTAGTTAAATACCAAAATAGTTATTGAATTATTTAAAATAGCTAGAGACTCCCAAAAATTCTAGAAAAATTTAGATAAATAGTTTAGACCATTACTGATTTTATAAAAGTATGAAACAATTTCTGTAATGGAATAATGACACTGTTTAGTTAAATGAGTAGGATTCCTATATAAGTAAATAATTAAAATAGAATTAGGGTGATATTAGTTATTTTAAATAAAGAATATAATAATCCTGTGAAATCTTAAGATAGTATAATGGGTAGATAAATGCAATAATAAAAATGAAACTTTATAAAAATGCCATTAAGTCTAAGGTATTCTTTAGAATATTAAATTGATAAACACCAACTAATCATTAATAAATTCCTTGTTACTTAAAAATAGGTGCTGACTTTAGAATATATATTTTATTAAAACATATAACTTAGAATTACAGGAGCACCTAGAAAATGTCAACCCTGATAAACATAACTCCGTTTGTAGACCATAGTTCGGCATGTCGTTATCGTATGTCGCTTCATAAACCCTAATCACCCAATTACGACCGTATCGTACGAAATCGTATTTTGGGGTGTAGCTAGACTACTATATAATGTAATAATATTTATTTATACACCTGGCATATCATACGAAACTTAGCTTTGTTGCACGATCTTATATAATGGCGTCGAAGGTAAAACCTAGGGCATGTGCATACATCATGTTTTCTGCTTGCATCAAGAAGTAATTATTGGATTGTATGTGTGCTTAGACGTAGGTGATCCCGAAGGGAGGTTCGGTGACACTGAGGAGGACCTTCCACCCGAGCAAAGCGAATTAACACTTACTCTTTAGATGTTTACCCGTATTAGGGAAGGTTGGCGACTTTCCCTAGTGCGGATTAACATCGATATATTCATTGTCGATTACCTAGTTTTCCAAGATAAATTGCTTTAATATTTAAAATGCATGCTTACTTACCTGCCTAATTGTTATTCATGTAATACTTATACATGCCTATCCTTGGACTATTTAGCCACTATGACTGACTTGATTGTCATAAAACTTGTTAACCTAAGATTAGTTTGGTAACAACTTTAACCCTGTCTAATGGGTAAAATCTGCTTAGCCTTACTTAGGATTAAACAAATCTTCTGGTAATTAGCCATGGAACGGTGAACCGATATTCACCGATCATTCATTCCTTCATTAAAAATGTCATCACATGAGACAGTTAGGGCTAGTAGATGCATGATGGGCTATGTGTGGTTGTGGGAATGGATATGTGGGGTGTCGGTCCAGTTCGGTTGGTTGGTCGAGATAGACCGGATGGGTTAATGTCTGGGATCAAAGAAGTGGAGACTAGATGATGGGAATGTTGCCCCAAGATGACATCCTGAGGGATGATTAAAGCACGAGGTGCCTTGTGCTGGGTTTATTCAGGGCTTACTCAAGAGGAGCGTGGAAGAACACGCGTAGTGGGAAGATCGCTGCCATCAGAGGGATGGTTCCAACACAACACGTGGCCATCGCACGAAGTACGGGTTTCGGATCGTCAACTGTGAGCGCTCTGCGGAGGCCCTCTAGGACCATTCTCGATAGGGACCGGCATAGGTCATCACCGAGGGTGATAAAGGCCACACATCCCCAGGATGACACTCGGCTAGCGCGGGCTGGCAACCCCCTATCTCGAGGTGGGCAGTCTATGGCAAGTGTGGTCCACAACAAGATTGCCAAATCCTGGAAGGATGGCGGAATTAGGAAATGTTGGGGGCAACAAGAAGTTTGGTGTGGTGAAGTACAAAGTCGAGTGTACGTTGGTTGGGAGTTGGACTATTGTGGATTGGTTGGAAAGGTCGGTTGGTCAGTTGGGCTTCGGAAGCATTATTAAGATGTTAAACCCTTGATTTACATATACAGTCAATTAATATCTGATGCTAGATAGGATAATTTCAAAATCATTTGAAATCCGGCTTTACGCAAATAAATTTACCCCTTCCCCCAAATAAAGCCTTCTATACACTAAGTGCATTAAGGGAAGTGTTAGCTAGCCAGCGTTTGGATGATGCTGACCTCACCTACTTACATTCTTTTAGACGATGGGATTGAGGTGGATCCTTACGAGTGCCACGAAGATGACGGATAGGACCTTGGTGGGCCGGATGAGTCGTAGGGGATGCTCCAGTCGCTTGTTCGACACCTAGCCAATAGGATATTCTTTTGGGTACATATTTTGGAATAGCTGCAAACTCTGAACAGTGTTTTGTAATATATAAGGCTGGTATTGTTCACCTTACTAAATTCGCCTAAGGGCGTAACTTGGTATGTAATATTCAGGGATTCTAATTAATCGATGTATGCTTATATCGGCTACGTGATCTTCCGCACTAGTGTACCGATCCAGGGACTAGTGCATGGGATTCCGACTCTCAAGGTAAGTTAAAATTGAGGGTTGACAAAGGTGATAGCTAATGGCTGGGTGTTGAATACTCTTTGCTGGTGCTGTAACTTGACTGCGGAAGGGCTGAATGTGTCCCTCTTGCTGCCAGGTGTTGATGGATGGCTTGAAAGTGGTTTCCATATTTGGAAACTATGGGCTGGGTGGTTTTCTTTGGGGTGGCAGTGATTCTTTGCTGTAGTCCTGTATACATATGTGCATGTATCTCCCTGCATGACATCTTGTGGCTCTTCTGGTTGCTGCTGGGTTTGTCTTACACGGTTGGGTGATGTGCCCTTTTAATGGTGTTGCTACTATGATACACTTCTCAATGCTTCTCCAATAATACTGGACAGCAGTAGTGTAATATAAACTACTGGAATTGGTCCAAATGAGGGGTTTGGAATTTTAGGTTTTTAGTAATCGCTAGATGATGAGAATGCAGCAGTGAGGGAGATCGGCTGGCCCCGAACAGCCTGGTGTCCCAATGAACAGTATTCTACTGAGATCCTGAAGGCATACAACTCCTTTAAAGAGAGTTACATTTTTTAGTTCGCTTTAATATTGTTGATGGATTTGTTTAATTAATAGCACTATAAATTGTTTTGTGTGCTAGTGCTGTGCAGATAGACGGTGAAGACAGGCGGAGTCTAGAGCTGGCATGACTAAGGCCACGGTGTGAGCATCGTTGAGCTCTAATTATTTTAGTGGTATTGATGACGTGGATATTTGCGCAGTGATTATTGCTAGAGGGTTCTTAGAATCTTCATGGAACCCTAGCGAGGCATCAACGACTTTTTTAGCTGCTCCAAGATGTTCTAAGCATGACCAGGCTAGTGAAGAGGTCATGTGTAGATGTAGGAGTAGTTAGGTTTTTAGTTTTGTTGCTTATGCTTTAAGAGGGGTCTAATTGGTTCAATCATGCCGAGTTATTACTTCACATAAATCCTTAGCCTTTTCTTAGTCCACAAGCTTCTCACAAATACCTAAAATTCCAAGTGTGATCAAAATCCTTAAGCCTTACATTCTAAATGCTCATCGGACTGGGTTCGACCACCGTCGGACTGGGTCTAATGGGCACAAACCCTAAGTTGTTCCTTTATATAGCTGGTCGGACTAGGTTCGTCCGACCGTCGTTGGACTGGGTCCGATGGTTCTTGCTTCCTGTGCTTTCACGTCCATCGGATCGGGTTCGACCATCATCGGACCGAGTCTGACAGTACGTGTGTCGGCTATCTTGAAATTGGGTTACAGCCATCGGACCAGGTCCGACGGGTACTGTAGCGGCTAGTTTTTGAAGTCTTCCTGAGCTCCAACGACTAGTTTTTCTCCGAGGGTATAAATTGAGTTCGGTAGGCAGCCATTACGAGGTTTGTATTATTGAAAATCAACCTTCCAAATAGTCGTGGAGCGTCCAAAAAAAGCTAATTTTCAAAATTAGAAAACAAATAACAAGTAATTCGAAAAAATACGAAACTTGGTTGGTGGCTATGTTTTGACAAGATGAACAAGATCAACTGTTTGGATCGATCACTAGAGTTCTCGAATTTCAAAAATCCGTCGAGTTCACGGAGGGATCCGTGAACTCGAGTTCACACTAGCAAATCTCTCTACACACACACACACACACATTTATTATCTTGTAGTGTGCTTTGATGATGGTTATTGTAAGGAATGATACTTGTAAGTGAGACAGTTGTTGAATAAAAATTTTATTATTCTGAAATTTTAATCTTATCATTTCTGTGATAATTGTGACTTTATATCTTCAAATGAGTTCATATGCGAGTAAATATGTGGTTAATGTAACGGTGTGTTTCAATCGTCCTGCGCGTCGTCCCGCCGCACCAACCTCAACGTGTCGCCCTCCCATTGGTCGTCGCCACCATCCAACGTCACCTCGCCATGCATCGCGCCGCGCGCTTGCCGCCTTGATCGCATGCCGCCACGTGTCTGCCGCCACCTCTGTATTTGTCTTTGCCGATGCCGCCGCTGTTGTAATCGCTTCGCCACGCGTCCCATCGCGGATTCACATCATCGCCCCATCTGGAAGGTGGGGTCTGCCTGTCAGCGCCACGGCGCGGACGGGTGGAACCCACTTGTCGGCGCCAGCCCCCGCGCGGCATCTGGGCTATGCACGTGAGAAGAGAGAGAGAGAGAGAGAGAGAGAGAGAGAGAGAGGCCATGAGGGGAGTTGAGTCCATTTAGAGTTTTTAACCCTTTTTATTTTCAGGAAATTTCCTATTTTGTTGGATCTTCTCCGAATTGTTTAGGGAGCTCCGTAACTCCAAATTGGATAATTCTAGAGCCTAAAAATCCTATTTAATCCCTAGAATTTTTCTATATTTTTATTAGCTATTTTCTCTATACTGAATTTGGTGTTCTTTATTGTTTCTTTCTTGCGCGTAGATTCTTCTTGCTACTGTTGCGAGGATTGCTGCCCGGGAGTTGCTATAGACTCGCAAGGATCTGAATTCTTCGAAGGAAAGCAATAGTTTGTGTATTCCTATCCTATGTTTACAATTCCACTTTATGCCTTTATGTTTATAATTGCTACTCTTGCATACATATTAGACTAGGGTGTGAGTATCCGACCATGTTAGTCTTTCGCTATCATGTTGTAGCCTTGATTGATGAACCCCTCTATTGTTCCATAGCCTATCCTTTGTCTAGGTGGTAGCATTGCATTGGGTATTCACTTATAAAAATGAGATGGCGGAGCTGAGGCTTCGATGTGTTTCTATGTTGTGGTTGTGATATGGAGGTCTCATCTACTAAGGACTCAAGCTTGTGAACTACTAGACCAAACCAAACAGTATGGTCACTTGTGCCTTCGACCCTGTCTTAGTACCCTATGAAACCCACTAACCACTTCCTTGCGACTTGTAGTCATGGTTTGATACTTTCACACTAGGGTAAGGAACGCGACCTTACCTGAGGAGTGGGTTCGCTGTGAGATCGAATGGTTTAAATGGGGAACGCCCCCGGGTGGCATCCAGAAGTACTAGGCGCCCTACCGTGGCAGGCATCAGTGGGACCGGGGAAACCAAAAGAGAGGACAGGCGAAGTGGTGGACGTAGTAGGTTGGAACAGTCTTGTATCGTATCTCCTTCGGGATGAGACGGGGCTTGTGGGGAACGTGTACACACTCTGTAGAGTTAGAACTATCATGATAGCCGTGTCCATGGTTATTGACGGGGCGAGAGATTTTCAAATGTAGTCCCACCATTTTCATAATTGAACTTGACTAGTGTAGGCTAGGATTGGCCCGGTGTGATGATGCACCTTCCTTTGATGTTCGTGATGATACTATAAGTTCATGCATTCCACAAAACATAACTTTTTTCCTAAAACTCGATTAGTAGGTGGGACCTTGTGTAAAATAGTCGAATCCCTATCCTTGTCTTTGCATACATTTGTTAAGGATTGCTTGCTCGGTAGCCGCGTACTCACTATACCTACCGCGGATAATTTTATTATTCAGGTTGCAAGTTTTATCAGGACCAGGAGGGTCCGAACTCAGGTGTGCAGGACTAGCTGCGGGTGTCCGGGTCAATTGCTTGAATATCGTCGCTGAAGGTTGTTGTTGCTGTGATGTTATCGTTATTCGTTGTTAATGTTTGGTAATATATGTCTTAATGTAATAGCATATGAAGCTAGCTACCTTGTAATACTTCATTATTTTGGAAAATAATGGAATGCCAGCGATGATAGCCATTGAATTGTCCACCATGATGTACTAGTCTAGGCCTAGTATCAGATCATGGAGCCGGATTCCCTATGGAGACGCAGGGGGTCGTGACATCTATGAACTTGGTGTGATAATGCAAAGATTGATCCTAGAGTTCTGCAATGTTTTCATCCAACCTTCTTTCAATGTGAACACAATGCTCATCTAGGCCAGTGACAATGTTGACCATCCCAGCATGAGAGGAGTTTGTCTTCTTTGTGAGATCATCTATCTTTTTATATTTTCCTCCTGCATTCTCTTTAAATGGTCCTTTCTTAAGAATACTGCTCCTTAAGAGCTTATGATATGCTCTTGCATTCCTCTAATGCCATTAATGTCCTCATCACATGTTTGTTGAAACTTGTCAAACTTTGAGGAAAGTCCATGAATTTGAGCTCCCAAGTTTTCAAATAAAGAGGTGAATTGTTCCGGGCCCTAAAACTATTGTTCTTGGGGCATTGGATCAGCTAGGTAACTAGGGAAATCATGATGTGACTGAGAATATTCATGGGGCACTTGCTGATCATGAGAAAAATGAGTGGAGTCCAAAGGTACTGCTCTAGCTGGTCTAGAACGTCCAGCCTCAACATCATGTTGCCTTGGACTAAACCTTTGCATTTGATCTTCAACAAATCTTGCAGCTACCACAAGTTCCCTCAACCTCTCAAGTTGATCACCCTCAGATTCATGTATCTCTTTGTTGGTGTTAACATACTCAAGCACAATGTCATGGAAACATGATCTCTAATGAAAATGGTGTCAAACGTTAATGTGCTTGGTACGTGAGTGTTGAACTGAATTAGCGGCGATTTTCGCATCATTCTCATTATCACAAAGAAGCAACACTTTGTCAAATTTTTTACCATAGTAAAAAAAGTTTGCTTCATATAATTCAGTTGAGCAAAATTACTCCCCACCACTATGTATTCCGCCTCAGCGGTTGATAGCACCACGGAGTTTTGCCTTTTCAAAGACCAAGATACAAGAAACCTTCCTAGCAATCGGCATCCCTCGAAGTACTTTTTCATCAATTTTGCACCCCACATAGTCTTAATCGGAGTACCCATTTAACTTAGAAGAGACACCTTTAGGATACCACAAACCAACACTAAGAGTAAATTTCAAGTATCTGAGAATTCTCTTAACAGCGATTAGATGAGATTCTTTAGGTGAAGCTTGAAAATAATGAGCACACAAGCCAAAACTAAACATGATATCGGTTTTCCTCCTTCATCCACATCTAGATGCCCATTTGAAACCATTGGGGTCATGATAGGTTTGCAATTGACCATATAGAATCATTTGATCAAATTATTCTCTTACTTTTCTTGAGATATGAATGTCCCATTTGGCATTTGCTTGATTTGAAATCCAAGAAAAATGTTTAATTCACCAATCATTGACATATCGAACTCCTTGGACATCACATCACCAAATTCCTTGCAACGAGACTGATTAGTGCTTCCAAATAGAATATCATCAACACAAATTTGGGTTAGAAAAATGTAACTCTCAATGTTCTTAGTAAAAAAGTGAGATCAACATTTCCGGTTTCAAACCCATTTTCAACAAGGAAGTTTCTAACACGCTCATACCAGGCCCTTGATGCATGTTTGAGCCCATATAACGCTTTATAGCTTTCAAGTTTATTGCTTTCAAATAAATGAAAAGGTATTTGTGCTTGAGATAAATTCCACCTGACCAACAGTCGAGATTTAAATCCCACCCGACTATTCGACAGGTTTTTTAAGCTAGCACTTGAGCCTAAATCTCGCTAATTCATTTGGTGGGTTATTTAAAATCTGCCCGTTGGATTGGTTGATTTATGACCCGCCAGAAGGAATGACGAGAGTCATATATTTATTTAATTTTAATAAAATAATTTTTTATTTTAAGAAAATATAAACTATTAAAATTCCTAGTGAATACGTGGAGTGTTGGCGCGACCCAGCCTAAGTTTGGAAAACTACCTGTTAATTGGGCTCCGTGGGCGGCCCGCTAGCAAAACCACAGGATCAAACGGTTTGAAATTCATAAAATCAAATACGAAATGTGTTGAGGCCCATGTGGAGGGTACCCTTGAGTGATGATGAATATATGTGACAAGGACAAACTTGAAGCGATTTTGAAGTTGTCTTTTTGATGCATTGTTGGAGTTTGCTGAGATTTTCTACGTCTCGGATTGTCCAGTAGTGCTAAGTGTGTTTTGGCACGGTGTTTGCGGTTTTGAGCAGGAAATTCTCTATTGATGATCGTATGATGCACTAACCTTACGGGAGAGGTAGGGCGTGTTGTTTCTGTGTGTGATCACCTGTGTGATGCAGGTATCAGCTGGTATGTGGCTGACGCTTTACGGGGACAACTGGAGACTGGTGCGTCCGAAGGCGTGCAGGCGACCGGGTTCGATGATCTGGCGGTCACATGAGGTGGTGTACTCGAGAAGCTTCGCCATGGCAAGGAGTCCGGGAGCTGGTGCGTCGGTTACTTGATGGCGAAGTTGATCTGACCAGTGAGTCCAGGCGTGGGCTATCAACCGAGGAATTTGCGAGGATATTTCTCGAAGGAATATGTGGATAATATTCCTCCGTGGGAGTGTGTTGTTTAGTATGTGAGTTGTACAGGCTGATATGGGGAGAATTATAGCCGTTTGACACACTTCCTAGCCGTTTATTAGAAGACAAATACAGTTTTGAAAAATACTGTCAAAATTACTTTTGCAACAGACAGATTTCAATGGTAACTAAATGCAACATAGAAAATACAGGTTACGCTGGACAGGCTTTTAGTAAAATTCCTTCATAGGATGGACTATACAGTGCAAACAGCGTTTTCTCCTTGGGCTACCCTGACAAAATCAAGTTTGAAACATAATGTCCAGAGTGAATAAGAAAACCACTAGACAGTAGTTGCACAAGATTTTAATTGGTCTAGATGTTCACGTCGGACTGCCCGACGTGAACTAGAAAAACACTTGACTAGGAACAACAGTTTGGATGTTTACGTCGAACTGTCCAGCATGAACTTAGAATTTTCCGAAGAGGTGTCGGATTGAGAAGAAGGGTCAATAGATACTTGTCCAGCGTAAACTTGGATTTCTCTGGTGGAACACCGAACGAGGAGAAAAGACAAAGGACTGTCTAGCGTGAACTTAATTTCCTCTGAAGAGATTTTCAGGAAATAGGCTAAGTCTCGGGGATTAAATTTGCTCCAAGCTATTTTAATGAGTTTGAGAAACAAACGTTACATAAACAAGTTATAAGTTGAAACTCATCTTAATAGTACCATAAAGAATAAAAGAGAAAGAACCTAGCTACAGGCTTGATACGTCTCCCTAGTCTATAAACTAGCAATATATCCTTACTCTTGAACTTTGATCTCGATGTTGTACCACCAAGGAAGAAACTTGCACAATGAGCCTAGATGCTCGAAAGTGAGTCAATTTAGATCTTCATAGGTCAATGAAAATTTAGATCTTCATAGATCACCAAAACCCCTTGTTAAAATATATCAGTGAAAATTGAAGGGTCTAGATGCACAATCTCCCCCTTTTTGATGATTGATGACAATAAAAGTTTCTGCAAATTATATGATTGCAAATGAGTATTAGTTAAAGGAGCTAAAGACAATATCAACTACAACTCCTCCTTAATCAAGCAACTTGAATTTAAGTAAGTAGCCAAATGCACAACCAATGTTTAAATATCCAAAAAACAAGAGATAAGCATTAAGATAGCTAAGGATCCTCTAATGTTCCACTTCATCTTCCTCTAATCTTCAACCTCAGCTTCGCCTCCATCTTCTAGGAACATATCATGTGCACATGGGGCACTTATGCACATGTGCACATATTAAATCTTAGTCGTCCAACTCTCACCGTGGAGGAGAGCTTTGTTTTTGCAGGGATAAGGGGAGGTGGGAGGGGAGAATTGCAAAAAGCCAGTGGTCGTTGGATGCAAGCTAGAGAGCTAAGATTTAATGTTTGCACATTGCACAGGTGTCCGACGTGCATAGGATATGTTCCCCCATCTCCTCTACCCCTTTGGCATCAAGCACCAAGAAGTTGGAAAAGAAATATCAATGGCATTTGGAAAATGTCCTCTTGAAGGTTTTGGTCAGCTTGGACATCTTGGACTTAGGCCGAGAAGAGGCACTACACAAAGGAGAAAATAACTCAGTAGACTCTTCTTCTTGCCAATAGAAGGATGATTGTATAGCATGCTCATGCCAGCTGGGTTGAGGATCTTATTCAAGGGTAGTGATGAAAATCTTGAAGTTGCTGGATGTTGGAGCCAATCTCCTGCAATTCAGCATCGGCTACAACTTGTTCCCTTCTCACTTGCTGCTCATATTCATTTTGTCTCTTGTAAAGGCCTCGAATGCCTTCATCTTGATATTGTAAAGCAGCAAGTATATCATTGTTCCAAAAGCCTTTAAATTCAGTGTGGAAGTGAGTTGCTTGATCCCAGAGTTCAGCAGTTGATCTTTTAGCCTACTTTGAACATGGCCAATGCACATCAAGATCAGTGGCCATACTGTCAAGCTCTGTGTGGGATGATTCTATCTTCTTGATAAGTTCATCCATTTTCTTTACGTTTTCTTCTTGCATTCTCTTAAGATAGTCCATCCTCGAAAAAACAATGCCTTGAGAATTTATAATGTGTTCTTGCATACCTCTAATGCCTTTGATATCTTCATCATATCTCCTATAAAAATTATCAAAGTTTGAGGAGAAGCCTTGAATATGAGTTCACAAGTTCTCAAATAGAGAAAAAAATGCCCCCAACCCTGAAACTATTATTCTTGAGGAATTTGATCAATTGGTTGACTTGGAAATGCATGGTGTGATTGTGAGTACTCTAGAGGCACAAATTGCTCACGATAAAAATGTGGAGATCCCATTGGTATTTCACCAGTTGGTTTAGAGCCTTCGGCCTAAAAAATTATGCACTTGATCTTCAGTGAACCTTGCAGCAACAGCTAGCTCCCTTAACCTCTCAAGTTGATCACTTTCCGATTAAAGTATTTTCTCAGTTCCTTGGGAGGCTCTTTCTTTAGCCCTTGATCCATCACGCAGACTTGTTCTTATCCCAAAAGTTGAGTTTATATGGATAACTTGAGTATGCTCTCTCTCTCTCTCTCTCTCTCTCTCTCTCTCTCTCTCTCAGAACAAAAAGGATAGGAGGACCTTGCTCAAGAGGGAAGGAGCAATTAGGTGCATTGAAAGGGCTTTCAAACTGACTAAGGTTATAGGAGCTAGAGTATTGAGTAGCAACATCTTGGGGTTATGACTCACTATCACCTTCCTCTTCTTCACTTGAGGCGTGCTAAAGACTTAGGGATATAAGTAGGTAACACCCCTATCAGCCTCGGCAGCATCTCCAAGTGCCTCGCCAAGCTTGTATTTCTTTGTGAATACCTTTAATTCTCTATTGAATTCAGCTATGGATATCAATTCCCTTCCAAGCAGCATCAGGGAGATAATTTGAGCAAATGGCAGTGGACTTGACATTTTCCTATAGATTGATTCTTCCATCTCTCCTATGATGAAATCCACTAAATATATGGGCTGCATGCTTAAGATGAGATGGAAATGCCAAGCTAGCATAGGTGTCACTACCTCTCTATACCCTGTCTTGGGATATATGGTGTGCTTTATTATCATTAATAGAGCATTGGCCTCAGAGAATAAATACTTAAACTCAGATGGATCGAGCCCTTCATCTTGAGGATATTGATGTATGTGCCTTTATTGGTTTATGGGAGGCATCCCTACAACTTGTTTCCATCTTTTCTCAGGAAACATCTGCTAACATATTATGAATGTGTGAAATTCATGCTCTTCCAACCCAAACACCTGCTATAACAAGGTGATCTCAGCTTGTGAACTCTGCCCTTTGTTGAAAATAACAGATAGAACCTTTCTTTTTGGACCTGTCAACGTTTGTTGTCCGCAATATATTTAATGTGGTTCGGCGCTGGATCCAAACTCGATAGTAATAAAAGAAAACGACCCTTGTCAAATTTAACAAGTCTAAATTTGAGATCCTCATTTTCAATCATTATTCCCTAGCACATAAAGCAATTTTACAGTTTTCACCATCGCACATGCTAGGGGAATTAAACAAGCTAGAGGCAGTCCAACTAGAATCATGCAAATCATCACACGAGGTATAAGCATCTTCTCTAGTTGGCTTGTCACAGGTTTAACAACTTCATTAGTCAAATCACATTTAGTTGAGCAATCAATCATGGCGTTTTTATGTGATTTCATAGCAAGCAATTTGTCTAATTGAGCAACCATTTAGCAAGTGACCTTTTGAAAGAACTATGCTCATGCTTTAGTACTTCACGGTTGACAATTCATAATCATTACCAATGGAAGATAAAGCTTTCTTAAAACTTCTATTCTAGAATTTTCTTTCTTTAGGGCCGTGTCGATGGTTGGGATAACGGTCCCAAGTCAACTAAGGTTCTTGAGAAAGGGAGATAGAAGACTTGCCGAGCAAGGCGAACAACAATCAACGACGAACAGGGAGACACAGGGTTTTTATCCTAGTTCAGGCCTCTCGGAGGAGATAATAGCCCTACGTCCAGCCTTTCTTTATATCAAAGAGGATTACAAGGGGGAAACTCGACGAGACGAACAGGTCTCGGCGAAATTATGGGAATATAGGATGTGTTATGCGACAATGCGATGTCTCTTGGCCGTAAACTCGTGCCCTCTACACGCCGTAGGGGCCTTGTTTATATAGTGTTTGAACAACCGACCTAGTTTATATAGTGTTTGAACAACCGACCTACCAAGGGATAATCGGGCCGGGCTAACTACGAGATCGTAACGAACTCAGTACATGCCAAATACATCCCGAGGCAGATAAGGTATACTCCAATTCTTAGGGATCACGACTTCTATTCCAATCCGGGAAACCAACGTCCGGGTCTTCACGTAGCCGTGCAGAACTCTGTTCGAGTAGGACTCAAACACGAATCCTAGGCCGTTACGCACCGTGCCAGCCAGAAAGCTGTTCGGCAGGATGCACATGGGCCTGATAGAACCTTCCAGGGAGCTAGGCCCCAGGAGGCTGTTCAATTGGGCCGTCAAGGAGTAGGCCATGGCAATGGGCCGTGATTTTATCCCCGATAGGCGCATTAATCATTTCAATCAAATCATCAAAGGAAGGAGAAGTGTCATCTCTACCTTTTCGTCATCGAGGGTCGCCATGACATAAAGTGAGATAGTGAGGTGGTGGAGTTGACTCACTCATTACTAGTCTTGCAAGTCCTTCGGATCTCATCATCGGATGACGAAGATTATTTATCACTTGAGCTCTCCTCATCGGTCATCCATTCACCAATGAACGCCTCCTTCTACCCATTCTTGGTGAGCCTTTGAAAGCTTGTCCTTTTGTACTATTTTTTCCTTCTCCTTCTTATGATCATTGTTCTCATCATCTCTAGTTGTGCTTCTTCTTCTTCTTCTTCTTCTTCTTCTTCTTCTTCTTCTTCTTCTTATCACACTGAGATGCTATGAGACCTCTTTTACTGCATTCATAGCACACGATGTTGTAGAAGGGATTTTTTCTTGAGGAAGGGAAGAAATGCTTCTTCTTGGAGTCGATAAGGCTGAACTTTTTCATGAGTTTACCGGCTCTTTTCATGAGCAAAGCGAGCTCCTTTGCATCTTCTCTAACATCGCTCCTCTCATCCTCATCAACGGAGAAAGCTTTCTCCTTTGCCTTGAGGGCTAGATCCTTTTTCTTGGTTGGACCTTCACCATCATCAAAATGCAGATCATGGGTATTTAGCCTTCTCAAAAGTTTCGTTGGAGTGAGAGTCTTGAGATTACCACTATTGGTAATATAGGTGACCAAGTCCATATAACATCAAGGCAACACCCATGTCATTTCGCGCGGCAAATTTCAACATTCTCCAGTTTAGCTCCCAATCCTTTGAGCTCATTGATGATTGGATTCAACCTAATGAACTTTTCATTTCCATATTCATTAGGTAACATAGTGAAGGAGTTGAATTTCTTTCTAGCAATAGTAAGCTGCTCTTCCTTGACATCCGAGGTGCCCTCATTAATTTCTTGTAGGGTCTTCCAAATCATATGGGAAGATATGAGGTTGTTCACATGCTCGAATACCTAAGAACTTAAGCAAGAGAAGATAGCATTAATTGCCTGAGCATCATATTCAATGTTCTTAATCTCACCGGGTGTGGGAGCACCATTTTTAACAATTCGATGGGGGATAGAATTTTCAGTGACTCTCCACACATTACCCGATGGCTTGAAAATAGAACTTCATTCTAATTTTCCAATAGGGGTAGTTGTTTCTATCAAACAAAGGAGCTCTACCAACGTTAAAAGCTTTACTCCCCTCAGCCATCCTTAGTGGTTAAGCTAGAAACAGGAAATCTAAGCTCTGATACCACTTGAAAGGATCTAGTTGACATAGAGGGGGATTGAATTGGAAGCTTATATTTTATGCAAGTTTTTAGATTAATCTAATTAATGACCCAAGGTAGCTAGCAAGTCCTATTCTAAGCAATTTGGATCAACAAAATACAGCTAAAATAAAACAAGAACTGAAATTAAGTGTAGGAAGTAATAGAGAGGGAAACAAGGATTTGTTTGACTGAGGTTCAGAGTCCTCTTACTCCCCGTCGAGGCAAGCCCTTCACCAAGGACCTATTCCCGCTCGAGCCCACAACCTCTTTCCACTTTTGGTAGCTTTTCACCACTCCAGTAGATAAGCTCCAAACCTTCAAATAGCATCTTAAGGACTTCCACACACGCCATGGCAAGCTTCTCAAGATCAACACCACCAAGCCATCTAGGATTGAAAATACATGCGTAATAAGCCTCAAGCCATCACTTTCTTGGATAGCTATCTCAAACAAACTTATAGCAGCATTGGAGCAACAAGTATTTGGCCTTTTTGTAGATAGGCAGTCTATCATTAAGAACAAGGCTGTAGAGTTGGCTAAAATATGTGTGAATGATGTTCAAGTGTCAATACTCTTCTAGAAAAAGAGTTTCTATGCCCTTGAATAGGCTAAAAAGCAAATTATAGTGGCTTAAGACTTTTCCTACACGTCGATTAGAAAACAAAGTTCCTTTTTAAAAGTCCTATCAAAATTACTTTTGCAACAGACAAATTTCAATGATAACTAAATGCAACAGAGAAAATACAGTTTATGTCGGACAGACTTTCAGTGAAATTCCTTCACACGATGGATTGTGTGTCACAAACAGCGTTTTGTTTGCCCGCACTACACTAACAAATACAAGTTTTCAACATACTATCCGGAGTAAACTAGAAAAACATTGGACAGTTGCGTGGGATTTTAATTGGTCTGAATGTTCACGTCGTACTGTCTGGAGTGAAGTGGAAAAATCCTGGACTGGAAACAACATTTTGGATGTTCACGTTGGACTGTCTAGCGTGAACTTAGAATTTTCTGAAGAGGTGCCAGACTGAGAAGAAGGATCAATAGATACTTGTCCGGCATGAACTTGGATTTCTCTAGTGGAACACCGGACGAGGAGAGAAGGCACAGGACTTGTTCGGCGTGAAATTAATTACCTCTAAAGATATTTTAGGAATTAGTTTATGTTTTAGGGATTAAATTTACTCCAAGCTATTTATTGAGTTTGAGAAACAATGTTACCCAAACAAGTAATAGTTGAAACCCGCTTAATAGTAAAGCAAAGAACATAAGAAAAAGAATCTAGCTATAAGCTTAATACATCTCCCAAGCCTATAAACTAGCAAAAACGTTCCTACTCTTGATCTTTGTGCTTGATGTTGTACCACCAAGGATGAAATTCACACGATGAGTCTAGATGCTCTGAAGGAAGTCAATTTAGATCTTCATAGGCTATCATCACCAAACCCCTTGATACAATGTGTCAATGAAAATTGAGGGGCCTAGATGCTACATATATCCATGGACACGACTATCATGATAATTTTAACTTTGCAGAGTGTGTACACGTTCCCCACAAGTCTTGTCTCATCTCAAAGAGAGAAATAATAAAATCATTCACTTGTTATGCCTAGCACTTTATGAATCATCAACCTTATATTTAGGTTTGACATCTTACCTGGTATATTTCGACCAGGATGACTATAGTGCACAATCTACATTCGACCATGCCAAGATAGCATATCAGGTAATGTTAGTCCCAATCGAAGCCATTTGAGCTGGTGATAACTCATCACATCTCCTTCAACCTACGAGTACACAATTACATAGGTTTCATAAGCTAGCTGTCGGGGATAAAATCACGGCCCATTGCCATGGCCCACTCCCTGACGGCTCAGTCAAACAGCCTACCAGGGCCCAGCTCCCTGGAAGGTTCTATCTGGCCCATATGCATCTTGCCGAATCGCCTCCTAGGTGGCGTGATGCGTGAACGCCAAGGAATCGTGTTTGAGTCCGTCTCGAGCAGAGTCTCTGACGGCTACATGAAGACCGGACGTTGGTTTCCGGATTGGATTAGGAGTCGTGATCCCCAAGACTAGGAGTATGCCTTATCTGCCTCGGGATATATTTGGCACGTTGAGTTCGTTACGATCTCGTAGTTAGCCCGGCCCGATATTCCCTCGGTAGGTCGGTTTGCTCTACACTATATAAACCATGCCCCTACGGTGTTAGGGGTCATCCAATCTCAGATCATCTGAAGACGAGTTTTACGACTTGTTCTAGCTTGTAGCACCTGATACACACCATAATCTCGCTGAGACTTGTTGGTCTCGTCGAGCCATCTCTTGTAATCACTCCTGATATATAAGAAAGGCTGGACGTAGAGCTATTATCTCTCCCGAGAGGCCCGAACCAGGATAAAAACCCCTGTCTCCTGTTCGTTGTTGTTGGTGGTTGTTCGGCGTGTCTCCTATCTCACTTCTAAAGAACCTTAGCGACTTGAGATCGTTATCTCAACCATCGATAGTTGGCGCTGTCCGTGGGGAGACGCAGATCGAACATGTCGACCTCCGTCAGCGATACAGAGATTCTTCCTGAGGGCTACGACTCAGAAGGGCAGGATGTTTCTTCCCCTACCAGCTCGAATCGATCTGACCGACCTAGATCGATGTCTGTATCTGAGACAGAAGTTTCTGGATACGCTCCAGAGATGGTCTTAGGTCGAGCTCCCGTCATTGACGATGAATACGGAGCTGATGATCTTTACGCTGGTTTAGATCTATCAGATTCCAAGGCTATGTCGGTAGATTCCTCCTGTGGCGACACAGTGATGACACCGTCTAGCGCGCAATCGCGCGGCCACCGCATCGTCAACATGACCGGCGCAGGGACTTCGAATCCTGCGCGGGTCCCGGCGGCCGGAGAGATCGAGCAGATCGACTCTGCTCGGCATCCAGATGAGGCTGCATTAGCTTCCGCCGCGTGGTCCTGAAGTTCCGCATACCAAGTCTGCACGCCCTAGGGTCTCCCTTCCGCTAGGGGGAGAGACCAAGGAAGTTCCGCTGTCTCTGGATGATTCCTCCAAGACAGTTCATCTGGGGGCCAATCTGGACCCCAAATAGGAAAGCGAGCTCATTGCCTTCCTCCGAGCTAATGCAGACGTGTTTGCCTGGGAACCGTCTGATATGTGAAGGGACCTAACGCCGAGAGGGGGGGTGAATCGGACTATTTTAATTTTATTCGCTTGTTAAACTTGGTCAATTAGTCAACTTAAGCACCCAACTAGCGAATGAGCCCTACACAAGTCTAGTAGCGGAAGTAAACACAAGTGCGAATAATAAAGGAGGCAAAAGGGCAAACCGATCTTTTTACCGAGTTCGGTGCAAGCACCTACTCTCGTTGAGGAAGCTCACCACACAGGAAAGCCCGGGACCCTTTCGTCCCTAATCCTCAATCCACTAGAAAAAGTTCGTTCCCGAACACATCGGAAGGGAACTCCAACTTGTACAAGAATCGGCAGCCTTCACACGCGAAGGACCCCGAAACACCCGACTTCACAGGCGAAGTCGACCTCGAGCACACCGAGGATTTAGCACATCTCCGACGCACTGGAGAAGACGATGCACCGGCTACGCCTAGCCGATGACCACCACGTTGGTGGGTTTGCTTGCGGTTCACATGTCGATGAAGCTTGTGGTGGAGTTGAATCCCGGGGACAAGAAATCCAAGAGCACAATATCGGAAGCACAACTAGACCACCACCTCTCCCACCATCGAGCTAGGCCAAGAACTCATGGGGAAGGCTCAAGAACTTTGGGGATGACCGGAGGAGGCAAGGTATGGCTTTTTTTTCTTTCTCTTCTCCCACTCTCAATCTCAATTTCTCATGTTGGATCTAGGGAGATGAAGGATGAACTAGGGAGGAGCTCTCACTCTCTCAAAGCTTGGGGATGAACAAATGAGCTCTCTCAAGTCTCTCCCACGAAATCCCACCTATTTATAGGGTTCAGGCTGGGCCAATGGACGGATGAGATTAACTTGGAACGAGATCAGACGGCTAGCAGTAAATCGACTTAGGCTGGAAAGGCTTATCGGACGCGTCCGACGGGTTTATCGGAAGCCGTCCGATACTCCTCACTGTGCAACTCCGGATCTGAAAAACGATGCCGACCATGCGTTCGATCGCGAGCGCAGCCGGCATCGGACGCGTCCTGATGAGCTGGTCATGACAGGGTGCACCTAGGTTCTTGTCTTGTCTTGTCTTGATCTTGTCTTGTGTCTTGTCTTGTGTCTTGTCTTATGTCTTGTCTTGTGTCTTGTCTTGTCTTGTCTTGTCTTGTGTCTTGTCAGTCTTGTCTATCTTGTCTTGTCTTGTCTTGTCTCTTATCTTGTCATGTCTTGTCTTGTCTTGTCTTATCTTGTCTCTTGTCTTATCATGTCTTGTCTTGTCATGTCTTGTCTTGTCTTGTCTTGTCTCTTGTCTTGTCATGTCTTGTCTTGTCTCTTGTCTTGTCTTGTCATGTCTTGTCTTGTCTTGTCTCTTGTCTTGTCATGTCATGTCTTGTCATGTCTTGTCTTGTCTAGTCTTTGTCTTGTCTTGTCTAGTCTTGTCTTGCCTTAATCTTGAAGTCCCTGTTGTCATCAATACTAAAACTTGATCTTACAATCTCCCCCTTTTTAGTAATTGATGACAACACCTGTAAGTCTCCTGCATAGCTAACTCAACAAGCAAATGTGTGTCTCGTGCAGTGGGTTAGTTCCATCAAGAGTGATACCAATTGAGATTACTTCACTTGAAATAACAACTAGGCATAAGATCAATTGAAGTGAAATGCAATGCAAGACTAACACCTTGCTCCCCCTAGGTCATTGCCTATCAAGTGAGCAACACACAGATTTGCAAAATTTACAATTTCTCTCCCTTTGTCATATTTTCCACTGTTCTACTCACTTTTCTCCCCATTGCTTGCCACTCATTTATTTTTTTCCCCCTTTATCATCAATAACCACAAAGGGCAATCAACAAGCAGTGAAAAGGAGACAATACTCAAGAGCTGTGAAGATTATACAAGTTCTAATCATGCCAAGTTATCCACCACATTGTAAATTCAAGACTATTTCTAGATCAAATATCACAATACACAATAGATGCTCATGTTTGAGTGATGTGTAAGTAAAATTAAGATCTAGAGCCGGATGTAGAGGAATTAAAACCAATGAGTATCTAGTAAGCTCATGCACTAGGAGAGGTCCCTTGATGCAAACTAGCACCTAATACAAGCATGTTCAAATATGCACAAGTGCTATACCAAGTCAAAGAGTTGAATCTAAAAAAAAATTTCTTTTAAGTTCCATGTCTCAAAACCGTAGGCGACACTGCCCAGCATTACACTGAAGGATTCAGTGTCTTGGTCATCCAAAGCTCCCCCTAAGTTCATGCCTAGTGCAATGGCAAGCTGTCTCAGCTGGGAAGACATTGTTGAGAACAAGGATGGCCTTTTGGCCTTACTTTTGCCTTTTTTTTTTTGCACATTTTTAGATTGCTCAACATTTTCATAACAAAGGTGCTCATATCTAGTCAAGGTATTAAACAAGATACACAATGAATAGCAAGACTAGAACTAGAAGCACTAGGTTATTCTCATAGAGATGAGCTATAAAAGATATCCATGGCTTTAACACATCTAACACTCACTCCATGTGAAGAATTATTACCATGTGTTAATTAGAGCACCTATTGAGCACGATGACAGTCAATTTGAGATTTAGCTATCAAGTGCAAATGGAGATGCATTGAACAAAGTATGAATCAAGTAGAATTTGCAAAGCTCCAAGATTGTCTCAAGTTTGTATGATTGTGCCAGGTTCACACACAACGCACAGATCCAATCACGATGTCGCCCTTCATCACATGATCCCGAAGGAAGTGATGTCGGACGTCAATGTGTTTGGTGCGCGAGTGTTGAACCGGGTTGCTAGCTATCTTCACAGCACTCTCATTATCACACAGAAGAGGCACGTGGTCAAGTTTTACGCCAAAGTGAAGTAAGAATTGTGTCAGGAATAGAATTTGCGCGCAGCTACTCCCTGCCGCTATATACTCAGCCTCAGCAGTAGATAGCGCCACGGAGTTCTGTTTCTTTGATACCCACGACAGCAGACATCTACCAAGTAGGTGACAAACTCATCAAGTGCTTTTGCGATCAATCTTGCATCCGGCATAATCTGAGTCAGAATAGCCAAGGAGCTCAAACCGCGCACCCTTAGGGAACCAGAGACCTATGCTAGGAGTGAATTTTAGATATCTGAAAATCCTTTTGACAGCTTTCAAATGCATTTCTCTAGGGGAGGCCTGGTATCTAGCGCACATGCACACACTAAACATGATATCCGGCCTAGATGCGGTTAAGTAAAGTAATGCACCGATCATGGAACGGTAAAGCTTGGGATCCACAGGGTTACCTTCTATGTCGAGGTCGAGATGGCCGTTTGTAGCCATTGGGGTCCGAATTGGCTTGCATCCGTGCATGTCGAAGCGCTTCAGGAGATCCAGAGTGTACTTCTCTTGGCTTATAAACACCCCAGTCTTTAGTTGCTTGATTTGAAAGCCCAAGAAGAAGTTCAACTCACCCATCATTGACATTTCAAACTCAGCTGCCATCATCTCACTGAAGTCTTGCACCATCTTGCTACTTAAGCTCCCAAATATGATGTCGTCGACGTAGACTTGGCACAAGAACAAGTGTCCATCATCCACCTTGGTGAAGAGAGTAGAGTCTACTCGTCTAACACTGAAGCCCTTGGAGATGAGGAAGTCTCTAAGTCTTTCATACCAAGCCCTGAAAGCTTGCTTGAGCCCATACAGAGCCTTCGATAACTTGAACACATGGTTGGAGTATTTTGGATCCTCAAACCCAGGAGGTTGCTCAACATACACCAGCTCCTCGATGTAGCCATTCAAGAAGGCACTCTTTACGTCCATCTGCTTAAGAGTGATGTTGTGACATGTAGAGAACGCCATAAGCAGCCTAATTGCATAATGTCTAGCCATAGGAGCATAAGTATCTCCACAGTCCACACCCTCAACCTGTGTGAAGCCTTGAGCCACAAGTCTTGCCTTGTTCCTGACAATCACTCCAAACTCATCTGTCTTATTCTTGAAGACCCATTTGGTACCAATCACATTGCAATCCTTGGGTCGCTCCACAAGTGTCCAAACTTGATTCCTTTCAAAATTGTTCAGTTCCTCATGCATGGCATTTATCCAATCAGGATCAGCCAATGCCTCTTCCACCTTCTTTGGCTCCAAGTCAGACACAAAAGCATGGTACTCACAGAAGTTAGCCATGCCACTGACCTCACTGAACCCAGCTGTTCTTGACCTTGTTTGCACACCTTGTTTCAAGTCTCCAATCACTTGATCAGATGGATGATCATGAGCAATTGAATGATGGGTTCTGATCAATCGAGAAGATTGTCCATTTGACTGCTCCACTGACTCTCCATCTTGCTCATTAGCTTTCTCTGTCACTGAAGATGGCTCCACACTTGAGCTATCTTGAGGCACAGTTCCCCCTGAGTCTGACACAAGATCAGGTGTGAGCGGTGGTGTAACTGTCTCACTCACCCTAGGAGCTTTCATAGGCCTCACATCTTCAGCTTGCATTTCTTCCATTGCTCTTGCCAATGGCTCTCCATCAACATCATCCAGATTTTCATGCTGACCTTGACTGCCATTTGATTCATCAAACTTCACATCACAAGATTCTTCAATCTGACCACTTCCTTCATTGAATACCCTGTAGGAGGTCCCTCTGTAAGAGTATCCCAAGAGAATCCCTGTATCCACCCTGCTTTGGAATTTGCCCAAGTGCTCCCTCTTTTTCTTGATATAGACCTTGCATCCAAATACCCTGAAGTAGGAGACATTGGGTCGTCTTTCCACAAGCAGCTCATAAGAAGTCTTCTTGACAAGCTTGTGAATGTACAGCCTGTTGATGCAATGACAGGCTGTGCTGATTGCCTCAGCCCAGAACACTTCAGAGGTTCCAAACTCATTGAGCATTGTTCTTGCCATCTCGATGAGTGTCCTGTTTTTCCTCTCAACCACACCATTCTGCTCAGGTGTGTATGTGGCTGAGAACTGATGATCAACCCCTAACTCATCACAAAACAACTCAACAGAGGTGTTAGTGAATTGGGCCCATTGTCACTTCTCACTTTTTGAGGGTACAATCAAAAGTATTTTGGGCTTTCTTTACAAACTTTTAAAAATATCCCCGTTGGGGTTTTGTCGTAGAAAGAAACCCAAGTGTATCGGGAGAAGTCATCAACAATGACCAAGCAATAGAGATTTCCCGATACTCACATATTTTGTTGGTCTTAAAAGATCCATGTGTAAAAGCTCGAGAGGTCGAGATGTAGACATGACATTCTTGGTAGGATGTGAGCTTGCCACTTGCTTGCCTACCGACAGCGCCGCAAAGCTTGTCTTTCTCAAATGTCACATCTTGCACCCCAAGAACCAACTCATTTTTGAAAAGTTTCTTCAAATTAGCCATGCCCACATGCCCAAGACGCCTATGCGAAAGCCAACCAAGAGAGACTTTGGCAATAAGGCAAGTCGAGATAGATGCGGCAGGCTCATTAAAGTTCACAAGAAACAAGTTTTCAAAACGAAAGCCTTTGAACACAGTTTTATCATTTTTATCCAAAACCATCATTTCCTCAGATGAGAAGTTGCAATGGAACCCCAAGTCGCATACTTGGGCAACAGAGAGAAGATTATAATTCAAAGTCTTAACAAGTAGCACATTATCAATTGAAAGATCTGAAGAGATTGCTACCTTCCCTATGCCAAGCACCTTGCTCTTGCTTCCATCTCCAAAGGTGACCTTGGGGGAATGTTGTTGCCTTCCTCCCCTATTGAGGTGAACAATAGGGGTTGCTTGGCCATGTGTTGAGTGCACCCACTGTCGATAATCCAATGGCACCCACCACTCCGGTAGTTCACCTGCATTAAGAAGAGATCACTTTTGTGACTCAGGGACCCACACAGGAGGTCCCCGAGGGTTAGCCTTCAAACCAAACGCAACAGGAGCAAATCGATCAATCAAAGACTTAGGCACCCAAACATGTGCCTTATGCTCATTATCAGCCCTCAAACCAGCATATCTAGCAACCACCTTACCCTTGTCATTCATCCTAAGCAAGTAGTGATCATACAACTCAGCATAAGCTCTTGGAAGCTTGGGTTGGGTGTGCTTGGGAGTGTTCCTATTTTGATTCCCAGGTGGAGCTTGTCTATCAAAGTTTTGTCTAGGAGAACCATTCCAGAACATTTGTGGATGAGCTAACCAGGTGGAAAACATGGGAGCTTGCTAGTTGTTGTAATGCATGGGAGGACCATTCCTATTGTTGTACATAGGAGCGTATTGCCAAGCATATTAATTCCTAGGTTTTCATGTGGAGTTATAGTGCCTACGAGATCCTTGCCATGTGTTGTGCTCATTGTGCTTCCTAGGAGCATTGTTTCTAGTGTTCACATTTTTATACCCAATGTTGTTACTCTTGGTTTGGGCATGAGAGGAGTTTTGCTTCTTGGAAGGTGCTTGAGAACCTTTCTTTTTCTTTCCCTTAGGATCAGGGGTGAAACCCAAGCCGCCCTTATGGGTCGGTTTCCTTTGTTTCTCAAGCATCTTGTTCAAAGCAACACTACCCTCATAGCACTTACCAAGACCCTTATCAAATTTCTCAAGCTTGGCCTTGAGTTCAGCATTTTCAATAGCAAGTTCTCTAGCAGCTAGTGCAAATTTACATGTATCAGGAGTGCACTCAACAGCTACATTAGAGGAACCACTAGAGCTAGATGCAATCATGGAACATTTAGCACATGTTTCAACAATAGGAGCAACAATGCTAGTAGTAGAAGCAATCATGGCACATTCAGAAGAGAGATCATTGCTAGCAGCGGTTAATGTGATTGCAGGTGTAACAGTGCCAGTGAAAGGTGTCATGACAGGAGGCACAATTAAAGCTGGAGCAACATTCAAATCACTAGAAGAAGATGCAATAGGCAAGGCATCAACAGAAGCAATCTTAGCAATAAGTGATTCATTTTTAGCCCTAAGCTCATAAATGGTTGCTAACAGATCCTTTTCATTTTCATTCTTTGCCCTACGCTCTTCATCTAGAACATTTAGCTTCCTAGTCATGCTAATGTTATCACCATGCAAGATGTCATACTCAGTCTCAAGAGAGTTATGCTTAGCAATCAAAGAATTTAAAAACTCTTGAAAAGTTTTAGCTCTCAAGGTTTCACTCTGCACAATGTCAACCAATTTGAGCACATGCTCCCTAGTTGTCTCATCATCCCAGTCAATATCAGAGTCAGAGTCAAAGTTTGATACCTCAGTGGAGGGTCGTGCCATCAAGCACTTCGGTGAGGTAGCTGGTGGTGATGAAGCCTTTGGTGTAGAAGTAGTGGAAGAAGCAGACTCATCCCCATCAAAATACCATACTTGTTCTTGTGGTTCTGGGATGACCACCAAGCATTTTGGAGGAAGGGATGGAGGCGGCGGTGTCATTTCAACAATTGCCATGGTGGCAAGTCCTTGACCATTCTCCTCATCCTGAGGCAGGTGTGTCCTTTGGAGCTCTCATCGTGGCCCACTCTCCAAAGAATGCCAGCTTCCTTCCTTGCTTGGTGGTGCCCTTGAACTCGGTCTTCTTCCAGCTTCTCTTGCTATCCTTGTCCTTGTGCTTCCTCTCCTTGTTCTTTGGCTTGTCATCATCACTATCTTGCTTGGCCCTCTCATATTTGAGTTTGTCCTTTCGAGGGCACATGGAAGCAATGTGACCCTTCTCATGACACTCAAAGCACCGATAGCTAGAGTGTGGGTTCTTGCCTGGCTTCCTCAAGCCGTAGCGTCTCCCAATCATGGCCACAATCTCCTCAACTGCTTCACTTGGAAAGAAGTTTGTTCCTTCTTGAGTCTTGGATGAGGAAGACTTGTCACTTGACTTGTGTCCAGTTGCCTTGAGTGCTATGACCTTGTTCTTCTCAGGGACAGGAGTAGCTGTGGGCTCGATGATGAGCATCTCATGAGCCCTCAGCTTGCTCAAGAAGGCAGTGGGGGTCATCTTGTCCACATCACCAGTGTTGGACATGTAGGTGATGATGTCGCGGTACTCTTGTCTTGGCAGTATCCGCATCATCTTCCTGCACACATCAATATCTGGCATAGAGAGTCCGAGCCCCTTGAGCTCATTGATTATGGGGTTAAGTCGAGTATACATATCATTAGCATTTTCATTTGGAAGCATCTCAAAGCGATCAAATTTCTCCTTAACCACCACTAATCTACCCTCCTTGATGATGTTCCCTCATGAATTTCTATGAGTGTGGTCCAGATGTCATGTGCAGATGCAAGATTACTAACCCTCTCAAACACCTCCATACTCAAGCCAGTGAACAAAACATTTTTAGCCTTAGTGTCATTAGCAGAAAGTTTCTTTTGTTCAGGTGTGAGAGGTACACCTTCAGTGCGTGTAATAACAATGCCATTCTCAACGGCATCCCAAATGTCCGGGCCCATAGACTGAAGATATGTGGTCATGCGAATTTTCCAAAATGCAAAGTGTGACCCAATAAACAAAGGAACCCTATTAGCAGCAATGCTATTCCCTTCGGCCATCTCTAAGCGGTTAAGCAAATTCCAGAGAACCTATGCTCTGATACCAATTGAAGGGACCTAAGGCCGCGAGGGGGGGTGAATCGGACTATTTTAATTTTATTCGCTTGTTGAACTTGGTCAATTAGTCAAGTTAAGCACCCAACTAGCGAATGAGCCCTACACAAGTCTAGTAGCGGAAGTAAACACAAGTGCGAATAATAAAGGAGGCAAGAGGGCAAAACGATCTTTTTATCGAAGTTCGTGCAAGCACCTACTCGCTGAGGAAGCTCACCACACAGAAAGCCCGGACCCTTTCGTCCCTAATCCTCAATCCACTAGAAGAAGTTCGTTCCCAACACATCGGAAGGAACTCCAACTTGTACAAGAATCGGCGGCCTTCACACGCGAAGGACCCCGAAACACCCGACTTCACAGGCGAAGTCGACCTCGAGCACACCGAGGATTTAGCACATCTCCGACGCACTGGAGAAGACGATGCATCGGCTACGCCTAGCCGATGACCACCACGTTGGAGGGTTTGCTTGCGGTTCACATGTCGATGAAGCTTATGGTGGAGTTGAATCCCGGTGACAAGAAATCCAAGAGCACAATATCGGAAGCACAACTAGACCACCACCTCTCCCACCATCGAGCTAGGCCAAGAACTCATGGGGAAGGCTCAAGAACTTCGGGGATGACCGGAGGAGGCAAGATATGGCTTCTTTTTCTTTCTCTTCTTCTCCCACTCTCAATCTCAATTTCTCATGTTGGATCTAGGGAGATGAAGGATGAACTAGGGAGGAGCTCTCACTCTCTCAAAGCTTGGGGATGAACAAATGAGCTCTCTCAAGTCTCTCCCACGAAATCCCACCTATTTATAGGGTTCAGGCTGGGCCAATGGACGGATGAGATTAACTTGGAACGAGATCAAACGGCTAGCAGTAAATCGACTTAGGCTGGAAAGGCTTATCGGACGCGTTTGACGGGTTTATCGGAAGCCGTCCGATACTCCTCACTGTGCAACTCCGGATCTAAAAAACGATGCCCACCATGTATTCGATCGCGAGCGCAGCCGGCATCGGACGCGTCCTGATGACCTGGTCATGACAGGGTGCACCTAGGTTCTTGTCTTGATCTTGTCTTATGTCTTGTCTTGTCTTGTCTTATGTCTTGTCTTGTGTCTTGTCTTGTCTTGTCTTGTGTCTTATCAGTCTTGTCTTGTCTTGTCTTGTCTCTTGTCTTGTTATGTCTTGTCTTGTCTTGTCTTATCTTGTCTCTTGTCTTATCATGTCTTGTCTTGTCATGTCTTGTCTTGTCTCTTGTCTTGTCTTGTCTTGTCATGTCTTGTCTTGTCTTGTCTCTTGTCTTGTCATGTCTTGTCTTGTCATGTCTTGTCTTGTCTAGTCTTGTCTTGTCTTGTCTCTTGTCTTGTCTAGTCTTTGTCTTGTCTTGTCTAGTCTTGTCTTGCCTTAATCTTGAAGTCCCTGTTGTCATCAATACTAAAACTTGATCTTACAATATGCCCGGAGTCCCAAGGGAGGTTGTCGAGCACAAACTGGCCGTCCGGCCGGAAAAAAAGCCTGTCGCTGTAAGCTTCGCTGCCGAATTCAGCGGGGATCATTAAAGATTAGCTCGGCAAGCTGCTCGCTGCCGGATTCATCCGCGAGGTTGATCACACCGAGCGGCTGGCCAACCCTGTCATTGTAAAGTAGAAAGGCGGCAAGTGGAGGATGTGTGTCGATCACACAGATTTGAACGTTGCTTGTCCCAAGGACAACTTCCGGCCGCATCGCGATAGACCAAATTGGTCGACGCGATCGCGGATGCCCAAATTTTTGAGTTTTTGGATGCTTACTTCGGTTATCAACAAATAAGCATCTCCCCCGAGGATGAAGAGAAGACTGCCTTCATCACCCGCTTCGGCACTTTCTGCTACACGACCATGTCTTTCGGTCTGCGCAATGCTGGTGCCACGTTCCAGCGCTTGATGGAGAAGACTTTCCTAGAACAGCGCGGAAAAAACCCGGTGGTCTATGTCGACGACATAGTTGTAAAGAGCAAGCTTGCTCCAGATCATGTAAAAGACCTGGCCGAGACTTGTCACAATCTCAACAGGCATCGAATAAAGTTAAATCCAGAGAAATGTACCTTTGGTGTTCGATCTGGAATGTTGCTCGGTTATGTAATTGGTTCGCAAGGAATTTCAGCCAACCCTGAAAAAATCGAGGCCATTGAAAATATGCAGGCTCCAACTACCATCAAGGAAGTTCAGAGCCTCACCGGACGGATGGTTTCTCCGAAAGGTGTTTATTTCCGTCGAGTATTAACGTGGGCTGCCCTTCTTTAAGGCCCTGCGCAAGCACAATGGTTTCGAATGGATAGAGGAAGCTGATCGATCTTTTCAAGATCTAAAGCAATACCTGTCCAACACACCTGTCTTGACCACCCCGCAATACGGCGAGCAGCTCTTACTCTATCTCGGTTGTATGCCTCAGGAGGTGAGCGCGGTCTTGACGGTGGAAAGGGAAGGCATCCAGCGGCCAATCTATTACGTGAGCGAGGTGCTTCACGGATTGAAGGATCGTTACCTCGAGGTCCGTGGTCGCTTCACGCCTTGCTCATGTCCTCCGTAAAACTTCGCCATTATTTCAAAGATCAACATCTGGTCCCGACCACGTTCCTCTTGGAGAAATCCTAAGGAACAAGGAAGTGGCGTCAGATAGCTAAATGGGCAATGGAACCGTAGAATTTGATATTACGCTTGTCGCCCGAATCGCTATTAAGTGTTGGTGACTTTGTCGCCGAATGGACTCGCCGCCCAAATCCCGTGAAGCTCCCGAGCAACCCGATGACCCCTTGGACCATGTTTTTGATGGCTCGTAATCGAAACTTCGGGCTGGTTTTGTTCTCATCTCCCCTCAAGGAGAGCAACTCCAGTATTCTATCCAACTACACTTTACGGCGACTAACAACGCTGCGGTGTACGAGGCCCTCCTCGCGGGACTAAGAGTGTGCAAGTCGCTCGGCGTCCAACGACTAACTGTGAAGGGAGATTCACAGCTGGTCATCAACCAGGTAAACAAGGAGTATCAGTGCTGCGATGACTCAATGGCGCGATACCTGGATGAAGTGAGAAAGTTGGAGCGGCACTTTTGATTTTTCGAGTTGCTCTTCGTGCCTAGGAAGGACAACTTTCTGGCCGACCAACTGTCCAAGTATGGATCCTCACGAACTCGCTTCCGCAGGGTGCTCGCCGAGCACCTTCACAATCCCTCAATCACGTCTTGGACGAGGCAACAGAGAGTGGTGCCGCTCCGCTATCGAAAGGTGTCATGGATCGACAACGCCATTTGTCCCAGATCTTGCGATGGGACATCGTTCAAGACGGCCGAAGCGTTCGGGCCATAAGGCGTGCTGCTCCATACAAGCTTATGGACGGCATCCTTACCGCCGAGGTGCTCTGCGAAGTTCTTCCAAGTGCATCTCGCAGCAGGAGGGTATGTTCCTTCTTAGGGACATACACGAGGGTGCTCGTGGCAACCACGCCCTTCGTAACTCGTCAAGAAAGCGCTTTCGCATGGGCTATTATCGCCAACCAGATTACAAGATGCCCGGAGATCGTGACAAAGTGCAAAGCTTACCAATTTCACGCCGGAAGGCACATAAGCCCGCCTAAGAGCTCCAAACGATCCCCATCTTGGCCTTTCGCCACATGGGGTGCGGATCTGCTCGGCCCATTCCCTAAGGGGTACAAGGGCTATACACACTTGCTCGTCGCCATTGACACTTTTACAAAGTGGATAGAGGCGAGCCCGTGTCCTCTCTTCACGCCAAAACGGTGGCAAGGCTTCTTCAAAAGCAACGTGGTCACGCCGCCGATCCCCATAAGTCGATCACGGATAACGGTACCCAGTTCAGAAGCGAGCTATTCCAGGAATACTGTGAACAGCTGGGCACCAAGGTCTGCTTCGCCTCCGTGGCGCATCCGCAGAGCAATGGAGCAGTCGAGCGAGCTAACGGACAGATTGTGCAGGGTATTAAACGGCTCGTGTTCGCGGCACTCCGCGAGCACAACAAAGCCTGGGTCGACGAAGTTCCTTCCGTCCCCTGGGCAGTTCGCACTACGGCCAGCCGGGCAACCGGGAAAACTCCGTTCTAATTGGTCTATGGTGCAGAAGCCATCCTGCTCGCCGAAATAGTACTCGGTTCGCCTCGCACGAGCTCGGTCAACTTGGTTGACGACGAGCAAGAGCGCCTACTCGATCTCGATCTCCTCGAAGGCACACGCGAACGGGCACAAGTCAGAATGGTGCACTACTAGCAAGATCTTCGCCGGCACGCTGCCAAAACGGTTCGACCAAGGGCTTTGAAGGCGGGCGACCTCGCTCGCCGTGTCTGTAACTCCGTCCAATGCCAACAAGTTAACTCCCGCTGGGAGGGTCCGCTCACGGTCGTTTCCATCGCCGCCCGGGCCGTTCACCGCAATGGAGGACGGAGAGAGCGACCAAAGACTTGGAACATCGACTACCTTCGTAAGTTCTTTGTGTAGGTCTTTCGTGTTTGCTTAGCTTCGCTTTTTGTCAAACTTCGCCTTTGTTCGTCCAAGTCTGCCGGGCTCCATGTAAAGTTCAATCCAATAAAAGTGAATCTTCGCGGCCCTGCGCCCTTTTCACATCTCTGCCTTTGTCAAGACTACCTCTCTCCGTAACACTTGATGGTCGCCTTGCTATAACACTCGGCCCGCAATCTTAAAGATTTTTTCCGCCCATATCTCATTTCAACAAGTCCCCAAACTCGGTTATGAATACGGCATCCACCACGCGGCTAAGTCTGCTCGTAAGCCCTCCGCGGCAGAGGCACTTACCGCCACTAAGACAACCACTTGGCAAAGCTTGCTCGTAAGCCCTCCGCTGCAGAGGCACTTTCCTTGTTCGGTTACCTTCGAATTGCCTGACTTACGTTAACGCACAGTTCATGGAACGAGTCGAACAGGATACGGGTGTCGCTCTAACTCTCTGCGCACGTCCTCGAATTCGCAAACTTAGGTCTTCGAGTAGCGTTCGTACCGGGGGCTAGGGCGCCGCTCTTTCTCTTGTGCACTGCTCGGTTCGCAAACTCGTGTTTCGAGCAACTGACAACGGGCCGGAGTTAGGTTGCGTTCTACCGGTTTTTCTTAAAACCTTTCTAGTCTGGCGTGCCTTTTCTCTTAGTTTCGCTCGTCCTTGTCTTTTTTTGTCTTTCGTTTTTGCAGGAAAAGGTAAGTCTCAATGCAAAAGTTAAGTCTTTATTGCATTGCTCAAAAGTTTACAGTACAAGGAGTACAACCCTACTTCTACTTCAAGCAAGTCTCCTCCTTCCTCGTTTTCTATCTTCAAGCGCATGACTTCTCCTTGCGCTTTGAAGCCTTCCTTGGCCTCAGTTTGGAGACGATCGGTTTCCTCCTTGCTGAGCCGGGCCCGCCTGATCTCTTCATGGAGAGCCTCGACCTCCTCGGTCTTGGCCTTGCAGCTCCTGACAGAGCCTCGCTTGATCGCCCTGGCTGCTCGGCGGCTTTGAGTTGTCTGTGGCGGCCGGCTTCTCCTCGGCGAGCTGAGCCTTGTGGGCCTTCACCTCCGCCGCGAGCTGACCCCGCCACTGCGACACGTCGTGGAATTGTTCCTCGAGCCACTTTTTGCGACTCTGCCCCTTTTCCGCGACGTCCGCCCCCGCGACTTGCGCGCGAAGCTCCTCGGCCTCTTCACGGAGAGCTCTGGAGGATTGCCTCTCCTCGGTCAGCCGGGCCTTGAGCTTTCTCGCCTTCGCCTTCAGCCGGCTTCCCCTTCGGGCTGGTGCAGAGGGCTCTCCCTCGAGTCCCCTTGCTCGGAGATGCTCCCGGAAACCCGCTATCACAGCGGCGCGCTCCACGGTGACTCCCTCCACAAGGTCCTCCATGGTGGCCCCCACGAACTGAAAGAGAGAAGACTAAGTTAAGACCTTGGGCAACTTTAGCCCGAACAGACAATGTCTTGGTTTTGAGGGTTACTGTCCAAGTCGCCGCTTCAAACTTGGCCAGCGATCCTCGAGACAAGTGGTCACGAATCCTCGCCTCTTGGGATAAGGCTGCACTGGCGTTACGCCCGCCTCGTCCTTCCAGCGTGGGCACGTGCCCGCTTAAGGCGATCCACGGCAAGCGAGCTCTCGCCTCGCCTCGCGCTCCCGCCTCTCCTCTTCTTCCTCCGCTTGGCTCCTCCTTGGCGGGGTGTGCAGCCCGCTTAGGCGGCTCCGAGCTTCCACAGGCGGGGTAACTCAGACGCCTCGCTCGTGGCTTTCTCCTTCCTTGGCTTCGTGGTCTTCACCACCTTTCGCCGGTGACCTCCGTCGCCATTGTGGACGAGCTGCCCTGCGACGAAGTGCCCGTAGGACCGCGCCGGTCCCACTCGGCGACTTTTATGAGCCATTGCCTTGGCCCCGCCATCGTGGCAATGCTTACCGCCTCTTACGCCTCCAACCGCTTCCACCGCTCCCTTCAAGGCCGAGTTGGTCGCTGAGTCTGGCGGAAGAGCTCCACGCCGCCGGCTTGTCCTTGAGGTGGCTAATCTTATCGCCGCGATGCCGTGCGGTGTGTTTCGGCAGCAGAGACCGCTCGATTGCCGCCTCGACGTCGTCCGTGGCAATCTCCTCCTAGGCAGCTGATGAAAAGAAGGTTATTCGAGCCTAACGCAGTCAGGAAGATAGTAAAGACGAAAGTTTCATTACAACATACCTGCCGTGGAGGGCTTGATCTTGATCTTCTTCGCTAGAACCTTCCGCCTCTTCCTCGGGGGCTCCTTAGCGGCTTGTTCGCCTTGGCCCCTGGGTGTTCGCGGCGATGAACTCAGCTCCCTGGTGAGTTGAGTGCTCCTCTCGCGCAACGCAAGAAGCTTTTCCTTGCGCGCGACTTCTTCCTCGAGCCTCCTCTCGCCGGCGACTTCTTCAGCCGCTGCAGATGGCCCTCGTGAGCCCGCGTGTAACGCCTAAGCCAAAGGGTCATGTTCTTTACCTCTTCGTCGCTTTGCTCGATGAGGAGGGAGGGGCTTGGTCTCCTCTCACCGGGCCGACCGTCGGCGCGTGCTTGTGCGCTTCGGCGCCCATCGCCTGCTGGTGGTTCCTTCATTGGTTGGCGGCCCGTGTGTGTGGCGAAGCTTCACGTCGGCTCCGCCGCCACCTTGGGCTTTGTGGCCACCTTGGCCTTGCCCTTCTTCGCCTTCTCCTTCTCCGACCCGGAGAGCTCTTCCACGATCCCCCCGAGGATCAGTTGGTCCTCCTGCACATTGGAGAAGCGGATGTTAGCATTTACGACGGTGCGGATCCGGAAAGACGGACCAGAGTTCAACCAAATACCTCGGCCGTGCGGACGAGCACATTCCGCGGACAGGTATAGGCCACCTCGCCGGTGACCTCGCCTTCTTTCTTCGCTGCCTTCGGCATGGCATCGACCCTCCACCACCCATGCGTCGGTTGGCTTGTCTGCCCGAGCAGGGGAGCCTATTAGTCCCTGTTCGGATGAGTTATCAAGTAAAGGTTGAGTCTTAAAGGCACTTACCTGTGCTCTCCCTCAAGATGTCTTCTCATCCCTCTATTTTATAGAAGGGATAGGGTCGTCTCCGCCGACGTGATGATCCTGCTCATTTGTGAAGTCCCGGATGATCTTCCCGCCTGCGGAGCCCGAGGCTCACGAGGAGGCGATCTTCCTCGTCAGTACCGATCCTCGGCGGTCATCTCCGGCCAAGGCATTGGCGTTCCTTCACGGCGTCTTCCGGTGAAGACGAGCTTCTTGTCGTCCTCACTTTGTTGTAGAACCACCTCGTCCACCACGCGCCCATCGAGTCGAAAGCGGTGGTGGGCGGGGTACAGCGTTATCGGCGGTGGTCTTGAGCTTGAGGTAGTAGCACCCAGGCGCCAAGCGGCGGAGCTGTTCCTCGTCATCAGATAGTAGTGGAGGAACGGCCCACCGGTGGATCGATGCTCAGATAGCCCTCGACAGGTGTGCGAAGACGGCCATCTAGAGGATGCTGTTCGGATTGAGGTTCGCCACCTCCAATCCACTGATGTTTAAGAAGGCCTCGACGAAGTCGCTCTCGGGAGACCTCAACCTAAGCAAAGGCGAATCGCTCAAGTCGATTTAACTCTCTCGAGCGGCTTCGAGTTTCCTCCTCTCGGGACTGACCTCCACCTACGGTGTCGATGTGTTCTCTTCCTCCCAAACTCTCAAGTCCTCCTCGGATGCGCTAGAGCTAACGAACTTGGCCATAGCGGTTCCTAGAGTTGGACGAGCAGGTTTGGTGGTGGAGTTTGGGTGCTTGGCGCTGAGTGTGGTTGGAATTAGGGCTTAGGAAGGAAAGGCGTGAGAGCAGAAGTGGCTGGCCGCGGGCGACTTAGGTGCTTTTATAGTCCCGTATGAGCAGCTCAAGAACGGTTTTATCACAAAACGGCTAGTTTTACCGCGAACGGCTAGGTAAAACGGTCACTGCTTTCAACGTGCACAACGGAAGTTACTGTTGGAATCGCTAACGGCTATTTTTTCCAAAGGTTCCGTGCTTGAAGGCCGAGTGCTCTCGGGCAAATGTGATTCTCGCTCGACGCAATGTAATTGCTCAGATCGATCGGTTCGTCTCGGTCCCGAACAAGTCTTGTTCGGTTGAACCATAACTCGGTCTGGCCGCTTGTTACACGCCTTTGTAGCAACAAAATTTCCCTCTTCGTGACTTGGAGTCTCAAGAGGAAGACCCCACTCTAGTGATTCCTTCCACTTGAGTCTTGGGGCTAGCTGGGATAAAATCACGGCCCATTGCCATGGCCCACTCCTCGACGGCCCGGTCAAGCGATCTACCAGGCCTAGCTCCTCGGAAGGTTCTATCTCGCCCATATGCATCTTGCCGAACACCTCTCGGGTGGCGTGATGTGAATTGCCAAGGAATCGTGTTTGAGTCCGTCTCGAGCAGAGTCTGACGGCCACGTGAAGACCGGACGTTGGTTTCCTGGATTGGATTAGGAGTCGTGATCCCCAAGACTAGGAGTATGCCTTATCTGCCTCGGGATATATTTGGCACGTTGAGTTCGTTACGATCTCGTAGTTAGCCCGGCCCGATATTCCCTCGGTAGGTCGGTTTGCTCTACACTATATAAACCATGCCCCTACGGTGTTAGGGGGCATCCAATCTCAGATCATCTGAAGACGAGTTTTACGACTTGTTCTAGCTTGTAGCACCTGATACACACCATAATCTCGCCGAGACTTGTTGGTCTCGTCGAGCCATCTCTTGTAATCACTCCTGATATATAAGAAAGGCTGGACGTAGGGCTATTATCTCTCCCGAGAGGCCCGAACGTGATAAAACCCCCGCCTCTGCTCGTTGTTGTTGGTGGTTGTTCGGCGTGTCTCCTATCTCACTTCTAAAGAATCTTAGCGACTTGAGATCGTTATCTCAACCGTCGACACTAGTAAATTAGTGTCAGAAGGCACAAGTGGTTGTACTACTTAGTAAATTAGGGTTTTTAAGTTTGCCTTCAATGATGTACTATCTTTCCTTCTTAGAGGCAACGTCCACTATGATCAAAGAAATATCTTTGAATTATAGGCGACATGCAAACTTGAGTAAATCTTTAAGCATAAATTCATTAAATGGTTGTATGTAACTAGTGGCTCCGGTAGGTCCCAACAGGTAATATTAACTAACTATTGCATGAAGAGATTTTAACCCTTAGTGTCGAAGCACATATTCCACCTTAGAGACAATGTTGCCTAAGAGGCAACATCGAAACCATATGTTGGCCTTGAGTCTTCCTCCTTCGATGGAACGTGCACGGAACATGTCCATCACTATCGAATAAGAGGAATGCTAGTGAATGTTATTCCTTTCACAAGCTCATAAGTTTCCATCCTCCACTGTCACTGCTAGGTTGTGTTTAGCGTTTAGAAAGGGTTCATCTATGCCTCGATGTTAGAGGGAGGCCAAGGCATCAACCTGGTGGTGGAAGGGGTGATGAGGCTGCGAGGTGACAATAGTGCTGCCAGAGTCATAGGAATGAAGGAGGGTGACGAGCAAAGCTAAGAGATCGATGCCGAAGCCAGAGTTAGGATGGTGGGGTCGACATGTTGTTGGGACTTGGGAGGAGTTACAAGGCGTCGAAAATGACATCAATTATTGTCAAAGGAGGCTGGGGAAGGGGGTGGAGGCACATGGCTGGAGTTCATTGGAGAGAGAAGGAAAATGGAGAGTTGGAGAGTATGTTGCGGTGATGAGGAAGGATGGAGTCAGATTGGGCTGGAAAGGAAGATGGAATCAGTGTTATTCGATCGGATAGTCTTAGCTGGTTGCCCCTGTCAAATAATGCAAGCTTTGTGGCACTTCCAAACAGGGGAGGACCCATCACTAGGTTTGAGTGCCGTGCTATCTAGGGTTCGATCTTGGCGGTAGGCTCTATATATACACTGAAGCGTTAACAAGAAGAAACATAAGGCAATAATATCTATGTATCGATGTACTCGGTTGGTCAAGCCCTAGTGTTGTATGTCTTGAGGTGTTCATATTGAATATCGATAAACAATGATTGTTTTCTTCCTTTTTTCTCATATTGAACCCAATCATGACATTGTTTCTTCCATTTTTAAGATTAAATCCCAATCACATCTAGGACACAACATTGTTTCTTTTTTTTTCTAGTTCCTTTCCTTCTATGTTTTTTTGCATTCTGTTCTAAATAGAAAAGACGCCCATTAAGAGAAGAATGACTAATGTCTAATTAAATCCTTGAAACTACAACGAACAAAGATATTCTTCAGAAACGGATTAAAATTGTTAGGTTTTGTGTCCACTATGTGCACAAATAGGTTACATGAACTCTGTGTTGTAATAGGTAGGTTAGGTGTAGAGTTGGAATCATACTAGCAATGTGATACACACACAGATTTTGATTTTCATAAAAAATATGTTAAAAAGTTTAGGGTTGCACCGCATCTATATCTGTTGACTGTTGTAGAGGCCTTATGTTTTCCATTCGGTTCAGAATGTTTGTTCAAGTGGTGGTAGACGTAGGGTAGCCCAGACTTATTTTACTCGTGCCTCCGCCACTGCTTCGAAATACACAGACCCCAGGTTGCTGCACGACGTCTTAAATTAATTAACGCAAGTGCATGTGGCTAATTAAGGTTACCGCTGAACGGCACGTCGTCTTCCTCGTACCTCTGTTTCGAGATGTATCGCCGTATCTCTCTCGATAGGTCCGTCCAACAGCACGACCTGTAGCTAATACTAATTGATTTCTCTCTGCGAGAGTAATTAATTAATTAACACGCGAGAGAGATCCAAGAATCCGATGCCGACACAAGAATGGCAGGTTCGCTTGCAAGGCAAACAAAATGAGACAATTACAGCGGAGCTGGCGAGGAATATCCATGGGGATATCCGCACCAAGATCCTGCCTTTCCTAGCTCAGCAGCTAGACGTGCTGCCATGGCCTCTGGGGGCGGCAACGCCGGCGGCCACCACCTGCGCGGCCAGCGTTTCCGCCTTCTCCTGGGCGCACTAGCTTGCCTGCCGCTCCTGCTCGCTGATGGCGGCGGCGGCCGCCGCATTCCGACGACGCTGGACGGGCCGTTCAAGCCGGCCACCCGCGCGTTCGACCCCTCGCTCCGGCGAGGCAGCGAGGATGTGCCGCTCACCGACCCCCGCCTCGCCCCCCGCGCGCGCCCGCCGTCGCCGGAGCAGATCGCGCTCGCCGCCTCCGCAGACCCCACCTCCCTCTGGGTCTCCTGGGTCACCGGCGCCGCGCAGGTCGGCTCCCACCTCACCCCGCCCGACCCGGCCGCCATCCGCAGCGAGGTCTGGTACGGCGAGAGCCCCTCCGCCGCCGGCGAGCACCGTCACGTGGCGACGGGCACGGCGGAGGTGTACAGCCAGCTGTACCCCTACCCGGGCCTCCTCAACTACACCTCGGGCGTCATCCACCACGTCAGGCTCGCCGGCCTAAGGCCGTCCACCCGCTACTACTACCGCTGCGGCGACAGCTCCCGCCGGGGTGGCCTCAGCGGGGAGCGCTCCTTCGAGACGCTGCCCGCGCCGGCACCAGGCGCGTACCCTCGCCGCGTCGCGCTCGTCGGCGACCTCGGCCTCACCGGCAACTCCACCTCCACCGTCGACCACCTCGCCCGGAACGACCCCTCCCTCATCGTCGTGGTCGGCGACATGGTCTACGCCAACCAGTACCGCACCACCGGTGGCAAGGGCGTCCCCTGCTTCTCCTGCTCCTTCCCCGACGCCCCACTCCGCGAGTCCTACCAGCCGCGCTGGGACGGCTGGGGAAGGTGTGTATCAGTCTGCTTACTACTTAAGTATACTTCTTCTCCATCCATGATTTGCTAATTGCTATTGTCAAGTTCTTGAATTGCCATTACCAGATTCGACAGGTTTCCTCCCTCCATGAATTGCCATTGTTAACTTCCTATGTTGCCTTTTTGTCGAATTCGATCGATAGGTTTCCATTTCCTGATTTCTTGCTCTGTATGAGTGTTCTTCATCCTATTTCTTTTGATTGCATTGGGAATGTATTTGGGGGCTTAGATTCATGGAGTCGCTTGTGTCAAAGATCCCGATGATGGTGATCGAAGGGAACCACGAGATCGAGCCGCAGGGGCAGGGGGGCGCGGTGACCTTCGCCTCCTACCTGGCACGCTTCGCTGTTCCGGCAAAGGAGTCCGGCTCCAACACAAAGTTCTACTACTCCTTCAACGCCGGCGGCATCCATTTCGTCATGCTCGGCGCCTACGTCGACTACAACCGAACGGGTAGGCAATGTTGACAAATGGTCGTCTCGATTAATCCATAGTAACCATCTATACCTTCACACACACATCAAATGTCAGCAATGTGAAGATGTAAAACTAAAAGGCCCCCATTTTGTCATCAATCCGTCTACAAAAACTTATGAGAGGTGTATTTTCCTCTCCTGTACGAAGTTTTCCGTCTTTATCTTTAACGCTTGGTTGTGTTTCTAGGTTATTGCAGAGCTCCCATCTGTCTCTCTTGGCCTTTTGCGAAAAAAAAATCGAAAAGATTCAAACTGAAAACAATCGGGTTCTCTCCTCTTTCCCCCGAGTCGGCTGCCACCCACCATAGTCGTACCAAGCCCGTGTCGAGGCTGCGTCACCATAGTCATGCACGGACGGGACAATGTTCAATTGTTCATCGTCATCGGCTGCAGGTCAAAACTGGCTCAGGGGAAGGAGGAGAGAGCGAAGAAGAACTCAAATGTTTTGTGTTTGAATCTCGAGGGTCCAAAAGACCAAGAGAGGAGGTGAGAGCTCCATATGAATGTCGACGCACGATCAATGGTTAGAGGCAAGTCAGAAAACTCTTGGGGAGCAGAAACGGAATTTCGAGAACTTATTTTCACAGTGATAGCATTCCGTACGTGCATTTGTCCATAGGAGCTCAGTACTCATGGTTACAAAACGATCTGCGGAGAGTTGATCGAAGAGTCACTCCCTGGGTGGTTGCTGCGTGGCACTCGCCTTGGTATAACAGCTACTCCTCGCACTACCAGGAGTTCGAATGCATGAGGCAGGAAATGGAAGAACTCCTGTACAAGCATGGTGTCGACATCGTCTTCGCTGGACACGTAAGCATGCATGCGCCTTTGTGTTGAATGTTTGCGTTTGTACATAGTTTGAAATCTCGATCTGTTATGTTTGGCTTCATGTAGTAATTGCTTTTTCAGTAAAATCACTACCGCTGTCCGCTGCCATGTTTTCCAATAACTCCGATGTAGATTGTTCTGACCCATTGATATGGTTTTATCTAAGGGTTAGATAGAAAGTCGTCTATCTATTCAATCTTTGTTAATACGTACATACTCCCTCCATTCTGAAATAGTTGTCGTTTTAGACATGTCTTAAGTCAATGTTTTAAAATTTTATCTATAAAATACTTCTAAACCATTTAGATTTGAAGCATAAAATTCATATAGATGAATTCGTTTTGAATAGAACTTTCATAAAAGTATAATTTTAATGCATGTTAAAAATAAATTACAATAGTTTTTAGTGGTCAAAGTTGTATTTTGGAGACCGTGTCAATGTTCAAAATAACAACTATTTCATAACGGAGGGAGTAGTAAAGTCATTAATTTATTTGATCTTTGTGCATTAGTACATGCATGGAAAGTCATTAATTATCTCAATGTATTTCTTTTTTTTTCCTGAAGCTACACTAAAGTTTTTTAAAAGATATAGACATAAAATATTTGATCGGACCGAAATCAATGTAAATAAAATTCTACTTTGTAAGCATGAATTAATATAAAAACATTAAAATAGGAAATAAAACAGATTAAATCGCAAATTTTTTTGGTGAAAGTTATTTTGAAAAGTTTGACCAATAACACCTTGTAAGCATGATTTAAACATGAACTTTCGTATTCCATGCGCAACCTCCATACTTGCTATGAGCTGTTATTTAAAAGTCATGGCAAGGTGATTTGAAAACCATGGTAGGAGATTTGAAAGGCGACCTATTGTGTGTAGTTAATTGTATCTCTATGATTCCAATGGTGGAGATAAAATCTATATATCTTAGAGAATTTTAAACACTATTTATGTCTCAATATATAATGTTTTATAGGGAGGTATAAAGATAAGTTACTATACCATAAAACAACTCCTTCCCGGGGTGAATAGTTGGAATCCACCGATGCTATAGCCTGTAGCCTATATTTCCAAAAAAAAAAATGTTATAGAAGATACACATGCTCCTTGTTTTGATATGATTCTATATCCGTTCATTGCTTCCGTTCTAATTTAATTGGTAAAGGTACACGCATACGAAAGGATGAACCGTGTGTTCAACTACACATTGGACCCCTGCGGCCCGGTCTACATTACCATCGGCGATGGCGGGAACATCGAAGAAGTCGACGTTGATCATGCGGATGACCCTGGGAAGTGCCCCTCGCAAGGTGACAACCACCCTGAATTCGGTGGTGTGTGCCATCTGAACTTCTCCTCTGGCCCTGCCAAGGGGAAGTTTTGCTGGGAGCAGCAGCCGGAATGGAGCGCGTTTAGGGAGGGCAGCTTCGGCCATGGGATTTTGGAGGCAAGCTACTTCACTCATTTCTTCTCCGCTCTCTGTTTATAGGATCATTCAAGATACAGCTTCGGCCATGTTACACTACTGCAAAACCTGCTAATGTATTGCATTATTCATTCTTGATTATCAATTGATTTGGGGGAATGTATTCTCATGTGTCAATTCCTTCTTGCTGATAGCTCTCACATGTGAATTCAAACAGGTAGTGAATTCAACATATGCCCTGTGGACATGGCACCGTAATCAGGACACATTTGGAGAGGACAGTGTTGGGGATCAAATCTACATAGTACGGCAGCCCGACAAGTGCTTATTGCAGCCTTCAAGCGTGACCTCGCGCGATTGGTGATTTAATCTGATGATACCATCAGTTAGCTATTTGTGCTGTTAAGTCGTTTTATTTTTTGTTTGTGTTTACATATCTCAGTCCTTCTGCTCTTCTGTATTTGTACTGGCCGTGGAGGCAGTCCTGCAGGATGCAACTCGCCTTCGAGTAGTATCAGCTCAGCTGGTGCGCACCAAGGTGTTAGAAGTGGCCAGCTCCTTTGGAATATCTTTGCAACCACCTGTATGGTTTTCATCCGTACAGTGTTGAAGGATCATACGTTGTGCTGATTAAAGAGCGTTAATTGGGCAAGGATAGGAACCAGAGAGGCAGCAGGAAAGTTGTAATAAACTGGATTTTGTGGTGCCAAGCAGGCAGATTATGGTGCTAAGGAAAATTCGCTCCAGTGATGCATGGACATCCATGTGCACACTTTCTCCCTTGCTCATACCCAGGGATTTATATTTCGACGGCTATATTGTTTCAATCCCTAGCGAAATGTCCGAATTTTGTGAAATCCAGATATTTCGGTTAAAATTTTGGACAAACGCACGCCAAACACAAACTTGTATTTGAGCAAAATTTGAGTGAAATCTGGACGAAATTTAAACCAAATTTCAGGCCAAATTATCTAACGGAACTTTCACTACAGGAATCCGAACTATTAACATCGGCCAAAAACGTTTACGCCGGCCCGGACAAAGCCGACGTTAATAATAAGGTTATTTACGTCGGCTGGAGCATACCGATGTAAATAAATAAGGCTTAGCGGCAGAAGGTGACGAGCCTTATTTACGTCGGCCTGGCCGACGTAAATATATTTATTTACATTGGTTTAACCGAGCCAACATAAATAAAGCATTTATTTACGTTGGCTTTGCCCCGGCCGACGTAAACACTTCTTTAGGGCCCACAAGTAAGTTTACCCTATCGCACAACTCCTCCTCACCACCCATTGCTCCGGCCGCCACTTGCTCGCCGCCACTGCCACCGTGCCTTCGCTTCGCTCCACCGCGCCCCCCGTACTCGCCTAACGCCGCCCCTTCCTAGCCCCCACTGTCGCCACACACCGACACCTCCTCGTTGTGGCAGCGCCACCATGCTGCCAACACCGACGCCGCGCCGACGGTCCCTTCCTAGTGGCGCCGACACGACCTCCCAATTTCGCCGATGCCTCCTCCTTCCTATCCGCCGACACCGCCCCCCTTCTTAGTCTTGACGACGACGCCCTCGTCTGACGACGGGTTCGGCGATCGCGTGACCCATTTGCTTTACTTGGCAAGCAGTGAAGCAAGGTACATCAGTATAATCCTACTTGTTGTATTGTTGGTTTCTCCACTATTATTTACTTTGATACTCCGTAATTATAATAAGCGGTAGTTATCCCATGGTACATATGTTTATTTCAATTCAATAGTGTTGATAATGTTATTGTTTTATTGATTCTATGGTACATGGCACAAAAGAGATGTATGCTTAAATACAATGACATAAACAGTTTCATCCCTTATAGTAAAGAGTACATCAACTAGATTATTGTCTTGTCCATAAATACAAGTTACTTATTACAGTGTCGGTATTTAATTGAGAGATAGGAAAGAATGACAAGAATGGCATCAACCGTTAAGCTATGTCTGAATGGCAAGAATTCATGATGGCACAATTTATTTTATTTGATTGTTAAGCTTTGTATCCGGTTGCCTCTAGCCTTTGCCCGTCCCATATATTATTGTGTTAGGGACTGTCGACGGTTGAGATATCGATCTCAAGTCGCTTAAAGGTTCTTGAGAAGGGGAGATAGGAGACACGCCTAACAAAGACGAACAAAGAACAAATGATTTAACAGGGAGACAAGGGTTTTACCTCGGTTCAGCCTCTCGGAGAGATACTAGCCCTACGTCCAGCCTTTCTTATATATCAGAGATGATTACAAGAGGTGGCTCGGCGAGACGAACAAGTCTCGGTGAGATTATGGTGTACAAGTGCAATATGGTGATCAGGTGTCTATGAGATGCTAAGGCCAGATCTCAGATGCCCCCTAAACACCGTAGGGGCTTGGTTTATATAGTGTTGAGCAAACCGACCTACCGAGGGAATATCGGGCCGGGCTAACCACGAGTTCGTAACGAACTCGACGTGCCAAATATATCCCGAGGCAGATAAGGCATACTCCTAGTCTTGGGGATCACGGCTCCTACTCCAATCCGGGAAACCAACGTCCGGGTCTTCATGTAGCCGTGCAGAACTCCTGTTCGAGACGGACTCAAACACGATTTCTTGGCCATTACGCACCATGCCAGCCAGAAAGCTGTTCGGCAGGATGCATATGGGCCAGATAGAACCTTCCAGGGGACTGGGCCCTAGTAGGCTGTTCGATTGGACCGTCAGGGAGTTGGCCATGGCAATGGGCCGTGATTTTATCCCCGACAGCTAGCCCCCGAGACTCAAGTGGAAGAACTCACTAGAGTGGGGTCGTCCTCTTGAGACTCAAAGTCATGAAGAGGGTATTTTTCCTGCTACAAAGACGTGCAACAGGCGACCAAACAGGTTATGGTTCAACCGAACAATACTGTTCGGGACCGAACAAACCCGCCCGGCGCCGAGCAACTCTGTTGCGTCGAACAAGGAACGACATCTGTCGAGCAGAGTACCCACCCTCGTCATGTAAATCGAAGAAGTGAGGTGAATCATCTCCTTGAGGCTGAATCGTTATCAAGGAGGGATTGGATTCTTAGTAGTGAAGAGCGTACCACCGCATCCGGTAAGATTAGATCTTCCGGGAGAATGAACATAGCAAGTCGTGAGACGGACTCGTGCTGCTGCATCTAGGCATTGAGATGCCTAGGAAAAAATAGGGGAACCACCTCTCGGGTTAGAACTTGCCCGAGAAAATAGAGATTGCACTCTCGAGCGAATGTCGCGCTCAGGAGCGAAGGTGATGCGCCCCCAAACGTAGATCGTGTGCCAGGAGCAGACAATGCATACGAGGGGGAAGATGACCCAGTCCCCGAGCGTAGAGCTCGCCAAAGGAACCAAGTAAGGAGATCTAGTCCCCGAGCACGGAGCTCGTTAAAGGAACCAGAAAGTACGACCAGGCGAAGACGCACTGGTAGGAGCTGCGCCCGGCGAAGAGCTCGCCGGTGCGAGGTGATCCACCCGAGCACGGAGCTCGTCATGGGACCGGATAAGGCCCGGCGAAGGCGCCGGTCGAGGTGAATCACAACCCGATGCGGTCGAGCCGTGAAGAGAACGTGTGAAATCAACGCTTTACCCATGATGTATTCCTTGCGGCGATGTAAGCGTAGTCTTGGCAAGTGCGTAACCGACGCTTGGAGTGCCCACGCGATGAGAATCGACTACGGTGGGCATGCCGTTCGCGATAAGAATCGGCTACGGTGGGTAGGACTCGTTGGTGGCGATTACCTTGACTTAGCCGAACTGCGGAAGGTCGCGCGGGCAAAGGCAAGAAATCATACGTGGTGAAGTGAATCGATCCCCGGCACGCGGAGCGTTCTGAGAAGAGAGGATGCGACATCGTTTTGGTGGGGAAGCTCGGAACCTCGCCGCGACCATCACCGAGTTCGATGTTCCCGTCCTCTGTATTTTCAGAGAAGACAAACAAGAAACGAGCCGCAAGGGGAAAAAGAGAGCAAGAACAGACTCTAAGAAGAGCAAAGCGAAGTTTTGAAAACACGCAAAGACGACCGCCCGACAAGACATAATTTTTTCCGCACGCCCCGATAGCATTAGTGTCACCTCGGCGAACGCGAACCGACGCTAGAGTGCCCGCTATGCGATGAATCGCTTATGGTGGGCGGTGACTCCGTTGGTGGTGCATTGTTCGGATTATCGTGCTAGGAAGGACGTATCATGGATAAAGAAGACGTGTGCGGGCAAGTGCAGCCTCATTGTGGCTAAGACCGCTAACCGTGGAAGGCGATCGGGACCTTAGCCGCGAGCAAAACGCGCGAGGCGAAATCTTATCCGGGCATGGACCCGTGCGGCGTTAGTGTCGCCTCGGCGAGTGCGGAACCAGCGTGCTCGAGTGCCCGCTATGCGATGAGAATCGACTTACGGTGGGCATGCCCGTTGGCGAGAATCGGCTTACGGTGGGCGTAACTCCATCGGTGGTGCACCGCTTGGTTAACCGAGTTTGCATGTGTCGCCGCCAGATAAAGACATGCTCAAGACGCGGGAGCGCTTACGGAGCGAAGACCAACGAGGTTTTGGAAAACCAACGCTAAGTAAAGGAACTGAAAACGCAGGGGTTGCGAAATTCATCTCTAGTCCCAATCGACCGAGGAGAGGCATCCTCCGAGGAGCTGGCCGAGCAGCTCAAGACCGCCGAAAAGCGCTTGAATCGAAAGAGAGTCCGACCGAAAGCAGCTCGGCGGCGTGTTTCTCCTCTCAACCATCTGCGGATCACACCCCTATCGATTTCTATCCGCTAGCCGATCACTCGAGCTCGGTTTGATTCGAGCGAGAACGCGCAAGGGCGACACACGTGGTTTACCTGTGTTCGGACCCTCGGTAATATGATCCTACTCTGCCGAGCCTTAGCTCTTTTTCGTGTTGTGGTTGTGTGGAATGCGATTCTGACAGTTTGAACCCCTCGCTTCTCTCTCCTCCCTTTTATGCAAGCCTTGAATCAAGGAGAGAGCCGAGGGGTAGGCGTCAAAGACACTTAGTACACCGATAAGACACGAGGGACAGGACAGGAGAGACGAAAACGTGTTGCTACTGTGCCGAGAGGCGCCGCCCACACAAACCCGCAAGTGGCCTCAGACTCGTGCGAACACGCCAGTGAGAGAACGAGTGGGACCCTGCTTGCTCCTCCTGACACGGGCGGCCATCCTGATGACGGCGAGCTCCCTCTCTACCGGTCAATTCCTCTGCGCCACAGTGACAGTCGATCAGACCCGCAGAGGTCACTGTGGCGGTAATCATCTCTTCATCTGTCCATCCGCACGTAATGTCGCATTGAATGCGCCTGTCCTTCGCAGCAGGAGAGCTTCACCCGAAGACTCCTTCGGCGCTCGCCACGCTGGCCCCACTGGCGAGAGAGGCCCGGCAAGATCGAGGCTTCGCCACGCTGGGCTTGATCGCCGCCGACGACGGGGCCCGCCTGATGCACCGAGGGGCTCGCCCACGCTGGGGGCTCGGTCGCCCGCTCGACGTGTGGGGCCCGCCCGATCTTGTTGAGGGCTTGCCCACGCTGGGGCTGGTCGCCCACCGACGCGTGGGGCCCGCCCGGATCTGTTGAGGGCTCGCCCACGCTGGGCTCGGTCGCCCGACGCGTGGGGCCGCCGATCGCTCTTGGCCTTCCTTAGGACTCTTCATATGCCGGTATTTATTGTACTGACAAGAGCCCAGGTCCACCATGATCTGTGAACCGTGGCCGACCTCCGCTGTTTCATGCGCGGCGGAGACGAATATGTGGGGCCCGCCTTCGCGGCGGTCAGACGCTGATTCTCCACCGCGCACGATCTTCCTTGGGGAACCGCATCGCTTTGGAAACCGAAGCCTTGAGGGCAATGAGAGCGGCAGCGCATGAGTGAGGACAGAATCAAACCGTCGCGCTCGCGCCCCTTACTTATAAATACTTCATCCCTTGGCGCGCATGACGAATCCTTCCGCGCCAAAGTGCTTTTTGCCACCACCTTTCCTTTGCCATCGCCACCAAGTCTCTTTGCCCTTAGCTCCGCCCGACTTCCGCCAACTTCCAATGGCTCTAAGCGCAGCAAGGGTCGCCATGAGGATGTCGCCCGCCGGCATTGTCACACGGGTCCAGCTTTGCCCACCTCCGCCGCCGATGAGAGCGGTGGCGGCTCGAGTGTTCGTGCCGCCATCCTCCACCGATTCAGCGCCCCGCACCATGGCGCCAAGCCCCGGACGGGAGATCATTACCTTCACTGGCGGTCTTGGCGGGGCTCGTCCCCGCCATACTCGAAGTTCTTCAGGGGTGCTCGCTTTACGAGATCTGGCAAGACCTTCCCCCCAACTCCATTGTGATGCTGGCCATCTTCGCCCACCTCTGCGAAATGTTCGTGGGGGCGATGCCAAGTCTTCCGCTCTGGCGCCGGCTCTTCACGCTGCACACGAGCTCGCGCTCAAGCGGGGCTGTTGGAAGTTGCTACTTCACGCTTCGCGACGCCGCCGCCTTCATCCCAGTCGCGGTCAAGTCCAACTGGAAGGACTGGGCGCGATAGTGGCTTTACGTGGAGGATTCCAGCAGCTGCGATGATCTTGCCTTCCCCGAGGGTCCTGCAGAATCCCTCGCCAGCTAGGGGTCTCTGCCCGACGACTCAGCGGAAATGGAGGCGATGCTGGCGCGCATTGCTGAGCTCCGCCGCAACGGGCTCACCGGAACCCATATGGTGGCGGACTTTTTGCGGCACCGCCTCTGCCCGCTTCGCATGAGGGCGCGCCCCGCCTGGCAGTATTATGACGACGATGATGGAATCCGCGTCGCCCTCGGAGGTGAGTGTTCTTTCATTCTCTTGGGTCTTCTCACTTCGCGGAACGTCCTTCTTCTTTTTTGGTTGCTTGCCAACTTGCGGCTTCTTCTCTTTGTCCAGCCGAGGGAACGTGCCGGAGGATGTGCTCCGGTAGTGGCTGGCGGGACTATTGTCCGCGCCCGCCGGCGACATTTCTCCGCCTGCGAGCATCCGCCCCTCTGCGATAGCCCTCACGGAGCGCAACCCGTGCTTGGGCGCTTGCCTCCCATGGAGGTTTTCGTCCCGGTCCAAGTGGCCGGGACCCCTGCAAATCCGTGATCTCGCTGGCGACGATTGCGAAGCTCCTGCGGCCGCTGCTCCTCCGCCGTGGCGGCCGACTCGACCAAGGCCTGGAAGCGCTACCATCCTCTCCCGAGACGATGATGATGAGGAGGAGAGGCGAGCCCAAAGGCTCCGCCTCGAGTCTGAGCCGCCTCCTTCGGCTGCTGCCGACGCCGCCGCCGCCTTTGGCGAGAGCGCTTGGCGACTCTTCCGAAACCGGCCGTCGGTAGTGACTAAGCGGGGTCACCACCGCAATGAATTTGTACGAGGACGCTAATCAAGAACTAAGCTAAATGGTAACACAAGGCGGGGTTAGGCAGTGTTCGGGCCCTCAACGGAGGAGGTAATACCCTAAATCCCGTGTTGCAGGATTATATGGTGGATCAAGATGCGAGATGCAAGATGATGCTATGCTGTCAGAGACTTAGATGCCTATCGAGCTCTATGCCGATGGCCTCCACCCTCCCTTTATATAGCGTGGGGAGATAGAGTTACTGAGATATCTCGGATCCACGATAACTAATTACGGTATGCGATTACATAGAATGCATGTGTTGATCTCGCTAATTACATGGAGATAGATTATATCCTCGGGAACTTCCTTGCGGCTCAAGCCTCGCAGAGTCTCGAGTGGTTCTTATCCTCAACCGCCGACTTGGATCGCCTCTATCCGCTCCCCTTATGGGCCTTCTAGAGGATACAGGGGCCCATATAGTCCTGAGAGCCGAGTGCTTTACGATCGAGTCGATGTCCGGCCGACTAGTTTCGCCAATATCTCCTGTAATCTGAAAAGAGATTGTAAAGAACTCAAGAAATCTTAAGTTTTAGTGTTGAAACAATGCCTGGATCGGCAATACCGAACTCCGATTTTATTCGCCCATTAGGCGATCGCCTCAACAGATGGCTTTGCTACTTGACACCCTCTCGCAATGCAAAAGCAAATGATTGGCCCATCATAGGGCATGCCTTAAGCCACGTCTCCACAACTTCTGTCTTGCAGCACGTTGTAGTTTAACGTTGCAAGGGATATCGACCTCAGGCGCCTAGCTTTAAGTCGTAAAAGCTAGCACTCGGCCCATCGTGGGGCACACCTTTCAGCCGAGTGGTACCTGTCCCAAACCGGAGGAGGGATCAGCATAGGCCCTTCGGAGCGTACCGATTGGATGCAATTTTGCCGAGAGGCATTTGTACCCAGGGAACGGTGTACAACTAGCGACCTTATAGAAGGCATACCTCAAGAAATTGAACCCAAATTTCACCAACACCCAACCTCGAGCATGCGAAGTTGGCTAGTGACCCAACATGGGGTATGCCGTGAAACACTTTTTTAATTTTGGCGCTGCCGGTCATATGCCCTCCAGGGTGTACCGAGGCCGGATTAGGCTCGATTTTAACACATTGCCACCGTTAGCGGCGTGTTAAGAAAGCCTGTTAAGGGGATCGCCCTTTGCAATTTTGGCCCAAGCCCAATTAGGGGGGAGGCGAAACGTTTTCGCGCTTTTTCCTCACGCAGCTGGTGCGGTACGCGCTTCCGTCGGAAACAGTATTCGTATCCACTTCCGTCCCATTGCCATGATGGTTTTACTGTGTTCGAAACGAATTCCGAGGCGCAACCCTTGAATTTCTTCTGTGTATAAAAGGAACCCCAGGGGCGGAATATATTTCACCACCAGCTTTCGGGTTGTTGAGTTTTCTTTTTTTCGGCGGCACCCAAAATATCCCCACCCCGCCTCGCTTCGAGAGCAATTGCGAACATCATGGAGATGATCCTGACGTGGATCGACGAGGCCCGCGCAAAGGACGAGGAGGAAGCCATCGCCAGAGCTGCCGCCCAAGCTTTCGAGGACGAGCTCTGGCGGGATTTCGCCCAGGCGAGGGCGGAGATCACCGCGGAAGAATCCCTTAGGGTTCTGATCCGCGGGTTCCCGCCGATCTACAAGGTGCGCCTCCCCTTGAAGGACGCACTGGTTGCAGCCCTCCTCGCGCACGGGGGGTACTACTGAGGCCCTCCCGCCGGGGGGCTTTTTCTTTTGTTCCTCCGCGAGCCAGCGACGAGCCCTAGCTTGATGTGCTGTGCCGCGGAAAATATGTAATCGGGCCCAAGAGCCCTTTTAATGAAAATCTTTCGAATATCATGCCTTTGTCTTCGCTTCAATCTTGAATCTGCAATGCCGCTTCTCCTCGATTTGATCTTGAATCCGCAACATCGCTTCGTCCGAGTAGTTAGGGTCGTCCGCTCCTAGACAGGCAGTCGGCGCGTAACGCAGACCTCTCGGGGGAGAACCACTCGGCCGGCCGAGTGATTATCGGGCCCCTCGCGGAAAGGCCGCATCCAGCGCTAGGCTAAGGCCCGGCCCAGAATGCGAAACTTTGCCCGTTGCGATAAATTAGGAACAGGGGAACGAAATTAGTTCACCTCGCTCGCCATGACGGTCGATTAGCTTCTCCCAACAGACTCCGCCGCTAGGGTTCTTCTCGTCGTCGCCTCGCCGCCACCCATCTCCAATCGCGATGGCTCCTCCATCCCCACCACCGCCGAGGCAACAAGAACGCCAAGAAGTGGATGAAGTCCACCACGACCGAGCGGAGGCTACTGGTTGGTCTCCTCGGCGTGCTCCCATCGGAAGGGTTCATATCTGGCCGCGCCACGGTGAATCCTGCCCCACCCCTCGCCAGGACGAGGTAGTGGTCTTCGAATCTTTCTTCCTCCACGGCTTCGGCCTTCCTTGCTCCCCTTTCTTCCGGGGTTTGCTCCATTTCTATGGGATTGAGGTCTCGCATTTGAACCCCAACTCCATCTTCCATATCGCGATTTTTGTTCACGTCTGCGAGGCCTATTTGGGGATCGCTCCTCATTTCGACCTTTTCAGATTCCTCTTTCTTCTCAAACCCTACCCCAATAAGGACAATCCTAAGGCCGCGGGCGGCGCGGGATTCCAATTGCGGGAAGGGGTCAAGAAATTTTATTTCGATCTTCGTTTGAAAACCTCCAACAAAGGCTTGCACTCAGAGTGGTTCTACTGTGCCAACTGTCCTCCGGTCGTCCCTTCCTTCTCCGGTGAGTGCCCCACAGTCCGCCCCTCCTGGTCTTTTCTCCTCGCCGATGACGAGGTGAGCCAAGTGAAGGACCTGCTTGTTCTTCTCCGCAGAGCCAAGTCTGTTGGGTAGACCGGAGTTGGGGTAGTGTGGAACTATACCCAACGCCAGATCCAAATTTATCAAGGAGAGGGTCCACCTCGCCGAGTACTCGGGGACCCAAGACACCCTCGGGAAACCCATGAAAACCTCACGAAAAGGAAATCATCACCGAAAGGATCGAGCTTTTTGCTCTGCCTCGAGATTGCTCAGTGGAATGCCGGCTCCGTCTGACTGGGATACCCGCCTCCGTGATAAGGAGAAGACCCTTCTCAACTCAACCGCAGTTTGTCGATGTAGAGTAAGGATTGATGTGATTTGATATGTCGCAGGGGCGTGAGGCCTTCTCCACTCCCCCGGTCCCGGAGGCTCCACTCCCCAAGGAGGCACCTCGCAAGCGTTCTGCACTTCTGCTGAGGGCTCGACGAGTGCTCCTCCGTCCAAAAATGGCAGGGGGGTCGCTCTAGGGGACTCAGACGAAGATGATGAAGAGGATGACACTACCCCTCTTCTTTTCGCCTTGCCAGTCGCCCGGTGGGCGAAGTCGCCACCCGCCCAGGCCGCGCAGCCACAGAGCCCTCCGCCACGCCAGTCTGCCGACCCAAAGGCCGCGTCTGGGGCGAAGAAACCTCCCGGCTCGAGCCCGAGTGGTTCGGGCATGAAGTTCAAGATGAAATATGTTCCGTCGCACAGGTATTCCTTGGCAACGCAACAGCTTCATGATTTGTAGAAATATGTATCTTGAAAGATCCCCAAATGCTTGCAGAAAACCAATGAAGGATGATGAGCCACCAAGCTCCAAGGACTCGACTCAGCCCACCGCGCCTTGCCAGGACTCCAGCCCATCCGCCACTGGCCGCCAACCTCGTGAAGGGAAGATCCGGCCCGGCCAGGAGCTCGAACGGAAGTTGAGGAGATTCCTCGCCTCCTCAAAGCTCCTGCTCCACCCTTTCGCTGAAATGGCGGAAGGAGATGGAGGCTACGAGGTCGACAAGCAGGTGAAGTCAAGAATGGGAGGCCGACCAAGTAACCGCCATTCAAGCGAAATATACAAGGTAAGCTTCTTTTTGCTACTGAATCCTCATTTGTGCATGGGGAATCCACTAATCTCCCTCTCCTTTACGCAGCTGCATGAAGGAGAGGTCAACGTAAAACCCGGTGCATGGAGAAAAGCGGTGGCGAACTAAAGACGCGCGATGAGTTTGACAACGCGCTATATGCCGCCAAGCGAGAATATCGTGGCCGGATCGAAGAGCTTCACCGCGAAGTCACCGAGCTCCGATTCTGCCATGTGGAGGAGTCCAAGACAAATCGAGGTACAGACCCCAATCCGTGCTAAATCTCTAAGAAGGATGTTTCATATGTAATGATCTTCGATGTTTGCTGTCGAGTGTAGCTTTGGAGGCGAGGCAGAAGGCACTAGAGGAGGAAGTTCACCAAGCCAACGCTCGAGCCGAGGGGTCGGCTAAAGAATTGGAAGGTAACTGTCCCGACTGGCGCTCTCTGGCTTCACCTCCTCGAAACCTGACTGCTATGCCTCACCCGATTGGTCGCGCAGAGCTTCGCCGCCGAGCCTCGACGGGAATTGCTCCAATACTGGAATGCCTTTATCTGGACGAGTTGCCGCCGAACGATCTCGACCTCCCTCGTAGCCCGCCTGAAGCCATTCCCGAGCGGATCAAGGTCTTCACCGAGGCGCAATAACATGCACCGGCCAAGGCCTCGCCATCGCAAAGTCAAACTTCCCCGCCTAGGCTGGGCCGTCGAGGATGGGTTTGCTTGCTTTCGGAGGAGGAGGCCGAGTCTGTTAGAGGAAGTCCATCCGATTGCTGTCAAAATAGTTGATCAATTGGACTTGTAACTATGCTCGTAATAAACTTGGTTGATCCTCAAGATGGTGATCCAACTTATCGAATAATCGTTTTATCCTTTTTCATGAAACGATCCGTCGACCGTCCAAATTTCGAAAGTGCGTGAAGTAGCACTTGGCTTTCTCCCTATGCGACTGCGAAGTAGCTAAACATTATCGCTAGGATATAAAAGCGCCATTACTCAAGAATTTTCATAATACTCGAATGCGATCAACACATGTAGAGAGAAAATAACTTTATTGATGAGATAGGGTGCGGTTGACTTCGCACACTATTTAGTGTAGCCCGACTTCATCGCTTGATCGTTTACGCCAAGTAGCAAGTCAAAAGAAGGGAAACAAATTACATCTTCGCTTGAATACAAGACTTTAAGAGTAAAACGCACGAATCGCTTTCGATGTTCCGGTATTGGGCACTTCAGATCCGTCTTCACATCAGAGGCGGTAAGCCCCCAAGGGTCACGCCGAGAATCATGTAGGGGCCTTCCAGAGTGGGAGAGTTTATGCTCGTGCTTACGATTCCTTCGGAGGACGGATCCCCTTGAGAACGACGGCCCGTATGTTATGTTGATAGTAGCGACGCAGGCCCTGTTGGTACTTTGCCGACTGGATCATTGCTGCTTCCCTGGCTTCCTCGAGCCGATCGAGGTCTTCGTACCTTGCTTCATCCAATTGGTTATCGTTGTAGCCAGCGACCCGAGGGGACCGGAACTTCAATTCAGTCGGGAGAACCGCCTCTGAGCCGTAAACCAGGAAAAAGGGTGTCTGCCCGGTTGCTTGACTCGGGGTCGTTCTGAGCCCCCAGAGCACCGAAGGCAACTCCTTAACCCAGCGCGTCGAGTACGGCTTTAGGCGATCGAAAATTCAGGCTTTGAGCCCCTACAGCACCAATCTGTTGGCGCGTTCAACCTGCCCGTTGCTCCTTGGGTGGGCCACCGATGCATAGCAGATTTTGATGCCCAGCTCCTCGCCCCAATCTTGAAACTCGCTGCTCTTAAACTGAACACCATTGTCAGTGATGATGCGATTGGGCACGGCAAAACGCACAACGATATCCTAGAAGAACTCGCGTGCCTTGGCCGCCGTGATGACAGCAACCGGCTTGGCCTCAATCCACTTGGTGAACTTGTCGATGGCGACGAAGAGATGAGTGAATCCGCCTTGCGCTCGCTTGAGGGGGCCCACCATGTCCAGATTCCAGACAGCGAAGGGCCAAGAGATCGGAATCGTCTGTAGATCTTGCGCCGGTATGTGGATCTGTCGTGCGAAAAACTGACACCCATCACATCTGCGTACTATATCTTCCGCATCTGTGACCGCGGTTGGCCAGAAAAATCCCTGTCGATAGGCCTTGCCCACTGGGGTGCTAACTTTGCGTGATGCCCGCACTCCCCCGAGTGGATTTCGTTGAGTAGATCTCTGCCTTCTTGCTCAGATATGCAACGCCTTAGTACCCCGGAACTGCTTTTTCTGAAAAGCTCGTCCCCGACTACCTTGTAGCTTTTGGTTCGGCGTGTGATGCACTTGGCTAGGCTTCGATTCTCAGGGAGCTCATCACGAAGGAGATAATCTAAGTAAGGCTGAGTCCACCTGGGAGTAATTAGTAGTACCTCTGCGTCGGGTTTCGGCTGCTTCTCTTGATCTTCCCTTGTTGCAGATGGTAGCTTGATTGAAGGCGTGCGTAGCTCCTGGATGAAAACACCACTCGGGACCTGGGCCCGAGTGGATCCCATCCGCGCCAGCTCGTCTGCTGCTTCGTTGTCGCGGCGGAGCACGTGAGTAAGCTCCAGTCCGTCGAACTTGTCTTCTAACTTGCGAACCTCCTGGCAGTAGGCCGCCATGCTGTCGCCAATACAAGACCACTCCTTTTGGACTTGGTTGACCACGAGTTGAGAATCTCCGCGTACCATTAACCGCTTGACACCGAGCGATATGGCGATACGCGTAGACCGTGGATGAGTGCCTTGTACTTTCGGTGGCGTTATTCTTGACGGAAACAATATACGGAGGGCGTGGCGTAGCTTCTTTCCGATCGGCGATATGAGCAAAATCGGCCCTCGCCGCGTGAGCATGAGGAACCATCAAAGTACATTGTCTAGTACTCGAGATTATCCTTTCTTCTTTGGGGTTTGAGCTTACATCGGCGGCGGCGGGCCAACGCTGAGATTTAATGGCTAGTCGAGGCTCGAACTTTATTTCAAAGGCTCCAAGCTCAAGCGCCCACTTGGCAATCCTCCCAAATGGCTTCCCGATTATGAAGTATGTTTCAAGCGGAAAGAGGTGACCACCAAATTTCATGCTCTTGAAAATAATGTTTGAGCTTCCGCGATGTGAGTAACACAGCATACAGAAGCTTTTGAACTTGTGGGTACCTTATTTTTGACTCGCCCAATATCTCGCCTTTAAGTAGACCAGACGCAGACCTTTTGGAGGAGCCCTCTTCATCGCGCCCACCACCAAAGCGCCAGCGATGACGTGAGTCGTTGCGCCAATGTAGAGCAAGAGGGGCTCCTGGGGCATGGGAGGGACCAACACCGGCGGTGTGGTGAGAAATCTCTTGAGATCTTCAAAGGCTTGCTGTGCTTCCGCTGTCCACTGAAAATCGTCTTGACGGCGTAGGAGCCTAAAGAAAGGCATGCCTCGCTCCCCGAGTCGGGAAACGAATCAGCTGAGTGCCACGATGCATCCAGTGAGTTTCTGCACATCTTTCTGGTTGGCCGGAGGCTTCATCTTAAGGATGGCGCCGACCTTTTCCGGATTTGCTTCGATCCCTCGATTGGAGATGATGAATCCGAGTAGTTTACCAGACGGAACCCCAAAAACACACTTCTCGGGATTTAGCTTCATCCGAAATGCCCTTAGGATCTCGAATGTCTCGGTCAGATCTGTTATGAGATCCCATCTGGATTTGGTTTTTATGACGACGTCGTCGACATATGCCTCCACGTTGCGTCCAAGTTGAGTGTGAAAACACCGCTGTATAGTGCGCTGGTAAGTCGCGCCAGCGTTTTTCAACCCGAATGGCATTGTGATATAGCAAAAAGCACCGAAGGGCGTAATAAACGACGTTTTGATGCAATCCTCCTCTTCGGTCGATCGATGATAGCCCGGTAGGCGCTCTAGAAAACTCAAGAGCTCGCACCCGCGTGTGGAATCCACCACTTGGTCAACGCGGGGAGCCCGGAAGGATCCTTGAACACGCTTTGTTGAGGTCGGTGTAGTCGATACACGCGCCTATGTCTTGTTTTCTTCTACACCAAGACCGGATTAGCAAGCCGCCGGGTGATACACTCTTTGATGAACCGAGCGGCCAACAATTTGGTGATCTCGCTTTATGGCGCCCTTCCGATCTGGGCGATCTTCAGAGGCGTTGTTTAACGGCTTCGCTTTTCGCCGACGTGAGAGAGTGTCGATCACCTCCTCTAACACCGGGCATGTTCGAAGGCTTCAAGCGAACACATCCCGTTGGTCTTGAGGAAAGTGACGAGGCGTCTTCCTATTTTTGTCGAGCCTCGTCCCAATGACGGCCGTTTGGTCGAATCGACGGGTCCAACGGAATCTTCTTAGTTTCTTCGGCTGCTTGGATGGATGTTTTGGCCTGCTTCATGGCGGGGACGTCCCCTTCCTCCTGAAGGTTTGCGACCTCGGCCGGATCTTCTCCATCTCGGCAGATGAGTCCGATTACTCGCGCCATCTCGCAGCTTTCATTGCCGCAGCAGGTGGTATTTAACGCCACTAGGAGGTGATCACACCATTGGGACCTGGCATCTTTAAGACGAGGAAAGTGTAGTTGGGAACCGCCATGAACTTGGCAATCCCTGGCTTTCCCAAGATGGCATGATATGCCGTCTCGAAATCAGCCACTTCGAAACTCAGACTCTCGGTCCGATAGTTATCTTTGGTCCCGAACGTGACTGGCAGAGAGATCTGTCCGTGTGGTATGCGGACGTCCGGGATTACCCAGAGAATGTAGATGATCTCGCAGTAGCTCTAACGAGGAATATTAATTTGGTCCAAAGGTCTTGACGAAAAGGACATTAATCCCACTCCCGCCATCGACCAGACTCTTTTAGTTTGCTTCCTCGCACGATCGGATCCAAAGACGAGGGTACCTCGTGGAAGGCGATCCGGTCCGGGTGGTCCGATCGGTTGAAGGTGATGGGTACCTCGGACCAGCGCAGATACTTTGGCGTCGCGGGCATGATGGCGTTAATCTCCCAAGTGGTAAGCTTTTGCTTCCGCTTGGACTCGTACGCATCAGAGCCCCCGAAGATATAGTTGATCTCGCGCTCGGCGTCTTTGTAATCCCCACCGGGTTTCTTGCCTTGACCGCCCTTGGCCGACTGGTTCGCGCTGTCGGCGAACTTCTGCAGAATAAGGCAATCTTTGGCAGAATGTTTTCCTCGAGGATGGAAGGGACATACCAAATCCACCACTTTCTTGTAGTCGTTGTCGTTGGGGGGCTTAGGTCGGTTGTGCTCCATGTTGGCGACCATCTCATCCCCCTTCCTCTTCTTATCCTTGGGCATGCCCTGTTCGTCGTTAGGCTTCTTCTTGGGGCCTCCGTCATTGCCTCCGCGATGATTCGCGATGGCTTCTTCGGCTTCGGCCTCCTGGTCCACCATTGTGAACATGGCCTTGAGGTTACGCGGGGGGTCCCGAGTCATCTGCCTGATTAACTCCTCGGATTGGCATCCGGCGAAGAAGGCATCGATGACTGTTTGCTCCGAAACGTCCCGGATCTTGTTCTTCTTCTTGGTAAAGCGCTGGATGAACTCGCGAAGAGTCTCATTCTTGCGCCGGTGTAGCTGTCCAATCTCCCATCTTCCCGCTGGCCTTCAGAGGTCCCTTGAAATTGGCGATGAACCGCTCACGGAGGTCATCCCAAGACTCGATAGAGTTCTCCGGAGTCCGCTAGCTGTGTCCGGGCGGTTGGGGTCAAAGCGCCCGCAAGTAATTTGCCATGACGCTCGATCACCTCTGCCGCCGCCGACCGCTTAAGGCGTAAACTCGCAGCCGCCTTGGATTCTCGCCATCGAACTTGTCGATGCCTTTAAGGTTGAAACCATCCGCCAAACCACTCGGCGAAGATCCGGTGAAGGCCCGAATCCTTCCAATGGACGTGGCGCCCGCGGCCGGGATCTACTACGATGCTCCGTTGCTGGCCTTGGCGTTGTTGGCGGTGGTCGCGCCGATCGGCGGTGTTTCGCTTGGTCATCGCCGCAGCGACTTTGACGGCCACGAGTTCCGCCGCCGGATCCGCGCCCCGCCGCTATGGCTTCGATATCTTGGCGAAGATCATGGCAAAGCGATCGCGAGAGTCGCCACCGATGAGGCGCAGGCCCGGTTCCGATTGCGCGTGGATCATCGCGTCGTCAAGCGGTCGGAGCGGGTATTGCCTCGTTCATTGTATGGCAACCATCTCCACTATGGCCGCCGCCGAGCGAGGGTCTCGACGAGGGCTACCTTCCGGTTGCGCGGATAGTCTCGAGAAGAGTCTTTGACGCAATAACGTTAGCTCGGGAGTGTTGTAGACTTCGATCCCTTAGCTTTACCGCTGCTGAGCTCATTCTCGACATCGCGCCGCTGGGCGCGGTTGTTGCACGCGATCTTGTTTCTCCGTCGCGGATCTCGATTCACGCCATTGCTTACATTTACACGCGACAAAGCGGAGCCGTGGAGTGGTGATCATCCGCACCTAGGACGAAAACCTCTCGGTAGTTTCAATCTCGGCAGCCCCGCCGGACTCGAAGTCCGGGCGACAGCCGACTTGTTCGCTTGTCCTATGGGTTGGCCACCGCTGATGACACCCACGAACGTAGATGGATCTGATCCGAGTGGATCCGTGGTGCTCACGACCGTTATCTCCTATCCGAATAACCGAGGAATCCAGTGCGAGAGTCGCGACGGAATTCTCGAGTCCGAAGGGAAATCCAGCCGAGGCCAAAGAGTAGTTGGGCGGGATACAATTCACGCCGAAGCGGTCGAGCCCGCCGAGTTCTTTTTCATCTGCCTCTGAAGGAGGTGCGAAGGCGAACAGCGAGGGGGTCAATCCGTGGAAGGCGCTTGCTAGATTCTCCAAGCCATAAGGCAATGAGTCACATTGATTGCGCGACGCCTCATGCGGCGACTCTCTTGGGAGAGAGGTGAAGATTGCCGATGCCGTCGGCGATGAAGTCTAGGGTGACGAAGCGATGAGACTCTCCTAGCCTCATGGCGACGTACGGCGATCTTGGAAAAGCCATCTAACTTGAGAGATGATCTTGACGCCGCTCTACCCGGGCGCGCTAATCTGGCCGGCAGTGACTAAGCGGGGTCACCACGGCAATGAATTTGTACGAGGGACGCTAATCAAGAACTAAGCTAAATGGTAACACAAGGCGTGGTTAGATGTGTTCAGGCCCTCAACGGAGGAGGTAATACCCACGCCCCGTGTTCAGGATTATATGGTGGATCAAGATGCGAGATGCAAGATGATGCTATGCTGTGTAGAGACTTAGATGCCTATCGAGCTCTATGTCGATGGCCTCCACCCTCCCTTTATATAGCGTGGGGAGATAGAGTTACAGTGATATCTCGGGATCCCCGATAACTAATTCGTATGCGCTACATAGAATGCATGTGTTGATCTCGCTAATTACATGGAGATAGATTATATCCTCGAGAACTTCCTTGCGGCTCAAACCTCGCAGAGTCTGAGTGGTTCTTATCCTCAACCGCCGACTTGGATCGCTTCTATATGCTCCCCTTATGGGCCTTCTACAGATACTGGGCCCATATAGTCCACAGCACCTCTGTGCGGCTCCGCTGTCGCTGCGGTTCCTCTTGCTTGGCACCTCCGTCTTGCCTTTGCTGCTGACGGCGCGCCGCGGGTGACTCCGCCTCCGCCTCCTCCAATGGAGGAGGGCGGCGCCGCGCCGCGACCAGCGATGCGACCGACACCCCCTCTTCCTTCGCTTTTGGGGCGGCGCTTGAGTAACTTTCTCTGCTCATGTACATTTCGCGTTAGGGTTAGCATGCCGATGTTTTTCAGATACCTAAACCCTTTTGGCTTTTCTTCATGGATAGAGCGGACGCTGGGCCTCAAGCTCCATTCCGCGATCCGCCAAATTTCGGCCCTTGCCCACGGCCCTTCGACGAGCGGCTCCTTCAACATGGAGAGCGCGCTGCCGAGGTGGAGGACCTTCCGCCATCGCCTACCGACACCGACGCTTATCTTCGCGCGCCGCCGACGTCGGGCGCCTTCGGCACTCCGCGCCTTCTCCCACACTGGCGGCGCGAGGACCTTCGCCCGGCGGGCGAAGCCGCCGGCGGAAGGCGGCGGCCCTCGACCAGAAAACGCCCAGGGAAACGGCGACCACAGGTCGGCGTAAGTCACGCCGCCGCCACCAAAGACGCTGAAGACCTTGGCGGCGCTCTGAGTGCCTCCGGTTCTTGCCGATATCTGCGGACCGCCATCTGCGATTTCCGACGCCTGCACTTCGGGGTTACTTTTGTATGCCTCGCCGGAGGAGACGGCCGCCAGAAGACGCTTTGTGGGGGCGCCGCCCAAGCCTCGCGCGACCGCCGTGGTGATGCGGACGCTGGTGATCAAGACGGCAGCCACGACGCTGAAGCGGCATGTTCGTCTTGGGCAATTGCCGCCTAAAACGCCGCGTTCGACTCGATGCCGCCATCGGGAACCTTTCGCGCTACCGACCCGGCGAATAATCTGGTCGAGGTCGCCGCCACCAGATCCATGATGGGCGGCGCTGCTCGCAGAAGACGATGATGACGAGGAGTAGCTGAACTCCTTGTTTGTTTCGGTCTTGTATATAGAACTCGTCAATGCAAACTTTTGCTTTTTCGCCATGAGTCTCGATTAAACTTTTACGCAAATTCTCACTTGCATAAGAAGAATCGAGGCACCCGACCGCCAAAAGCTTTAGATGTAACGCTCTGCTGCAAGTGAGCGCTTTTTCCTTAGGCATCCGTTACTTCAACCCTTATGGCCTCTCGGCAAACCGACCTTGAACGCTAGTGTGGCGAGAACTCAGCTCGAAGTCGTCTAGATTTGGTGCGTGCTGTTAGCGCATTGCCTAGACCGAGCGCAGTACACACCAAAGCTAGAACCCGCTTCCGTCGCCTCGCCCCGCCCGCAAGAAGTTTAGCGTTAGCCCTTGCAACTATAAATATCGCCTTAAGTACTTTTTTCGCTACCAGCTTTCAACAGAATATTTTCTAACAGACTTTTGGAGGCGAAAAAGAACGGATGCCCACAGAGAGACGGAACTTATCTTTATTTTGCGGATGGCTTTGTACACCATAGCCCCCGAGGCGAGCGGGGAAGGAGGAAGACCTCGCCGCTCGGCTCCAAAGGGAGGCAAAAAAAAAAAAGCTCTTGGAACAGCTACCTATGGGTAGATCTTCCTCAGCTGCTCGACGTTCCAAGTGTTCGCCAATTCGCGACCATCCTCGAATGCGAGCCTGACTGAGCCTGGGCGGGAGACTGAGACCACCTTGAAGGGGCCCTCCCACAGGGGAGATAGCTTGTTGCGCCTCGCTCGCGCCTGAACCCCTCGCAGAACGAGGTCGCCCCACCGGCAAGTGTTCTCACACACCCGCTTTGCTTGATAACGCGCAAGGCTCGTTGATACCGGCGGCTCGGATCGCCGCCTCTCGATCTCCTCCAGAGATTTATTTCATCTCGACGCCGGTCGTGGTCTCCGCTCGCTGAACGCCGCCACCTTGGGGACCCAAAGGCGAGCTCCGGCGGGAGCACCGCTCAGAGCCATACACCAGAAGAAAGTGGTCTCGCCGGTGGCTCTGTTGGGAGTTGTCATGGCGCCCACAACATGATGGGAACTTCTTCCGCCCAGCGCTTGTCAAGCGCTTCTCAAGGCGGTCAACGCCTTGTCTTGAGTCCTCTCGAGCACCTCCGCTTGGCGCTCTACTTGCCCATTGCTCTTTGGATGTGCGATGGAGGCGGCTGACGCTTGGTGCCCAGCTCTTCGCACCAATCTTGAAATCGGCACTTTTGAACCGAAGCGCCGTTGTCGGTGATGATTCTGCCGCGACGCCGAACCGGACGAAGATGCTTTTCATGAACTTTATGGCTGCAGCGGACGTGATCTCCTGGACTGGCGAGGCCTCAACCCACTTGGTGAACTTGTCGATGGCGATTAGCGGATCGTGTAGCCCTCGGTGCGCCTCATGGAACGGGCTCAGATATCCAAATTTCTGCATCGCGAACGGCTAGGAGAGCGGAATGGTTTGCGCCTCTGGGCCATCGGTGGATCTGCTTAGCATGAACCGCACGCCAGCATCGCTCACCGGCTCGAAGGCATCCTGGAGGGCTGTAGGCCAGTAGAAGCCGTGGCGGAAGACCTTTCCGACCAACACCCGACTCCCAGAATGGCTCCCGCACATGCCTCCATGGATTTCAGAGAGGATTGCACTCCCCGCTTCCCGAGTGACGCACTTCAGTAGAACTCCGTTTGCGCCCTGGCGATAGAGGTCCCCACCTACCAGGGTGTAGCGCTTGGCCTTGCGCACTATCTTCTCAGCTGACGCGTCATCGTCGGGGATCACTCCGTCCCGCAGGTAGGCTAGGATAGGATCCATCCACTGACCTTCCCGGACGAGCGTGACGACGTTAGCATTGTCGCCGACGTACTCTGCCTGGCTTGGCATTTCCGCCTCAACCGCCTCGGCAGTTCTTCCGCATCCTCCCTCCGATCGGGGAGCTGCTGCGGGGACATCGACGTCTCCTCCAGACGTGGGAGCTGCGTCGAGCATCATGCCGTCCCCACCAGAATCGGGGGCTGCGACAGACGGCCGCGTGAGTCTTTCTTCAAAGACCCCAGCCGGAACAGGTGCCCTTGACGAGGCAATCTGAGATAGCTCATCCGCCATATAGTTGTCGCGGTTAGGGATGTGCACGAAGCCCAAACCCTCGAAATGCCGCTCCAACCGGCGCACTCGCTGTAGGCCGCCATGACGGATCCGAACAGTGAATTCCTTCCTCGCTCGTTGATGACCCGAGAGAGTCGCTTTGACTTGCACCACGGATGCCTAGGGTCGGCCACCCGAGCCCGGCGAGTAACCCTTCAGACTCGCGACGTTGTTGGTAGCGCGGAACTCCAAAGACCACCAGTGCCGGACGATGTCGCGGTGGGAGACACTAAGACGACACTAGCCCTCGCTTCTCCAAAGGAACGAGCCGTCAAAGAAGAGAGTCCACGGCGAGGGTGCTGGGGTGCCTTCAACTTCTACGTCCGCCGGAGTCCACTCGTTGACGAACTCCGCCAGAGCTTGCCCTTTGATGGCCGTTCGAGGAGCGAACTTGAGGTCGAACTCTGCCGGCTCCATGGCCCACTTAGCGTCTGACCCGTCGCCTCGCGGTTGAAGAGGATCTCCGCAAGGGGTACTTGGTCAACCTTGTGATTTCGCGCCGAAGTAGTGACGCAGCCTCGGACGCCACAAGACGGCGAGCATCTTCCGTGTTTTGAATACCTTGTTTCAAGCGTCATGGAGGACTTTCTTGATGTAGTAGATAGGTATTGAACACCTTCCCTTTCCGCCATCAAAGACCTTGTTGACCACTGGGGTTCGCCGCGACATAGAGGACCACTGCTCGCCTGGTCCGGGCGACCAAAGACGGCGGGAAGTGAGGTACTTTTTCAGCCCGTTGAACGCCTCCCGCGTCTCCGTGGTCCATTCGAATTGGTTGGTCTTCTTCAGTAGCCTGAGTAGAGGGAGACTTTTATCCCCCAGGCGAGCTATAAAGCGGCCTAGGGAAGTCAGGCAGCCCACGAAGCACTGCATCTACCAAAGTCGGGGGCTTCATGTTCTCAATTGCCGCGATCTTGTCAGGGTTCGCCTCAATCCCCCTCTGGGAGACGAGGAAGCCCAGCAGCTTTCCCGACGGAACGGCGAATACACACTTCTCAGGGTTGAGCTTGATGCAGTACTTTCTCAGGTTGGCGAAGGTTTCCTCCAGCTCGCCGATCAATTCCTCCGCCTTCTTGGACTTCACTATCAGGTCGTCGACGTACACCTCCAAGTTCCGCCCTATTTGGGGGCGGTGAGCGATGTGCATGGCCCTCTGATAGGTTGGGTCTGCATTCTTCAATCCAAACGCCATCCTTGTGTAGCAGTAGACGCCCATGGGCGTCACAAAGGCTGTCTTGTCTTCGTCTTCTTCCGCCATGCTAATCTGGTGGTACCCGAGTACGATCCGTAAAGCACAACCGCCGCACTCGCCGTGGAGTCGACGATGAGGTCGATGCGAGGCAGTGGGTACGGATCCTTCGGGCATGCCTTGTTGAGGTCGGTGAAGTCGACGCACATCCTCCACCGCCCGTTGGATTTCTTGACGAGGACGGGGTTCGCGAGCCACCTGGGATGGGCGACGCTCCGAACGACCCCCGCCCTCAGAAGCTTGTCCACCTCCTGGAGGATAACGGTCTAACGCTCCACCGATCGCTCAACCTTCGCAGATAACCGTCGCTACCGGGAGCGTTGCCAACTTATGCTCAATCACCTCGGGACCCGGTCATGTCGACGGTTGCCAAGCAAACACGTCTGCGTTAGGATCGAGGAAGGAGACGAAGCGCCTTCCTATTTGGCGCCGAGAAGCGCCCACCGAACGGTCTTCGCCGGTCCGACTCGCTCAGGAGATCGCCTTGACCTCCGCGGACGAACCGGGGGAGGCACGGATCTTCGCCGGAGGAGCTCCCAGGGTCGAAGCTTCAGCCTTCTAGGCGCCGACTGCCCCCTCCAAAGCGAGAGCATCCTTGTCGCAGCGGAGCGCCTCCGGGCGGTCCACTTTCACGATGATGGGACTAGCTGGCCCCGGAATCTTCACCACCATGTACGCATAGTGGCAGGCCGCCATGAACTTGGTCAGTGCCGGCCGACCCAGTATGGCGTTGTACGGGAGGTCGAAGTCAGCTACTTTGAACTCGAGCATCTCCGTGAGGAAGTTGTCCGAGCCTCCAAATGTCACCGGGAGGCTGACGCGCCCAAGAGGGACGGACTCAGCCCTCGACGCGATGCCGAAGAATGGAAGCGCCGGTCGAAGTTCCTGCTGCTGGATCTGCAGCGCCTTGGCGACTCGGGCGGATAGGAGGTTGAGAGAGCTTCCTCCGTCTACCAAGACTACCGAAGCTTGACATTAGGACCGTGGGCGCAACCACGATCGGGAGGTGACCCGGGCCGGCGGTGCTGGCTGGGTGATCGGCCTGACTGAATGTGATCGGCTGCTCCGACCACACCAGCTGCCTTGCTAACCCAACGCTGGGCACGGCGGCGCACACCTCCCTCATCGCACGCTTGAAACTAGCGTGGGACGGATAGGTGGCCGATACGCCGTGGATAACGGCGACTTCGTGCTCCGTCTGCTGAAAACCAAGCGAAGCCGATTCCTTGCCCTTGCCGCTGCCGGACGCCTACTGCTGCTCGTGGACGCGCTTGTCCATCAATTTGTTGATGACATGGCAATTAGCCAAGTCGTGGGAATTGTTGCGATGAATGAGACAGTAGGTCCTTCCGTCCCACTCATGGGGACGGCGGTCTCGCCCCTCGTCGGGACCGCGGGGGCCGCCGTGGCCACGGCGATCGCCATGGCCGTCCCTCTAGGACGCTCTCCGCCGCCGCCACGACCTCCTTTTTACGCCGCTTGGCGCTCACGCATGGCGGCCCTCTGTCGTCGTCGTCGTCGTGACTTTCGGCTGCCGTGACCTGCCGGTCTCGGCGCTTTGCGCTTCTTCTTGTCCTTGCTGCCGGATTTTTCAAGGTCCGGCCGCCGCCAAGAACGGTCCTCGCCCTTGCTGCCGGGCGGAAGCGAGCCTCCGCCTAAAGGGCACACTTGTGGGCTAGGGTGAAGAGTTCCTCCGTCGTCTTGATCTTGCGGGTGGCCATCTTCTCCTTGACCCTGGGGTCTCGGGCGCCCCTCTTGAAGGCCGTGACAACGGCGTCGATGGAGATGTCAGGAATGGTGTTGCGAACCTGACTGAAGCGCCGGATGTAGTCGCGCAGCGACTCCCCCTTCTTCTGCTCCACATTGTGGAGATCGTCTTCGACGGGCTGCTCGAACGTGCCTCGAAGTTGGTGATGAAGAGCTCGGAGAGCTCCTTCCATGACCCCACCGACCGGGTAGGTTCATGAGCCACGAAGGGCTCGCCGGTGAGGACCGCGGGAAGTAGTTCGCCAGAACCTTCCCGACCCTCGGTCATTTGCATCACCGTGGTGTAGATCTGCAAAAACTTCGTCGTGGTTGGTAGACCCATCGTGCTTCTCGATGGCGTGGGCCGGAACCTCTCCGCCATCGTGACTCAGGCGAACTCCTTGAAAAGGCGCGGCAACCGACGCCGGAGCCTCTGCTCCTGGGTACTCCTTCGTCCTTGGCGCGCCGCCGTCCGGACGGCGCCAAGAGGCGCCGCCCTCTCCGGTGGAGGCAGCCCCACGGAGTCCTCCTGTGACCTCATGAACAGCAAAGAATAAATATGGTCGCTCTCGGTCGTGTCGCTGCGGAGCTTGTCGCAGAGTCTTCTCCGTGTCGAGATGGCGATCCTCCAAGTGGGTCAGGAGATCCCGCCCACCAGACGCTGTCTGGCGAACCCCGTAGGAGTTGCACAGCTCTGTTGTCCGCCCCGCCCTCTCGCCAGAGATCCGTGGGAGGATGCGGAGAAACCAAAAGCGGGAGGAAGCGGAAACACCGGTTCCCGCGCTTCGCAACTTGCACCCATGGCCAAGGTTTCCATCAGTGAAGGGCTAAACCGCTAGCCACGGCGCCACGGAGAGTCCGGAGTCACCGAACCGGCGGGTTGTCCAGCGAGGCCTCGCCACATGGAGGTTTTGTGCCGAGTGCACTCCTCCAAGGCCAGCGCCGCTTAGCCAGAGGATGGCTACCGCCGCCCGGTGATCCGCCGCCATTGCCTGCCGCCGACGCCTTGCCGCTGCTCTAGCGGCCGCTTTCGTCCATCGCGATCGCTTATCCGCCATCAACGCTCAAGAGAGGTCAAGAACTCGAACCAATGCTAGCGCTCCCCTACTGGCGCGCCATCGACGGCGTGTTTCTCCGCTCAACCCTGCGGATCACACCCCTATCGATTTCTATCACGCTAGCCGATCAGCTCGAGCTCGATTCGATTCGGCGCGAGAACGCGGCAAGGAGCGACACAGTGGTTTACCTGTGTTCGGACCCCTCGCGGTAATGACCCTACTCCTACCGAGCCTTAGCTCTTTTCCATGTTGTGGTTGTGTGGAATGCGATTACAGAATGTTTCGAACCCCCCTCTCGCTTCTCTCTCCTCCCCTTTTATGCAAGCCTTGAACTGGCGGAGAGAGCCGAGGGGGTAGGCAGTACAGTACACTTAGTACACTGATAAGACGCGAGGGACAGGACAAGAGAGACAAAAACGTGTTGCTACTGTGCCAAGAGGCGCCGCCCACGCAAACTCGCAAGTGGCCTCAGACTTGTGCGAACACGCCGGTGAGAGAACGAGTGGGACCCTGCTTGCTCCTCCTGACACGGGCGGCCATCCTGATGACGGTGAACTCTCTCTCTACCGGTCAATTCCTCTGCGCCACAGTGACAGTCGATCAGACCCGCAGAGGTCACTGTGGCGGTAATCATCTCTTCATCTGTCCATCCGCGCGTAATGTCGCATTGAATGTGCCCGTCCTTCTCAGCAGGGGGAGCCTTCACCCAGAAGACTCCTTTCGGCGCTCGCCACGCTGGCCCCACTCGCGAGAGAGGGCCCACAGATCGAGGGCTCGCCACGCCATTGGGCCTGATCGCTCACCGACGATAGGGCCCGCCGATGCACTAAGGGCTCGCCACTGCTGGGGCTGGTCACCCGCCGACGTGGGGCCCGCCTGATCTTGTTGAGGGCTTGCCCACGCTATTTGGGCCTGTCGCCACCGACGATGGGGCCCTTTGGTGCACCGAGGGGCTCGCCCGCTATTGGGGTATATGACGAGAGGCTCGCCAGCGTTGGGGCACGGTCGCCACCGATGCGTGGGGCCAGCCGGATCTGTTGAGGGGCTCGCCACGCTGCTGGGCCTGGTCGCCCACCGACGTGTGGGGCCGCTGATGCTCTCTTGGCCTTCCTTAGGACTCTTCATACCCGGTATTTATTATGCATCGACACGACTTTTCCCGCAAAAAGAGCAAGAAAAGACAAGGACTAACAGAAACCAAGAGCAAGGCGCTAATAGCTAGAAAGTTTTAAGAAAACCGGTAGAACGCTTAGCCTAATTCCGGCCCGTTGTGCAGTACCGCCGAGGACTGAGTTTGCGAACTCGAGCAGTGCACAAGAGAAAGAGCGACGCCCTAGCCCTCGGTGCAGACGATGCATGAAGACCTGAACTTGCGACTTCAAGCACGTGCGTAGAGAGTTAGAGCGACACCTGTATCCTGATCGACTCGTTCCAAGAACTGCTCGTTAACGTAAGTTAGGCGATTCCGAAGGTTACCGAACAAGGAAAGTGCCTTTGTCGCGGAGGGCTTACGAGAGCAGGCTTTGCCAAGTGGTTGTGCCGTGAGCGGTAAGTGCCTCTGCCGCGGAGGGCTTACGAGAGCAGGCTTAGCCGCAAGGCTGGATGCCTTGTTACGCAACTCTGAGTTTAGGAACTTGTTGAAGCTAGATACGGGCAGGGAAAACCTTAAGATTATGGAGCCAAGAGTTCGCAAGACCGGCGACCATCAAGTGTTACCAGAGAGTAAGGTAGTCCGAGAAGGCGAGTGGTGAGAAGGGCCGCGGGGCCGCGAACATTCACCGCTCAATGGGTTGAACTTTACATGGCAGCCCGAGAGACTTGGACGAACTAAGGCGCGAAATTTGAGAAAAAGCGGTTAGGAAACGAAAGACCTACACGAGGAACTTAAGAAGCCGGTCGATGTTCCAAGTTTGGTCGACTCTCTCCGTCATCCACCGCCAGCGTAACAGCCCGAGATCCGGAAGGAGTTTTGATCCGAGCCCCGAGCACGGAGCTCACCGCTGGGACGAGACGTGCGCCGGGCAAAGAGCTGCCCGCTGAAGTTGATCGATCCCGAGCACGGAGCTCGTCGCGGGGACAGACGCGCGCCGGCGAAGAGTTGCCCGGCTGAAGAGATCCGATCCCGGCGCGAGCTCGCATGGGATCAGACGCGCGCCCGGCGAAGAGCGCCCGGCGAGGAGATCCGAGCCCCGAGCATGGAGCGGGAACCAGATCTCGAAGGCGATCAAGATCGAAGGATCGATTCGATCTGGCAGGAAGAGACATCCCGCCCTTCCGAAGTCGTAGTCCTCGTGGAGAATCTCTCGTCGCCGATAGAGTTCGACATGCTCGATCCGCTATTCCCCACGGACGGCGCCAAGCGCCGACGGTTGAGATATCGATCTCAAGTCGCTTAAAGGTTCTTGAGAAGGAGATAGGAGACACGCCAACAAAGACGTAACAAAGAACCAAATGATTTAACAGGAGACAAGGGTTTTATCCTAGTTCAGCCTCTCGAGAGATAATAGCCCCTCGCCCGGCCTTTCTTATATATCAGAGATGATTACAAGAGGTGGCTCGGCGAGACGAACAAGTCTCAGCGAGATTATGGTGTACAAGAGTGCAATACGGTGATCAGGTGTCTATGAGATGCTAAGGCCAGATCTCAGATGCACCCTAAACGCTGTAGGGGCTTGGTTTATATAGTGTTGAGCAAACCGACCTACCGAGGGAATATCGGGCCGGGCTAACCACGAGTTCGTAATGAACTCGACGTGCCAAATATATCTCGAGGCAGATAAGGCATACTCCTAGTCTTGGGGATCACGGCTCCTACTCCAATCCGGGAAACCAACGTCCGGGTCTTCACGTAGCCGTGCAGAACTCCTGTTCGAGACGGACTCAAACACGATTTCTTGGCCATTACGCACCATGCCAGCCAGGAAGCTGTTCGGCAGGATGCATATGGGCCAGATAGAACCTTCCAGGGGACTGGGCCCTAGTAGGCTGTTCGATTGGGCCGTCAGGGAGTTGGCCATGGCAATGGGCCGTGATTTTATCCCCAACAGGGACATATATGTTTTATCGCTTTGTTGTCACGATTGACATATGTTTTAATATAACACTTTTTAAACAAAAGTCAACCCAACCTATACATCACCCGTTTGGGAGCGACATTGATCATGAATTGTGATATTTGTCGCTCCCGAATTGTCCACGCTATTAGACAGCCTAGGGATGGACTGGTTAGCAGGGTTTGTCGTGGCATGTGGTGCAATCTGAACGGAATTTCGACTGCGTAACTCCGTTGTTCTTCGATGCACAAGTATCATGCGTGCATTCGGAGAACAGCAGGGTTACGCTACCGAAATTTCGTTCAGATTGCACCATATGTCACGTCAAATCGTGCTAACCTGTTCATCCCTAGGTGGATTTAGGACCTATCTTTGCCTGAATCTCATGTTGGGATCATTAATTTATTTTTTATATATTGTTGCATTTACTATTAATAAAGATGGCTGAAGACTGTAGATGGATGTATGACGGTTGGGATAATAGTATGAAGCACACTCAAGAATGAAAAGTTAACACACAATGTTTTCTGGATAAGGTTTTCTCCCTAGATCCTCCTGGTGAGGTAGCGAAGTATGCCTTTGTTAAATGTCATCTTTTTGCCCGAGTGACAAAATCCTTTATACAAATTGGGCTTCATGCCGAATTACCTCACATAGTATGAATATGGTGAGTCACGGACGATAGATGTCTCTGATGAAGATGATACTACTGATAGAGTGGATGACAGGATGGATGAGATGGTTCAGGACTTAGGTCGAAAATTTCAGAATGCTCCGGATGATGAATCTATGCGTCATAAGGATGCACCGACCATAGCAGTCGAGAAATTTTTTAGGCTCTTAGATGCTTCGGATATGCCTTTACATGAGAGCACTAAGGTATCAGTCCTTTCGTTTTCTGACACAGCTTATGAATATAAAATCAAAGTATGGCTTCTCTTAAAGATGTTACAATGATTTGATCAAATTGATTTGTAATGTCCTCCAAAAAACACAAGTTGTCAAAAGATATGTGCTACTCGAATAAAATTCTAGCTGGTTTAGGAATACCTTATGAGAAGATAGATGTGTGCGTTAACAATTGTATGTTATTTTGGAAAAATAATATTATGAAGAAAAACTGTTTAGTTTGTGGGCAGTCTAGATTTGTACAAACAATTGATGTAGAGGGTAATGTAGTGACAAGTGATACACCAATGAAGGTTATACGTTTCTTTCCTCTAACACCGAGGCTACAACGATTGTACCTATATGAGGAGATTGCCCAAAACATGAGGTGGCATAAGGAAGAAGTACAATTTAACGAAGGTTTCATGTGCCATCCATCTGATGGCGATGCATGCAAGACATTGGACCAGCATGATGAAGATTTTGCCAAAAACACATGAAATGTTTGGATCGGGTTAGCGATTGACGGGTTCTCTCCTTTCAACATGATGTTGCGTCATACTCATGTTGGCCTGTGTTCTCAATTTCGTATAATCTTCCACCCTCGATGTGTATGAAGGACGAGTATGTGTTCTTATCCCTTTTCATAGCGGGGCCAGAGCATCCTGAAAAGAAATTAAATATCTTTATGCAACCTTTGATCGATGAGCTTGTGTAGTTATGAACAGTGGTCCCAACTTATGATAAGAGTAGAAAAAACTTCAACATGCGTGTTGCCCATCTATGATTTTTCTACATATGACATGTTTTCAGGATGGAGCACACATGGAATAATGTATTGTCCAATATGCATGAATGACACTGATGCGTTCCGTTTGAAACTTAGTCGCAAGTTTTGTTTCTTCGATTACCACCATCGCTTCTTGCCTCCTTCTCATGAAATTAGAAGATAGAGAAACATATTTTATAAAGAAACGATAATCACAAAGGACCCGTCCAAACGTTTGTCAGGATCTGAGATTGTAAACTGGCATCGTCTGCTAATTCCAACGGAAGATGGTTTTGAAGCGTTTAAAGAGTCACACAACTGGACTCACATATCTGGTATCTGGTGTTTGCCCTATGCAACGTCTCTAATCTTACTGCACAATGTTGATGCTATGCATATCCGGTCTGAAGATTATCCCACGGAAGAAATCTTGGAAGGTTCGACTAAGAGCAGAAGGAAACAAGACAAAGCTCGGACGGTCCGACCTGATCCACGGATGGTCCGGACAGGAGGGCCTCTTCCTTGGCAACAACCCCGGACTAACTGACTTATGATCAAGAAAACGCAAGACTAACCCCGGACGGTTTGGGACCTCCACAGACTGTCTGACCTACACTGAGAACAGCTCTTTTTCTCTGAATTTCACTCCAAGACACTTTCAACCCTTCTCCTAAGTTCTAACCAAAGATCAACTGAGATTTTCATTGTGCTCCATAGGATCAAAAAGCCAAATCATAGATTTCATAAACTCACACAAAGAAATCAGAAGAACTATTAAACAAATGACCTTAATCTTGTGAATCAATCACCAAAACCACATAATAGTCTTATAGGCTGGGGCGGCACCAGCGACCCAAGAAGGGAAAGGAGCTCGTGGGAAAGGAGAGGGGGTGTGGGTCGCAGTCCCAGCCTAGGGTAGAAATTGGTTTTTGATTTTATTTATTTACAATTTGTTTCCCAAATTGAGTATGATATTTTCTAAAATTAATATATTTACTTTTTGTGTAAAACAACTTATTCCTCGACAGCCCCAAATATTTTAACACACTTTTACTATTTCTAGACTCACTTTAAATTTGTAATGCACTTATGCCATGCACGAGATGCTAATTTGAAATTAAGTAAATCATAATTTTATAAAAAATTACGTGCCAAATTTTTGAATTTAAAAATTTGGATGATACATTGCACATCAGTGATGGATGAGGGATAAAAAGGTAGGGCAAGCTTAAACTTACGCTACATTCGCCATAAGTCTAATGTGCTATAAAATGGAAAAAAAATATATGCATACAAGCTAACAACCACCCAAGTTCACGATCACATCATTCAGATAATTAAATTCACCTGCAAAATGGCATAAATAAAAATATTAAAAGTAACGTTGCAACATAGTAGTAACTTCGTGGCGGCGCCGGGCCCTGAACGGCCGGGCAGAGCGCCTGGTAGGGAGGTCGGGGCCGAGACTGCTGGGCAAGAGCGCAATGAGCTGGGGTAGCGGTGAGACCACGAGAGGGGACGTGGCGGCGCGCTGGAGGCAAGTGGAGTGGCGACGGGGTGGTGGCGCCGGGGTTGGGGCATGGTGGCAAGGTAGAGGCCTAAAGCGCCTAGGGCAAAGGCGACCCGCAACCGCGAGCAAGCACTGTAGTTGCGTCATGCCTGGTGGGCTGGGGCTTGGTGTAGTGGTGGGCTGCCTGCTTGGAAATGCAAATGGGCCACTTGCCTGCCATGTGCCAATCTAAGATCCAAATTATTCAAAATTTGTTATATACTTTAATTTAGTTATAAATAAACTCTAAAATTTTAGGTGGGGTTAAGACCCCACCAGCCCTATGGTGGGTCCACCCCTATTGCACACGCTCACATTTTGTTCCCTCATTCTCATGTTTCCTTGCTCACGATTCTGTGTTTTCCGCTGCTCCGAATGCATTGACCCCATGTTCATCTGGACATGATGATAGTGGACATCTGGCCCACGAACCTTCCGGATGTGAGTGCACACGTCTATTTTAATTCTTCTAAATTTATCTAAATCTAATCTATATTTATACCAATGAATAGAAAAAATGATCTAGCAACGACAAAATATCATAATTTTCGTGTTTATGGAACTAAACCGATGCTCAACTGTACTCTCAATATTTTATCTTAATTTTTGTACTCAATCTGATACGCGATGATTATACTCTAATGCACGACAATAGAAACACCATGACACATGACACACACGCGAAACACCATGCTAGATCCTGTCAAATCCAAAACTTCATGACGCACTCTAGTACACACCGATACACCACAACACACCATGCAACACTCATATTCTCTGAAACACCATTACACACATCGAATAGGTATGCATGGCACTCCATGATACACCTGAAACTCGATGAGTTTATTACACACTGTTTACCCCACAATTTCACTCCCTAATAGAGCACCATGAAACATTTTGTCACTAAAACACGATGAAACAACGCAATATATTTGTGACATACTGTGATACACTCAGGACACTTTCATCGTGGAACACTTATGACAAACCATGACACACAAATAACATTTACACCATGGCACACTCATGACAAACCATGACAGGCGATGTGAGTCACTAGTTCTAGCTATTGATGTGTTGTAGTCGTGCAACTGGGCAATATGCATATATAGGTGCAAAACGTATAATCACACATAGGGATGGATCTAATGTATTAGAGTAGCACCTTGGTTAAGCGATCTCGGTTTTTTTTTTTGACAAACTCTCGGTGTCTATTGCTATTTTATTAGTATATATATGCATAAACATACAACTTGAAGCTAAAATTTACTGTTTTTGGGTTGAAATGATCATAAGGCTGTCTCCAACAGGCTCCTCTAAAGCACCTTCTATCTCAAAATAGGGGACGGATTCTTCCTCTATATGCTCCAACAGCATTCCCTATTTGGTTCCTTAAAATAGAGGATTTTTCTCTATTCCCTTATATGTAAGGGTTCTCTCTCCTCCTATACAATTCTCCATTTAGGGAACGCTGTTGGAGATGGAAGAAATATAGGGAGAGATTTTTTTTGAAGGGAGCCTGTATATGAGGCTATAGAGGATCAGATTTAGGGATTCCTGTTGGAGACAGCCTTAATGTGGACCTCGACAAACTTTTCCTTGGATCCGTCCCTGGTCACATGGGGAAGCAACAACACGCACGTAGAAACGCGCTTGCCTGGCCTTGATAATTTTGGTCATATTGCTTGATATACGGTAGCATGGAGTTGCGACGGTAGATAAATAAGGTGCAAAAAAAATAAAATCAATCTCTATTGATACAAGGCTTTAACAGGCCTGCATCGTAGTTGCGCCACATGGAAAAAATAAAAAATTAAACAAATTCAAAAATACAACAAAAATTCTTGGTGAGGGTCCATAAATGTATTTAAGCAATATAAATGTTAAAATCTACAAAATAAATTAAGAAACAATATAAAATCGAAAAAAATAAAAATTCCAAAATTCCAAAATGCAACAAAAAATCATGTTGAGGATTCATAAATGAATTTAAGCATCAGAAACATTAAATTCTACAAAATAAATTAAGAAATTATAGAAATTAAAAATAAAATTTAAAAAATGTAAGCATAGCTTAAAATTGTGTAAAGCCATAATTTAATGTGGAAGTCCATAAAAATATTAACCATTTTTAATGAAATTCAGGATCCAAAAATAGTTGAGTTACTTTCTCCGGTTGCGCCATGTCACCCTCAGCTAAAATGAAATGCAAAAAATTGAAAAAATTGCAAAGTACACTTATGTCTTATAAAACTAATGCTACGTGTCACGGGCGGTTAAACCTCGCCAGTATATTAGCTCTCTATGAAATATGTTGCAATCGAGAAGTACATGCTAGTCAAAAAAATCTATAATGATAATTATACTTACATTCATTTGTTGTCCGGAAGAGCAAACCTGACTAACAAACTATCCATTACCAAACACGATTATTATGGTTACGATCATTTGTCGTTCGGAAGAGCAAACCTGACTAACAAACTATCCATTACCAAACACGATTATTTTGGCTCAACCAATCGGATGAGAGAGAGCCATGTACGGCTGAGGCCTTGTACATTTCAGCTTACTATAGCGTAGCGTAGCGTTTTAGAAAGATTTGAGAGTCTTTAAAGAGAGATTTAAAAATTATTAAAAAGAATTTAAAAATAGTCTTAGGATTTTTAAGAGGACTACTAAAAATCTAAGAAAAATCATTACAAATTATTACACCAAATAGGTTATATAAAAAAGATAAATTTTGTTAAAACGCTACGCTACACTGCTAAGCTAAAATGTATAAGGCCTGAGACCGCTATCGAGAAGCGTTCTTACCAAAGAAAAAATAAATAAATGAGTAGTACTCTACAATCTACATGCTACCCAGACGACCGGACAATCCGTCCCAACCCCACTGGCACGGCCGCCCCACCTATTCAGCCAGCGGGTAGAATAATAGCCGGTAACCATAACATTACTCCCCGGGTACACAGTAGACTGCCACGTCACATCGCTCCCGGACACATCCCGGCATAAAAAACAAAAAGGAAAAAATAATAAAAAGCACAAAAAGGCAAGAAGAAAACGAAAAGGACAGCCTCGTCGCTTTCGCCAAATCTAGCTCACTCCGAAACGTCAACCGCCCCCACACCAGGGCACCAGGCCACCACCCGAGACGACACGACACGAGAGACGAGACGCGCGCCTGGCTGGAAGAAGGAAGGACAGACAGGGGCGCGGGCGAAAGGCTGCAAACCCTAGCGCCGGGGCGAAGCAACAAGGCTGCGTGCGCATTCCGCGGTTCCTTCACGCCGCGGCGAGGCGAGCAGGGTGGGGAGCGGAGTGGCGGTGGCGGTGGCCGCGCGCGCGCTTGGATCAATGGCGGCGGCGCGGGGCTCGCGGTAGGGCCTTCTCGCGGGAGGCGGATCTGCCGGCGCCGCGGCGGCATGGCGCTCTTCCGCAAGTTCTTCTACCGGAAGCCGCCCGATGGGCTCCTCGAGATCACCGAGCGCGTCTACGGTGCGTGCCTCCCTCGTTCCCCGCCCCGCGGCATTGCGATCCTTAGCGCCGGGGGATTGCGTTCTCGTCCTGCGCGGCTTGATCTTGGGCGGCTCTATCTGCGGTCGTGGCCATTCTCCCTAATTATCGCGACATGAACGTTCCATTCTTCCGGTTTTTGCGATGGCTGTGGAACATTCGTCTGATTTGGTGTTGTAGTTAAAAAATGCCTTGAGGAAATTTTAGTCGGGATGACACTTTTACAGTTTGTTAGGTATAATTTAATTTGCGAGAGCGAATATTTTGGACAGCTTTAGAGGAAACTGTAGTAAAATGTCAGCCTTGCTATGTGGTTAGTTGTTGCGGATGCACGATCGATGTTATTTTGTATTTAATAGAACATCGGTTGTGTCATAGAATAGGAGTGAAGCTTCATATGATAAGTTCCTTGTTATTGTTATGCAGTGAATTCTTAATAACTAAGGGAATTCCTGTGTATAATCTTGGTTTAGTATTGGACCATTGTTGCACTGCCATGTTACTGAGTTTAGCTACTTGCCTTTGGTAATGTACAACGTGATTTGAATTTCGAAATGTCCTGTGACAAAAATATGCATTCCTTTGCGAAACTCATGTACAATGTGATTTGAATTTTTAAATATTCTGTGATAAAAATATAGTCTTTTGCAGAACTGTGTGTCCAATGGAGGATTTTATATGAGTTAAATAATTTGGAAAAACTGCATTATCTAGCAATACCATAGGGGAATGTGTTAAAAATTAATACCAATCAAAATAATGGGTTCAACATATCAAGTTAAAGAATTCAATTATTTTTAGCTGGTGCAACTATCTGAGTATTATTTTAGACGACCATCCAAACAATTGAAAAGAATCATTTTGGTACCATACGGCCTTTGTGGTGGCTAGCAGTTGTTGAACCTAACTCGTTTAGAGAATGCCTTTTCTTGTGCTATAATTGGGACAATGTGCCTTCTTTGTTTTGTATTGTTTGTTTGCCTCATGTTCTTTTCAGCTAATCTTAACGACTGAACAGCTGAAATAGTTAAATTTTGAGAGCTTCTCAAGGTAGTTTGGAGATTTGGATTCATTTTGTTTGACTTACTTTTTAAAGCGTTAGGACCCACCTTCGAAACAACGAAAAAATGAATTAAAAAAACCAAAGCATATGTTTTTCAAAATATAGATAAGCCGTTAAGCTTAACAAAAAATGAACTAAAAAAAACCAAAGCGTATGTTTTTTCAAAATATAGATAAGCCGTTAAGCTGAAAAGAACATAGCCTAAGTTGTCCTTCATAGACATTTCAATTTTCAAGATTACATTTATGTTGGTTGGGAAAATGTTGCTTCCTTGACTTGTTGCTTTCAAGTATAATTTTATATTTATGTTACACTGTTCTATTTTTTTGTGGGTAAATATATCTGAAACCAATTTTATTATTTTCTTTTACTTTTTAGTATCCCCCCTGAAGGTTTAATTTAACCGTTTAAATATTATTTGGAGTTAAAATAAAATAACTGGTTTTTGTTTTATTTTATCTTTGTTCATTTACCATGCTTCTGTTTGAAATAGGTGCCATTAATTTGTCTTGTGTTCTGTGTTACAGCTACATTATGATCCCAATTTTGACAGCATAATCCTTGTGTTATAGAATATAATAGAATGTTCTAGAATCTTGTATTCTAGTTGCTGTCTAGAATTGTGTAAAGCAAAGTGTCCTAGAATTAGCTGACCTGTAGTTTGTTCTAGAGTCACTTCTCACTAGAGTAACAAATAGGGAACTATATGAGTATTCTAGAACTAGCTGGGCTGAAGATCCCCTCCATATATGTGTGTATACTTGTACTAAGAGATATATAGAGAACTCCTTTCACCTTTCACTTGTAACTAGTGAATTCAACATTACTCCATTGATCTCCAGTGAGTTCTAAAGCTCTCAACCTAGGTTGTTTTCTAACATTTGGTATTAGAGTCTACGTTAGAGCTAGGAAGTGAGATCGCTGAGAATGAGCAACGCGGAAGGGAGTCCAACACTCTGTCGTGCGGTGGGGAGTCTAGGACTCCGCCGTGTCAAGAACGTCATCGCTCGCCTTCAATAATTCCAAAACGGGGACGAAGGCATCGTGACGGTGGTGCCACGTGAAGTTGTTGTGCAGCGGATGGTCAAGGAGGTGGGTGGCCCGGCTAGCTACCCGACGCTCACGAAGACCAACTACGAGCAGTGGAGTTTGCTAGTAAAGGTGATGCTGCAAGCACGAGGCTTGTGGGAGGCAGTGGAGACCGGTGAATTTGATTTCTAGGAGGATCACATGGCACTAGAAGCAATACTTCGTGCCGTGCCTCCGGAAATGGTGACCGTGCTTGCCGTCAAGCCAACTGCCAAGGAGGCTTGGGAAGCGATTTGATTGATGCACATTGGTGGTGATCGAGTCCGGAAAGCTAAGGTGCTGCAACTGAAGAAGGAGTTTGAGGCGATCTCGTCTTGAAAAGGTGAATCCATCGATGATTTTGCGCTCCGCCTCTCTAGTCTTGTCACAACACTTCGGACGCTTGGAGAACCGTTTGAAGAGTCGAACTTGGTGAAGTTTCTGCGTGATGTACCTCCAAAGTACGCGCAGATTGCTCTCTTTATTGAAACTCTACTCGAGCTCTCAACATTGTCGCTTGAGGAGGTGGCCAGAAGGCTTAAAGCGGTAGAGGATCAGATGGAACTAAGACCCAGTTCTTTTCTACTTAACGACTTATCTACGTTTTAAAAAGACATATGCTTTGAGTTTTTTGAGTCCTTTTTTCGCTGTTTTGAAGGTGGGTCCTAACGCTTTAAAAAGCAAGTCAAATGAAATGGATCCAAATCTCGAGACTATCTCGAGAAGCTCTCGAAGTTCAGTCATTTTAGCCGTTTAGCTGTTTAGCCGTTCAGATCAGCTCAAAAGAACATGGCCTAAGTGAATCGCCAAAGACTAGAGGCCAATTACTCCTTACAGCGGACCAATGGCTAGCTAGATGGAAGAACAAGCAGCGCAATGAAGGCTCTTCAAGTTCACCTAGAAACAATGGTGGCGACTATAGACGCCCCCAAGCGCCTCGAAAGAATGGAAGTGGAGGCAAGAATAATGCAAAGGAGGGAACTTGTGACATTTCCCGTGACAAGTGTCACAATTGTGGTTGCTTTTGCTATTGGGCCAGGATTGCCGTAAACCAAAGAAGGAGCAGGCACACTTGGCTCACTGTGTAGATGAAGACGATGAGCCAACACTGTTGATGGCCCAATCGGCTGCAGTCTCAAATGCACTAGCCAAAGCCCGAGCAAATCCATCTGGATGAGACCTATGCACAAGCACTCCTTGGAGCTGAAGAAGCTGATCACCAAGAAGATTGGTATCTTGACACCGACGCAACAAATCACATGATTGGTTGTAGCATTTTTTTCGCTGAGCTTAATTGCAATGTGGCCGGCATCGCGATTCAGAGATGGGTCGGTTGTCAACATTCAAGACCGTGGAATCATTCTCTTCACCGGCAAGCATGGTGAACATCGAGCACTCACCAATGTATACTACATCCTCGGCTCAAGAAAAACATTGTATTGGACAACTGGATGAGAACGACTCTTAAGGTTTTGATAGATGGTATGCTAAAAATCTAGGATCAGCATCAACGACTTTTTGCCAAGGTGATTAGGGGGAGCAACAAACTCTATATACTATGACTAGAGGTTGATAGCCCAATCCGTCTTGCTGTGCACAAGGATAAATCTTGGCTCTGGCATGCTCGCTACGGCCACCTGAGCTTTAGAGCTCTTCATCAGTTGGCCAGTCAAGGGATGGTGCGTGGACTACCATAGATAAAACATGTGGAGCAGCTTTGTGATACTTGTGTCATCACCAAGCACCGTCAAGCACCATTTCCCTCTAAGGCCATGAACAGAGCACAGGGCCTACTGAATCTTGTTCATAGCGACATTTGTGGTCCAATTTCACCTCCAACACCCGGTGGTCATCGCTACTTCCTTTTATTGTTGGACGATGCTAGCCACTACCTGTGATTAATGTTGCTAGCAGCCAAGAGCGATGCAGCAACAACAATAAAGAAGTTTCAGGCTGCAGCAGAGGTTGAGTGTGGAAGAAAATTGAAAATCCTCCGCACTGACAATGGTGGTGAATTCACTTCAATAGAATTCGCATGCCACTGTGAAGATCAAGGAGTACAACGACAATATTCTGCTCCCTATATGCCTCAGCAGAATGATGTGGTTGAGCAACGGAATTAGACGATTGTCGCCACCGCACGAGCATTGCTGAAATAGAGCAAGATGCAACTGAATTTTGGGGGGAGGCTGTAAGTACAACAGTCTTCTTGCTCAAGCGCGCCCAAACAAAAGCGCTTAATGGCATGACACCATATGAGGCCTGGCATGGGCGAAAGCCAGAGGTGAGCTTCTTGCGCAGTTTCGGATATTTGGCGTATGTCAAGGATGTATAGCCAAATCTTCGCAAGCTTGATGATGGAGCACCCCAATGGTATTTATTGGATGTCAACAAGGCACAACAGCATACCGATTGCTTGATCCTAGCACTCGGCGTGTCTATGTATCTCGGGACGTTATCTTTGACGAAGATGCTGGCTGGCATTAGGAGCAAGAAGCAGGTGAAGAAGCTACACCGATAAGTGACTTCAAGGTGGAGTCTTTGGCTTCTCATATGTACCTGTCGGTTGAGCCAAGTCTTGTTAGAGATTCGTCACCGGGTGAGAGTCCAATAACACATCCACATAGGGACTTACCTCCGATCCATACACCAGAATTTGCGACGCCACCATCAAATGATAGCTCCCGCCTAGATGCCCACCATGGGGAGTCTCCAGTGCGTTATCGCACAATGGACAATGTGCTCGGTGGCACACTTACCCCGCCAAGATTAGCACCACAAGATTTAGAAGGTGCGGAGCTGCACTTAGATACACCGGTGAGCCAACATCATTTGCTAAAGCAAAGAACCATGAGGAATGGCGGGTAGCCATGAAAGAAGAAATGAAGGTATTACTGAATAATAAAATACGGGAGTTGGTTGATTTACCTTGTGGACATCATTCAATTGGGCTCAAGTGGGTAAAGAAAGATGGAGCTGGGAAGGTGATAAAGCATAAAGCCCGCCTTGTCGCCAAATGGTTTGTTCAACAATCGAGGATTGATTTTGAAGAAGTATTTGCCCCGGTCGCACGGATGGATTCTATCCGGCTGTTGTTGGCATTGGCTGCACAAGAAGGATGGCCTGTCCATCACATGGACGTGAAGACAACCCTTTTTAATGGTGATCTTCATGAGGAAGTTTATGTACAACAGCCGCCAAACTTTGTTGTTGCAGGTGCAGAAGGAAAGGTGTTGCAACTGCGCAAGGCACTCTAGGGCTTACGACAGGCGCCTCGTGCATGGAATGCCAAGTTAGATGCCACACTAAAGGGTCTCGGCTTTGAGCAAAGCAAGTTGGATCATGCAATGCATCGGCAGATGAAATGTAATGCCTTGTTATTGATTGGAGTATATGTGGATGATTTAATCATTATATGGCCTTCTATCGATGAGATTGAGCGTTTCACGAAGGAGATGAACGCAAAATTTTAGATGAGTGATCTTGGTCCTCTCTCCTTTAAAATTGGGCTGGAGATTCAGCAAGATGACAGTGGCATCTTACTGTGCCAAGCACATTATGCCAAGCGCATCTTGGAGCTAGGCGGGATGTAGAATTGCAACCCCGTAGCCACTCCAATGGAGGAGCGGCTCAAGCTTAGCCGCTACAATATTGCACCAGAAGTGGATGCTACACATTTTCGACGATTAATTGGGAGTCTACGATATATGGGTCCATACACGACCTGGCAATTGCAGTCAGTTATGTGAGCAGATTCATGGAACGGCCCCCTAAAGAGCACATGGTTGTGAAGCGAATCCTCCGTTACATCGTGGCACGATTGATTATGGGTTGTGCTATGAGCGAAGAATAGGAGAAGCATGATTGATTGGCTACAGCAATAGCGATCTTGCCGGTGATATTGATACAAGGAAGAGCATAATTGAAATGATATTCTTCTACAGGTCAAGTTTGATGAGTTGGTAGTCAATCAAGCAAAGGGTTGTGGCTCTGTCATCCTGTGAAGTAGAGTATGTCGCTGCCTCAGCCAGTGCCACACAAGGAATTTGGTTATCACGATTACATGGAGAACTTCAAGGAAAGGAAGCCGAAGCCTTTGAGCTAAGATGGACAACAAGTCTGCTTTGGCTTTAAGCCATAATCCCGTTTTCCATGAGAGGAGTAAGCATAATGACATTTGCTATCACTTCATACAGTAGCAGATGGAGAATGAGAGCATCAATGCCAGCTTCGTTGGCACTGAAGATCAGCTAGCTGATATCTAGACAAAGGCACTTGGATGAGTCAAATTCCAAGATCTTCGTACAAGAATAGGGGTAACTGAGATAGGTGCAAAGATAACACAAGGATTAGAGGGAGAATTGATGACATAATCCTTGTGTTATAGAATATAATAGAATGTTCTAGAATCTTGTAGTCTAGTTGCTGTCCACAATTGTGTACAACAAAGTGTCCTAGAATTAGTTGACCTCTAGTTCTAGAGTCACTCCTCACTAGAATAACAAATAGGGAACTATATGAATATTTTAGAACTAGTTGGTCCGAAGATCCCCTCTATATATATGTGTGTATACTTGTACTAAGAGATATATAGAGAACCCCTTTCTGCTTTCACTTGTTACTAGTGAATTCAACATCACTCCATTGAACTACAGTGAGTTCTAAAGCTCTAAACCTTGGCTGTTTTCTAATAATTTTTTTTTACATAGCCAAGATGGATAATTATATTATAGTGTTTTACATTCCGAAGGATTATTATTTTTCTTCCTCATGGTTAAGATTTCATGTATTTATGCTTTTCAATTGATGTGGAGATTATTATTGTTGTGCTGATGAAACATTCCCATCAACGTGTCTCTTTGTAGTATTCGATTCTTGCTTCACGACTGATGTCTTTGACAATGATAAGTACGAAGGATACATTGGGGATATTGTCTCACAACTTCGAAGCCACTTCGCTGATGCTTCATTTATGGTGTTCAACTTTCGAGAGGGTGAAAGTCAAAGTATGCTGGAGAATATCCTATCAAGGTACGATATGATAGTGATGGACTATCCAAGACAATATGAGGGATGCCCACTCCTTACAATAGAAATGATTCACCATTTCTTGAGGTCAGGGGAGAGTTGGCTCTCTTTGGGCCAGCAGAATGTCTTGATAATGCATTGTGAGCGAGGTGGCTGGGCTGTACTTGCATTTATGTTAGCAGGACTGCTATTGTATAGAAAGCAGTTCGTCGGTGAGCAGAGGACATTGGAGATGATCTACAGGCAAGCACCTCGTGAGCTGATTCAGATGCTATCACCACTAAATCCTATGCCTTCACAGATAAGATACCTGCACTACATATCTCGGAGGAATGTGAGCTCAGAGTGGCCACCGGGTGATCGAGCACTTACCTTAGACTGCGTGATACTAAGAAATATTCCAGGCTTTAATGGCGAGGGTGGATGTAGACCAATATTTCGTATTTATGGACAGGATCCTCTACTAGCTACGAATAACAGCCCCAAGGTTCTTTTTTCAACACCAAAGAGAAGTAGATATGTTCGGCTTTACAAGCAGGTAAGTTCTGACTATTTCTGGATTTGAGGACTGGCAAATTCATCACGTTTTTGTTTAGCAATTACCTCCCTACTTTCTGTATTAAATGTGCAAACTGCAAAGTAAGGAAGTACATGTTTTCTAAAAGACATTCGTTAAACAATCTTTATTAACATTTCATTCCCACTTCTGTTCATGTTAATCAGGCTGACTGTGAATTGATTAAGATCGACATCCACTGCCATATTCAAGGTGATGTTGTCCTTGAATGCATTAGCCTGGATGCTGACCAAGACCGTGAAGAGATGATGTTCAGAGTCATGTTCAATACAGCATTTATCAGATCTAACATTCTGATGCTAAATCGAGATGAAATTGACATATTGTGGGATGCTAAAGATCGATTCCCAAAGGAATTCCGAGCCGAGGCATGTAGCCCTTGTTGCACTGAACTTATTCGTTGTAAATTTTGCAGACATTAATATTTTTTCTTTGTACTCTGTGGTTGAAGGTTCTTTTTTCAGAAATGGACACTGCAAATCAGTTTGATCCCATGGAGGTGGCAGGTATAGGAGAGAAGGAGGGCCTCCCAGTCGAAGCCTTTGCAAAGGTTCAAGAGATGTTCAGCAATGTGGATTGGTTAGATCCAAAAGGGGATGCTGCAGTCCAGCTTTTCCAGCAACTTACTTCATCAGAAAACATACATCTGAGGCAGCAATTGGTGTCTCCAAGAAAGAAAGACTCGAGCATTATAAATGAGGAACCATTGGAGCTTGGTTTGATTTCTCCAATCAACATGTACGTTGAAGACAAATTAAGCAGTGTTGAACACTCAAAGGTCAATGTGGACAAGCAACAAAGTAACTGTGCACAGAGATTAACCCCATTCGAGGAAGGCACTATTTCTCAAGGAAAATCAGGAATTTCATTTGTCCATGAAAAAATAAGCTCAATATTTAATAACGAGATAACACATTTAACTGACATCAATACTTCAATGGAAAAGACTGTTCCCTCCACCTCAAACTCTACTGAGGTGGTTCTACAGAATCGAAATGCTAAGCGTGATGAACACTATGGTTCAGTACAGAGCTTTTTACCTACTATTATGTCGCAGCGATTTCCAGTTTCTAGGTCAAGTTCTACTCTCTGTGGCAACTCCAGTCCTAGATCACTTTCAGCCTGCCCAAGATTTCATAGTGCACCTTCAGCCCTTGGAATTACTGCTCTGTTGAAAGACCATGCTGCATTCGGAGGTTTTGAGAGTTCTGCTTCAACTGTAATCTCGCCCATGGTATCTAATATTTCAAGCGTCATGGTGAAAATGTCATCAAAACCATCATCAGGACAGAATCCAACAACAGGTTTAGCTCAGCAACGTTCTTTTCTAGTACACCCATATCCTCGACAATCATGCAATTTAATTCCTGTTGGTGTGGCAGGTATTCCTGTTGTAACAATGTGTGCACCACCACCACTTCCTCTGGAACCATCTGATGTCATTACATTGTCCGAGGCGAAAGACTTGACTCAGCCACCTCAGAATTCAGGTTCACTTTCATTGCATGATGAAATATTTTGGTTTTGTAGATTTTCTTTTTGTAATTAAAGTTTTTCCTTGTTTCAGGCCTTCCATCATTGCCCCACCCATCTCCTCGTCCGCATGAACAGTCCATATTGCCGTTACATGGAACTACTAGTCTGCCCATAAACGATAAGCAGTCTTTAAGTGACATTGCAGAGGAGTCATCACCGACTTCTCCAGCTCCCCTTCAACTTCCATTGCCCACTTTGTCATCAATTTCCTGTCCTGCTAATATTCTTTGTCTTCCTCCAGATTCCATGATTCTCACTGCTTCAATTTCATTCAGGCCTCCGGCACCACCACCACCTCCACCTCCACCTCCACCTCCACCTCCAAATCGTAGGACTTCTGTTATATCTCCAGTACAGTCTCTGCCTCCACCTCCACCTCCATTTCCACCTCCACCGTCCACTTCATCCCCTTTTAGACTGATGGGCCCTCCTGCGCCCCCACCTCCTCCACCTCAACCTGCACCGAACTTTTCCCCCGGCAGACCTCCTGCACCTCCACCACCACCACCACCACCTCCACCTCCATCACTTGCTTCTACTTCATCTTCTGTTCAACCTGCTACACCCACTCCACCTCCACCGCCACCACTTGCTTCAACTTCATCTTCCGTTCGACCTCCTGTGCCCCCTCCACCCCCACCGCCATCACTTGCTTCTACTTCATCTTCTGTTCGACCTGCTGCACAGTCTCTACCTCCACCTCTGCCGCTTGCTAGTCCTTCATCTCCTGTTCGAGCTGCTGCACCCCCTCCACCTCCATCTCCACCTCCACACCCTACTTCTACTTCATCTCCCGTTCGACATGTGGCCTCATCTCCACCTCCGCCTCTACCACTTGTTTCTAAGTCTCATGTTCCACCTTCTGCACCACCTCTACCATCTGCTCCAACATCATCTGCCACTAAATCTGTAGGTCCATCTCCACCATCTATAGCAAGTTCACAATTTCCAGCACCCCCACCCCCACCACCATGTCACTCATCAAAACAATCATCCAATCCCATGGACAATTCATTGCCACCACCTCCAGCTTTACCATTACCTTGTGCCACAAGTTTCTCAAAGGGTGGGTGCAATGGAGCTCCTGGAGTTGCACCTCCACCAGCACCTCCTGGTGGTAATGCTAAATTGTTTGGTTCGAAGGGGCGTGGGCCTGCACCTCCTTCAGGTCCAATGTCTAAGAGCCTTCAATCTGGTCAGGCCATGTCCAGAAAGTCCAATTTGAAGCCACTACACTGGGTTAAAGTAACAAGAGCGATGCAGGGCAGTCTCTGGGCGGATGCACAGAAAGCTGATGAAGCTTCAAAGTACCTCTCATTCAAAATCACTGCACTCATTAAGGGTCATTAGCTTTGCGACTTTATATGCTAATGCATCTTTTGAATGACTTCCACAGAGCCCCAGTGTTTGATATGTCAGAACTAGAAAATTTGTTCTCAGCTGTTATGCCAAATTCAGATGCTAGGCGTTCGGATAAGTCAGGAAGTCGAGCTTCTGGGTCCAAATCAGAGAAAATTCATCTGGTGAGTTGTTTTCACAAAATATGTAGTGTATCTTAATGTTCTTGTGCTATAGTGTATGTATCTTTCATTCTCCAGTGCATATTGTTAACAATGATTCCTTGGGAGTTGTAGCAGGTTGTTTCTGTTGTTTACATTGAATATGAACATCATTACTGTTTTTAGAAACCACATCCTTATATGGTAGTGCACCTTTCATCCTCATAGTTTTCAGTTATGTTGGTTACTCACGTAAAAATGTTACATGTTTTTTATGCTAGATCCCTGTTGCAAAGTTGCATCTGATGTTCTGTTTTTGGATCTTTTTTTGAGAGGCTTTTGTTTTTGAATTATCACTAAATGGATAGCTTTCCTCATTATTGCAAAAGAAAACATTACCTTATTATTTTGTCTACATTGATGAGTACCAATGTAGTATTGTGATCTTTCCACATCTCCTGGGCTTGTATTCTGTTCAGTATAAATCTAGATTCAAGACAAACCTTTTTTTTTTTTGCTTTGTAGTATTTTTGTTTTTGAAGATGTTAGTGTTTCTTTTGGAAGCTTTTAAAACCAAATTTTATTATTTTATTAGCGTCTCCAAGCCCTCTATCAAGGGTCCCACAAAATTTTCACATTGTAATCCACAACTGCTTTTAGCTATTGCAGCTCGATGAATTTCTTATAATTTATAATTCCACCTTTTTTGTTGCACTCACTAATAAGGTTAATTGACATGCTGCCTGCACTGTTTAACCCTCATATTTTATTTGTAATCGTTAAAACCAAAATGAAAAAAAAAATCTCTTACTAGAGTCAATGGAATGCAGTTCTAGTTCTCAGTTGAAGTATGCTTATATTATTACTTAGGGATAAATCTTTGTGTAACTTATTTGTTCACAAATGGGATAAATCTTTGTATAACTTATTTCTTCACAAATGGGACCTATATGGTCTGTACAGCTTGTGAAAGCAACCATTAATCTCGTATGTATAGGTCTGCAATACTGGTTCGACTAGGGACTTACCTGGCTTCAATTATGCCCTCACTAGTTAGATTATCTGAAAGATGGATACGAGGGATAAGTTAGTGGTGGTCATTGGTGTCTGGTGAGTGATGTGTTACGTCTTATCTGATTTAACCCCTCAAAATTCTCTGGGTACTACCAGAGCTAGTTGATGGTCGCAGCAGGTGTACACCGAGACGATACCATGTGGTGGCTTGCGATGCATCGTGCACTCGTGGTGTGCCGTGATATTCCCGCGGCACTGTAGCGCGCGGCACTGTTCACGTTGGTTACTGTAGCGCGGGCCTGTATTGTTCACGCCGGTACTGTAGCACGGGATTGGGTTAGTTAGGATTAGATAAGATCAGCTGGTTAGGAGATATGGTTAGTTAGATGTCTTTCTTAGAGGCAAGTTTTTTATCGCTATAAAAGGGATGGTCCTGTATATTTCTTTGACATCTGATCAAATGAATCAAAATTGAGAGTAGATCTCATAGGCGGTGGCTCCGATAACAGCCTAGGCGTCACCGACGATAAACGGTCGTCTCGCCCGCGTCAAGGGCCGTATCAATTTGGTATCAGAGCCATCCGATCCTCTTCCCATGGCGAAGAGCGAGGAGCGGCTCGCCAATCTGGAGACGGCGATCGACGAGATCAAGGAAGCCATGTCTAGGCTTGAGAAGACAGTGGCCGATTTCATCGCTGCCACGGGCAAGAAGCCAGCGGAGGGCGTGGGACTAGTCCCGGCCCCACCGCAGCCACCTCAGGCGCCCGTCCATCCAGCGCAGGAGACGTCCGACGCCAACGCGGCGCAAGCTCTCACGAGCGCGCGCCCCGAGATCGGGACCAACGACGACATCGGCAACACCGACGTCGACGACGACACCGAGCAGCACGAGGAGGACGGCGACGACGGCAGCAACACCAACGTTGACGACAAGACTGAACAACGTGAGAACCTGACCGATGCCATGCCCAGCAAGGCAGTAGGCGTCGACGTAAATGCCGGGCTGCTACCAGTTGCGAAGGTCCGACCAGAACGACCTCACTGCGTCCGGCCCTTTGTCACTCCATGTCTTCCTCCACGCCAAGCACACCCTCGACGACCCCGATGTCACCATCATCATCGGCTACGTCGTGCGCATAGGGATGCGCTGCAGCTTCAACATCGACGTCAAAGTCTCGGACGTCGGCGTTTCAACCTTGAGGACAAGGTTGACACTGTAGCGCGCGGCACTGTTCACGACGGTTACTGTAGCGCGGGCCCGTACTGTTCACGCGGGTACTGTAGCACGGGATTGGGTTAGTTAGGATTAGATCGAGTTTGGATTAGATAAGATCAGCTGGTTAGGAGATAAGATTAGTTAGATGTCTTTCTTAGAGGCCAAGTCATTTATCCCTATAAAAGGGATGGTTCTGTATCTTTCTTTGGCATCCAATCAAATGAATCAGAATTGAGAGTAGATCTCATAAGCGGTGGCTCCAATAACAGCCTAGGCGTCACCGACGATAAACGGTCGTCTCGCCCGCGTCAAGGGCCGTATCATGCTGCATGTACATGCACAACAATGTTAAATGTGTGTGACCTACTCACTCAGACACTGAGTCTCAGTGGTGGAATTTTGATTTATTCCGTAGCAGAGCTCCTGGTGCTCAGTGAGTTAAGCTTTAAGTTAGCAACTCAGTCTTCACTTGGGAAATATGTTGAGTCCTATGGTAGCATTTCACCACTCGATCTCTTAATAAGTGTGTTTAGGTTGTGGCTTAAGGGTCTGGTACCTAGCAGTCTGGTGGCAGCAATAACTAACGACTCATCAGGAAATATGTTTAGTTGATTGGTTAGCTACTGTACCTATATTGGTTAGCTCAGTTAGTTTGTAGGAGACATGCTATGGCATTTTTATTGCATGTGGCAATTGAGTATTGTTATGGTCTGTTCTATGAGAGAACGCTGGTAAGGGCACCTCGCTCGTAGAAGCACTGCGCCCTGCTGCATGTAAGAGGCAGATGATATTCTTGATTCTCTACTGCTGAACTAATATATTGATCAGCTGGTCCATTATGTAGGATTCCCCTGTAACAACTCAATCTAGATACAGCAGGTTTAAACTAACAATCTTATATCAACTAATCAAATCGATAATGAACCAGTCTGAACATAATCCTGGCTACAGTATTGGGAACACAATATACGAGAGCAATGCTTTCAGCACACAGCATGTGCAGGTTCTACACATAACAATTTGCCCCTCATGAGACAGCATTGCACATTGTGACACCCAAAAAGCTGCACCTCCTGTCTTCTGTTGTGACTCTTGAGGTGTGGTTCACCTTAGGTTTCACACATGAAGCAATGGTGTATTACCTGTCAAGAGTGGAAGCATAGCATTTTGTTCAGTGCATTGTGTTCCATCGGTACAAAACCTGGAGGACTTATTATGTACAAAACCTGTAAATTCCATGCGCTGAAAGTACTGTTCACACGTGTTCTCTTATAATTTACGCATGATAGTGTAGCACAGTTTAAGTTCAGTTGGCTATCAATTTTATTATTTGCTAGTTCTATTACCTTTTATATTGAGCTATTACGATAAGCAACAAAGAATCTAGTTCTTAATCTGTTTCTTCTTGCACGCCACAGAGCACAATGCCTTTGCCCGTGAGGCCTCACTGGTATTCTTTCTCACCTCATGGAGATAAGTCAGTTTAGGATATTTTAGTTTAGCTATTATACTAGACCAAGCATTGTTAGGGTCACCTATTTATGGAGGCTGCTGTCATTGCCATTGGAGGTGAGCAAAGAAATAAACAAAATTATCCTGTAACTAGACCTCAGAATCTTAATTGACCATGGAAGAACAATTACCAGTTAGCCAATCAATGCCAAATGTTGTACCTTTGGTTCTCAGACCAATACCGAACCATGCACGTAACATTAGCAGATGCATATTAGAATAAATTCAATTCATCGAGGTACTTAAATAGTTTCATGTTGGTTACTTGGTATTTTTCCCCCAGCCTCCATTGCCTTGGTTTGTTATGCATTAGACATTACAGGAAGTCGTAGTTACTATTTATGCCTCATTGTTTTACCTTTTGTTACTGCTTTTGGTTTTCCTCACCTCAAGTGTTATATATGACAGATTGATCTTCGCCGGGCTAACAATTGTGGAATCATGCTTACAAAAGTCAAAATGCCCCTACCTGACTTAATGGTAGGCTGATGGTTAACGGTTATCAGCTAACGGTCTTGTTGTTAAAATGCTAATTATATGAAAAATTGATAAACTATATATGTACTTGTGACAATATATAGTCACTAAATGATGCTGAGAGAGTAGAATAATGATTAACCTGTTCCTGTTTAACTTGACAAAGCATTTGAGTGTGACAACTGTATGATGCAAATGTAGGTGTTCATTTCGCCAGACAATTACTTTCATCTCTCTCTTAACAACACTAGTCCTTTTTTATTTTCTGCATAGAGTGCTATTCTTGCTCTGGATGATACTGTCCTAGATACTGATCAAGTGGAAAACCTTATCAAGTTTGTTCCAACTAAAGAGGAAATAGAACTTCTGAAGGTGATAGTTTATAGTACAGTGTTGCTTGAAAAAAATTCCTTAAATTATTACTGTGCTTCCTGTAACCCCTAATTTTCTGCATATTGTTATCAGGGTTACAAAGGAGATAAGCAATTACTTGGAGAATGTGAACAGGTGACTTTTTTTTTTTGCATCTCAGTGAAAAATTGTGTTGTGTTTTGCACTCTATATTCCATGAAGCCCGTAATCACAAACTTGCAAATTCATTTGTATAATTAATTTTGACTCCGAGACACACTTTTCTGCTTTGTGCTGCAGTTCTTTATGGAGCTTATGAAACTACCCCGTGTGGACTCTAAGCTGAGAGTTTTCTCATTCAAAATTCAATTTCGTTCTCAGGTTAGACCGTTGATTCATTTTCTTGCTGTCAGGAACTGTTTATTTTGCTTGGCTTTTTTCGTATTTCATATTTTCTATTCATTTTTTTTTCAGGTTTCTGATCTTAAGCGGAACCTGAACATTGTTAACTCATCTGCAGAAGAGGTGAGCTTTTACTGTTTATTTAAAATTTCATGTTACATAATTAACACCATTCAATTTTTTTATTTTGCTGTGTTTTTCGCAGATAAGGGGTTCAGCAAAGTTGAAAAGGATTATGCAGACTATTCTTTCTTTGGGGAATGCATTGAATCAAGGCACTGCTAGAGGTAATAAGAATTGTCAAATTGATAATTATTGTTGAGGAGACATTTTTTGAAATACCATTATTTATTTGTAATCACACTTAACTTTTCCAACATGAGGTAACATCGAGTGCCACCAATTCTCCATCTTATTCAAATACATATATGTTATTATGTTAAGTCTTGGAAACGAGGAACTAAATTATTACATTAATACGAAATATCACACTAGGCTTAAAGTTTAGAAGGAAGTGTGATGATATTAGTTTATCTTTATCCTAGTGTAAAGTTACCTACATTATAACTACTCAAGATAGTTACTAAGCCTCGTCAAATCCTTCCTGTGAAACGGATAGCAGTGGTAAATATCTTCTTGATGACTAATATTATCTCCTGGTGGTTTGGTAGACTCAGGTAGTGCAATCAATACTTGATTGAAAACTTCATCATTTATCATCCACTAGTTTTATCATGTTAGTCGTTTTGCACAGTTATTTTTTTGTAATTATGATTTGTCATATACCATCTTAATCTTTGTAAAGCACAACTTTGGTGGCAGGGTCATGTTAACAATTATCTTATTATTTTTAACTTGTCAAGACAATGTAGTTTCATTTCCTCTGATTGTTTGTTGCTCTTATTTGTCCTGGCTGCACTGCTATTCCAGTGTTTCTTTTTTGTTTGTAGGTTCTGCTGTTGGGTTTAGGTTGGACAGCTTGCTCAAACTAAGTGATACTCGTGCACGGAACAATAAGATGACCTTAATGCATTATTTGTCCAAGGTACCTTGGGTTCATATATGAGAAAATAATTCATACTGTTTTGTAATTATTTTTTAGAAAACATTGTTACATTATGCATGCCTATATGTAGGCATAGATAGGTTAAATTAAAGAAACATGAAATCATCACTAATTGGGATTAGATGGCTCTTGGCCAAAGAGCACGATCATATCTTGTTGCTTGTGCCTTACTGCTGCAAAAATTGTTTGTAAAGAACGAGCAAATATGTCATGCGCGTGGAGCCATGGACCACACATGCAGCGAGATCTGTGTAGGAATTGTTGTAGCTCAGGAGCCACTACAACAGTAACTTCTAGTTTGTTTCAGTTTGGATCTATTATTATGATTAGAAAGTTATACTTAATAATCTGAGATTGAATGTTAGGATAAGAGCTTGACTCTCATCAGACAACTCAAGTTACCCCCTATAAAAGGCTATGCCTGTAACATAATAAATCAAGCAACACAGAATAATGGTATTTTCCTTACAAAAAACCTTCAATCTTATGTATTATATTTTTCTCCTTATTTTATCTCCTCTCCTTCCAACCACACTGCCCTGGTCTTCTTCCTTCCCAGCAATAGTACTGCACTCGGTAATTCCTACACATTATTCAAACCCATAACAAGAAATGTCCAAGTAACCAGCTTCGTTATGCATTCTTCAACTTGACATTTTTAACTTCAGATGTGCTGAGTTGGGATCTTCCTATTTTGCTGGATTTGTTTTAGTGAAACATCAGGTTTACACCTTTGCCTTTTGAGGTGAAACCTACCTTATGAGTTCCTAATTCTGAATTGGAGCTATGATCACTCCAAACATGCCCTTTGTGTCATCGTGACAAAGGGCTTTAGAACCTTTGTTATGTTCTCTCTCTGGAAACTGTGAACAATAATAGTTGGTAGTGATGTGCTGATGTGCATGCTCAATTCAAGTTATGTCAGTGTAGGTCCTTTCTGAGAAACTTCCAGAACTTCTTGACTTCTCCAAAGATCTGGCTAGTTTAGATTTGGCAACTAAGGTATTATAGACTGAACTATATTTTTGATGTTTTGACCACTCTGAATATTGAACTCAATGATATACTGATTTAAGTCCCAAGAACTGATTGGATGCAGATACAATTGAAGTCTTTAGCAGAGGAAATGCAGGCCATAAACAAAGGACTCGAGAAAGTTGAGCAAGAACTAACTACATCAGAAAATGATGGTCCTGTGTCAGAGATATTTCGCAAGGTAACTACAATTGTTGTATTTTCCGAGCGTGCTTTAGGAATTAGTTACTACCACTGTTTGACTACAATATAAAATTCATGAAGGTACCACCTTGGTGTCTAACATGCAAGATGTTTTTTGAATATATTACCAGTTTACCATTATCATGATTCCACTAAACTAAGTACTACTTTAAACAGACACTGAAGGATTTTCTCAGTGGTGCTGAAGCTGAAGTTAGAGCCTTGACTTCACTTTATTCTAATGTGGTGCGTGTCTCCCTTCGAGTAAATTTCATGTCTGCCATGTATACCCTGGCCCATTAGGGCATGCACAAGCAGTACTAAAAGCAGTTAATAAAAATCATCCATCTCACCTGTATACAGCGCTATAGATAGCTTATATAATAGTTCATATGTTGCTTGTCTGTATTAGATGATCCTAGTTGCATTGAAAGACATTTTTTTGGTTTCTTGTGCTACAGTCGATTGGAGCATTATATACAACTTCTTTCCCCTTTATTCTCATTCATATCTGCAACAACTGTACGTGTGATATGTTGTAGATGATGAACTGTAGACTGTAGTACATATGTACATGTTCTGGGCTGTGTCTGCACTTTGTGGCAGTATTTGAATGCCCCACATGGAGATTTTAGATAAACTGACATCAAATGGACATACTATCTATATTTTTTTTATCATGAAGTTAGAGTTCTCTAGTATCACCAAGGGTCAAATGAAACAGCCTCTCTGTGATTTTTAATCTCAGAGGTAAGGTTGTGTACACATACGTTTGCAGGAGTTTCGTCGGAAACATTGGGTTATGATGATGATGAAATGGACATAAAGGAACAAAAGCAGTGATGTTAATAGCGTTTAAAAAATGTTGAAAATAAAAAAATAGATTTGTTGGTCAAATCCATTTTAATTTTCAAATGGACTAAAAAAATGGATTTGCATATATAGAAGATTATAGAATTTTTATTTTTAATATATTTATTTTTATTCGTTTATGCAAAATTATACATCGGATTGAAATTTAGACACAAATAGGCCCGGTCGCACTTTCAATTAGCGACAGGTTGCCTGTCGCGGATTGAAAGCACGACGGGTTGTTGAGAGGAACGTGCGGGAGAGAGGGCTGGGCGATTGCTAAACGAATGCACGATAGGTTCAGTATGAATAGTTACTTCCAGAGAATTTGAACTTCCTATATCTATTAACATTTCATACCATATCCAACTTACACGAAACAAATTTTAAAATTCATGTAAAATTCTAAAGAACCCATTTGTCAAACTTTCAAATTTTTTAAATTTTTTTGAATTTTGAATTTTGAATTTACACTTGAATTTGTATTGGAAATTTTGAATTTTGAATTTCGAAAATTCTAAGTATGAAAAATGGGTTCTTTTGGATTTGACATGAATTTTAAAATTTGTTTCGTGTAAATTGGATATGGTATGAAATATTAAACTTCTAATTTTCGAATTTTGAATTTTGAATTTATACGAAAATTGGAAGTTTAATATTTCATACGATATCCAATTTATACGAAACAAATTTTAAAATTCATGTCAAATCATAAAGAACCCATTTTTCATACTTTGAATTTTCGAAATTCAAAATTTCAAATACAAATTCAAGTGTAAATTCGAAATTCAAAATTCAAAAAAATTTTAAAAATTTGAAAGTTACAAAAATGTGTTCTTTAGGATTTTACATGAATTTTAAAATTTGTTTCATGTAAGTTGGATATGGTATGAAGTGTTTAATAGATATAAGAAGTTCAATGAACAGTGTTGTTACTCTAGCTCGAAGCCTGTCGCGAATTGAACGCACGATCGGTGCCTTTCTCTCCTGCGCCGGTCTTCTCACCAAGCTATCGTTCGTCCAAAGTGCGACAGGGTATCTGTCGCGAATTCAAAGTGCGACCGGCGCCTATTTGTGTCTAAATTTCAATCCAACATATAATTTTGCATAAACGAATAAAAATAAATATAAAAAATAAAAATTCGAAGATTATATTCATTACTGCATTAATGAAATCGGCTTGGTGAACGATCGTCAAAATATGTCAAAAAATTGTTTTAGAAAACTAGAAAAACTTTGAAAACCCTAACTATAGGAAGTAATGAAATTTAAAGAATGATCTAATAGAACAGATTTTTTATAAATATTGAATATTTTTAGTACTTTTGTTGTTTGAATATGCAGATTTCAGTTCTTTGTTTGTTTGTTTCGTTGCTTTGCTAGAATCTTACCAGATTCACACACAAAGTATTAATACTAACATGGAACCTCAGTTATGACTCATCAGCAGATGCTTGATAGGAAATTATAATAAAAGATGTAAATTTAGAAGATATTGCATTCTACTGCTACAAGAAACCGATAGACTAACAATAAATTTGGTATCGAATGACTGTGCTCTTTAATCTTCTACTTGTTTTAATCAAATTATATGCAAATTTGTCCCCTGCAGGGCAGGAATGCGGATGCATTGGCACTTTATTTTGGTGAAGATCCAGCACGCTGTCCATTTGAGCAAGGTGATACTTTCATGATATTCCAGTTTCCTTCAGTTGTCCTGAAAATAGGTTTAGTTGGTTATGACTGAGGTAAAGTACTAGTGCACTTTTTTCTTAACCATTTCTCATTCACAAATATTTTCCCTGTTCTTTTATAGTGGTCACAACACTACAGAACTTTGTGAGATTGTTCATGCGTTCACATGAAGAGAATTGCAAACAATTGGATCTCGAAAGGAAGAAAGCTCAGAAGGAATCAGAAACAGAAAAGACCAAGAAGGATTCGGAAAATGAGAAAACTAAGCTCAATAATTCAATTAAAGAGTTGGAAATTACACTTACATCACCTGCACAAACTGCCAGTGCCAAATGATGCCTAATACAACAATAGATTTTCCAATAAAGGAGCAAAACTTCTTTATGCTGTCTGCTCCCAGCAGTGCTTTCTCTGGTGGAACTGTGGAAGCACGATGGATATGTTGCACCAAGGATTATTCCACGGCTGCACCAAGAAAGACAATGCATCAGTAAGCATGGGAGCATTTCACTGTTTCAAAACACTATATTTGTACAAGTTGCAGAATTATGTCCTACTTTTCCACATAACATATTTGCACCTGACTTTGGGCTAAATCCATATCGATTTTTTATTGGCTAATTAAACATTGTTTGTTGGCAGCCATATTTCTAACCGAGGGATTCCTGAAGAATTGTTCCTGACAACAAGCTGTACAGATCAGACAAAATAATAGCCTCTTTTGGGTACTACAATTAATCATCGGTGTCCTTATAGTTTTTTTTATTTGTTTAATTATAGGTAGCTAATATTTGACGTATTGTAAATAATAAATTTTGTCAGTAGAAATGGTTGGTTGTTGATAATTTGATATATTTAGGTGGTTAGATTTGTAGTTTTTGTTGTAAAAAGTAAGTTGATCTTTGTTATATAGCTTGTGTGATATGTGTTCAGTTTGTTCAACCTGGTCTGACTTGTGTGATGTGGCATGGTGTTCACAACAATAGGGGCATTGTCGACGATTGGGATATTGATCCTAAGTCAACTAAGGTTTTTGAGAAAAGGGAGATAGAATACCTGCCGAGCAAGGTGAACAACAAACAACGAGCAACAGGGAGATACAGGGTTTTAATCCTCTCCGAAGAGATAACAACCCTACGTCCAGCCTTTCTTATATATCAGAGATGATTACAAGAGAATGCTCGACGAGATGGACAGATCTCAACGAGATTATGTGTGTATATGACAGTTATACGCAACGATGCGTTAAGTCTCGATTCAATGATTAGGTCTGGTCTCTTCTACACGTCGTAGAGGCCTTGTTTATATAGTGTTGATCAAACAGACCTACCGAGGGAATATCGGGCCGCGCTGACCACGAATCCGTAACGAACACGATACATGCCAAATATATCCTGAGATAGATAAGGTAAACTCCAAGTCTTGGGGATCACGACGTTTATTCCAATCCGAAAAACCGCGTTCGGGTCTTCATGTAGCCGTGTAGAACTCTTGTTCGAGTCGGATTCAAACATGATGTCTTGGGCGCCACGGATCACACCGATCAGAAAACTGTTCGGTACGACGCACATGGGCCTGATAGAACCTTCCAGGGAGCAGGTCCTAGGAGGTTGTTCGATCGGGCCGTCAGGGAGTGGGCCATGGCAATGGGCCGTGATTTTATCCTTGACAGCTAGCCCTCGAGACTCTGATACGAAGACATGAAACAAATGACCGAACAGGTTATGGATCTGCCAAACAGAACTTGTCCGGGACCGAACAAACCCGATCGATCTCGAGTAACTCATTGCGTCGAACAGAAAACACATCTGCCGAGCAGAGTTCCGGCCTTGGTCGCCATGATTTGGGAAAAAGTAGTCTTTGGTAGATTCCAACGGTAACTTACGCTACACAGTGAAAACAGACGACCGTTTTTACCTAGCCGTTGAGGTAAAAAACTAGCCGTTTTGTGACAAAGAACCGTTGCAGAGCTGCTTGTCTAGGGCTATAAAAAAGCACCCAAGCCGCCCGTGGCACGCAACTTCTGCTCTCGCGAGTCGCGCCTTTCCTTCCCAAGCCCTAATTTCAACCGCGCTCAGCATCAAACAACCAAACTGCACACCCAAATCCGCTCGTCCAGCCCTGGGAATTGCTATGGCTAAGTTCTTAGGCACTAGCATGACCGAGGAGGACCTCAAGATCTTAGAGGCAGAGGGACACGTCGACACCGGCAGTTGGAGGCTGCCCGGGAAGGAGGAAGAACCGAAGCCACACGAGGGAGAGTTCGTCAACTTCGAGCAGTTCGCTGTGTTTGGGCTGAGGTCTCCCGAAAGCGATTTCGTGAAAGCCTTCCTGAATATCAGCGGATTGGAGGTGGCGAACCTCAATCCGAACTCCATCCTCTAGATGGCCGTCTTCGCACACCTGTGCGAAGGCTATCTGGGAATTGATCCGTCGGTGGAGCTGTTCCTTCACTACTACACGGTGACAAGGAGCAGCTCCGCCGCTTCCGGGCCGGGATGCTACTATCTCAAGCTCCGGGCTACTGCCGACGACGTCCCGTACCCTCGTCCACCGCTGCTCGACTCGATGGGCGCGTGGTGGATGAGATGGTTCTACATCAAGCGGAGCGTCGACAGCAAGCTCATCTTCACCGGACAGGCTCCGACGAAGGGAACCCCAATAACTCGACCGGAGCTGTCCGACGAGGATTGGTACCTGACGCGGAAGATCGCTTCCCTCGTGGGCCTCGGGCTCACGGACAGGGAGATCATACGCGACTTCACAGCGAACAGGATCTGTCCGCTACGGAGAAGATCCTACCCCTTCTACAAGATAGAAGGATAGGAAGACATCACCAGGGAGAATACAGGTAAGTACCTTTAAGACTCAACCTTTACTTGATGATTTCATCCGAACAGGAATTGAAGATTTCTTCTGTTCGGGCAGTGCAACCAACAGAGGCGTGGGTGACCGAGCAGGTCGACTCCATGCTGAAGGCTGCCGAGAAGGACGGCGAGCTCACTGGCGAGGTGGCCTACACGTGTCCACGCAACGTGCTCGTCCGCACATTCGAGGTAAAACACTTACACCCCGTTCGGTTTTGCAAGACTTGCACGGTTAAAAATGCTAATCATTCGCTTTTCAAATACGCAGGAGGACACCCTGATCCTCGGAGGGATCGTGGAGGAGCCCTTTGAATCTGAGGGAGCGAGGAGAGGCAAGGCCAAGGTGGCCGAGAAGCCCAAGGTGGCTACTGCACCAACGCGGAACTCGCCGCGCCGCATCGGCCACCAACAGCCTCCGAAGCCCTATGCGGCAACGAAGCGTGCCGAGCAAACCAAGCGTGCTCGCGGACAGCCAAGGACGGAACGGTCAAGTCCATCCCTCCTCGCCGAGCAAAGTGACGAAGAGGTACGAAACCTGACCCACTGGCTGAAGCGGTACACACAAGCTTACCCGGGCCATATGGAACGGCTGCAACAGATTGCCGAGCAGAGGAGGCTCGAGGAGGAAGTTGCGCGCAAGAAAAAGCTTCTTGCGTTGCGTAAAAAGAATGCTCAGCTCAGCAAAGAGCTGAGTCTGTCGCCACAATCACCTAGGGGCCAAGGCGAAGAAGCCGAAGAGCCCCCGAGCAAGAGACGCAAGCTCCATAAAGAAGCGAAGAAGAAGGTCACATTCCCAGTGGCAGGTACGTAGTAGCAAGGCCGTTCCCTTTACATTGTACCGAACCGCGCATGAACTAGATCCTCTGTTTTCCATCAGCTGCCCAGGAGGAGACCACCACGGACGACGTGGAGACGGCGATCGAGCAGTCCCTGCTGCCCGAGCACCTACACAAGCCCATGAGCGACGAGCACCGCCGCTACGAAGGACAAGATGGCGGTCACGAGCTCGCCGCCGAGAGCTCCACCGACCAGATCGACGCGCTGAAGAGCGCGGTGGTGAGGCTGGAAGCCCAAGAAGCGAGGGACGGCGCCACGAAGAGCGGAGCCAAAATCTTGGCTCTGCCGGCTGCCCAAGGCGGGACCGAACAGCGGTCTGCCCGCCGCAAATCACGGGGAGATCGTCGATGGCGACAACCTTCGGAGAGCAGGGAGAAATCCCTGCCACCGGGGAGCAAGAAGAAGATCGCAGACAGGGGCCTCAAGTCACCCTGTCCGTTACTCCACCGACATCTCCTGTCAGAGAGGCGCCGGTCTTGCCCGAAGGCGAACGCCCAGAAGAGCAAGAAGAAGGGCAGAAGCACGGGGGCGACATTCCCTCGCCAGTCGCAACTGCCCCAAGGCGAGCACGTGGCCGCGCGGGAAGGACGAAGCAGAGAGATCACCGCGCGGGTCTCATCCCGAACAACCAAGGCTTCGTGACCCACGGGCTTGAAGATCGCCTGCGCCAGGGTCTGGAGCGTCGGCTTGGAGAGGTAAACTTCAAAACCAAACCTTGTCCGCTCGAGCTATAGCAAGCCAAGGCGACTGACTTGGTCTTCTCTCTTTCAGGTCTTCAAGGGCATCATGGAGGACCTCGTAAAAGGTGTCACCGTCGAACGTAGCGCAGTTCTGGCGGCCTTCCAGGAGCAGCTCCGGATGAGGAGGCTCAAGGGGGAGCCGCCTGCACCAGCCAAAAGGCAGAGCCGGCTGAAGGCGAAGGTGAAAAAGCTGAAGGCCCAACTAACCGAGGAGAGGCAGACTTCTGCGGCGCTGCAGGAGGAGATCTCCACCCTGTGGATATCATAGGAGGAGGCCGAGAAAATGCACGGGCTGACCGCAAGGGCGAGCACCGCGGAGAGAAGGGTCAAGGAGCTGGACGAGCAGCTCAAGACCCCCGAGCAGCGAGCTAGTCAGAGCGAAGATCTGACCGAGCAGCTGCGCGCCAAGACTGAAGAGGTCAAGGCTCTCCGTGCTAAGGCAACGGAGCAGGCCAGGCACAGCAAGAAGGAAGCTGAACGTCTCCGAGCTGGGGCCAGAGAAGGGTTCAAAGTGTCGGTGTAATAAATACCGGGGTACAAAGAGCCTTAGGAAGGCCGAGAGGGCCCCACGCGTCAGGCGGGCGAGCAAGGCCCCAGCGTGGGCGAGCCCCTCAGAGGCCGGAGGGCCCCACGCGTCACAAAGGCGAGCAAGGCTCCAGTGGCGTGGGCGAGCCCTCAGAGGCCGGGAGGGCCCCACGCGTCAAGTGGCGAGCAAGGCCCCCAGCGTGGCGAGCCCCTCGAAGGTCGGGAGGGCCCCACGCTGGCCAGGCGGAAAGCAAGGCCCCAGTGGCGTGGCGAGCCCCTCGGAGGTCGGGAGGGCCCACGCGTCAGGGCGGGCGAGCAAGGCCCCAGCGTGGGCGAGCCCCTCAGAGGCCGGGAGGCCCCACGCGTCCGGCCGGGCGAGCAAGGCCCCCAGGCGTGGGCGAGCCCCTCAGAGGCCGGGAGGCCCCACGCACCAGGCGGTGCGCGGGCGAGCCCCTCGAAGGCCGGGAGGCCCCACGCACCAAAGTGCGTGGCATGAGCCCCCTGAAGGCAAGGCGAGGCCCCGCGCGCCAAAGGGGCGCGTGGGCGAGCCCCTCTCAAGACCAGCGAGGCCCCCGCCCGGGCGGGGCAAGGGGGGAGCATTGCGAAGGAGTCTTGGGACGAAGGCTCCCTCCGCTGAAGGACTAAGCGCATTTAATGAGACACCAGCGGATAGACAGAGGAAGAAATGATTACCGCTTCTGATGACCCTTGCAGTCCGGAGGTACACACTGTGGCGCAGAAGAATTGACCGCAGAGAGAAGGTTTGCTTGAGGAGGCCGCCCGTGTCGAGGAGCAGCGTGGCCCCACCCGCAGACTCACCGGTGTGACTATGTGGGTCGAGGCCACTTGCGAGCACGCGAGGCTGGCGGCTTGGCGTGGGGGTGCATGTTTTCGTCTCTTCTGTCGTGTCTTGTCGATTATCTTGAGAGCTTTATCTTGTCTACTCCTCGGCTCTCCCTTGACCCCAAAGCTTGTATAAAAGAAAAGGGAGGAGAGGCATACGAACACACGATCATGAAGTGTTCGTGCATTCGAGGCACTCTGTAAACACATTCCCATTCAACCACAATCAGAAAAGAGCTAAGGCTCAGCAGGAGTAGGACTATTACCCGCGAGGGGGTCCGAACCTGGGTAAATCTGCGAGTCGCTCCTTGTTGTGCCCGACGCTCAAATCGGATCGAGCTTGATCGAGTTGGCTATGACGAGAAATCGACCAGGTGTGATCCGCGATGGTTGAGCGGAGAACACGCCGTCGATGGCGCGCGCTGTAGGGGCGCTAGCATCGGTTCAAGCTCTTGACCTTTCTTGAGGCGATGGCGAGCGGCGATCGCGATGGAGCAGAAGCGGCCTCTAGAGCCGCGGCAATGAGTCGGCGGCGATGGCGGTGGATCACCCGGGCGGTGGCCGCCCGCCTAGGGTTGGAGCCCTGGCGGAAAGCAGCCGCCTCGGCCAAGCTAGGCGGCGCCTGGCCTTGGAGGAGTGCACTCCAGCACAGAACCTCCACGCGGCGGCCTTTGCTGAAAACCCACGGTTCCGTAACTCCGGACTCCCGTGGCGCCGTGGTTGGCAACAGCCCTTCGTCGGCGCCGACGCGCCTGGCGTGGTGGCAAGTTTGGGGCGGGGAACCGGCGTTTCCGCGTCCTCCCGTTCTTTGTTGCCCTCGCGCTCCTCTCGCAGATCTCCTGCGTGGTGAGGGGGGGCGGGGCCAAGACGACAAGAGCGGCGATTTCACGGGGCTCGGCCGGCGGCGTCTGGTGGCGCGATCTCGGTCCCATCGGAGGACCGCCACTTGTCGATGGAGAAGACTGCGTGACAAGCTCGCAGGGCGCGACCGAAGGCGCGATCACATTGCCGCCGTCTGTGAGGACCAGCAAGAGGGTTCCCCAGAGCTGCCCGGCGGTGAGGGTGGCGCTTCTTGGCGCCGCCCAGCGACGGGCGGTGGGGCGAGACCGCGCCCAGAGCAGGAGGCTCCGGCGTTGGGTGCCGCGCCTTTTCTAAGGAGCTGCGCGCGTCGAGTGGCGGAACGGTTTCGTCGCCCCATCGAAAAGTACGACGGCTCCACCAACCCCGATGAGTTTTGCAGATCTATACGACGGTAATGCAACCGATCGAGGGTCGGGAAGGTTCTGGCGAACTACTTCCCGGGTCTCACCGCGAGCCCGCTCGTGGCTCATGAATCTGCCCCGAGTCCGTGGGGTCATGGAAGGAGCTCTCGAGCTCTTCGTCACCAACTTCCAGGGCACCTTCGAGCAGCCCGGGGTAGAAGACGACCTCCACAACGTGGAGCAGAAGAAAGGAGAGTCGCTGCGCGACTATATTCGGCGCTTCAGTCAGGTCCGCAACACTATCCCTGACATCTCCATCGATGCCGTGGTCACGGCATTCAGGAGAGGCGCCCGAGACCCCAAGGTCAAAGAGAAGATGGCCACCCGCAAGATCAAAACGACGGAGGAGCTCTTCACCTTGGCGCACAAGTGCGCCCTTTAAGCGGAGCTCAGATCCGCCCGGCCATGGTGAGGGGCCAGTGGGCGGCGAGGCCGAACCTCGAGGAACCCCGCGGCAAGGACAAGAAGAAGCGCAAAGGCGGCCGAGACCGGGCAGGTCATGGGCCGAAAGCGACGACGACGACGACGACGACGCGACCACAGCGCAATGGCATGCGGGCGAAAAAGGGAGGAGAGGCATACGAACACACACAGTCTCAGAAGTGTTTGTGCATTCGAGGCACTCTGTAAACACATTCCCATTCAACCACAATCAGAAAAGAGCTAAGGCTCAGCAGAGTAGGACTATTACCCGCGAGGGGTCCGAACACAGGTAAATCATGAGTCGCTCCTTGTTGTGCCCGACGCTCAAATCGGATCGAGCTTGATCGAGTTGGCTAGCAGACGAGAAATCTGACCAGGGGTGTGATCCGCAGTGGTTGAGCGGAGAACACGCCGTCACAAAGCCCAAGGTGAAGTCCTGCGTCTCAAGGAAGTGATCGAGGAGCTGAAGGAGCAACTTGCTTCTAAGTAGCAATAGGGTTGTAACTCGAAAAAGACTTTGTACCTGCAAATTTTTGATTATGTAAATAAAGACTTACCTTTTCCCTGCAAAAAAGAGCGGCAAAAAGACAAGGGCAAACAGAAACTAAGAGAAAGGCGAAATAACGCTAGGAAGTTTTAAGAAAACGGTAGAACGCTTAACCTAACTCCAAGCTCCCGTTGTACATCTGCTCAAAAACCTGAACATGCGAACTCGAACAGTTGCACAAGGAAAAAGAGCGACACCCTAGCCCCCGCTACGGACGATGCTCGAAAACCTAAGATTGTGAATTCGAGCACGTGCGTAGAGAGATAGAGCGACACCCGCATCCTAATCGACGCATTCCATGAACTGCTCATCGACATAAGTTAGGCAATTCAAAGGGTAACCGAACAAGGAAAGTGCCTCTGCCGCGGGGGGCTTACGAGAGTAGGCTTTACCAAGTGGTTGTGCCGTGATTGGTAGGTACCTCTGCTGCGGAGGGCTTACGAGAGCAGACTTAGCTGCGAGGTGAAAAGCCGTGTTACGTAACTCTGAGTTTAGGAACTTGCTGAAACAAGATAAGGGCAGGGAAACCGTGAAGATCGCGGAGCCAAGAGTTCGCAAGACCAGGCAGCCATCAAGTGTTAGCAGAGAGAAAGGATAGTCTGAGAAGACAAGTAGTGAAAAGGGCCGCAGGGGGCCGCGAGAATTCATTGTTTATTGGATTGAGCTTTACATGGCAGCCCGTGAGACTTGGACGAACTAACGTGCGAAATTTGACAAAAAGCGCGAAGCTAAGCAAACACACGAAAGACCTGCATAAAGAACTTACAAAGCTGGTCGATGTTTCAAGTGCTGGTCAGCTCTCTCCCGTCCTCCATGGCCAGGCGAACAGCCCCCGGGTGAGCAGTAGAAACGACCGTGAACGGGCCCTCTCAACGGGGAGTTAACTTGTTGGCATTAGACACGTTCTGGACATGGCGCAGAACAAGGTCGCCCGCCTTCAAAACCTTGGTCGAACGGATTTGGCAGCGTGCCGGCGAAGAGCTTGCTGGTAGCGCGCCATTCTAACTTGTGCCCGGTCGCGTGTGCCTTCGAGGAGATCGAGTTCGAGCAAGCGCTCTTGCTCTGAGTCAACCAAGTTGACCGAGCTCGTGCGAGGCGAGCCGAGTACAATTTCGGCGGGTAAGATGGCTTCTGCAATGTAGACCAATTGGAAAGGAGTTTCTCTGGTTGCCCGGCTGGCTGTGGTGCGAACGGCCCAGAGGACGGAAGGAACTTCGTCAACCCAGGCTTTGTTGTGCTCGCGGAGTGCCGCGGACACGCGCCGTTTAATACCCCGGACTATTTGTCCGTTAGCTCGCTCGATTGCTCCATTGCTATGTGGATGTGCCAAAGAGGCGAAGCAGACCTTGGTTCCTAGTCATTCGCAGATTCTCGAATAGCTCGCTCAATCTGCGGACCGTTATCTGTGATCAGCTTATGGGGAATCCCGAAGCGCGTGATCACGTTGCTCTTGAAAAAGCGCACAGCTGTTTTGGCGTGAAGAGATGATACAGGTTCTGCCTCAATCCACTTTGTGAAAGTGTCAATGGCGACGAGCAAGTGTGTGCAGCCCTTGTACCCCTTGGGGAACGGGTCGAGCAGATCCAGACCCCATGTGGAAAAAGACCAAGATGGGGGATCGTTTGGAGCTCTTGGGCGGGCTTATGGGCCTTCCGAGCGTGGAATTGATATGTCTTGCACTTAGTTACCACATCTCGGACATCCTGTAACGCAGTGGGCCAGTAATAACCCATGCGAAACGCTTTGCCGACCATAGTCCTGAAGGAGGCGTGGTTGCCACAGGTACCCTCGTGTATGCAGAAGGAACACACCCTCCTGCTGAGAGATGCACTTGGAGAGGACTCCCAGAACACCTTGGCAGTAAAGGATGCCATCCATAAGTTTGTATGGATTAGCACGCCTTATTAGCCGGGAACGCTCGGCTTCGTCGTCGGGTAGGGTCCCATCTACCAGGTACCGAACAAATAGCGTTGTCCAGTCCGTAGCCTGCTCGATAACGGAGACAGCACCACCTGTCTCTGTTGCCTCGTCCGGAGACGTGATAGAGGGCTTGTAAAGGTCCTCGACGAGCACCCCTGCCGGAGCAGGTTCGCGTGAGGATCCATACTTGGACAGCTGGTCGGCCAAGAAGTTGTCCTTCCTGGGCACGAAGAGCACCTCGAAAAATTGAAAGTGCCGCTCCAACTTCCTCACTTCAACCAGGTATCGCGCCATTGAGTCATCGCAGCACTGATACTCCTTGTTTACCTGATTGATGACCAGCTGCGAATCTCCCTTCACAGTAAGCCGTTGGACGCCGAGCGACTTGCACGCTCTTAGTCCCGCGAGGAAGGCCTCGTACTCTGCGGCGTTGTTAGTCGCCGCACAGTGTAGTTGGATCGAATACTGGAGTTGCTCTCCTTGAGGGGAGATGAGAACAAAACCAGCCCCCGAGTTTCCAGTACGCGAGCCATCAAAAAACATGGTCCAGGGGGTTCCTCAGTTTGCTCGGGAGCTTCCTGGGATTTTGGCAGGCAAGTCCACTCAACGACAAAGTCAGCCAGGATCTGGGATTTAACAGCAGTTCGGACTGCAAACAGAATATCGAATTCCGCTAGTTCCATTGCCCACTTAGCTATACGTCCGCCGGCTTCCTTGTTCCGTAGGATTTCTACCTGAGGGAACTTGGTGTGAGCATCGTTGAGCCCTAATTTTTATTAGTGGCATTGATGTCAAATTAATTAATATAAAGTGCTAGGGGGTTTTTGGATTTCTCGGAACCCTAGCGAAGACTCGGCGTTTTTGTAAAACCCCAACTTGAAGCGTCGACAATTTTGTGAGCTGCTCCAAGGTATCAAGTGCGTGACCGGGCAAGAGAAGAGGTCACGTATAGATTAGGAGTAGTTAGGTTTTATTTTATGTTTTTGTCGGATTTCAAAAGGGGTTTGAATATCTCGGATCTTGCCGGATCTTTGCGAATTCTCGAAATCTCGGTTTCCTTAGTCCACCTCTTCTAAAAATACCTAAAGATATCCTTGTGAGATTTCTAAAGCGTAAAATAACCCACCTGAACTCACCCACAATTCCTATCACGAAAACACTCTCTGTCGGACGGCGTCTGGGCGCAGCCGGACAGCGTCCGACCAGCAAAACACGTGCACAGTGCACACTGTCGGACGGCGTCCGGCTGTTACCGGACGGCGTCCGATCAAGTTAAAAATTCTGTTTTTTCTCCCGTCGGACGGCGTCTGGGAGAGGGTGGAGAGCGTCCGGTGGCTTTAGCGCTTGTGCATCTCTTGCTGTCGGACGGCGTCCGGTGGGGACCGGACGGCGTCCGATAAACCTAATTTTTGTGAGCAGTTGCCACTGTCGGACGGCGTCCGGTGCCCGTCGGACGGCGTCCGGTAGAGGCTAACGGCTAGTTATTTTGTCTCCTTCCGGGGGGCAACGGCTAGTTTGCTCTTGGGGCTATATATAGATGTCTAGTGGCTGCCTTCTTTGAGGTTTTGCTGCTGTCTACACCTACCACACTTATGGCTCATCAATTAGGTGATCTAGAGCCATTCCTCCACCCACAAATCATCCAAAGCCACAAATCATTAAACCCCAACATCGAGCTTCATGGAAGTCCTTCGATCCGGCATGATCGGGGCGTTTCGGGCTTGTTACTTTTGAAGACGACATCCTTCGTTGAGGCGTGGGCTTGGGAGTAGGCCTTGGCGTGTGGATACTCTCGAGTCGGTGTACGGGTGTGAGTCCACCTCCGGAGTGGCGGAACGACTACCGGGAGTAAGTGCGGCGTTAGGCTCGAGAGCGAGCCGGTCCTTGTGCGCAAGGGGTAGCCTCAATGGAGAGTAGGAGTTGCGGCTCCGAACTTCGGTGAAACAAATTCCGTGTCGCTCTCTCTTATTTACTTTCCGCACTTACTACGATTGCATTGATTGTGTTGTTTGTGATGCCATGTCTTAGTTGCATATTAACTTGTTTATCACTTCCGCATGCGTATCAATTGAAACTAGGATTGGGTCACTATTAATTTGATGCTTAATTTACAAATAACCGAAAAAGTTTAAACTTGCCTATTCACCCCCCCTCTTGGCCATAGGATCCTCTTTCAAGTGGTATCAGAGCATCTAGGTTCTCCGGTATTAGCTTCACCGCTAGGAGATGGCTCAAGAGGGGACTAGGATAGAAATTGGAAAAGCTCCTATCTTTGATGGCACCAACTACAACTACTGGAAGATTTGAATGCAATGTTATCTTGAGGCTCTTAGTTATGATGTGTGGGTTGCTTGTGAGATCGGTTATCCGGACCCTCCGGCCGGAACAATTGCTCTTGATGAAGTTCATGCTAAGTACAAACGCTTTAATGCTATTGCTAGAAATGCCTTGCTCTCTAGTGTTTCTTCCAAAGTATTTGATAGCATAGGCAATCTCACTAAATCTTATGACATTTGGAAGCATTTAAGAGAAATCCATGTTGGTAGTGCCGAGATGCTTGAGGAGAAGCTATCTCGAGTTAGAAAAAGATTTGATCAATTCAAGATGCTCCCTAATGAAAGTGTAAATGAAATGTTTGTTAGGTTGAACCCTATTGTCAATGAAATTGCCGGATGTTCGGAAAAGAAGGTCTTGAAGGACATTGACGTTTGTCGAAAGATGCTCAATGTTGTGCCATTTAGCTTCAATCCACTTGTTACCTTAATTCGAGCATCCAAGTCAAAGCTCAAGAAAATAACACCGACAAAACTTCTCGGGCAACTCAACTCTTATGAGACGCGGCTTCTTGAAAGTGAAGAGTCCCTACTCAACAAGAAGTCAATTGCTCTCCCCGCCAAAGCCAAAAGTGGGAAGAAGAAGATTGAAATTGAAGAAGATGATGATGACTCCGATGATGCAATTCCGGAGATTAAAGAATTGGCCCTCCTTGTCAAGCGGTCAAGAAAGTTGATCAAGAAGATGAGTTTCCGCGGTGGATCATCCTCTTTAAGGCGAGGACCCATCTCCGAAATGCGTTGCTATGAATTTGGAGAGAAGGGTCACTTGGCGGCGGATTGTCTAAGTAAAAAGAACAAGCACAAGCAAGGAATCAAGAGGAAGATGAGGATGACGACAAGAGGAAGTACCGTCACTACCGCAAGAGCGATCACAAATCTAAGGAGAAGAAAAAGGCTCTTACCGGTCAAAAGACCAAAAAGAAAGATAGCTCAAGCTCATCATCCTCCCAATCCTCCTCCTCCGAAGAAGATACTAGAGCTCATGGGCTAGCCGGACTTGCGATCAAAGAAAATGCTCCTCCGGCTCTTCCCAAGCAAAAGCTTTGTCTCACCGCCAACATACAAGAAGAGGTGATTGGGGAATGGATCACCGACGATGAAGGCTCTTGGGCGGACTCATCCAACAATGAAAGCACCAAAGTGTTCGGAGTCGCCATCAACAACTCTACACCTCCCATGTGCCTCATGGCACTAGAGAAAAAGGTAACAAATGAGCACCTCTCTAAAAGTGAGCTTAAGCTTTTGATTGATGATTTGAATAATGCTTTAGAGAAGGAAAAATCCAAGAGGAAGAAGTTAATGAAAGTGCATAAAGAGCTTGCGAATGAATTTGAGAATTTGCTTGAAAAACATGAAACTCTAGAAGATGATTATGAAGCTCTAAATTTGCAAGTTCTAATGTTGATGATGAAACTCCTCTTCATTGCTCAATAGAAAAATGCAATGTTGGTGTGACTTGTGATTTGATTGACACTATTAATGGTTCACTTAGTTTATCTCAGGACACATCTTTGAGCTTGTCATCCACTATCACACCTAATGCTAGCTCATTTTCACCCACTAGTGCTACTTTTTTAAATGAAAATGCTTGTTCTATTGGTACTTGTGGTGTTGCTAAATGTGCAAATGAGCTAGTTAAGGAAAATTTGCTTCTAAAGGATAGAATGGAGCAACTAGACTCTAGCTTAGCCAAATTGCTTGTGGGGAACAACTCTCTTAACAAAGTGTTTCGGGAGTAAAGGTACACGTTGGGCAAACATGGTTTGGGATTTCATCCCGGGGATTTGCCCAAGGGAGGTGAGGGTAAGCCCAAGATAACTTTTGTTAAGGGAGGGACCCGTTGTCATATTTGCAAAAATGAGAAACACAAAGTCATTGCTTGTCCTCTTGCAAAATCGTCTCAATTCATGTCTAAAACTCAAGTGCTTAATGCTAGTTACATGCTTATGAGGAAGAATGACTCTACTTATGCTAAATATGTTGGTGCACCCAATGAAAAGAAAGATGTGAAGGCTATTTGGGTGCCCAAATGTTTGATGACTAACTCAAAAGGACCCAAGAAGAAGTCTTGGGTACCTAAAACCCAAGCTTGAATTTGTGTGTGTAGGTGAACTACAAGAGCGGTGGCCGGCATTGGATATTTGATAGCGGTTGCACCCAACACATGACCGGTAGCTCAAGTATGTTCACCTCACTAGAGGAGGAGAAGGACCCCGAACACAAGATCACATTTGGGGATAACTCCAAGCGAAAGGTAAAAGGTATAGGTAAAATTGCAATATCAAATGACCTATCCATCTCTAATGTTCTCTTGATGGAAGTTTGCAACTTTAATCTCCTCTCCGTTGCTCAAGTGTGCGATTTAGGCTTTGATTGCTTCTTTTCGGTCAACGGAGTTCTTGTTGTTTCCACTAAGGATCAAAGTGTTGTATTTGAAGGCACCCAGTTTCAAAATTTGTATTTGGTTGATTTTTCAAACCGTGAATCTTCTCAAATCAAGACTTGTCTTATTGCTCAAACCACTCTTGGTTGGTTGTAGCATAGACGTCTTGGACATGTTGTAATGGGCACTTTGAAAAAGGTTTTTAAAAACAACTTGGTGTTGTAGTGAATGATGTAAAATTCGAGAAAAATCGTTTATGTAGCTCATGCCAAGCCGGCAAGCAAGTGGCTAATTCTCATCCGACTAAGACATTCATGTCTACATCCCAACCATTTGAACTTTTGCATATGGATTTATTTGGCCCAACCACCTATGCGAGCATAGGCGGTAATTCTTATTGTTATGTGATTGTCGATGATTTCTCTCGCTTCACTTGGGTATTTTTGCTTGCAAATAAATCACTTGCCGGTGATGCGTTTAAAAGATTTGTTTTGAAAGCTCAAAAGGAATTTGACTCTTTTATTAAAAAGGTGAGGAGTGATAACGGCACCGAGTTTACTAACACAAATGTTGAGGTATTTTGTGATGAGTTAGGAGTCAAGCACGAATTCTCGGTGGCCTACACTACCCAACAAAATGGAGTGGTGGAGAGGAAGAACCGTACGTTGATAGAGATGGCAAGATCAATGCTTGACGAGTATAACACGCCACATGCTTTTTGGGCGGAAGCCATCAACACGGCGTGCCATGCCATCAACCGTCTCTATCTCCACCGACTCCTTCACAAGACCTCATATGAACTACTAGTGGGACGAAGGCCCAACATCTCTTACTTTCGAGTCTTTGGTTGCAAGGTATACATTTATAAGAAAAGGACTCATTTGGGTAAGTTCCAAAAGAGGTGTGACATTGGTATCATGTTATGCTACTCTTCTCGCTCCAAGGCTTTTTGAGTTTTTAATAATTCTACCGGACTAGTTGAGGAAGCCTATGATGTTAAATTTGATGAAACTAACGGCTCGCAAAATAAGCAAGATTTGACCAGAAATGTAGGTGATGAGCCACCATATGAAGCCATGGAGTTGGGAAAATACGACCCTCACCGGAGGCACCAACAGATAAAGTAGTCTCCCCACCACCTCCATCGATAATCAAGCTCAAGACACCTCTCCAACAACTCAAGATCAAGCGGTGGACGGAGATGCAAACTTTGAAGTTGATCAAGCTCAAGGGGGAGGCGTTGATCTCCAAGTACCCGTCCAACAACACCGCTCTCTCTCCAAGGATCATCCTCTAGATCAAGTCATTGGCAATCTCAATCAAGGCGTAAGAACTCGTTCTCATACCGCTAATTATTGTGAGCATCATGCCTTTGTGTCTATTGTTGAGCCTAGCACCATTGATGAGGCATTGGCGGATGCGGATTGGGTGAACGCCATGTATGAAGAACTAAACAACTTCACCCGCAATGATGTTTGGGAACTTGTGGAAAGACCGAAGGACCATAATGTCATTGGAACCAAATGGGTCTTCCGCAACAAACAAGATGAGAACGGTGAAGTGGTGAGAAACAAAGCAAGATTGGTGGCGCAATGTTTCACACAAATCGAAGGACTTGACTATGGAGAAACCTACGCCCCCGTTGCTCGACTTGAAACTATACGATTACTCTTGGCATTCGCTTCTCTCTATAACATTACTCTTTTTCAAATGGATGTTAAGAGTGCTTTTCTAAATGGTTTTATTGATGAACTCGTTTATGTCGAGCAACTGCCCGGTTTTGAAAACCTCAAACAGCCAAACCATGTCTATAAGCTCACTAAGGTGCTATACGGTCTCAAGCAAGCTTCTAGAGCATGGTATGAGCGTCTTAGTGACTTTCTCTTAGAAAAGGGATTTAAAACCGGTGCGATTGATTCCACATTGTTTCTAAAACCTATAGAAAATGACTTATTTATTTGTCAAATATATGTGGATGATATTATATTTGGATGCACTAACAAATCTAAATGTAAGGACTTTGGAGAAATGATGTCTAAGAAATTCGAAATGTCAATGATTGGAGAACTCACTTTCTTCCTTGGATTTCAAATCAAGCAACTTCGGGAAGGGACCTTCATTTGTCAAGAGAAATACACAAAGGACCTTCTCAAGCTGTTTTCTATGGACGATTGCAAATCGATCGAAACACCAATGGCCACTAATGGGCATCTTGACTTGAATGAAGATGGAAAGCCCGTGGACCAAAAGTTTTATCGCTCCATGATCGGTTCGCTTCTCTATCTCACCGCATCTCGACCCGATATTATGTTTAGTGTGTGCATGTGTGCTCGCTTTCAAGCATCCCTAAAGAAGTGCATCTTATTGTCAGAAACGCATTTTGAGATATCTAAAATCACTACTAGCCTAGGACTTTGATACCCCAAGGGAGCGCGTGTTGAGCTTCTTGGCTATTCCGACTCGGATTATGCCGGTTGCAAAATTGATCGCAAAAGCACCTCGGGGGGTTGTCACTTGTTAGACGCCACTCGTGTCATGGACTTGAGGAAGCAAAACTCCGTGGCGCTATCTACCGCGGAAGCGGAATATGTAGCGGCGGGGAGTTGTTGTGCTCAACTTTTGTACATGACACGAATGCTTAGTGACTTTAGGCTAAAATTTGAAAAAGTTCCACTTCTATGCGATAATGAAAGTGCGGTGAAAATAGCCAACAATCCGGTCCAACATTCCCGTACAAAGCACATCGACATCCGACATCACTTTATTCGTGACCACGTTGCAAAGGGTGACGTTGTGCTTGCCTACGTGCGAACGGAAGACCAATTGGCGGATATTTTCACCAAACCCTTGGATGAGGCACGGTTTTGCAAATTATGAAATGAACTCAACATACTAGATAGATCAAATGCGTGTTGATTGGCTTTTGTGATTTTTGGGTCTTATTTGAATTTTTCCATTTGCTTTTGACCCTTGTCATATTTAGGGGGAGTTTAATTTTAATTCATGATCTCAAGACTCCCTCTAGTGGTGAAAAGATAAATTTGATTTTGAATTAGCACATTCTTGTCCTATATTTCGAGCCAAAAACAAATTTGAAATTAATAGACTATTCTTTATCTTCTTACCACTTCAAACTTCTCAATTTGAAAATTCTTATCTCTTTTGAAAAATTTGCTCCATATGCATATTTGTTCTGTTGAAAATCATATGGTATCAAAATTGTTGAAAATATTTGAAAAGGAGCCAAAATTCAAAACATGTGCTTAAACTCTAAAGTGAACCCCTATGCTCGATTTTCATGCCTATATGAGAAATCAAGGCAAAATTTGGGTTCACACATTTTCTTGGTCTCTAAGATCAAAATTTTGGTTTTTGAATTTGATTTGGTTTCATTTGCCAATTTAGAATCTTACCCCTTCAAAATTAAAATTTAAAATCACTTCAAATTGCTCACATTTGAATGTTCCTTTGAATTTTGAGCAAAGATGGAGAATATCCCTTCAAAACACTATTTTTATAAAAATTCTTGCATTGGTGGGGCCCGCTGGTCAGATGTGTAAACAGTGGCGAATTCAGTCTTCATCAGACGCCGTCTGGAAACTCTCGGACGCCGTCAAGCTGTGGTTTTTGGCGTGTTGAATTCAGATCTTGTCGGACGCCGTCCGGTCACCAGCGGACGCCGTCCGACCAAGTCCAATTCGCGCCGCAATCCTTCTGTCGGACACCGTCTTGATTTCCCAGACTGCACCCGTACTGTCGAACGCCGTCCGATAGCCGTCGGACGCCGTCCGATGAGGCTCAACCGTGCAGATCGCTGTTGTTGACACGAAAATTAGCTTCTCGCGAACACACGTGCCGAAGCGTCAACTCTGGGGTTGTGTCGCAACAAGGAAAAACCAAGCGTGCCAATTGATTTGACCTGTAAATCAATAAGGTGAAAATTTTTAGTAATATAGGCCCAATCGGCTTTTTAATATAGCCAGATCAGGTTATTTATAATCGGCTCTTAAATAACCCGATTATAAGTTCTATCGGCTTAACACCCGATAGAGCAAATAGATTCAAATAAGCATTTAAATATAAGTCCTGTTTCTTTTTGGTATTTTTATTAATATCAGTATTGAAACCTTTAAATCGAAGTATTAGATCAAATCAGAGAAATAGATCGAATAGATTGGTCAGGCCAAGACAATATTCAAATCCAAGACTAGACATAAACTAATAAATCGGTTTATCAGTTTAAGACTGATTGATAACACAATACTAATCCGCAAACATCTGGACATACCAAACCCTAAACAAGGGGTACGCAAGATCGATTTAACGAGACAGTCGCATACATCAGATTCAGGGAAAAACATGCAAGACATTTGATAATCGGCATTGCAAGGTAAGCACATATTACAGATCGATTAAACCGAGGCAGTGCAATATGCGAGAACATGTTAAAGATCGGCAAATCCCGAGACAGTCTAACATGGTTTGCATACATGAGATCAAATTGATACAGCCATGCATACATGTTACAATGAGAGAATCGATTATCCCATCGAGATAGCTCTACCTGCGAATTGAAGCCTCTCGACGGCGTCGATCGGGTTCGAGAGAGTTTTTGGTTTATTGAGTCGTAGATTTCTTTTCTATGAGACTTAAAGTCCTATTTATACTATTACAGTACCGATACCGATACGACCTATTTTTCCGGGCTGCGCTTCTGATCAGGTTGTATCTCTTCCGAATCCTTCCGTCCATCAGTATTTTCAATGCGCCTTCCCTTCTTTGCCGATTAGATTCAATTCCGGATTCAACCTGAAATTCCGATTTTACCCTTCGTTATCACATCCGATTTTCCTGCCAAATTTGGGTGTCAACATATGCCCCTAAGTTTGGTAATGGGTTATCTCATTAGCCGAACTTTCAACTAAAAATCGGATTTATCATATCGGACCATTTCACATTTCTGCCCTTGTAGCTCTCACTTCCGGCCTACTTCGAGAACACGTGTCGGCCCAGCAGACAACATGGGCCGAAACTGCAACGCCAAAAAGCGCGGTAAAATCCTAGTTTTCACCACAGCTATAAATAGCGCACCATTCGCCGTCATTTTCACAGTCTTCTCCTCTTTCACGTCTCTCGCATCGGAATTTCAGGAGCCCCAGCGATCAGCGAGCAGCCATCACCCAATCGGCATCATGTCTCAGGTACTCTTCAAATGCTCAAATACCGAAGTTCTGTATTCCTTGGGACCGATAGGGGAAAGAGATCCATCGGACTTCATATACCATTCCGTAGGGAGACTTCCATTATTTGCCGATAATCTTAGTGCCAATAGTTGGAAATCGGCTTTTAGAGCCTGGCCTAGCTCGATCAAAGGATACAAAGATTGGCTTATTCGGGTTCACACCCAAAAGCAAGAGCAATGGGATGAACTAGGAATAACCAATGCCATTCTGCTTTCCCTATTCCCACCACCAGCAGACGAGCCGTTCATGACCGCATCGGCTTACTACAGTGCGATACATAAATGCTTTCCTTTTCCGATGGGCGATCACTCCTACATACGGGCGTAGCCATGTTGACGGTCTTAACTCCGATGGCGAAATGCTATCGGCGTTTGATCTAATCGCCACCTTAAAGTTGGTACCAGAGAAGAATTTCTACCGCAACGCTATATCAGTACTCACCAGAAAACCGATGAAGTGGATGACGAAGAGCACGTTGCTTTCTTAAACATGTGGCTCGATCGGTTTTTCTTCTGCGGTCAATCACTCAGCCCAAGTAAGGTATACCAGGGAGTAGCCGAAGCATTGGCATCAGGCCAAAAACTAGCAATCGGGAAATATCTGCTAGGAGCTACTTACAGGATGATGCATGAGATCAGGGAAGGTCTCTGCTCACCAAAAGCTAAACACTCAGTTGGCAATCTCGGCGGACCATTCTGGTTTATCGGGTTATTTTTGAAGCTCCACATATACAATTCCCTGGGTGAACTAGACTTCGATCTGCAATTTCCAAGCGAGAACAAATCAGATAAGACGAATCGGCCATGCAGATCCTATGGAGAAATGATATCAGTCAACTGCAACCGCCGACGCCTCAATCAAGACGATCTTACTAATTCTTTAGCTGCCCTCTTCACAATGTCAGAATCGGAATACGGGTTACAACAGTTCAATCCCTATACTGATCTTGATAGATATCCGATTCCTTCGTTTTTCCGACTGGAAAACACTTTGAAAGGGGTAGCTTTAATAGCATACAAGGACTTCATTTCTCCAGGGATTTTCTTTGCTATCCTAAGCACAAGGACCCATATCAGAAAACCATCTTATGAGTTCTATCACCCGGCCGTGGTTGCTCGGCAATTCAACCTTGGACAAGATATTCCCGATCTCTTCATCTACCGCCAACTGAATGCTAGGGAGGATCTAAACCCTCAATCGGCTTATGGGATTCTTTCAGCTGCCCACATCGATTTCGATATGCCATCGAATTTAGAATGTGGTGACACCTCACCAAAGTTCGATGGTGGTGGAAGCTATCGCAAAAAATATTTATGCTCTGTATAGCGGAGCCTCAATCTTAATCGAGCAGTCACCGCGTAAAAGAAAACCTGCAAGCCCAACTGGCCTAAGATCGCTGGTATGGCCGAACCTTCATCAGCATCGGAAATAAGTGACAGTGATGATTCCAGTTCTTCCGATCCTGATGATGGAAAAGAAGAAAATTCTTCCGAATCTGGACCTTCATCCTCGGATTCCGATAGCGAAAGAACAGAATCCCAAAACCATGCGTCTTCGTCTAACCGCGAGGTCATTAATCTGCATGCGTTTACCTACTTATACCAGCATTTTTCCGATTACTAACCTGTCACTATTTCTCTTCCAGAGTGGAGATAAACGCCCGAGGGCCAAGGTTATTGGAGAGGCAGCTGGTCAACTCCACTTGACAGCCAAGTCCGCATCGGATTTCGCACAAGGGCCTACCCTCCAGCCTAAGAAAAGAGGTAAGATCGGCTCATCATTTATAATTCTTGCAGATATCCGATTCTGAATTCTTCAATTAACAGGAAGATCCGAGGGCGAGGGTGGTTAGAAGAAGAAACTGGCCGGCAAGAAACCAAGGTCCCAAAAGGTGCGTAGTCCCGATAGCACCGAGTCGGTACGCGATACAGTAAGCACTTGATTCCTCAAATTTTCGCATCTTTTCGTCGGCTTCTCTTATCAAAATACTGATTTTCAGGACACTTCCCCCATCTCCAAAAAGAAAGATGGAACTCCAGCTCCGCCGCCAGCATCACAGACACCACCGGCCTTCGACCGCAAAGATGTAATCGGTTTCTTCTCACGTCTCTTCGGCAATACTCATTTTAAAATACCGATTTTTATAACATCATATTTCTTCTCTTCAGTATATGTTCCAACCTCGGGAACCTGTTCAGGCGACAGTGATGTCCACGTAGGTCATCACATACGACGGCAAGAAAGACGACGAGCTCAACTTCAACCCGTCCAGCATGGACTGGCTCGATGATGAGTTGGATTTCCTCTCGTCTCCGATCAGGTCTTCGCCACCACCAGCCGTTATCATCGACTCACCAGCTCCAGAAACCTCCAAGCAAAATCGGTTTACTCCAGAGACCATCGCCAAGCTCAAGAAAATGTGGGAACTATTTGGTGACAAATCAGCCTTCTTAGCTAACCCTTCCGCTATAAGGGAAATAGCCGATTCCATCACACAGGTCCTCCCTGAGCAAGTGGTTTCGGCCATCCAAAAAGTGCTGCCCCTCGCCAAGGAGAAAGTCGATTTCGATGCTGCATTGGATCGGCTCCATCAAAGGGAAGCGCTCAAGGATCGCGAAGCCGAGTTAAAGGGTTGATTCAAGACGCAAATGCTCGAATGACACACTCCTCCAACTGAAGCGTAGCGGAATCGGCAAACCGGCGCCTCCAGCGGTTTCAAGGGTTAAAATCCTCGGCTGGAATTGGAGAAGGCGAGGAAAACCGAAGAAGTCACTCGCTCCAATTTCGAGGAAAGTAAATCAGCGGCCAAGGAGCAATATGGTGTCGTAAAAGCTTGCGGTCTAGCAGTCCTGGACGCGAAGAAGAAAATGCCGACTATTCCCGGATCAGCCGAAGAAGATACTGCAACTATCAATCGGATCCGGGACACAATGTCCAGCGCTGCCGCCGCTATTTATGAATTGTGCGAATGATTGGCCTGCGAGCCAAATTTCAAAACTTTTGTGATGTACGAATCGGTTTGTGCCGATCAGAAAACATGGCTTCACTCTGCCCTTCGGGCCAAAACGATTAAGGCTTTCGCGCCTTTGTAATAACGCTTTTATTCAATCGTCTAAGTATGTATGTTTATCTATAGGCGATTCATAGAATCGGCTTTTGCTCAACAGCAACGTCTCGAGTCAAATTCTTTAATAAGTCGAATACACTATAGGCGATTCCCCCAGAATCGGCTTTCACCCAACAGCAACGCGTTGGTTAATACTGACCTATAGGCGATTCATGTGGAATCGGCTTTTAGCAAGCATCTACTCAAGCTCCAACCCAAACACTAGCATAATACTTCTTTAGATATTTGGCATTAAGGGCTTTACCGAAAACTTCCCCTTCAAGCGTTTCCAAAATATAAGCGTTTCCAGGAATAACCCGATTGACTCTGAACGGTCCTTCCCAATTTGGCGACCACTTTCCGTACTTAGGATCCCTCGAACCAATCGGTAAAAACGTCTTCCATACCAATTCTCCCACTTCAAAAGCTTTCGGTACAACCTTCTTATTATAATGTCGAGCCACTCTTTGCTTATCCCGTTCAATATGCTCCAAAGCTCTTAACTGAACTGTCACCATATCATCTAGCTTATCCACCATCAGATTGTTATACTCATCGGCTGTTACGTTATTCTGTTCTTCAACCCTTGTAGATCCGATGATGGCTTCAACAGGTAGAACAGCCTCCTGCCCATACACCAGTTCAAACGGTGACACCTTTGTGGCTCCATGTTTAGCAATCCGATATGCCCATAGTGCATCTGCCAGAGTATTATGCCAACCTCGAGGTCTTTCATCGATTTTTCGTTTGATCAGCTTTATAGCGCTTTTATTTGAAGACTCAGCTTGGCCGTTAGCTTGAGCATAATATGGCGAAGAGTTGATCGTCGTGATCCCCAGGTTTCGAGCGTAATCTTGGAATGCCTCTGACATAAATACCGATCCCTGATCTGTCGTGATAGTCTGAGGAATCCCAAATCGGTAAATTATATGTTCTCTGACAAACTCCATTGCTTCAATAGCAGTCACCTTCCTCAACGGTACAGCTTCAACCCATTTAGTGAAATAATCCGTTGCTACTAAGATATACCGATGCCCCTTGGATGAGGAAGGAAATATCTCTCCAATCATATCAATTCCCCATCCTCTGAAAGGCCACGGTTTCACGATCGGGTGTAATATCGACGCGGGCGCATGCTGAATATTTCCAAATTTCTGACAATCTTTGCAACCCTTGTAATACTTGAAACAATCTTCTACCATGGTTGGCCAAAATTATCCCACACGCTTTAGCATCCATCTCATCTTATAAGCTGATTGATGTGTCCCGCATAATCCCTCATGAACTTCTCCAATTGCTATCTTTGCGTCCTCTTCATTCAGGCACTTAAGCAATAAACCATCAAAACTCCGATAGTATAGTTTGTCGCTTATTAAAACATACCTTTGAGCTCTCCTTTTAAGCTTCCTATCGGCTCTCCCCTGGGGATTTTTCAAATAACCGATAATTTCTGCCTGCCATCCTATCGGAACTGGATTTTCAATCGGAACAATCTCCAACTCCATGATCGGTAATTTGTAACCTGACGCTTCTTGAGCTAAGTCATTGGCTTCACCATTTTGTTCCCTCGGAACATGATGAATTGTAAACATAGCAAAATACTTGGCCAAATCAGAAGCCCTTTCCAGATATTCTCGAAGATATTCACTGTGACAATCATATTTACCGATCATCTAGAAAACTACCAACTGTGAATCTCCAAATACTTCCACAGCGATAGCACCAGCCTGGATCAACCATTCCAATCCATGAATCAAAGCCTCATACTCAACTTTGATTGTTGGTCAGCCCAAAACCCATAGTGACGCCAAATCGGTAAGGAACACCGAGAGGGGAGACAATAAAAATACTGATTCCACATCCTCTTTCACAAACCGATCCATCAAAGAACATTACCCAAGGCAAAAGTACGGATAGATTAACATCTTGATGGTGCGCAATAAAATCGGCTAATACCTGCCCCTTGACGGCTTTAGGAGATTCGTAGGTCAGATCAAACTCGATGAGAGTGTATGCCCATTTACCGAGTCTCCCTTTGATGATTGGAGCATTGAGCATGTACTTAACCACATCGGTTTGGCATACAACTTTGCACTCAGCCCCCAATAAATAATGTCTCAATTTGGTGCAAGCAAAGTATAAGCAAAGGCAATACTTTTCCACAACTGTGTATCGGGTTTCGGGATCCAGTAATTTTCTGCTCAAGTAAAAGATTGCACTCTCTTTTCCATCTACCTCCTGGATCAGCACTGCCCCTAATGTATTTTCCGATACCGATAAATACAGTTTAAACGGCAAGCCGTCCTTTGGAGCTATCAGAACTGGTGGATTTGTCAAATACTCGACATCATCGAATGCTTTCTGCGTTTACGGTCCCCAAACAAACTTATCGAATTCTTTAGCTTGAGCAAGCGAAAACGGAATAATCCTCTCCGATAAATTTGAAATAAACCTCCTCAAATAATTAATTTTACCGATCGGCTCTTGTAAGCGAACCTTGAATCCGGAGGCTTGGTATTCGAGGATTGCCTTTACTCGATCGGGGTGAACCTCAATTCCTCTTTGATGCACCATAAATCCTCGAACTTGCCGCCGATACCCCAAAAGCACACTTCTTTGGATTCATCTTCATGCCATACCTCCTAAACCGATCCAAAACGGTTATAATATCAGCCAAGTGTCGTTCCCCTCCTGGGATTTAATCACTACGTCATCGATATAAATTTCAACAAGTTTGCCAATTAAATCGTGGCAAATCAGGTTCATCCTCTTTGATATGTAGCCCCAAAGACCGATCAGCCCAAAAGTCATCACTACCCACTCAAACAAGCCGATAGAACGGGGCATCTAAACGCAGTTTTGCTCACATCTTCTTCAGCCATAAAGACCTGATTGTAACCAGCATTGCCATCTAGGAAACTAATAAACCGATTTCCCGAAGCAGCATCAATTAATCGATTGGCGATCGGCATCGGATATTCGTCTTTGTCGTCGCTTTATTCAAATCCCGAAAATCGATGCACACGAATTTTATCGTAATCCTTTTACCCACCGCACGATGTTAGAAATCAATCGGCATATTTGCATGGCGAATAAACTTTCGTCCAATAATCTCGAATTTCGCCTTTACTTGATCATAAATCTTCCAACTAATCTTCCTTGGTGATTGTTTCACTGGCCGAAACCCAGGTTTCATCTTGATCCTATGCTCAGCTATGGATCGGTCTAAACCAGGCATCTCGTGATATTCCCAGGCGAAGCAATCAACCCGATCCTTGAGTATTTGAATAAGCCGATCTTTGTACTCCCGCTGCAATCTGCATCGATGTAAGTGGGCCTCTCTTTACCATCAGATCCAATATCGACTTTTTCAAGCTCATCAGCCGATATAAATCCCTGGCCCATCTTATACTCTACTTCCTCTAGTGCCGCGGTTCCCATAAAAAACCCTCATGTCCTTGAGTCACTGACTGCGCTTCCAATGTCGTTGGCTTGAAGCCGGCTTTGCTAAAGCGAGAAAATCGCAATCGTCTAGAGGTTTCCCGATAACGCCCCAAGTTATCATGTATTTGGCATAATCGGCTTCATTGTCGAGGACTCTCCTTTGACCACTTCTATTTGCTCACCAATCCACTGGATCAAAAGCTGATGCAACGTTGACGGTATGCAGCAGTTAGCGTGTATCCAGTCTCTTCCCAGTAGCACAATGTAATTTCCCTTTCCTTCGATTACAAAAAAGGCCGTCGGGATTGTCTTACTTCCAACAGTCAATTCCACGACCAGAACCCCTTTGGCCTCGGTCGGGTTTCCGTTGAAGTCACTCAACACCATATTTGTTTTGACCAAATCTTCCGTGGATTTACCGATTTTGCGGCACACAGAATATGGCATCAAATTAACTGTTGCACCACTGTCAACCATCATCCTTGAAATCGGTTTTCCATTCATGTATCCCATAATAAACAACGGTTTGAGATGTAATCGGGAATTCTCTGGTTTCTTAAAAATAGCATCTTCTGCGCCCACCACTAGTTCTGCAGCTGCTTCCTCGTAATCACACATGAATTCCCGAGGCAGTATACAAACCATATTGGTGGCCACTGATACTTCATTAGAATCTTTTTCGATAATAACAGCTGATCTCAACTTGGGCCTCCATTCCTGCTTGCCCCTAGCCTGTTTCATCGGCTTCACTTGCTCCAAAAGAGCATCTCTAAACTTCTCAGCCTCTGCCTCTTTGATTTCAGCGTGCCTCATCCTCTGCAACCGTCGCTTTTGAGACTTAGTGATTCCACTGGCACCATCGCGGCAATGCACCTTAGGAGGCCGATGCACATTAGTATTTGCGTCTATCGGCTTTTCCTCGGCCTCTTTGCTCAGAAACACAAGCCGATCTTTTACCGATACTCGCTTGGGTGGAACGAAGGCGTGATTCATCGGGCAGTTCTCCAAAGTAGGTAGTGACATCCTCTCCTCCCAGCAATATCGGAAAAAAGGGCACTCCCAGTGCTCCATCTCCCATCCTTGGTCTTCTGAGTCCCCATGGACCGATTTAGGAATATCTGCTTTGTCGTCCCTGTGAAAGGTCTGTTTAGCCATCCGATCATATTTTTTTAGTAGCTGATCGAAGGTCAGCTTTGGCTTAATGATCGGATTATGAACCTGACCGCGCTTCACTTCGCGCCATTCTCCAGTTTTCATGGTGCCACGCCGGTTTGATGACCGGAATTGTAACTTAGGTTTCTCTTGCACCAAAATCCTCTTGGACCCAACGAGTACCTTAAACCGATTTGAGCTCTCGGGTTCATCAGCTTTCCACTTAGCATCCACCATTCCAACAAAACCGACTGGGAACGGTTACATCTCGACGGCGGATTTTACCCTGGTATTGCAATTGCCCGCTTTCGATTGCTTTTTGCACTACTTGCTTAAACACGTTGCACTCGTTGGTAGCGTGTGAGTAGGAATTGTGCCACTTGCAGTACTTGCGCTTCTTCAGCTCCTCGAGCGGTGGAATAACGTGCCCCTGCTTGAGCCGAATCTGTTTTTCTTGTAACAAGTGATCGAAAATCCGATCACATTTGGAGGTATCAAAAGAATACTTGCCCTTTTCGGGACCCTTCGGCTTAATCCATCCTAACTCGAATTCCTTCTTGTTAGTTACCCACTCGGCAACATAAGCACTGACCTCATCAGTGTTAGAATCATCGGAAGTTTCTATATGTTCAGTCTCGACAATATTGACAGCTTTATCTTTGTTCCGGTTGTTATTGTTGTTGTTCCGATAATCCTTCTGACCAGGGTAGGAGTTATCTGAAAATCGGCTTTCCTAAAGCGCGATCTTATGGGCCAGATGGGATATGTCCGCAAACTCTTGATTGCCCACCTTTTTCTGATTAACAGGTAGTAAGCCCTTGAAAGCCAATTCCACCAACTCATTATCGGGCAGTGAAAGGCTATAGCACCGATTCCTCACTTCTCTGAATCGGCGTAAGTAATCATTTACCGATTCACCAAATTTCTGCTTGATCATCATGATATCGGTAATCCTCGCCTCATTTTCTCCGGAATAAAAGTATTCATGGAATTTCTTCTCCAGATCCGCCATGAGGTGACACCGTTAGGGGAAGCGATGTAAACCATTGAAAGCCGATCCCGATAGCGACAACGGAACAATCGGCATTTGAGAGTATCCTTAGATGCCGCCTCGCCAAGATAGTGCAAGAAACTCGGCGATATGCTCGCGTTGAGGTGTGATCGCTGCCACTAAATTTGGCATTTGCAAAATCAGGAACGCGATATTTATGCGGTACTGTTTCATTAAAAGCCGATGGATCGGCATCGTAATCTTGGGCGATTTTAGGCGTGTTAAACCCGCATTGCTTCATCATGCTATAGACTAAATTCTGGTCATATCTTCCAGATTTTCATTGAACCTGTGGTTAATTGGGCGATATACGGTTAGGGACCGGGACTATAGCCTGATTACCCGATAGCATTTGAATCGGAGTTGGATTGATAGCCACTGAAGGAGCCGACTGAGAAGCCCCTGCATGTGATGTCCCTGGCTGAGTGTAAGCAGGACTCATCCCCGGCGTAAAATTCCGATTCACCTGCGGTGCTTGTCCAGTCATGATGTGGTGCAAAGCGAAGATGGTTCCCTCTCGACGATGCGCCCCAAGACCGATGATTGGTCAAGCATCGATCGGTAAACTGAATTGTTGATCTGATCTCTTATTATTTCAGAATAGTCCCCAGTCAACAGTGGATCTCCAATGGAAGTCTTGGTAATCTGGCCGCTACGGGTTTTCCGATAGCTAGTTAACATTCTCTTCTTGTTTTCTTCATGGATCTCCGCGAGCCTATCTTCGATTTCTTTTTTACGATCGGGCTCAATTCATCAAACGCGTCCGGTTGGTTCAGCGGTTTGGCGCCTCCGCCGCTGCCGGCATCGGTGCGCGTCATCTCGTCGGATTCGATTGTCGTGGTCCCACCGGGCGTGCCAAAAAGTGTGTTGACACGAAAATTAGCTTCTCGCGAACACACGTGCCGAAGCGTCAACTCTGGGGTTGTGTCGCAACAAGGAAAAACCAAGCGTGCCAATTGATTTGACCTGTAAATCAATAAGGTGAAAATTGTCAGTAATATAGGCCCAATCGGCTTTTTAATATAACCAGATTAGGTTATTTATAATCGGCTCTTAAATAACCCGATTATAAGTTCTATCGGCTTAACACCCGATAGAGCAAATAGATTCAAATAAGCATTTAAATATAAGTCCTGTTTCTTTTTTGGTATTTTTATTAATATCAGTATTGAAACCTTTAAATCGAAGTATTAGATCAAATCAGAGAAATAGATCGAATAGATTGGTCAGGCCAAGACAGTATTCAAATCCAAGACTAGACATAAACTAATAAATCGGTTTATCAGTTTAAGACTGATTGATAACACAATACTAATCCTCAAACATCTGGACATACCAAACCCTAAACAAGGGGTACGCAAGATCGATTTAACGAGACAGTCGCATACATCAGATTCAGGGAAAAACATGCAAGACATTTGATAATCGGCATTGCAAGGTAAGCACAAATTACAGATCGATTAAACCGAGGCAGTGCAATACGCGAGAACATGTTAAAGATCGGCAAATCCCGAGACAGTCTAACATGGTTTGCATACATGAGATCAAATTGATACAGCCATGCATATGGGTTACAAGGAGAGAATCGATTATCCCATCGAGATAGCTCTACCTGCGAATTGAAGCCTCTCGACGGCGTCGATCGGGTTCGAGAGAGTTTTTGGTTTATTGAGTCGTAGATTTCTTTTCTATGAGACTTAAAGTCCTATTTATACTATTACAATACCGATACCGATACGACCTATTTTTCCGGGCTGCGCTTCTGATCAGGTTGTATCTCTTCCGAATCCTTCCGTCCATCAGTATTTTCAATACGCCTTCCCTTCTTTGCCGATTAGATTCAATTCCGGATTCAACCTGAAATTCTGATTTTACCCTTCGTTATCACATCCGATTTTCCTGCCAAATTTGGGTGTCAACAGCTGTATAACTTACCTCTCCGCCTCCCTCTTTCCTCATTCCATCTCACTCCTCTCTCCTAACCGACGCCGCCCCTGCTCCTTCTCCTCACCAGGGAAGGCCCTCCGGCGAACTCCGGCGACATCCACCACCACCGGCGGCCTCCCCTCGTCCTCCTCTTCGATTCCCACCGCGGGGATTGAAGGTGGACAGCCCGTTTCGTGCGTCTCGTCTCCGTCGAGCTCCCCTCCTTTCCCCTACCGGGAGGGGCCTAGGGGACGATCCTCTCGCGCACGGCGGCATCCTCTTCCCTTCTAGGGCTCGACAACGGCTTCCCGCCTCTTTTCCCAGCAAATTCCTTTGATTACCGAGTTCTAGGTTTTGAATAGGTTTTTCCCGCGCTTGTGTTCAGGGTTGGCTCGTGGTGTGGTTGGCTCTTGTGGTTGGGACTTGGTCAGTGGCACTTGGCAGTGGGATTGTCTCGTCAGTGGGCACTTGGTCAGAGGGAGTGATTCGAGATGTCGCGTTCATTGAAGAAGTTTGGGAAGGCTCTGAGCAGGACACTGAGTGGTCGTCGTGACAAAGGGCAGCCGGGTGATCTGATTATATTGATGAGACGGCTATCAGTGCCGCTCCTCCTCGCCCAAGAAAAGCTACTAGAGGGGATATACAGCAGCAGCATGATCAAGGATACATTTGGAAACAGGTTGCGGGGTCTTCTTTTGCGACCGCCGAGGACGTTGACGATGACACATATGCTGAGGACCCGACAGAGGAGGATGTCACTGAGACAGTGGTCGCTGAGGACGAGCCCGTGGATGACTTGGTTCTAAAGTTATCCTTGGAAACATTGAGAAAGAAGAGGTCTGTTTCTTATGCAAGGTGGTTCCCTCAGCGGCGGGAGGATACTAAAGATTTCAGGTTTTACACCAAGTTTCAGAAACAGCTATATATGTGTTTTTCTGCACCTAAGGGAGGTCTAAGGGACCCCCATTGTGTTGATTGGACGGAGATATCCGCAGTGGCAGGACCTGAGGTACACACTATTTTCAGCTCTACTCCAGGCCTGGCAGAATTGATTTCAAACAAGAAGTTGACTTGGAGCAAAGAAAGGATCTGTGAATTCTTTGCTACTCTGCTAGTTGCCAAAGATGAGACAGAAGCTAATTACTATCACTCAGTCGATGGACTTATTCAGGGAATCACAGTGTCGGATATGAACTATGCTTTGGGCACCCCTGATTCTGGCACCGACTTAAATGAGGTGGCCTATGAAGATGCCCTCTGGAGGGGAAAATATCCTCCACTTGAAGAAATAAAATTCATGTACATTGATCTTGATGAGGAAGAGTTAAATATAGAGAAAGCAAATCAATTGCGACAGGAGCCTGCTTTGATAAATCTTATACTTCGAAGCACTTTGTTCGTTCGAGGCGGCAACTGCGACAGGATTCTTCCAATCTGCAGCTGGTTTATGCTCTATCTTCTGACAGGCAGGACCAAAAATATTGGAGCCACCCTCATGGGAGAACTTGATGACACTATTTTCAGAGAGGTCAATAGAGCACTACCTCTAACTCCCTATATTGGCCTGTTACTCTCTAGGACACAGCGGATTTCTGAGGATGAGGTAAAGAGTTGGGACTGCAAGATCAAGAAGCATCAGATGAAGAATTTCTTAAACTCTCTTGGAAGCAAGGCAAAGTTGAATCGCCCCGGTGATGATGCTCCTCCTCCAGCTCCGGCCCCTGCTTTTATCCCTGCTGCTCCAATGCAGCCGTTTGTGCCAGCACCTGGTGCGAGTTCTTCTGCTGCTGCCCCTCCTTGGTATGACGCTTTGATAGGTGAGATGAGGGGGCTGCGAACTGAGATGAGAGAAGAGCTTGCAGCCACTCGAAGAGAAATGAATGAGTTGGTAGGACAGCAGACATATCTGAGTGTTGAGTTTGCAGAGTTTAAGTCTGCTTTGCAGTACATGGGTGCGATGTTCATGCCAGTGCCAGAAGGGGCAAATCCGTACGCTTAGTATTCTCATGCCCACGACAGTTATCAGGCCTATGAGCAGCGACAGGTGTTCCCACGCCCACCTGCCTACCCACCACCGGTTCATCCTTGGGTGTATCCTCCTCCAGGGCCAGCACATACTCATGTGCCACCACCACAGCCTTTCCCTCCTCCCGGTGCTCCAGCTCAGCATCCTCCTCTCGGTAAGATCTTTTTTACTGGTGGAGAGATGTGTCGTCATCTAAACTTTTCTTTGCAAAACCCTCCACCGACCCAGCTCTTTGATGATCAATCCGCTCCTCGGTCGGTACCTTCTCCAGCTCATTTCTCTACATACAAGCGTCGCAGAGGGCTGGGATCATCTTCAGGTGGCCATGGACATGATGGAGGCGACGACGTGGATGAAGATCAAGAAGAGTAGACTGGCTAGGAGCTTTTTTCTCTTTTGTGTCACTTGGTGACAAAGGGGGAGAAGTTAGAGAGAGTAGCATGGGTTAGTAAGGGGTAGTGAGATCGAGGTCTTGTTTTTCCCTGTAATATTATTTATTGCTTCGATACTCTTTTAAATTTGTGAATGTTGCTCTGGTACGCTTTATGTCATTTGAACCTTGTTGACTTCTGATCTTAATTTTATGCATGAATTTAGGGGGGGCTTCTCTTAAATGCACATCCTTGTGGTCGAGCTGTGGTTATCTTAGTTTTGAATTTGCACGCATATTTGTATTGCACTAACCCTTTTGCAGCTCAAAAATTTCATTCTCTCTTGGGTTGCCATCAAGTGCCACAAAGGGGGAGATTGTGAGCATCGTTGAGCCCTAATTTTTATTAGTGGCATTGATGTCAAATTAATTAATATAAAGTGCTAGGGGGTTTTTGGATTTCATGGAACCCTAGCGAAGACTCGGCGTTTTTGTAAAACCCTAACTTGAAGCGTCGACAATTTTGTGAGCTGCTCCGAGGTATCAAGTGCGTGACCGGGCGAGAGAAGAGGTCACGTATAGATTAGGAGTAGTTAGGTTTTATTTTCTGTTTTTGTCGGATTTCAAAAGGGGTTTGAATATCTCGGATCTTGCCAGATCTTTGCGAATTCTCGAAATCTTGGTTTCCTTAGTCCACCTCTTCTAAAAATACCTAAAGATATCCTTGTGAGATTTCTAGAGCGTAAAATAACCCACCTCAACTCACCCACAATTCCTATCACGAAAACACTCTCTGTCGGACGGCGTCTGGGCGCAGCCGGACAGCGTTCGACCAGCAAAACACGTGCACAGTGCACACTGTTGGACGGCGTCCAGCTGTTACCGGACGGCGTCCGATCAAATTAAAAATTCTGTTTTTTCTCCCGTCGGACGGCGTCTGGGACAGGGTGGAGACCGTCCGGTGGCTTTAGCGCTTGTGCATCTCTTGCTGTCGGACGGCGTCCGGTGGGGACCGGACGGCATTCGATAAACCTAATTTTTGTGAGCAGTTGCCGCTGTCGGATGGCGTCCGATGCCCGTCGTACGGCGTCCGGTAGAGGCTAACGGCTAGTTATTTTGTCTCCTTCCGGGGGACAACGGCTAGTTTGCTCTTGAGGCTATATATAGATGTCTAGTGGCTGCCTTCTTTGAGGTTTTGCTGCTCTCTACACCTACCACACTTATTGCTCATCAATTAGGTGATCTAGAGCCATTCCTCCACCCACAAATCATCCAAAGCCACAAATCATTAAACCCCAACACCGAGCTTCATGGAAGTCCTTCGATCCGGCATGATCGGGGCGTTTCGGGCTTGTTACTTTTGAAGACGACATCCTTCGTGGAGGCGTGGGCTTGGGAGTAGGCCTTGGCGTGTGGCTACTCTCGAGTCGGTGTACGGGTGAGGGAGTCCACCTCGCCGGAGTGGCAGAACGACTACCGGGAGCAAGTGAGGCGTTAGGCTCGAGAGCGAGCCGGTCCTTGTGCGCAAGGGGTAGCCTCAACGGAGAGTAGGAGTTGCGGCTCCGAACTTCGGTGAAACAAATTCCGTGTCTCTCTGTCTTATTTACTTTCCGCACTTACTACCGTTGCATTGATTGTGTTGTTTGTGATGCCATGTCTTAGTTGCATATTAACTTGTTTATCACTTCCGCTTGCGTATCAATTGAAACTAGGATTGGGTCACTATTAATTTGATGCTTAATTAACAAATAACCGAAAAAGTTTAAAATTGCCTATTCACCCCCCCTCTAGGCCATAGGATCCTCTTTCACTTGGTCGGGACCAGTATTTGATGCGCCTGGAAGTAATGGCGAAGCTTCCTGGTGGACATGAGCAAGGCATAGAGCAACTTCTGGACCTTAGGGTAACGCTCCATTGATCCATGAAGCACCTCGCTCACGTAATAGATTGGCCGCTGGATGCCTTCCCTTTTTACCGTCAAGACCGCGCTCACCGCTTGTGGCATGCAGGCAAGATACAACAAAACCTGTTCACCATATCTCGAGGTAGTCAAGACAGGTGGGTTGGACAGGTATTGCTTAAGATCTTGAAAAGATCGATCAGTCTCCTCTATCCACTCGAAACCATTGTGCTTGCGCAGGCCTTAAAGAAGGGTAGCCCGCGTTCGCCTTGACGGGAAATAAACCTGCTTAAAGCAGCCATCCGCCCAGTTAGGCTCTGAACTTACGTAAGCCCCCCGCGGCAGAGGCACTTTCCTTGTTCGGTTACCCTTTGAATCGCCTAACTTACGTCGACGAGCAGTTCATGGAATGTGTCGATTAGGATGCGGGTGTCGCTCTATCTCTCTGCGCACGTGCTCGAATTCGCGATCTTAGGTTTTCGAGCATCGTCCGTACCGGGGGCTAGGGTGTCGCTCTTTTTCCTTGTGCACCCGTACGGCCATGAACCTGCCAAGAGATGGCTGGCCCAAGATTGCTTTGTAGGCAGATGGAAAGTCAACCACGTCAAACATGATCAACTCTGTCCGGAAGTTGCTTGGACTGCCGAAGGTGACGGGCAGAACAATCTGCCCCAACGGCTTGACAGCTTCTCCCAGGACGATCCCATAGAAAGGCATCGCGACCTCTTTGAGCTTGGAGCGAGGGATCTGCATCTCGTCCAATACTTTGCTGAAAGCAAGTCCAGCACACTCCCGCCGTCGATCAAGACCGGCCAACTCTGGCGTTGCTGATGGTCGGAGCGACCACCAGTGGGAGCCGCTGAGGCTTGGTCATCCCAGTGGGGCAATCCTCCTAAGAGAAGGAGATGGGAACCTCGGTCCACTTCATTGATTCGGGCTGTGGTTTGTCCTTCTCAACGTTGTGGACCTCCCGAGCACCCGTACGGCCATGAACTTGCCAAGAGATGGCCATGAACCAAGCATCAGTAGGGTGTCGCTCTTTTTCCTTGTGCACCCGTACGGCCATGAACTTGCCAAGAGATGGCCGGCCCAAGATTGCTTTGTAGGCAGATGGAAAGTCAACCACGTCAAATGTGATCAACTCTGTCCGGAAGTTGCTTGGACTGCCGAAGGTGACGGGCAGAACAATCTGCCCCAACGGCTTGACAGCTTCTCCCGGGACGATCCCATAGAAAGGCATCGCGACCTCTTATTATTTTTAACGCTTGCCCCTGTGGTCGCGGCGACCACGAGGACTTGGTGAGCGTTGGCGACCACGGGTATCCTGCTCGTGGCGAGTTGTCCTTCGATGGTGACGAGGGTCACACTATCGATCGGAGCGCTCGCTGTCCGAGCCATTCAGGGCAGGCTGGCCACGCTGCCTGGAGGAAGTGTTAACTTCGCCTATGGACTTGTGGCCTTTGGCCAGTTGCTCTAGGTGAGAAGCAACAGCGTCGCCCATGAGGGCGAGATTAGCCTGATTGGTGGATCGGACCACCATTGCCAAGGCTTGGAGCGGTTCCCGACTCTGCTCAAGGGGTCTTGGGATCCCTAAGGCATCCACGTCTTGCCCGACCGGGGTCTGGTTACGCGGGGATTCAACCCGAGCAGGCTAAACTTCTGCCGGGGGACTTGGCGGAGACGCGCGAGGCGGGTCGCGACGCTGTCGCTTGCGCTGATTGCGGATCTGCGCCAAGGTTTGATTAATGGATTCGTCCAGGCTACGACGAACAACATCTTGATCGCGAGTAACCGGCGCAATTCCATCTTGATGCCGGGCAGGATTGGACTGCCCGATATCGTCGGCTGCAACGGCCCGCGCAGGATCCTCTGAAGTCCCTGCGCTGGTCATGTTGATGCTGGGACGGCCATGTGTTGGCACGCTAGATGGTGTCATCACTGTGTCGCCACAGGAGGAATCGACCGACATAGCCCTGGAATCCGAGAGATCTAAACCAGCGTAGAGATCATCGGTTCCGTAATCATCGTCAATGACGGGAGCTTGATCTAGGACCATCACCGGAACGTATCCGGAGAGCTCTGTCTCAAATCTGGAGAGTGATCGAGATCGAAAGGATCGATTCGATCTGGCAGGGGAAGAGACATCCTGCCCTTCTGAGTCGTAGCCCTCAGGAAGATTCTCCTGGTCGCTGAAGGAGTTCGACATGCTCGAACAGACTTGATCTACTATCCCCACGGACGGCGCCAACTGTCGACGATTGGGATATTGACCCCAAGTCAACTAAGGTTCTTGAGAAAAGGGAGATAGAAGACTTGCCGAGCAAGGTGAACAACAAACAACGAGCAACATGGAGACACAGGGTTTTTATCCAGGTTCGGGCCTCTCCGGGGAGATAACAACCCTACGTCCAGCCTTTCTTATATATCAGAGATGATTACAAGAGGATGCTCTACGAGATGGACAGATCTCAGCGAGATTATGTGTGTATATGACAGCTATACGCAACGATGCGCTAAGTCTCGATCCAATGATCAGGTCTGGTCTCTTCTACACGCCGTAGAGGCCTTGTTTATATAGTGTTGAGCAAACCGACCTACCGAGGGAATATCGGGCCGGGCTGACCACGAATCCGTAACGAACACGATACATGCCAAATATATCCCGAGGTAGATAAGGTAAACTCCAAGTCTTGGGGATCACGGCGTCTATTCCAATCTGGGAAACCACGTCCGGGTCTTCACGTAGCCTTGCAGAACTCTTGTTCGAGTCGGACTCAAACACGAAGTCTTGGGCGCCACGGATCACACTGATCAGAAGACTATTCGGTACGACGCACATGGGCCTGATAGAACCTTCCAGGGAGCAGGCCCTAGGAGGTTGTTCGATCGGGCCGTCAGGGAGTGGGCCATGGCAATGGGCCGTGATTTTATCCCCGACAGGCATCATCTATAGATCTCAAGCTTGTATAATATGTGTTCAGTCTGTTCAACCTGGTCTGACTTGTGTGTTGTGGCATGGTGTCCACAACAATAGGGGCATCATATATAGACATCCATGAGAGAGGAGAGAGGAGTGCTCAAGGGGTGAGAGAGCTTCTCATCAAAGAATGGGGTGGATCCCGTTACAAGGGCTATGGTGGCTTGTTTATATAGGGTGAGGGCAAATGTGAAATCCCCTCCTTGTCCCTAAACTCCAGATGTCCGGTGGGTATTCTCGTACATTGATAATTTACATAAGGGGCCATGGGTCTTCCTATACAAATGGTCTACTCAATTTTAGCCCATTGCTTCGGATAACCCAAAAGATGGGGTACCCTTAACCCTATGGTACAACAGGAGCCTCTTATATGTTTGTGTTGAGTCCTCGAGGGACGGGTAGATACAACAGACGTTGGCCAAGCTTTTCAGGGGCAGGAGCGATTCAAATCTTTGTTCTTCGTCTGCCTTTGGGATGTCCTTGTCAAAAACTCCTCTTGGAAAAAGCTGGTGGGAAAAAACCAGGATGGAGAAAAGAGTGCCTAGCGGACACGTAGTAGTCTTGGTGAAGACGATGAGAATTCAAATCTTCCAGGGTTGTCCTTTGGGTCACATAGCCGCTCCGTTGAGGCCGTGGCCTTCGCGACGAGCGGGGAACCTCCGTGACGTAGACGAAGTAGTTGCTGAAGTTGTCGCAGGCCCGCTCTATTAAGGCCGTGGCCTTCGGGTCATAGACGAAGTAGTCGTCGAAGTTTTCGTAAGCCTACTCCATCGAGGTCGTGGCCTTCGGGATGAACGAGGAACCTTTGGGACGTAGATGAGGTAGTTGTCGAGTTGTAGACCCGCTCCTTCGAGCAGGAACCTTGGTGTTGTAGACAAAGCCGTTGACGAAGACGTCGAAGGTACTCGGCGAATGAGAAATCCAATAATCTCCTAAGCATACGGGGAGTGGTATAATAATCTTTGGCACTTGGCGAAGTGAAATCCACAAACCTCCAAAGCATGTGGAGGGTAATATAATAATCTTTGGCACTTGATGAAGAAGAAATTCGTGAATCTCAGAAGCCTGCGGAGGGTATAATAATTTTCGACACTTGACAAAGAAGAAAACCGTGAACCTCTGAAGTATGCGAAGGGTAATATAATAATCTTTGGTACTTGATGAAGAAGTCTAATATGACAACCTTTGGTAGTTGGCGAAGGAGAAGTCCAATATAATAACCTTTGGTACTTGATCGAGGAGAAGTCCAATATGATAACCTTCGTGTTGTAGACGAAATTGTTTTTGTTTAACTGGGTTTGAGGGCACCATATCCTTCTCCCTAGCCCCTCATCTGCGTGTTTCTGATCTTCTGAAATACTAACCTGAAGTAAACTGATTGGGTGCCCGAATGCTTATAAGGATTCATGATTTGGCGAAGATATATATCTGGGAGGACAATATTCGGTGCGTGTGATAGCGCGGAGGCACGTGACAGCGCATAGTCTTCGAAATTTTTCGTAGTAAAAAATCGTAAACTTTCGAAGATTTCGAACAATAACTTGGTAATCTTCGGTGATTGATAGTGGTGAAAACCGTGAACCTCCGCAGCCTGCGGAGGGCAATATAATAACATTTTGGGCGTGTGATAGCGCGAAGGCGTGACAGCGCATAGTCTTCGAGCACGTGATAGCGCATTTGAATCTTTGGGCACGTGACATCACAATACGAAGGGTGATGCCGCGAAGATCCATTGGTCCCTCAACCCTTTGGTATGAAATATGATGGTGGTGAGCTTTCAGCTACGAGTCAATTTATTTGGTGCTTGATGGCATGATACGAAGGGTGATGGCACGAAGATTCGTTGGTCCCGCGATAGCCCCTTGGTATCAAATTCGATGGTGGCGAGCTTCTAGCTATGAGCCGAAATTTTTATAGCGCTTGATGGCGCTGATGGGTGAGGGGTGCTGGTCGTGATTGTCAACGGGCCCCGTGCCAGCCTCCAGAGGTCGTCAACCCTTTTTGTCCCTTGAAATTTATCTGGCGCTTGATGGAGCGATATGAAGAGTGATGCCACGAAGATCCGTTGGTCCCACAACAACTCGGTATCAAATACGATGGTGGCAAGGTTTTATCTACAAGCCAAAATTTATGTAGTGCTTGATGGCGCAATGCTTTCGGTGATGCCGCGAAGATCCTTTTGGTCTCGCGACACCCCTTGGCATTCTTCCTTTGGTGGCGAACTTTTTGCTACGAGCCAAAATTAATATAGCGCTTGATGGCGCTGATGGGGGGCTGGGCGTGATTGTCAACGGGGCCGTGCCGGCCCTCGGGGGTCGCCATCCGCAAAATTAGTTTGGGTGCTACTACCTGCACCGTCGCTTAGCGATAGCCCCTTAAATGTCTTCTTACATGACCAGATAGAATAATGGGATTTTGGGTCTTGCGATGATGAACACCTCCTAAGCGTCCGGAGGACAATATAATATCCCCTGATATTTGGAGGCAAACGATTTTTGCCCTTCGTAGCTTGCGAGAGACAGAATAATATCCTTCGGTGATTGACACAGGTGAAACCCGTGAACCTCCGAAACTTACGGAGGTCAATATAATAAACTCCAGTACTTGGCAATGGTAAATTTATTAAATTCCTAAACCTTGCGGAAGGCAATATAATAATTTTTGATACTCATCATTGATGAAATCCGCAACTTCCAATGCCTTCGGAAGTGTCGACTGGTGGCTAATCGAGGGTCATCGTCGACAATGGATTTGTTGCGAGGCTATGCGCTAGAACCAAACAAGATGGTAACACAATACAAGGATTTATACATGTTCACGCCCTCAACTCAGAGGTACTACCTTAGTCCTATGCTTTAGGATTATGTTTCTGCGTGAATTCGCAGATGAAGACGTAGATGATGAAGATAATTATGTGACCCCTACCCCTCCCTTTATATAGTGTAGGGGATAAGGTTACATGTCCCTATTCAGTACATGATACCATGAAGGGATCTAAGGCTGAGAGGGGGGTGAATCGGACTATTTTAATTTTATTCGCTTGTTGAACTTGGTCAATTAGTCAAGTTTAAGCACCCAACTAGCGAATGAGCTCTACACAAGTCTAGTAGCGAAAGTAAACACAAGTGCGAATAATAAAGGAGACAAGAGGGCAAACCGATCTTTTTACCGAGTTCGGTGCAAGCACCTACTCTCGTTGAGGAAGCTCGCCACACAGGAAAGCCCGGGACCCTTTCGTCCCTAATCCTCAATCCACTAGAAGAAGTTCGTTCCCGAACACATCGGAAGGGAACTCCAACTTGTACAAGAATCGGCAGCCTTCACACGCGAAGGACTCCGAAACACCCGACTTCACAGGCGAAGTCGACCTCGAGCACACCGAGGATTTAGCACATCTCCGACGCAATGGAGAAGACGATGCACCGGCTACGCCTAGCCGATGACCACCACGTTGGTGGGTTTGCTTGCGGTTCACGGGTCGATGACGATGAAGCTTGTGGTGGAGTTGAATCCCGGTGACAAGAAGTCCAAGAGCACAATACCGGAAGCACAACTAGATCACCACCTCTCCCACCATAGAGCTAGGCCAAGAACTCATGGGGAAGGTACAAGAATTTCGGGGATGACCGGAGGAGGCAAAATATGGCTTCTTTTTCTTCCTCTTCTTCTCCCACTCTCAATCTCAATTTCTCATGTTGGATCTAGGGAGATGAAGGATGAACTAGGGAGGAGCTCTCACTCTCTCAAAGCTTGGGGATGAACAAATGAGCTCTCTCAAGTCTCTCCCACGAAATCCCACCTATTTGTAGGGTTCAGGCTGGGCCAATGGACGTATGAGATTAACTTGGAACGAGATCAGACGGCTAGCAGTAAATCGACTTAGGCTGGAAAGGCTTATCGGACGCGTCCGACGGGTTTATCGGAAGCCGTCCGATAGTCCTCAGTCTGCAACTCCGGATCTGAAAAAACGATGCCCACCATGTGTTCGATCGCGAGTGCAGCCGGCATCGGACGCGTCCTGATGACCTGGTCATGACAGGGTGCACCTAGGTTCTTGTCTTGATCTTGTCTTGTGTGTTGTCTTGTGTCTTGTCTTGTCTTGTCTTGTGTCTTGTCTTGTGTCTTGTCGTGATCTTGTCTTATCTTGTCTTGTCATGATCTTGTCTTGTCTTGTCTTATCTTGTCTTGTCGTGATCTTGTCATGTCTTGTCGTGATCTTGTCATGTTTTGTCTTGTCTTGTCGTGATCTTGTCATGTCGTGATCTTGTCTTGTCGTGATCTTGTCATGTCTTGTCGTGATCTTGTCGTGATCTTGTCATGTCTTGTCGTGATCTTGTCTTGTCTAGTCTAGTCTAGTCTAATCTTGTCTTGTCTAGTCTTGATCTTGTAGCTTGATGCTTGACGTATGTGTAGCAGGCTTGAGCATGAACGAAGACTCACGCAAAGAATATAAGAGAAAAACTATGAAACACAAGAGTCTTAATATTGAAGTCTCTGTTGTCATCAATACCAAAACTTGATCTTACAATCTCCCCCTTTTTGGTAATTAATGACAACACCTGTAAGTCTCCTGCATAGCTAACTCAACCAGCAAATGTGTGTCTCAAATGCGTTGGGTTAGTTCCAACAAAGGTGATACCAATTGAGATTACTTCACTTGAAATAACAACTAGGCATAAGATCAATTGAAATGCAATGCAATGCAAGACTAACACCTAGCTCCCCCTAGGTCATTGCCTATCAAGTGAGCAACACACAGATTTGCAAAATTTACAATTTCTCCCCCTTTGTCATATTTTCCACTGTTCTACTCACTTTTCTCCCCATTGCTTGTCACTCATTTATTTTTCTCCCCCTTTGTCATCAATAACCACAAAGGGCAATCAACAAGCACATGAAAATGAGACAATACTCAAGAGCTTTGTAGATTATACAAGTTCTAATCATGCCAAGTTATCCACCACATTGCAAATTCAAGACTATTTCTAGATCAAATATCACAATACACAATAGAGGCTCATGTTTGAGTGATGTGTAAGTAGAATTAAGATCTAGAGCCGGATGTAGAGGAATCAAAGCCAATGAGTATCTAGTAAGCTCATGCACTAGGAGAGGTCTCTTGATGCAAACTAGCACCTAGTACAAGCATGTTCAAATATGCACAAGTGCTACACCAAGTCAAAGAGTTGAATCTAAAAAAAATTTTCTTTTAAGTTCCATGTCTCAAAACCATAGGCGACATCGCTTCAAAGATTACCTTTGAAGGATTCAAGTGTCTTGGTCATCCAAAGCTCCCCTAAGTTCATGCCTAGTGCAATGGCAAGCTGTCTCAGCTGGGAAGACATTGGTGAGAACAAGGATGGCCTTTTGGCCTTACTTTTGCCTTTTTTTCACATTTTTAGATTGCTCAACATTTTCATAACAAAGGTGCTCATATCTAGTCAAGGTATTAAACAAGATACACAATGAATAGCAAGACTAGAACTAGAAGCACTAGGTCATTCTCATAGAGATGAGCTATAAAAGATACCCATGGCTTTAACACATCTAACACTCACTCCATGTGAAGAATTATTACCATGTGTTAATTAGAGCACCTATTGAGCACGATGACAGTCAATTTGAGATTTAGCTATCAAGTGCAAATGGAGATACATTGAACAAAGTATGAATCAAGTAGAATTTGCAAAGCTCCAAGATTGTCTCAAGTTCATATGATTGTGCCAGGTTCACACACAACAGCCCCACGACCAACTCAGGCGACATTTGACCTATCTAATATATTCAGTTCATTTCTTAACTTACAAAAGCGTGTCTCATCTAGTGGCTTGGTGAAGATATCAGCAAGCTGGTCCTTCGTACGCACAGATCCAATCACGATGTCGCCCTTCATCACATGATCCCGAAGGAAGTGATGTCGGATGTCAATGTGTTTGGTGCGCGAGTGTTGAACCGGGTTGCTAGCTATCTTCACAGCACTCTCATTATCACACAGAAGAGACACGTGGTCAAGTTTTACGCCAAAGTTAAGTAAGGATTGTGTCAGGAATAGAATTTGCGCACAGCTACTCCCTGCCGCTATATATTCAGCCTCAGCAGTAGATAGCGCCACGGACTGTTTCTTTGATACCCACGACACCAGATATCTACCAAGTAGGTGACAGGCTCCTGAAGTGCTTTTGCGATTAATCTTGCATCCGGCATGATCTGAGTCAGATTAGCCAAGGAGCTCAAACCGCGCACCCTTAGGGAACCAGAGACCTATGCTAGGAGTGAATTTTAGATATCTGAAAATCCTTTTGACAGCTGTCAAATGCATTTCTCTAGGGGAGGCCTGATATCTAGCGCACATGCACACACTAAACATGATATCCGGCCTAGATGCTGTCAAGTAAAGTAATGCACCGATCATAGAACGGTAAAGCTTGGGATCCACAGGGTTACCTTCTATGTCGAGGTCGAGGTGGCCGTTTGTAGCCATTGGGGGTCCGAATTGGCTTGCATCCGTCCATGTCGAAGCGCTTCAGAAGATCTAGAGTGTACTTCTCTTGGCTTATAAACACCCCAGTCTTGAGTTGCTTGATTTGAAAGCCCAAGAAGAAGTTCAACTCACCCATCATTGACATTTCAAACTCAGCTACCATCATCTCACTGAAGTCTTGCACCATCTTGCTGCTTGAGCTCCCAAATATGATGTCGTCGACGTAGACTTGGCACAAGAATAAGTGTCCATCATCCACCTTGGTAAAGAGAGTAGAGTCTACTCGTCCAACACTGAAACCCTTGGAGATGACGAAGTCTCTAAGTCTTTCATACCAAGCCCTGGGAGCTTGCTTGAGCCCATACAGAGCCTTCGATAGCTTGAACACATGGTTGAAGTATTTTGGATCCTCAAACCCAGGAGGTTGCTCAACATACACCAGCTCCTCGATGTAGCCATTCAAGAAGGCACTCTTTACGTCTATCTGCTTAAGAGTGATGTTGTGACATGTAGAGAACGCCATAAGCAGCCTAATTGCATCATGTCTGGCCACAGGAGCATAAATATCTCCACAGTCCACACCCTCAACCTGTGTGAAGCCTTGAGCCACAAGTCTTGCCTTGTTCCTGACAATCACTCCAAACTCATCTGTCTTGTTCTTGAAGACCCATTTGGTGCCAATCACATTGCAATCCTTGGGTCGCTCCACCGATCATCTGACTTGATTCCTTTCAAAATTGTTCAGCTCCTCATGCATGGCATTTATCCAATCAGGATCAGCCAATGCCTCTTCCACCTTCTTTGGCTCCAAGTCAGACACAAAAGCATAATGCTCACAGAAGTTAGCCATGCCACTGACCTCACTGAACCCAGCTGTTTTTGACCTTGTTTGCACACCTTGAGTTAGCTCCCCAATCACTTGATCAGATGGATGATCACGAGCAATTGAATGATGGGTTCTAATCAACTGAGAAGGTTGTCCACTTGACTGCTCCACTGACTCTCCATCTTGCTCATCAGCTGTCTCTGTCATTGAACATGGTTCCTCACTTGAGCTGTCTTGAGGCACAGCTCCCCCTGAGTCTGGCACAAGCTCAGGTGTGAGAGGTGGTGTAACTATCTCACTCACCCTAGGAGCTTCCATTGGCCTCACATCTTCAGGTTGCATTTCTCCCATTGCTCTTGCCAATTGATCTCCATCAACATCATCCAGATTGTCATGCCGACCTTGGCTCCCATTTGATTCATCAAACTTCACATCACAAGTTTCCTCAATCTGTCCACTTCCTTCATTGAATACCCTGTAGGAAGTCCCTCTGGAGGAGTATCCTAGGAGAATCCCTGTGTCCACCCTGCTTTGGAATTTGCCCAAGTGCTCCCTCTTCTTCTTGATATAAACCTTGCATCCAAATACTCTGAAGTAGGAGACATTGGGTCGTCTTCCCACAAGCAGCTCATAAGAGGTCTTCTTGAGAAGCTTGTGAATGTACAGCTTGTTGATGCAATGACAGGCTGTGTTGATTGCCTCAGCCCAGAACACTTCAGAGGTTCCAAACTCATTGAGCATTGTTCTTGCCATCTCGATGAGTGTCCTGTTTTTCCCCTCAACCACATCATTTTGCTCAGGTGTGTATGTGGCTGAGAACTGATGATCAACTCCTAGCTCATCACAAAACAACTCAACAGAGTTGTTAGTGAATTCAGTTCCATTGTCACTTCTCACCTTTTTGAGGGTACAATAAAAAATGTTTTGAGCTTTCTTTACAAACTTTTTAAAAGTATCCCCAGTTGGGGTTTTGTTAGGTAGAAAGAAAATCCAAGTGTATCGAGAGAAGTCATCAACAATGACCAAGCAATAGAGATTTTCCCCGATACTCACATATTTTGTTGGCCCGAAAAGATCCATGTGTAAAAGCTCGAGAGGTCGAGATGTAGACATGACATTCTTGGCAGGATGTGAGCTTGCCACTTGCTTACCGGCCTGACAGGCGCTGCATAGCTTGTCTTTCTCAAATGTCACATCTTGCACCCTAAGAACCAACTCGTTTTTGAAAAGTTTCTTCAAATTAGCCATGCCTACATGCCCAAGACGCCTATGCCAAAGCCAATCAAGAGAGATTTTGACAACAAGGCAAGTCGAGATGGATGCGGCAGGCTCATTAAAATTCACAAGAAACAAGTTTTCAAAGCGAAAGCCTTTGAACACAATTTTCTCATTTTTATCCAAGACCATCATTCCCTCAGATGAGAAGTTGCAATGGAACCCCAAATCGCATACTTGGGCAACAGAGAGAAGATTATAATTCAAAATCTTAACAAGTAGCACATTATCAATTGAAACATCTGAAGAAATTGCTACCTTCCCTGTGCCAAGCACCTTGCTCTTGCTTCCATCTCCAAAAGTGACCTTAGGGGGGATGTTGTCGCCTTCCTCCCCTATTGAGGTGAATAACCGGGGGTTGCCGGTCATGTGTTGAGTGCACCCACTGTCGATGATCCAATGGCACCCACCACTCCGGTAGTTCACCTGCATTAAGGAGAGATCACTTTTGTGACTCAGGGACCCACACAGGAGGTCCCCGAGGGTTAGCCTTCAAACCAAACGCAACAGGAGCAAATCGATCAATCAAAGACTTAGGCACCCAAACATGTGCCTTATGCTCATTCTCAACCCTCAAATCAGCATATCTAGCAACCACCTTACCCTTGTCATTCATTCTAAGCAAGTAGTGATCATACAACTCAGCATGAGCTCTTGGAAGCTTGGGTTGGGTGTGCTTGGGAGTGTTCCTGTTTTGGTTCCTATGTGGATCTTGTCTAGCAAAGTTTTGTCTAGGAGGACCATTCCAGAACATTTGTGGATGAGCTAACCAGGTGGGAAACATGGGAGCTTGCCAGTTGTTGTAATGCATAGGAGGACCATTCCTATTGTTGTACCTAGGAGCGTATTGCCAAGCATGTTGATTCCTAGGTTTCCATGTGGAGTTATAGTGCCTAGGAGGTCCTTGCCATGTGTTGTGCTCATTGTGCTTCCTAGGAGCCTTGTTTCTAGTGTTCACATTTTTAGGCCCAATGTTGTTACTCTTGGTTTGGGCATGAGAGGAGTTTTGCTTCTTGGTATGTGCTTGAGAATCTTTCTTTTTCTTTCCCTTAGGATCAGTGGTGAAACCCAAGCCGCCCTTATGGGTCGGTTTCCTTTGTTTCTCAAGCATCTTGTTCAAAGCAACACTATCCTCATAGTACTTGCCAAGACCCTTGTCAAATTTCTCAAGCTTGGCCTTGAGTTCAGCATTTTCAATAGCAAGTTCTCTAGCAGCTAGTGCAAATTTACATGTATCAGGAGTGCACTCAACAGCTACATTAGAGGAACCACTTGAGCTAGATGCAATCATGGAACATTTAGCACATGTTTCAACAATAGGAGCAACAATGCTGACAGTAGAAGCAATCATGGCACATTCAGAAGAGAGATCATTGCTAGCAGCAGCTAATGTGATCGCAGGTGTAATAGTGCCAGTGAAAGGTGTAATGACAGGAGGCACAATTAAAGCTGGAGCAATATTCAAATCACTGGAAGAAGATGCAATAGGGAAGGCATCAACAGAAGCAGTCTTAGCAACAAGTGATTCATTTTTAGCCCTAAGCTCATAAATGGTTGCTAACATATCCTTTTCATTTTCATTCTTTGCCCTACGCTCTTCATCTAGAACATTTAGCTTCCTAGTCATGCTAATGTTATCGCCATGTAAGATGTCATACTCAGTCTCAAGAGAGTTATGCTTAGCAATTAAAGAATTTAAAGACTCTTGAAGAGTTTTAACTCTCAAGGTTTCACTCTGCACAATGTCAACCAATTTGAGCACATGCTCCCTAGTTGCCTCATCATCCCAGTCAATATCAGAGTCAGAGTCAAAGTTTGATACCTCAGTGGAGGGTCGTGCCATCAAGCACTTCGGTGAGGTAGTTGGTGGTGATAAAGCCTTTGGTGTAGAAGTAGTGGAGGAAGCAGACTCATCCCCATCAGAATACCATACTTGTTCTTGTGGTTCTGGGATGACCACCAAGCATTTTGGAGGAATGGATGGAGGCGGTGGTGTTATTTCAGCAATTGCCATGGTGGCAAGTACTTGACCATTCTCCTCATCCTCGGAGGCAGGTGTGTCACTGGAGCTCTCATCTGTGGCCCACTCTCCAAAGAATGCCAGCTTCTTTCCTTGCTTGGTGGTGCCCTTGAACTCGGTCTTCTTCCAGCTTCTCTTGCTATCCTTGTCCTTGTGCTTCCTCTCCTTGTTCTTAGACTTGTCATCATCACTGTCTTGCTTGGCCCTCTCATATTTGAGTTTATCCTTTCGAGGGCACATGGAAGCAATGTGACCCTTCTCATGACACTCAAAGCACCGGTAACTAGAGTGTGGGTTCTTGCCTGGCTTTCTCAAGCCGTAGCGTCTCCCAATTATAGCCACAATCTCCTCAGCTGCTTCACTTGGAAAGAAGATTGTTCCTTCATGAGTCTTGGATGAGGAAGACATGTCACTTCGTTTGTGTCCAGTTGCCTTGAGTGCTATGACCTTGTTCTTCTCAGGGACAGGAGTAGCTGTGGGCTCGATGATGAGCATCTCATGAGCCCTCAGCTTGCTCAAGAAGGCAGTGGGGGTCATCTTGTCCACATCACCACTGTTGGACATGTAGGTGATGATGTCGCGGTACTCTTGTCTTGGCAGTATCCGCATCATCTTGCTGCACACATCAATATCTGACATAGAGAGTCCGAGCCCCTTGAGCTCATTGATATGGGGTTAAGTCGAGTATACATATCATTAGCATTTTCATTTGGAAGCATCTCAAAGCGATCAAATTTCTCCTTAACCACCACTAATCTACCCTCCTTGACAGAAGCGGTTCCCTCATGAATTTCTATGAGTGTGGTCCAGATGTCATGTGCAAATGCAAGATTACTAACCCTCTCAAACACCTCCATACTCAAGCCAGTGAACAAAACATTTTTAGCCTTAGCGTCATTAGCAGAAAGTTTTTTTTTGTTCAGGTGTGAGAGGTACACCTTCAGTGCGTGTGATAACAATGCCATTCTCAACGGCATCCCAAATGTCCGGGCCCATAGACTAAAGATATGTGGTCATGTGAATTTTCCAAAACGCAAAGTGTGACCCACTAAACAATGGAACCCTATTAGCAGCAACGCTATCCCCTTCGGCCATCTCTAAGCGGTTAAGCAAATTCTAGAGATCCTATGCTCTGATACCAATTGAAGGGATCTAAGGCCGAGAGGGGGGGGTGAATCGGATTATTTTAATTTTATTCGCTTGTTGAACTTGGTCAATTAGTCAAGTTTAAGCACCCAACTAGCGAATGAACTCTACACAAGTCTAGTAGCGAAAGTAAACACAAGTGCGAATAATAAAGGAGACAAGAGGGCAAACCGATCTTTTTACCGAGTTCGGTGCAAGCACCTACTCTCGTTGAGGAAGCTCGCCACACAGGAAAGCCCGGGACCCTTTGTAAGATCAAGCCTCCCATGGGCTAATTGATTTTGGTAATTGATGGCAACTAGGCCGTACAGCTGGAACGCCAAGGATAAGGACCTTTGTTTAATAGTTCTTCTATTTTCCTTGTGTACGTTTTTAGCTCAACTACATCTCTCTGGTTGCAGGGTCCCACTGAGCACAGGTCATAGGGGTTCCTAGAGTGCCAGGTATTAGCCTTTAGCGAATCATCTAGAGCGAGTCCACCCGTCTAGGTTCGAGAGAGTTCGGGAGAGTTCAGGGGAGTGACAGCTGTTCAGGGTTTCGTAGCCGCCAAGTTCCCAAGCCAAATATTCTGTTTAGGCGCGAAACCTCCCGCCCAAATGATTTGAACCTCCCGCTGTGTCCACAAATCGACAAATTGTCCCTTGACCAAGCGTGCAGGACGAGAGAGGCGCGGCGAGGCGAAGTCAAGAATTTAGCCTCTGTCGGACAGCGTCCGATCGCCATCGGACGGCGTCCGTGAGCCCAAGCCAAAATTTTGGCTAAGTCCCAGACGCACCCTCTCGTCGGACGGCGTCAAACCACAACCGAACGGGTCCGACAAAGATGGATTTCCCAAAGAGAGAGCTTGAAAAATGGCTAAGTCCCAAACGAACCGTCCCTGTCGGACGGCGTCCGATCAGGACCGGACGGCGTCCGGTGAAGTAGAAAATCGACGGCGATGGGCATCGGACGGCGTCTGGCGAGCGTCCGACGGCCGCCACCCACACTGTCGGACTCGTCCGGTAAGCTACCGGACGGCGTCCGACGAAGCACAAAAACGTCCCAAACCTTCTGTCGGACGGCGTCCGACGGCGACCGGACGGCGTCCGATCGGGCGATCTGAATCTCGCGATTTAATCTGGACCGTCCATTTCTAGGGTTTCGCCTTGGGGCTATAAATAGGGGCTAGGAGCACGGGAGAAACTTGAGAGAGCCTACCCTAGCAGCCACCTTTTGCCCTAGCCACCTAGAGAGCTCCTCCCATGGTTCCCACCTCCATCTAGGGTTCCATGTGCTTGAGAGATTGAAGAGAGAGTGAGGAAGAAGAAGAGAGCATCCCCTAGCCTCCTCCTCATCATCTCCAAGGTTTGTGCCCTCTCCATGGTTGTCTTGCCATCCTCCATGGTAGGATGAGGGTTGAGTGAGTGTCACCGGTCTTGTGCTCTTGGGATTCTTGCCACCGGAGACATCGCTGCCGCCGAGCTTCATCAAGCATACATAAACAAACCCTTCTCCGTGAAGGTCACCGTGCTTCCCACGGTGCTTCCTCTCCGTTAAATCGGGGTGTGCAAAGTCCGCCGTGTGTCGGCGGCCATCTCCGTGTGTCGGAGGTGCCAAGGTGTCCGTGTGTCGGATCCAAATCCTCCATGTGTTGGGGGTATCTCATATGTTGAGGTGAAACCCACTGTGTGTGTGGTGGTCGGTGCCGTGTGTCGGCACCGTGGGTGTGAGAACTCTCGCGTGTGAGAGAACTCGCCTCCGTGTGAAGGTTTGGAGCTCGCCTACCATGTGTTGGTGAAGAGTTACCACGAGTGGATTGAGGGCTAGGGACGAAAGGGTCCCGACTTCTCTGTGTGAGAAGTTTCCTCAACGGAGACGTAGGTGCTCATGTGTTGAGCACCGAACTTCGGTAAACAACTTGGTTTGCGTCTCCCCTTCTCACCCATTTACTTCCGCACTTTGAATTAATCACTTGCGTGTGAGTGCCATCGAGCCTCCTAGTAGTCGCATGTGCATTAGTGTGATCACTTCCGCAACTAGACTCTAGATCAATCGATAGCTTGGGTTCTTGATTTGACTAAATAAATCAAGCGAATCAAGAGAAGTAAAATTTGAAAAGAGCCGATTCACCCCCCCTCTCGGCCTAGGATCCTTACACCCTTTCGTCCCTAATCCTCAATCCACTAGAAAAACTTCGTTCCCGAACACATCGGAAGGGAACTCCAACTTGTACAAGAATCGGCAGCCTTCACACGCGAAGGACCCCGAAACACCCGACTTCACAGGCGAAGTCGACCTCGAGCACACCGAGGATTTAGCACATCTCCGACGCAATGGAGAAGACGATGCACCGGCTACGCCTAGCCGATGACCACCACGTTGGTGGGTTTGCTTGCGGTTCACGAGTCGATGACGATGAAGCTTGTGGTGGAGTTGAATCCCGGTGACAAGAAGTCCAAGAGCACAATACCGAAAGCACAACTAGATCACCACCTCTCCCACCATAGAGCTAGGCCAAGAACTCATGGGGAAGGTACAAGAATTTCGGGGATGACCGGAGGAGGCAAAATATGGCTTCTTTTTCTTTTTCTTCCTCTTCTTCTCCCACTCTCAATCTCAATTTCTCATGTTGGATCTAGGGAGATGAAGGATGAACTAGGGAGGAGCTCTCACTCTCTCAAAGCTTAGGGATGAACAAATGAGCTCTCTCAAGTCTCTCCCACGAAATCCCACCTATTTGTAGGGTTCAGGCTAGGCCAATGGACGGATGAAATTAACTTGGAACGAGATCAGACGGCTAGCAGTAAATCGACTTAGGCTGGAAAGGCTTATAGGACCCGTCTGACGGGTTTATCGAAAGCCGTCCGATACTCCTCACTGTGCAACTCCGGATCTGAAAAAACGATGCCCACCATGTGTTCGATCGCGAGCGCAGCCGGCATCGGACGCGTCCTGATGACCTGGTCATGACAGGGTGCACCTAGGTTCTTGTCTTGACCTTGTCTTGTGTCTTGTCTTGTGTCTTGTCTTATGTCTTGTCTTGTGTCTTGTCTTGTCTTGTCTTGTCTTGTCTTGTGTCTTGTCTTGTCTTGTGTCTTGTCAGTCTTGTGTCTTGTCTTGTGTCTTGTCTTGTCTTGTCTTGTGTCTTGTCGTGATCTTGTCTTGTCTTGTCTTATCTTGTCTTATCGTGATCTTGTCTTGTCTTATCTTGTCTTGTCGTGATCTTGTCTTGTCGTGATCTTGTCATGTCTTGTCGTGATCTTGTCATGTTTTGTCTTGTCTTGTTGTGATCTTGTCATGTCTTGTCGTGATCTTGTCATGTCGTGATCTTGTCTTGTCGTGATCTTGTCATGTCTTGTCGTGATCTTGTCATATCTTGTCGTGATCTTGTCTTGTCTAGTCTAGTCTAGTCTTGTCTTGTCTTGTCTTGTCTAATCTAGTCTAGTCTAGTCTTGATCTTGTAGCTTGATACTTGACGTATGTGTAGCAGGCTTGAGCATGAACGAAGACTCACGCAAAGAATATAAGAGAAAAACTATGAAACACAAGAGTCTTAATCTTGAAGTCTCTGTTGTCATCAATATCAAAACTTGATCTTACATACCAGATTCTGTTATATCAGCACATCGTATGCACCGACATTTACAGGTATGAATCTCCTAATTACATGGAGCTAAACTCTATTCTCGAGAACATCCTTGGCAACTAAGTTGTCTAGCCCGAGTAGTCTTCATCCCTATCCAGCCAGCTTAGATCGCCCCTCATTTGTTACCCCCACCCCATTTGTTATCTCATGGGCCTTTTAGAGGATACCCGGGGCCTATGTAGTCCACAGTAGCCCCCGAGTGCTTTACGATCGAGTCAGATGTCTAGCCGACTGGTTTGATGGATGACTCGTGTAATCTGAAAAGAAATTGTAAAGAACTCAATAAATCTTAAGTTTTTATGTTAAAAGCAACGCCCTACTCGGCAATACCGAAATTCTGGCTTTCGGCCTATTTGGCACGTCACTTCAGCTAATGAATTTGGCTACTTGGCACCTATTCTCACATTGGGAAAATAGCAATCGACCCATCATGGAGCACGCTTTAAGCCACACAATCACATCTTATATCTTGTGGCATGCTGTGTGTTATGCATTTAACGTATGTAAGCATCGACCTTTGTACGTCTTGCATGAACCAAAGACTCTACCAAAGATGGCGCCTCTCAGCTGGATGGTACCTGTCCCAACCAGAGAAGGGATTAGCTAGCGGCCCACTTAAGGGCAAACCGATTGGATAAAATTTAGCCGAGAGGTATTTGTACCCCGGTAGCGGTATACAACTGGCGACCTATAAAAGGCATACCTTCGAAACAGTACCCAAGCTTCATCAACACCCAACCTTAAACATGCAAAGTTGGCTAGTGGCCCAACATGGGGTATGCCACGAAACATTTTTCATTGCGTGGCGCTTCCAGTTATATACCCTCAAGGGTGTACCGAGGCCAAATTAGGCTCGATGTTAACATATCACCACCGTTAGTAGTATGTTGTTAAGAAAGCCTGTTAAGGGGGTTGCCTTTTGTTAAATTGGGTTTGGCCCAAGCCCATTTTAGGGGAAGGCAAAGAGTTTTTGCGCCCTTCTTGCCTAGCCGAAGCGTCATGCGCTTCCGTCGGGAATCGCCATGATGGTTTCATTGTGTTCAGAATGAGTTGTGAGGCGCGTCTCTTGAACTTCTCCATGTATAAAGGAACCCAAATACAGCGTATTGCTTCGCATCCAGTTTTCAAGCCTCTCTTCTCCCCTTTTTGGAAAAACTCCAAACCTCTTCTTTTCTCTTCTCCCTATTGCAATGGAGGGCCAGGGAGAGATAGTCGACGAATGGGCCGCGGCCGCCGCCCAAGCTGCCCTGGATGACATATGGAGGCAGTTCCGCTAGGCGACCGCGGAAATCCGCGCGGAGGAATCCATTAGGGTTTTAATCCGCGGGTTTCCGCAACTGTATCAGTGCGCATCCAATTGAATGATGCACTGGTTGCCACTCTGCTTGTAGAAGGATGGTACTAGAAGTGCCCTCCTCCTCGCCAGGAAGTGTGATCCTTTTTTTATCCCTTTGCAAGCCAGCGACAAGCCCTAACTCATTGTGTTGTGCTGCAAAGTTACCCTGTAATCCGACCTAAGAGCCATAATGAAAATCTTTTGGGCAAATTCCACTAGTCTTCGCTTCGATCTTTTCTTATAATCATGAAACCTCGAATTTCTGATTGATATTGTCTTCATCGGAGTAGTTAGATCAACACTGCCTCAAACGAGCATTCAACACCTCAGCGAACCTCTTTGGGAGCGCCACTCGGCAAACCTGAGTGGTTAATCGTACGCCCACCGAAAAGGCTGCATTTCAGCGTCAAATAAGGCCTAGCCCAAAGTACGCATTGTGGCCCCTTAAATTTGGGGGACAGGGGAACGAATCGCTCGACCCCGCCCATTTCACGCACTTGCAGTTTCGTCTGCTCCATCGAATTCCGCCGCTAGGGTTTCCTTCCTTCGCACTCTCCGCCACCACTGATCCCGATCCAGCAATAGCTCCTCCAACTCCCGCAGCCTCGAAGGCAGCCAAGAGCGCGAAGGAGTGGATTAAGTCCATCACCACGGACCGGTAGCTGCAGAGGCCTGTGTCCATCGGCATGCTACCTTTGGAGGAACTGATCTTTCGGCGCGCCGCTGCCGGTGAGTCCTTGCTCCTCCTTCTTCTGGGAACTTCTACATTTTTATGGGATTGACCTGACTCATCTCAACCCCAATTCCATTTTCCAAATCGCCATCTTTATCCACGTTTGCGAGGCATATCTTGGGATTGCGCCTCATTTTGACCTTTTTATATCCCTTTTTCTTCTCAAGCCCTTCCCCGGCAAAACATCCCCTAGGGCCGTGGGCGGCGTTGGCTTCCAATTGCGGGAAGGGGCCAAAAAGTTTTACTTCGATCTTCCCATGAAAACTTCAAACAAGGGCTAGCATTCTGTGTGATTCTATTGTGCCAACCTTTCTCCAGTCCTTCCATCGTTCACGGGAGATTGTCCCACAGTCCGCACTTCCTGATCCTCCACTCTCGCCGAGAGCGAAGACAGCCAGGTTAAAGAACTGCTTCCCCTCCTTGGGGATTTGAAGGCTAATGGGCTAACCGGCGTTGGCGTAGTTATAAACTACAGCTTCCGTCGTGTCCAACCCCTGAAAGAGAGAGTACACCTTGGATTTGAATATTTGGGGTCCACAGATGCCACTCGGGAGAGTGAAGATAAGATCTCCCGGAAGTCCCTGGTCAACCGAGTGGCCGATATCTTCTCCCTAGGCACGCTCATAGAGAATGAAGGCTGTCCGGGTCCATATCGCTTGTCGAACCCACCTCCTGTGGTAAGAAAGGAATCTCTTCCCTTCAACCTTGATTGATATTAAGAAATCCCATCATAACTGACCGAGCTTGACTCCATTGTAGGAATGCGGCGCATTCTTCTCCATCAATCAAGTTCCCGAAGTCCCCTGCAACAAGGAGGCACTGCTCAAGCGTCCTGCGGAGGACTTGGCTGATGCTCCTCCAGCCAGGAAGGGCAAGGGAATCGTCTTTAATGACTCGGATGAGGACGAAGACGAAGATGACGTCCCACTCCTACACTGACATCGTCAAAACCCAAAGTCTAGCCCTGCTCCCGCTGAGCGAGCTCCAAGCCCTCCATCTCCCCCAATAATCAGCTCGGAGGCCGCATCAGGGCCAAGAGGGCCCTTCGGTTCCACCCCGAGTGGTCAAATCACCCAGAAAGGCATAGGAGTTAAATTCACAACGTCACAAAGGTTTCCCTCGCAACTTCTTTTAATTATCTGCAGGGAAATCGCCTTCTTGAAATCTTCTGTCACTCATAGGAAACCCATCTCGGGTACAACAATTCCCACTCCTTCTGCTCCTCCGCCACCAACTCTTCAGGCAGAACCTGCTCCAGTCAGGGAGTCGGCCCAACAAGCAGCGCCTCGACCTACTGCTCCGCCACCCCAGGACACCCATCAACATTCAAAGGCTAAGGAGAACATCCTAGCCCTAGCTCCAGAGAGCCCAGAGCCATAAATCCAGGAGATTCCTCATCCTGCCGCCACTGTCAATGCCCCTCCTCTCCTTGTAAAATGGAGAAAGGAGATGGAAGGCTACGAGGTTGATGACGAATTGGAGACCGAAGAGTGGGAGACGCTACAAAACGTAACGAAATTCAGCGTCAACATGCTCAAGGTAGACCTTCTTCATATCTTGAACTTTTATCTTAATCAAAGCATATCTGATCGCTATTTTTGCCTCCACCCAGTGCATGAGAAAGCGGGCGGCGCAGAAGACCCGGCGCCTACAAAAGGCCATCGGCCAGCTGAAGTCCAGGGATGAGTTTGACAACGTGCTTTATGCGCAGAAGTCATAGTTTCGTGGCAAAATCTAGGACCACCATAAGGAAGTGACTGAATTGCGGCTCCGCTACGTAGAAGAGGCTAACACCATCCGGGGTAAGGAACTATCCGAGTTGTGCACACTAGATATTGATCTTGAATACTCCTTATGATCAATCCTTTCTGTATAAAGCTCTGGAGGAGAAATAAAAAGTGATGAAGGCGAGGCAGAGGTTTTCCTGGCCAACACCCAAGCCGAAAAGTCGACTCAGGAGCTGAAAGGTAAACTCTCCAACTCAGCCTCTCCTTGGCTCGGTCTCGCTGATGCCTTGATCGTATTATTTTGATTGGCTGATTTTGCAGCCTACCAACTGAAGTTCAAGGTCCAGTTCCAAGTCTTTGACAAGAAGGTAAAGTCCGCCGTCGAACTACGCAACCGAACTCTGAGAGCGGTCGCTCCAGTGCTGCAATATATTTACTCTGAAGAAGAGTTTCCATCTGACGCCGACGTAGTAATGGAACGACTTGAAGACGGTCGTGCACAGCTTAAGGCCTTTGCAAAGGAGGCGGCGACGACTTGTACGAGCCAAGATCTAGCCATCATGAAGTTGCACTACCTTGACATAGACTTTGATGTCGTGCGAGAGGGCTTCGCCTGTTCTAAAGAGGAAGCCTCGACTCTTATGGAGGAAGCCAAAGAGACCTTCGCCACCTTAGTAGAGATTTTAGATTTGTAGATACTTCATCTCCGTATGGTTAATTCTGTAATACATCCAACTATTGATCATCGATACTACTAATGCCATTTAACCAAGTACTTGATTTATCCCACTTTTCGTGTAACGCCTTTTGCCAACTGGTACAGCCCCCGAGTGTTGAATTTCACAATACCCAAATTCGACAATTGTAAAGATAAAATAACTTTATTGATAAGATAGGGTGCGGTGAATCCGCACACTATTTAGTGTAGCATCCGACTTACTACTTAGTCATGTACGGCTAAGTAGCAAGTCAAACGAGCAACTAATTTACAAAGTTTGAATACAGGATTCTAGAATAAAAGTGTCGTAGCTGCTCAATGTTCCAGGTATTAGGCATATCCAATCTATCTTAACGCTTTAGCTAGTAAGCCCCCGGGCGGTTTACTTCATCAATCACATAAGGGCCTTCTCAGAGTGGGGAGAGTTTATGCTTGTGCTTCTGATTACTTCGGAGGACCAAATCTCCTTTGAAGAACGCACGGCCCTGTACGTAGCGCTGATGGTAGCGACGCATGCTTTGTTGGTACTTAGCCGACTGGATCATTTCTGCTTCCCTAGCCTCCTCGAACCGATCAATGTATTCTAATCTCTCGTCACCCGACTGGTTGTCCTCGTAGCTGTGGACTCACGGAGACCGAAATTTCAATTCAGTTGGGAGAACCGCTTCTGAGCCATAGACCAGAAAAAGGATGTCTGCCTGGCCGCTTGACATGGGGTTGTTCTGAGCCCCCAAAGAACCGAAGGCAACTCCTTGACCCAGCGCCTGGCATATGGCTTTGGGCGATCGAAAATCCTCGCTTTAAGTTCTTGTAGAATTAATCCGTTGGCACGCTCCACCTGCTCGTTGCTTCTTGGGTAGGCCACTGAGGCGTAACAAATTTTGATGCCCAACTCCTTGCCCCATTATTGGAACTCGCTGCTTTTGAACTGAACGCCTTGACACTTGGTCATACTTCATCTTTGCAATGTAGAACGGCATGAAAAATTTAATTAGTTTAGATCTGTTCTTTTGAGATGATCTGAATGTAAAATGATAGAACTTTGAGAGTTTCTCGAGGGAGTCTATAGATTCGGATCCATTTCATTTAACTTGGCTTTTAAAGCGTTAGAATCCACCTTCAAAACAACAAAAAAACGGACTCAAAAAACTCAAAGCATATTTCTTTTCAATGCGTAGATAAGTCGTTAAGCATATTTCTTTTTTAAGCGTAGATAAGTTGTTAAGTTGTTAAGCCGTTAAGCTGAAAAGAGCAGGACCGTTATTCTCATGCAACATTTCAAAATGATGCGTCCATGGCATAAATAATGCTTGTAGAAAGAGCAAATCCCGGTGTGTACGAGCAGCACAAGCATTAGAAGATGTGCACGCCACTTCCATATAACAATGAATCATATGGAGAGGCCTCTATCCAGATTGCTACTGACCTTAAACACTGCACTGCGTGCCCCAAAGTATGGAGAACCATTAAAATAATTTAGTAGAGCATTTATTCAAAGGTGATCTATTTTGGTAATTGGGATTGCTTTGCTATCACAGTCATGAGGCCATAATAAACATCAAGGTTTAATTACAAGTTGTATTAAAGTCTCCGTGTTTGCATGAGTACTCAAGGGATATTGATACGTAGTACTTGCATGGCATATTGCTGAAATATTTAAGAGGCAAGCAATACAGTGGCAAATGTCAACCGGGCTAGAGATGCCTCTGATGCAGCGAAAGAGCTTTGCACGAATTTCTTCTCCTAGCTGACCGCATTGGTGTAAATTAGGGAGTCAGAGAAATTTGGGAGAGGCATGATACTTATCTCTGGGGCAGGCTTCTGCCGAAGGATGGTGAGGGTGCAGTATGCAGCAAAGTGAATTCATAGAGGCAGTAATACTAATTTCCAGATCGGTAGGGTGCCTTTAAAATGTTAAGCACTTATTACCGTCTGTGTAGCTTCACCACAATCAAACCTGTGGCATTATCATGTGATTCAGCATTATCATGTGATTTAGGTTCAGGTTGCATTATTTGCACTGAACCATTTTCAGAATTAATTGATTGATAAAAGTGCCTGAAGAGATTAAACTTCCAAATTCTAAAGGAAATCGCAACATGTATAGCATCAAATTGAAAAAGTCATGATATGGATTAAAACAGTAGGGAAGGATGTGGTATAACAGACTAAGTGAATTTCTTTTGAATAAAGGATATTTAAATAATGATGATTGTCCTTTTGTGTTTATAAAAAAAAACACAAAATGACTTTTGCATTAAATCAATATATGTTGATGATTTGAATATCATTGGAACTATTGATGGCATAAAAGAAGTAAGCAATCATCTAGTGACAATGTTTGAAATGCAGGATTTTGGCAAAACTAAATTTTGCTTAGATTTGCAACTTGAGCACCTCCATAATGGAATTCTGGTACACCAATCTTGTTATGCCCAAAAGATAAGAAATTCAATATGGATAAAGCTTATCCGTCTGAAACACCTATGGTCGTAATATCTCTTGAGAGAGAGAGACTCATTTAGACCAAAGGATGAAAATGAAGTATTTTGGGGCCTGAAGTCCTATACATTAGTGTTATTGGAGCATTAATGTATTTAGCTTGGAGCATCAATGTATTTAGCGAATTGCACCAGGCCCGATATCGTATTCGCATTCAATTTATTGGCCAGGTTTAGTGCCGCACAAACAATGAGACATCGGAGTGGCATTAAAAATATCATGAGATACCTACGTGGTACACAAGATCTTGGATTATACTACAAAAAGAATCAAGGTATGGCTATGATTGGTTATACAGATGTCGGTTATCTGTCTAATCCCCATAGTGCCGGATCTTATACTAGATTTGTATTTTTATATGGTGGTATGGCTATTTTATGAAAGTCTAGCAAACAAACTTTAGTAGCCCGCATCCACTAATCATTCTGAAATAATTGTGTTATATATATGAAGTATAACATGAGTGTGCGTGGCTTCGCAAAATGATTAACCACATTCAAGGATCATGTGGTATTAATTTGATGCAACCCCATACCATTACCTAAGAAAATAATGTTGTTTGTATGTCTCAAATGCAAACAGGTTATATTAAGAGCAATATAACAAAGCATATTGCTCCTAAATTATTTTATCCCCATGAACTCCAAAGAATGGTGAGATACAAATTTTGCAAACAAAGTCTTGTGATAATCTGGCAGATTTATTTACTAAATCTCTAGCAAAGTCCACATTCTAAAATTATGCTTATGGAATTGGTATGAAAAGACTTTGTGAGGAGCAATTTACTGAATTATAACTTGTTAAGATCTTACGACGTATGTTGCACTCTTTTCCTTTTATGATTTTTTCCTTAAGATTTCTCATATAAAATTTTTAATGAGGTAATATAAAATACAAGCTATTCTCTTTTCTTCGTCCATTTTTCCCATAAAGATTTTGGAAGGGGTTTTAAATCCGGCATAACATAATTCTCTTTGTTCAGTTTTCTACGGGATTTGTGGAATTATTACTGTCATTTGATCAGGGGGAGTGCTACGAAATTATTGTGATCAAATGACTGTTACATATATTTAATTAGGGAGTTAATCTCATCATTAGCCGAAGGAAAAAATCTATATTCACCCTGAACTATGGCACTTCGTCTACATACCCCCCGAACTATAAAACCTGGTATTCTACCCCCCGAAACTGTAAAAAAGGTGCAGATAACACCCCCGCAACGTTTTGTAAGGCTGTTTAGCACACGTGGATGCAACGTGGTAGTCCGGTCAGCAAAAATGTAATAAAAAAGAAAAGTGGCGCCTACCATCCTCTCCCCCAACCTTTCCCAAACCCCCTCTCTCTCGTCTCCCTCTCTGTCTCTCACTCGTCTCCCTCTCTCTTCTCATGGACGCCGCCGCCTTGGCCACCTCCTCGCCACGCCTCGCCTCGCCCCACGCCGCCTCCTTGCCTCGCCCGCCGCCGCCTCTTGCCGCCTCCTCGCGCGCCTTGCCTTGCCCCACGCGGACTCCGCCGCCACCGCCTAGGCCGCCTCCTCGCCGTGGGCCTCGCCTCAACACGCGCCGCTTCCTCGCCTCGCCTCACCTCGCCCCGCGCCGCCTCCTCGCTGCACCTTGCCTAGCCCCGCGCCGCCTCCTCGCCGCGCCTCACCTCTACACGCGCCGCCTCCTTGCCGCGCCTCGCCTCGCCCTGCGTTGGTCAGGGAGGGGAGAGAAAAAGAGGAGGAATATGAACTTAGATGCTTCCAAGCGGGTCCCATAGATTTTTCTTTGCTGATTAAGCATCCACCTCAGCTACCATATGGGCAAAACCACCGGAAAAACCATCACAGGGGGTTATCTACACCTTTTTTACGGTTTCGGGGGGGGGAGGGGGGAGTGGGGGCATGTATGGTTTGGATAGAGTGGCACACGTCCAAAGTCCTTAGACCAAGGTGACTCCCTCCAACAATCCACAAACCAGAGTACAGCCTGACTAGCCACCTTGAGTCAACACACGCCATGTAGATTTTAGTTGATTTGGTTATCAAATAACTCAGCATCTCCAATATACCAAGTTACTAGCAATTCATTAATTAACCTATCAACTACCAACCCACGAGCACTAGCAAAACTATGCACAAAGAATAAGCTAGAATAAGGTTTCAAATGACATGATATAATTCACGGGGTCAAAGACAGTGCGTGAATATAATAGGTTCTACACTTATCCCACCAATTTAATGCAATAGTAAAAACAAATAGAAAATAAAGGTATAATTTGCAAATATAGGTAGCAATATGCACCACCTACACTTGTCTTGGTAAAAGTCTGAGTCTTGAGGTCCTCCGGGTTGATCTTGAAGCAAAACCGAACACGAACAACGCGAACACCCACGATCTACTACAAAACACACACATGCAAAAGAAATAGCAAAACAAGCAATTAATCAAACAATAATAGGTATAATAAATAAATCTATAAAAAAACTAGACTAAATTTGGGATCTAATAGCTCGGGAATCACCCCGTTTGGACTTCGTACGCAACGGGAATTTGATTTGGAAGTTTGGAAGGAATTTAGGCTCAAATTGGAGAAATCTGGAAAGACCAGAGAAAACCGGGCCAAAAACGTGTGAACCGGTGGCCGGCTCGGTTAAAACGGGCTGGGGCTACTGCGGATGACAGACGGGCCCCACTGGGCGCTGGGCCCGGCACGGCGGGTCCCACGCGGTCGGGTAGGCTGGAGACATGGGCGGAAAGCCCGGCTGACATGGCAATGAGACGATCTCCCCTCGGGCTCAAGTATTGCGATCTCAAGATCTCTCTCAAATCTCAACGGAATTTGGCAAAATTTATACTCAAATTGAAGCCCCGGAGATGCTCTACACTATGGGATAATCTAATATAGGTTTTGGGTTGAATACATCGGCGAAATACCTCTCCAAAGCTTCGGGAAGAGATGAGTTTCACCCGACGGCTAGGTTTTCGAGTTGGGGAGTTGATGTGAGGGCTTCGGGACGTCCAGGGGTCCTTATTTAGTGGTGAACACGACCTAGGGTCGGCCTTAGAGATAGAATAGGAGTCGAATTGTAATTCTCCTCAAATAAGGCATCTAGAGCTTTCCAAACACCAAATCTCGGAATTCTTGGCTTAGGGGGCAAGTAAAACAAGTGAATAGGGTTCTAGAAGGTTCTCCCACGAGTTGAGCTTGAATCTTGGAGAAAGGGCCCATATTTCCTGTGATTTACGACTTTCTAGACGTCGTATTGCACCGAAATAAATGGATAACGAGTTTGCTAGGGCTTGGCTCAAAGCTAACACTAATTTAGGCCTTCTAAGGATCATTGGGATTTTCTAGGAATTTACTAGGATTTTCTAAAGCTAAACTCTAGAGTTCAAGGCATAAACCTAATTAAAAATAATTGAAAAAGGATTTTGTAATATAACAATCTCCCATTAAATATATTTTGGGGTTTTTAAAATACAAGTGGCATACGATAAAATAGAGGATGTCACACAGGTCCAGTGGGGACATTGGTGCTTGGCGAGGCTGAGAATTCAAGAATAATCTTCTCGGCAGCCATTTTTTATGAAGGTGTCTCGGTAGTGAGGAAAGGATTGCTTGTGAGGGTCGGCAAATCAGAGACGGACTTGCGGTGGTAGGACTCGAGGTCTTGTCCTTCGCACGAGTGACTCTGGATTTTGTCGGAAGTTTTCCGGAAGATCGAAACCAGTCATACACCGCTCTGCTAGTTTCACAAAAATAAAGATAGAGCAGGGTAATTCCCGTTAAGCTAGGCTGGTAGATTAAATAACCTAGATATAGGTTTCGATTTTTTTGAATTATCTCTTTTGAAAACCTCTATGTTCCCCGACAACGGCGCCAGAGGACTTGTTGGCAATTCTTACGCTCAAAGAAATTAATCCGCAAGCGGACGGATATTGCTTGTAATTTTCACTAGGAGTATTCCTAGAGTATCGAATCCATAGGGAACTAGGGTAAAAGGATAATTCTCTATATCTATATTATTTAAGGTACCAGCAAGCTAGGTAACGGGGGTAAGATAAATAAATATGAAAGATCGGTGACAAACACACAAATAAAGAGAATGCTACACTAATTAGATAGATAGCTGGGAGGATAACGAGACAGTTAAATAAGTTTGTAAATGTTGTGCGATTCAGTTTATTGAGTGAGCTTTGATAAGTAAGGCCAGTGGTAAACTTTATATTCATCGTCGGAGCTCGATGGTACAATACTACCCGCTATCTTGTGTCTGAATACAGATAATTATGACCACCCCCTATTGGGCTCTACTCATCCAAAGCCGGACACTGTGGACTACTCCTGAGATAAATAATACCTCGGATGGATAGGGATGTCAACACCTACCACATAAACGTGGGCTCGGGTGTAAACCAAGTTAGCCTTAGTCTCAGACACCACGTCTGCTACTAATTCTAATTGATCTTCCTCGGTACCAAGGAAGTCAACCTAGGTTCAATACTTAAGCTCTTTAAGTATATGAGATAGAACCTAAGCTCGGATCCAAACGAATACAAGCTACCTGTAATGTTGATCCACACAACTCATATATATAGATATGCTCAGCTCAAATAAAGATTGGCACTTTATATAATAAATGAAGTAGTCTTACTAAACAAAAGGGAAAGGATACAAGAGCTATTACCTGAATTCCCGAAGACACTTCCAGAACTCCGAGCCTTAGCTCGGTTCGACTCTAACTCCCAACTTCTACTCTAACTAGAGAGCTATGTCGGTACAATAAATACCGTGGTATGAAGAGTCCTAAGGAAGGCCAAGAGTGCTTCCGGCGGGCCCCATGCGTCAGGCGAAGCGTCGGGCGAGGGCCCCATGCGTCAAGCGGGCAACCAGGCCCCAGCGCGTGGGCGAGCCCCTCGGCGCGCGTAAGGCCCCCCACTGTCAAACAGGGCCCGCGTGGCAGGGAGCGTCCCGAAAGGAGTCTTCTGGGCGAAGGCTTCCCCTGCTGCGGAGGACAAGGCGCATTCAATGCGATATTACGCGCGGATAGACAGATGAAGAGATGATTACCGCCACAGTGACCTCTACAGGTCTCATCAACTGTCACTATGGCGCAGCAGAATTGACCGGCAGAGAGAGAACTCACCGTCGTCAGGATGGCCGCCCGTGTCAGGAGGAGCAAGCAGGGTCCCACTCGTTCTCTCACCGGCGTGTTCGCACGAGTCTGAGGCCACTTGCGGGTTTGCGTGGGCGGCGCCTCTCGGCCAAGAGCAAGACGTTTTGCCTCCCGCCCCATCCTCACGCCTTATCGGTGTACTAAGCGCATCAGATCGCCTACCCCTCGGCTCTCTCCGCCAGTTCAAGGCTTGTATAAAAGGGGAGGAGAGGGGGGGTTCGAAACATTCTGTAATCACATTCCACACAACCACAACACGGAAAAGAGCTAAGACTCGGCAGGAGTAGGACTGTTACCCGCGAGGGGGTCCGAACCTGGGTAAACTCTGCGCGTCGCTCCTTGCCGCGTTCAACGCTCGAATCGAACTGAGCTCGAGCTGATCGGCTAGTAGGATAGAAATCTGATAGGGGTGTGATCCGCAGTGGTTAAGCGGAGAGCACGCCGTCAGTGACGCGCCAGGTAGGGGAGCGCTAGCATCAGTTCGAGTTCTCCGACCTCTCTTCAGGCGGTGATGGCGGATGAGCAGTCCGCGATGGACCAGGAAGCAGCCGCTAGAGCCGCTGACATGGCGTCGGCCGCGACAATGGTGTGGATCACCGGCGGTAGCCGTCCGCCGAGGGTTGGCGCTTGGCGGAGAGCGGCCGTCGAGTCTCGCTAAGGCGGCGCTCGTTTTGGAGGAGTGCACTCCGGCACAAAACCTCCATGCGGCCAGGGCCCTGCTGGACAACCCGCCAGTTCCGGTAACTCCGGCCTCTCCGGCGGCGCCGTGGCTGGCCAGTTTGGCCCGCTATGTGGAAGCCGCCGCGGCGGTAGTGCAAGTTGTGGGGGTGTGGGAACTAGTGTTTCCGCTTCCTTCCGCTCTTTGGTTTCTCCGCATCCCTCCCACGGGTCTCCTGGCGAGAGGGAGCGGGGCCAGGACGACAGGAGCCAGGCAACTCCTACGGGGGTTCGACCGGGCAGGCGTACAGGTAGGCGGGATCTCCGGACCCACTTGGAGTACCGCCATCTACGACACGGAGAAGACCTGCGTGACAAGCTCCGCAGGCGACACGATCGAGAGCGCGACCGCGCTGTAGCTGTCGTTCGCGGGGGCCAGCAGGAGGGCTCCCGTGCGGCCGCCTCCGCCGGAGAGGGCGGCGCCTCTTCGGCGCCGTCCGGACGGCGGGCGCGGCGAGATGAAGGGCGTATCCAGGAGCAGGAGGCTCTCGACGTCGGTTGCCGCGCCTTTTCGATGGAGTTGCGCCGAGTGCAGTGGCCGGAGAGGTTCCGGCCCGCCGCCATCGAGAAGTACGATGGGTCTACCAACCCTGACGAGTTTTTGCAGATCTACACCCCGGTGATGCAACCCATTGGAGCGTCGTGGAAGGTTCTGGCGAACTACTTCCCGCGGTCCTCACCGGCGGAGCCCGCTCGTGGCTCATGAACCTACCCCCGGAGTCAGTGGGGTCGTGGAAGGAGCTCTCCGAGCTCTTCATCACCAACTTCTGTGGCACGCTCAACAGCCGGAGTCGAAGACGATCTCCACAATGTGGAGCAGAAGAAGGGGGAGTCGCTGCGCGACTACATCCGGCGCTTCAGTCAGGTTCGCAACACTATCCCTGACATCTCCATCGATGCCGTTGTCACGGCCTTCAGGAGGGGCGCCCGAGACCCCCGGGTTAAGGAGAAGATGGCCACCCGCAAGATCAAGACGACGGAAGAACTCTTCACCCTGACCCACAAGTGCGCCCTTCAAGCGAAGGCTCGCCTCCGCCCGGCAGCAAGGGCAGGGGCCGCTGCGAGCGGCGAGGCCGGGACCTCGAAAAATCCCGGCAAGGACAGAAAAGCGCAAAGCGGCCGAGACCGGCAGGTCCCGGCCGCCGAAGCGACGACGATAACGACGACGAGCGAAGCGGCGGCGGTGAGCGTGGCGGCTGGCCCCGCGGTCGCGACGAGGGCGAGACCGCCGTCCCCGTGAGTGGGACGAAAGGACTTACTGTCCCATTCATCGCAACAATTCCCACGACTTGGCTGATTGCCATGTCGTCAGCAAATTGGTGGACAAGCGCGTCCACGAGCAGCAGCAGGCGTCCGGCAACGGCAAGGGCAAGGAATCGGCTTCACTTGGTTTTCAGCAGGCGAAGCGCGAAGTCACCGTTATCCACGGCGGATCGGCCACCTATCCGTCCCACTCTAGTTTCAAGCGTGCGATGAGGGAGGTGTGCGTCGTCGTGCCCGGCGTTGGGTCAGCAAGGCAGCTGGTGTGGTCGGAGCAGCCGATCACATTCAGTCAGGCCGATCACCCAGCCAGTACCGCCGGCCTGGGTCATCTCCCGATCGTCGTTGCGCCCACGGTCCGGAATGTCAAGCTGGGGCGGGTGCTGGTAGACGGAGGAATCTTCCTCAACCTCCTATCCTCCCGAGTCGCCAAGGCGCTCCAGATCCAGCAGCAGGAACTTCGACCGGCGCTTCCATTCTTCGGCATCGCGCCGAAAGTGAGTCCGCCCCCTCGAGGCGCGCCGCCTCCGGTGACATTCGAGGTTCGACAACTTCCGCGACGGAGATGCTCGAAGTTCGAGGTAGCTGACTTCGACCTCCCGTACAACGCCATACTGGGTCGGCCGGCGTTGACCAAGTTCATGGCGGCCTGCCACTATGCGTACATGGTGGTGAAGATTCCGGGGCCAGCTGGCCCCATCATCGCGGAAAGTGGATCGCCAGAGGCGCCCGCTGCGACAAGGATGCTCTTGCTTGGCGGGCGATCGGCGCCGTAAGGCTGAAGCTTCAACTCAGGGAGCTCCTCCGCGAAGATCCGTGCCTCCCGGTTCGTCTGGGCGGAGGTCAAGGCGATCTCCCCGAGTGAGTCGGACCCGCGAGACCGCTTGGTGGGCTCTTCTCTCGGCGCCAAATAGGAAGGCGCGCCATCTCCTTCCTCGGTCTAACGCAGACGTGTTTGTTTGGCAACCGTCCGATATGATGGGGTCCCTGTGGAGGTGATTGAGCATAAGTTGGCAACGCCCCCGCCATGGCGACCGGTTATGCGAAGGTTGAAGCGATCGGTGGAGCGTCAGGCCGTTATCCGCCAGGAGATGGATAAGCTTCTGAGGGCGGGGGTCGTTCGGAGCGTCGCCCATCCCAGGTGGCTCGCAAACCCCGTCCTCGTCAAGAAATCCAACGGGCGGTGGAGGATGTGCGTCGACTTCACCGACCTCAACAGGCATGCCCGGAAGGATCCGTACCGCTGCCCAAGATCGACCTCATCGTCGACTCCACGGCAGGTGCGGCGAATTTAAGCTTCGGATGCGTACTCTGGGTACCACCAGATTAGCATGGCAGAAGAAGACGAAGACAAGACAGCCTTTGTGACGCCCATGGGTGTCTACTGCTACACGAGGATGGCGTTTGGATTGAAGAATGTAGGCCCAACGTACTAGAGGGCCATGCACATCGCTCACCGCCCCAAATAGGGCGGAACTTGGAGGTGTACGTCGACGACCTGGTGGTGAAGTCCAAGAAGGCGGAGGAGTTAATCGGCGATCTCGAGGAAACCTTCGCCAACCCGAGAAAGTATCGCATCAAGCTCAACCACGAGAAGTGTGTATTCGCCGTTACGTCGGCAAGCTGCTGGGTTTCTCGCTCTCGAGGGGATTGAGGCGAACTCGACAAGATCGCGGCGACGAGAACATGAAGCCCCGACGCGACTTTGGCGGATGCAAAGGCTTGGTGGTCGACTTCCACTGGGCCGCTTTATAGCTCGCCTGGGATATAAAAGTCTCCCTCTACTCAGGCTCTTGAAGAAGACCAACCAATTTGAATGGACCACGGAGGCGCAGGAGGCGTTCGACGGGCTGAAGAAGTACCTCACTTCCCCACCTGTGCTAATCGCCTGACCGGCGAGCCACGATCCTTTATGTCGCGGGCGAACCCCAGTGGTCAGCGGTCTTGGTGGCGGAAAGAGAAGGTGTTCAGCGCCCATCTACTACATCAAAGAAAGTCCTCCACGACACCGAAACAAGGTATTCACAACACCAGAAGATGCTCTACGCCGTGCTGACGGCGTCCCGGAGGCTGCGTCACTGCTTCCAGGGGTGAGAAATCACAGTGTTGACTAAGTACCCCTTGCGGGAGATCCTGTTCAACCGCGAGACGATGGGCCGCATCGCCAAGTGGGCCATGGAGCTGGCAGAGTTCGACCTCAAGTTCGCTCCCTGAACGGCCATCAAAGGGCATGCTCTGGCGGAGTTCGTCAGCGAGTGGACTCCGGCGGACATAGAAGTTGCGAGCACCCGGCACCTCGCCGTGGACTCTCTTCTTGACGGCTCGTTCAATTTGCCGGAGGGGGGCTGGTGTATACCGGGCGACGTCGTCCGGCACTGGTGGTGCTGGAGTTCCGCCTACCAACAACGTCATGAGTACGAAGGGCTACTCGCGGGCTCGTGGTGGCCGACCACGGGCATCCGCGCCCGCAAGTCAAAGGCGACTCTCTCCTGGTCATCAACCAGGCGAGAAAGGAATTCACCTGTTCGGATCCCGCCATGGCGGCCTACCTGGCGGAGGTGCGCCGGTTGGAGCTGTCGGTGTAATAAATACCGGGGTACAAAGAGTCCTGAGAAGACAAGGCGGGCCCTCGGGAGGCCAAGAGGGCCCCACGCGTCAGGTGGGCGATCAGGCCCCAGCGCGTGGGCGAGCCCCTCTGAAGACGAGGCGAGGGCCCCACGCTTGCGAGCGGGTGCGTATGCGAGCCCCTCTGGAGACCAGGCGAGGGTCCCACACGTCAGGTGGGGCCCGCGCGGCAGGGAACGATGCAGAAGGAGTCTTCGGGACGAAGGCTCCCCCTGCTGCGAAGGACAAAGCGCATTTAATGAGACATCACGCGCGGATAGACAGCTGAAGAAATGATTACCGCTGATGACCCTTGCAGTGTCTGGCGGTACATCCTTCAATGGCGCAGAAGAATTGACCGGCAGAGAGAAGGTTTGCTTGAGGAGGCCGCCAGCGTCGGGAGGAAGCAGGCCCCACCCGCAGACTCACCGTGTGGTGTGCGGGTCGAGGCCACTCCGGCACGCGAGGCGGCTCCGCGGCGCGGGCAGCGTGCACGTTTGCGTCTCTTCTGCCGTGTCTTGTCGATTATCTTGAGAATATTGTCTTGCCTACCCCCTCGGCTCTCTCCGCCGGTTCAAAGCTTGTATAAAAGGGAGGAGAGAGAGAGGAGGAGGCACGAGAGGCAAAACATTGCACTAGCAAGCACCACAGAAACACATTCCCATTCAACCACAATCGAGAAAAGAGCTAAGGCTCGGCAGAGTAGGACTATTACCCGCGAAGTCCGAACTCAGGTAAATCTGTGAGTCGCTCCTTGTTGTGCCCGGCGCTCAAATCGAACCGAGCTTGATCGAGTTGGCTAGCGATCTAAAAATCTGACCGAGGGTGATGATCATGATGGTTGAGTGGAGAACATGCCATCAGTGGCGCGCCAGGTAGGGGTGCGCTAGCATTGGTTCAAGCTCTTCGACCCTTCTTCAGGCGGCGATGGCGAGCAGCGATCGCGATGGAGCAGAAGCGGCCGCTAGAGCATGACCCACGGAGTCGGCGCGGCGATGGCGATGAATCACCGGCGGTAGCCGCCGCCTAGGTCGGAACACGGCGGAAGCGGCCGCCCGGCCAAGCTAGGCGCGCGCGGCCTTGGAGGAGTGCACTCGACGAGAATCTCCATGCGGCGAGGGCCTTGCTGGAGAACCCACCGGTTCCGGTGACTCCGGACTCCCCGGCGACACCGTGGTTGGCCAGCTTGGCCCGCTACGTCGATGCCGCCGCGGCGGTGGTGCAATTTTCGGGGGGCGTGGGAACCGGTGTTTCCGCTTCCTCTGTTCTTTGTTCCCTCGCCTCCTCTCGAGATCTCTGGTGAGGCGAGCAGGCCAAGACGACAAGATCCAAGGCGACCCTACGGGGGCTCGGTCGGGCAGGCGTGCAGGTGGCCGTGATCTCCGGTCCCATCTGGAGGACCGCCACTTGCTGCATGGAGAAGACCTGCGTGACAAGCTCCGCAGAGCGCGACCGGCGAAGGCGATCACACTTGTCGCCGCCGCACGCAGGACCAGCAAGAGGCTCCGCAGAGCTGCCCGGCAGTGGGTGGCGCTTCTTGGCGCCGCCCTAAGCGGCGGGCGGCGAAGCGAGACGCGTCCCAGAGCGAGGAGGCTCCGGCGTCGGTGCGCGCCTTTTCTAAGGAGGCTGCTTCGGCGTCCGATGGCGAGCGGTTTCGTCCGCCCCATCGAAAAGTATGACGGCTCCACCAACCCCGATGAGTTTTTGCAGATCTACACGACGGTGATGCAGCCGACAGGAGGGTCGGGGAAGGTTCTGGCGAACTACTTCCCCGCGGTCCTCACCGGCGGAGCCCGCTCGTGGCTCATGAACCTGCCCCCGGAGTCCGTGGGGTCATGGAAGGAGCTCTCGGAGCTCTTCGTCACCAACTTCCAGGGCACCTTCGAGCAGCCCGGAGTAGAAGACGACCTCCACAACGTGGAGCAGAAGAAAGGAGAGTCGCTGCGCGACTATATTCGGCGCTTCAGTCAGGTCCGCAACACCATCCCTGACATCTCCATCGACGCCGTGGTCACGGCATTCAGGAGAGGCGCCCGAGACCCCAAGGTCAAGGAGAAGATGGCCACCCGCAAGATCAAAACGACGGAGGAGCTCTTCACCTTGGCGCACAAGTGCGCCCTTTAGGCGGAGGCTCGCATCCGCCCGGCTGCGCGGGCGGGGACAGCTGTGGGTGGCGAGGCCGGGACCTCCAGGAACCCCGGCGGCAAGGACAAGAAGAAGCGCAAGGCGGCCGAGACCGGGCAGGTCATGGCCGCCGAAGCGCTGACGGCAACAACGACGACGACGCTGACCAACCAGCGCATGGGCGCGGCGACGAGCGAAAAAGGAGGAGGTCGCGGCGCCGGTGGTAAGTCCCGTAAAGGCGGCCGAGGCGGCGGCCATGGCGATCGCCGTGGCGCTGGCGACCCTGCGACGATGACGGCGAGACCGTCGCCCCGTGAGTGGGACGGAAGGCCTTGCTGTCCCATTCACGCAATAACTCACGACTTGGCGATTGCCATGTCGTTAGCAAGATGGTGGACAAGCGAGTCCACGAGCAGCAGCAGCAGCAGCAGCAGAAGCGTCGGTGAGTGGCAAGGGCAAGGAGACGGCGACCGGCTTGGTTTTCAGCGTGAGCGCGAGGTTGCCGTCATCCACGGCGGTTCGCCACCTATCCGCCCCACACTAGCTTTAAGCGTGCGATGAGAAGTGTGCGCCGCCGTGCCGGCTTTTGGTCAGGAAGGCGGTGGCGTGGTGGAGCTTGTTGATCGCGTTGATTAGGCCGATCACCCGGCGATACCGCCGCCCTGGACATCTCCCGATCGTGGTTGCGCCACGGTCCGGAATGTGAAGCTAGGGCGGTGCTGGTAAGCGGAGGAGTTCCTCAACCTCCGTCGCCCGGTCGCCACGGCGCTCAGATCAAAAGCGGAGCTTCGCCCAACCTCCGTTCTTGACGCATCGCGCCGGGCTGAGTCCGTCCGCCGAGCGCGTCGATCTCGGTGACGTTTGAGGCTCCGACAACTTCGCGATCGAGATGCTCGAGTTCGAGGTGGCGGACTTGACCTCCCTAACGCCATACTAGGTCGGGCGGCGCTGACCAAGTTCATGGCGGTTTGCCACTATCGTACATGGTGGTGAAGATCCGAGGCAGCCGCCCCATCGTCTGAAAGTGGATCGCCCGAGGCGCTCCGCTGCGACAAGGACGCTCTCGCTTGGCGGGGCGACGGTGCCTAGAAGGCGAGGCTTCGACTCGGGAGCTCCTCGGCGAACCCGTGCCTCCCGAGTTCGTCCATGGAGGTTAAGGCGGTCTCTCTGAGCGAAGTCGAGACCGGCGAAGACCGTTCGGTGGCGCCTCTCGGCGTCAAATAGGAAAGCGCGCTCGTCTCCTTCCTCGATCTAACGCATCGTGTTTGCGTGGCAACCGTCTCGACATGGCTGGGGTCCCAGGAGGTGATTGAGCACAAATTGGCAACGCGTTCCCGAGCGCGACCGGTCATGCGAAGGTCGAAGCGTCGGTGGAGCGCCAGAAGTTATCCGCCAGAGGTGGACAAGCTCTTAGGGCGGGGTCGTCGCGATGTCGCCCCACCGGGTGGCTCGCGAACCCGTCCTCGTCTAAGAAATCCAAGGCGTTGGAGGATGTGCGTGGACTTCACCGACCTCAACAAGGCGCGTGCGAAGGTCCGTACCCGCTACCCGCGCCGATCTCATCGTCGACTCAACAGCGTAAGTGCGGCGGTGTGCTACGGATGCGTACTCGGGTACCACCAGTTAGCATGGCGAAGAAGATGAAGATAAGACCGCCGTGGCGCCCATGGGCGTCATCGCTACTACAAGGATGGCGTTGGATGAAGAATGCAGGCCCAACCTATCGTGAGCCATGCATATCGCTCACCGCCCCCAAATAGGGCGAAACACGGAGTGTATGTCGATGATCGGTGGTGAAATCCAAGAAGGCGGAGGAGTTGATCGGCGACACTGGAAGAAACCTTCACCAACTGACGAATCATGCATCAAGCTTAATCGAGAGAAATGTGTGTTCGCCGTTCCGTCAGAACAAAGCGCCTGGGATTCCTCGTCTGTAGGGGGATAGAGGCGAACCGACAAGATCGCGGCGATCGAGAACTTGAAGCCCCGACGCGACTTCGGCAGATGCATTGCTTGGTGGGTGCTTGACCTCCCTAGGCAGCTTTATAGCTCGCTTTGGGGATAAAATCTCCCTGCTCAAGCTCCTAAAGAAGAGCAACCAGCTCGAGTGGACGGCGGAGGCGCAGGAGGCGTTCGACAGTGCGAAGAAGTATCTTACCTCCCGCCCGCATTGAGTCGCCCCTGCAGGCGAGCAGCTGATCTCTATGTCGCGCAAACCCCAGGCGGTCAGCGGTGTTGGTGGCGGAAAGAGAAGGCGTTCAGCGCCCATTTATTACGTCGCCAAGGTCCTCCACGCCTTGAAACAAGGTATTCCACAGCACCAAAAAGATGCTCTACGCCAGTCTTGACGCATCCCAGCTACGCCATTACTTCCAAGGGCGAGAAGTCACGGTGTTGACCAAGTATCCCTGCGGGAGATCCTCTTCAACCGAGAGGCGGCCAGTCGTCGATCGCTAAGTGAAGCCATGGAGTGGCGAAATTCGATCTCAAGTTCGCTCCCGAACGGCCATCAAAGGCAAGCTCTGGCGAGTTCGTCGGCGAATGGACTCCGGCGACACGAAGCCAAGACACCCCACCGAGGGAAATTTGGCGTCGTCCTGGTGTCTCCCACCGGCGATGTCGTCCGGCACCTGGTGGTGCTGGACTTCCGCGCCACCAACAACGTCGCGGAATATGAAGGATTGCTCGCCGGGCTCAGGGTGGCTTCGACCCTTGGCATCCGGCGGCTACAAGTAAAAGGCGACTCTCTCCTGGTCATCAACCAGGCGAGGAAGGATTTCTCTGCCGGATCCCGTCATGGCTGCCTACAGCGGAGGTGCGCCGTTGAGCGGCACTTCGAGGGTTTGGGCTTGCGGCAGTCCTCGCCGCGACAACTACATGGCGGATGAACTGCCCCGCATTGCCTCGTCAAGGGCACCTGCTCGGCCGGGTCTTTGAAGAAAGACTTACGCGTCAGTCTGTCGCAGCCCCCAATCTGGCGGGACGGCGCTTTCGACGCAGCTCCCACCGAGGAGACGCCACCGATCTCTGCCGCAGCTCCCGGTTGGAGGGAGGAGGCGGAAGAACTGCCGAGGCGGTTGAGGCGGAAATGCCGTGCCGTGCGAGTACGTCGGCGATAATGTACATAACGCCGTCACGCTCGTCCGGAAGGTCGATGGATGGATCCGATCCTAGCCTACCGTGGATGGAGTGATCCTCGGCGATGACGCGTCGGCCGAGAAGATAGCGCGCAAGGCCAAGCGCCACATACGGTAGGTGGGGACTGATCGCCAGGCGCAAACGGAGTTCTCTTGGCGCGCCACTTTCGGGAAGCGGGAGTGCAATTTTCTCCGAGATCCATGGAGGCATGTCGCGGAGCCATTCGGGAGCAGGCGTTGGTTGGGAAAGCTTTCCGCCACGGCTTTATTGGCCTATTGCCTCCGTGATGCCTTCGAGCTGGTGAGGAGATTCGTAGCGTGCCAATTTCATGCTAAGCAGATCCACCGACCGGCCGAGGCGCTGCAAACCATTCCGCTCTCCTGGCCGTTCGCAGTCTGGGGGCTGGACATTCTGGGCCCGTTCCCGAGGGCGACCGGAGGTTACACACATCTGTTCGTCGCCATCGACAAGTTCACTAAGTGGGTTGAAGCCTCGCCAGTCCCGGCGATCACATCCGCTGCGGCTATCAAGTTTATGAAGAGCATCTTCGCCCGGTTGTCGCCAATGTAATCATCATCGACAACGGCGCCGCCTCAAAGCGCTGATTTCCAAGATCTGTGCGAAGAGTTGGGTACTGTCGTGCTTCGCCCGCTGCACATCCGAAGAGCAATGGGCAAGTGGAGCGGGCGAACGCGGAAGTACTGAAAGGGCTCAAGACAAGGGCGTTCGATCGCCTGGAGAAGCGTGGCAAGCGCTGGGCGGAAGAAGTCCCCACTGTGTTGTGGGCGCTGCGGACAACTTCCAACATAGCCACCGGCGAGACCCCCTTCTTCCTGGTGTATGGCTCTGAGGTGGTGCTCACATCAGAGCTCGCCTTCGGCTCCGCAAGGGTGGTGGCGTTCAGCGAAGACAAAGACCCTGACCGGCGTCCGGATGAAGTGAATCTCCTGGAGGAGATCCGAGACAGGGCGGCGATCCGGGCCACCAAGTACCAGCAGGCGCTGCGCCATTATCAAGCAAGACGGGTGTGTGTGAGAACACTGGCAGCAGGCGACCTGCTCTGCAGAAATCAAGCGCAGCGGGCGCAATAAACCGCCTCCCAATGGGAGGGCCCTTCAAGGTGGTCTCTCTCTGCCTAAAGCTCACCAGCTCGTGATTCGAGGATGGTCAATTGGCGAACACTTGGAACGCCGAAAGTACCGAGGAAGTTCTACCCGTAGGTAGCAGTTCGAGAAGCTTTTTTGGTTTTCCTTTGGAGCCGAGCGGCGAGGTCTTCTTCCTTCACCGCCGCTCGGGGTCGAAATGATTGTACAAAGCCATCTTCAATAAGAGATAAGTTCATCTCCTTGTGGGCATCTCGCTTTTTTCACCAAGTCTGTTAGAAAGCATTCGTCGAAAGTCGGTAGCTTAAAAAGTACTTAAGGCGATGGCCCCTTAGTTGCAAGGACAAACGCCTACGATTTGCGGTTGGGCGAGGCGGCGGACGGAAGGCGGTTCTAGCCCGGTGTGTCGGCTCGGTTCAGGCACGCGCCAACAATGCACCAAATGACTCAGACCACTTTCGAAAGCTAAGTTCTCGCCACGATGTCTAGGGTCGGTTCAAGAAGAGGCCATAAGGGTTGAAGTAACCAGATGTCGAGAAAGCGCCACTTTCAAGTAAAGCTCGTCTAAAGCTTTTTGGCGATCGCTGGCTTAGCCTTAAAAGGTTCTGTTAGAAAGCATTCTCACGAAAAGTCGGTAGCGAAAGTACTTATGGTCGATGGCCCTTAGTTGCGAAGGCAACGCTTATAAGTTACGCTGGCGCGAGGCGAAGCGGACGGAAGGCGGGTTCTAGCCCGTGTGTCGGCTCGGTTCAGGTAATGCGCCAACAATGCACCGCGACTAGACCACTTCAAAGCTAAGCGCCGCCACGTAATGTTTAAGTCGGGTTGCGAGAGGCCATAAGGGTTGAAGTAACCAGATGCCTAAGAAAACAGCGCCACTTGCGCAGAACGCTCGCCTAAAGCTTTTGGTCAGTGCCCCAGCTCAATTCCGCAAGTTAAAATTGTGCGGTTCAATTGAGACTCACAACAAAAGAGCAAAAGTTTGTTTGCATTGATAGACAACGCTATAAGGCAAAATAGACAGGGAGTTTCGCCATCTCCTCCTCGCTCTTCGCTCTTCCGCCGAGCGGCGCCCATCATGGACACGCGGGCGGGCGGCGGTGTCAACCCGCTACCGCTTCAACCCGTCCACCGGGCGTGAAGGATCCCTGTGGCGGCGCCGAGATCAAACGCGCGCCTCGAAAGCAAGACAATTGCTCAAGATGAACCGCGCTGATTCAAGAGCGCTTTGGCGGCCGCTCTTCGACGCCGCGGCCCGAACGCCACCGGAAGACCGCAGCAGGCTTCGGGCGGTCGTTCCCACGGCGCCAACAGATTACGCAGCCTGCCTCTCCATGGGAATACAAGGTAACGCCCAAGGATGCGGGCGCCCCGGCCGTGGTAGGCGGTGCGCAGATGTTGGCGTAGGGTTCGAGGCGCCAAGTGTTCCAGCGGAGGTCTTCGACCGCCAGAAGAAGGCAGCGGCGCGCTTGGCCGCCGCAGCCTCGCTGGTCATCGCCTTCGGGCGGTTTTTGGCCAAGGCCCGCCGCAGCTCACGGGCGGATCGCCCGCCAGCAAGTGGCTTCTGCCGCTGCTGCTCAAAAGCGGGAGAGGGTGCGGCGCCGGCGAGCGCCACGCCGGGCGGTCACGGCCGAGATGGCGGCGGCGCCAATGACGCGGTGGCTGAGGGTTCTCCGCCGGCGCGCGGGCGAATCCTCCGCCGCGGAAGCAGCGCCTGCCGGCGAAGGAGCGCGGGTGCTGGGCCGGCGAAGTCGCAGGAGCGGAGCTCAATGCCCCAAAGATCCGCCTGCTCCAAGAAGGACAAACAGGTTCAGCTATGCAAAAATGTGTAGCATACTAACCCCACGCGAAATGTGCGTAAGCGCAGGAAAGCCAACCTGGTGGCGCGCCTTAAAAGCGAAAGCTCAAGCGGGAAGCTCCAAGTCGCTGAGGCGGCGGCGGTGGTGGCGCGTCGCGGTCACCACCGTCAAGCAGCGGCCGGCGCGAAGGGGCCGGTGCCGAAGCACCAATAAGGCAGCAATGAGGCCAAGACGTTGACAAGCGCCGCGCAGAAGCGCCGGCGAGAAGGAGCGGAAGAAACCGGCGCAGCGGCGCCAGCTTCGAGAGTCGCCGCTCGCGCCGTGGCGGGCGGCGGCGGTAGCAGCAGGCCTCGCCGGAGGGGGCCAGGTGGCGGCGAAGCTCAGATTGAGGGCGAGCCCTTTTGACTTGCCGCCTTCCTCTTCGCCGCCGCCCACGGAGGATAAGGCGGCGCTTCCCGAGGCGCTGGTCGAGTCGCCGCCACGGCGGAGGTAGCGGCGTCATGAAGCTTGGGCGGTCGCCGGAGGCGGATCGCGGATCGTAGTGGCCCCTGCGCCACTTGGACCGCAAGACCGAGACCTCCATGGGGGCAGCGCACGCAGTGTTGGTTGCGCCCCGTGATCCCGATTGCAGATGGGGAGGATACCGCAGTGCGAAGAGTCGCCGATCGGCGGGGCCAGAGTCCCGCCACCTGGGCCCCGAGCACGCCCTCCCAAGACGCTCTCGCGGCCGGGCGAAAGCAAGAAAGGAAGCCGTAAGGTCGGCAAGCAAAAAGATTCCAAGAAAGACAGAAGACCCAAAAGACTACAAGAGCACTCACCACCGAGGGCGACGCGGACTCCATCGTTGTCGCCATAGTACATCCAAAGCGGGCGAAGTCCTCGCGCGAGCGGGCGTAGTCGCTGCCAAGAAAAAATCCGCCGCGACGAGGGTTCCGTGAGCCCGCTGGCGCAAAGATCGACGACGCGGGCCAAGATCAACCCTAGCTCCGCTGACCGTTTCGGCCAAGCCCCCTGGGGCTGGCGGTGGCCCTCGGGACCCTCAGAAGAGAAAGATCGCCGCACTACCGAGTCCTCCACGCACAAACCATTGTCGGTACCAGCCCTTCCGCTTGGACTAGGACGCGACAGGATGAAGGCGGCGGTTTCATGAGCGTGAAGTAGCAGCCCCGGCGTTCAGACGGGCGCTGCCTCGCGGCAAAGACGAAGAGCCGGGCGCCAGAGTGGAGGCTTGGCATCATCCCCACGAACATCTCGCAGAGGTGGACGAAGATGGCAGCGAATGATGGAGTTGGGGGGAAGGTGCACCGCCTGGATCTCGTAGAAGGCGAGCACCCCCAAGAAAAATTCAGAGTACGGCGGGATGAGCCCCGCCAGCGCCGCCCAGACGAAGGTGATAATCTCCCCGTCATGAGGGTTTCGCGCCATGGTGCCGGGCGAACCGGGCGGCGGTTGGCACGAACACTTGAAGCCGCCACCGAAGTCTTCGCCGACGGCGGAGGTGGAAAACCTCGCCCAGCGACGGCGCATTTCACGGCGATCCTTGTCTGCGCTTGGGCGCCATCGAAAGCGTGGAGAAGTTGGCGAAGAGAAAAAAAGGGCCTGTGGTGGCGCCAAGGAAGCAATTGGCAACTTAGAAGACTTAGCGCATGAAGGATTATCGCAATACGAGAGAAGTATTTATAGGCGTGGGCGCGAGCACGACGGTTTGATTCCGCTTCACGCTGCTGCCGCCATCATTGCCTCAGCTGCTTTGGTTTCCTAAAAGCGGCGTAGTTCTCCAAGGAAGATCGTGTGCGGTGGAGAATCAGCGACGGCCCGCAGGTGGTGGGCTCCCACGATTCGCCTCCCCGCCGCGACAAGAAACGGAAAGTGTTCTGCTGACGGTTCACAGATTCCGTGGACCCGGCTACTGCGGTGTAATAAATACCGGGTACAAAGAGTCCCGAGAAGACACATGCGGGCCCCACGCTGCCAAAGGGCGAAGCAAGGCCTCAGCAGGCATGCGCTGCCCTCGGCCAAGGCGGGCCCCCGCGTCAGCGGGCGAGCAAGGCCCTAGCACGCGGGCGAGCCCCGGGAGGCTAAGAGGCCCACGCGTGTGGGCGATCGTGCCCAGCATGCTGGCGAGCCCCTTCAAGACGAGGCGAGGGCCCCACGCCAGCGGGTGCGTATGCAGCCCCTCAAGACGAGGCGAGGGCCCCACGCCAAAGTGCGCGCGGGCGCAGCCCTCTCGAGACCAGCGAGGGTCCCACACGCCAAAGGGCCCGCGGCAGGAACGCTGCGTATGAGTCTCGGACGAAGGCCCCCGCAAGCGGCGAAGAAGCGCGATTTAATGAGACATCACGCTGGATAGACAATGAAGAAATGATTACCGCACAAAGGACCCTTGCGTGTCCGAAGGGCCACACCGTGGGCGCAGAAGAATTGACCGGCAGAGAGAAGGTTTGCTTGAGGAGGCCGCCTGCCAGAGGAGCAGTGTAGGCCCCACCCGCAGACTCACCGGCAGGACTGTGGGGTCGAGGCCACTTGCGGCACGCGAGGCTGAGCTGCCCGGGCGGGCAAATGCACGCTGCCTCTTCTGTCAGGTCTTGTCAAGCAGCATCGAGAGTATCAGATCGCTTACCCCCGCTCTCTCCGCCGCTCAAAGCTTGTATAAAAGGAGGAGGAGAGAGGGAGGAAGCACGAGGCAAAAACATTGCACTAGCAAGCACCTCAGAACACATTCCCATTCAACCACAATCAAGAAAGAGCTAAGGCTCAGCAGAGTAGGACTATTACCCGCGGGGGTCCGAACTCGTAAATCGCGAAGTCGCCTTGTTGTGCCCGACGCCAAATCGAACCGAGCTTGATCGAGTTGGCTAGCGCCTAAAAATCTGACCAGGTGTGACCCGCATGGTTGAGCGGAGAACACGCCGTCAGAGCTGCATTTCGAGGGTTTGGGCTTCGCGACATCCTCGCCGCGACAACTATATGGCGGATGAGCTACCCCGCATTGCCTCGCCGAGGGCACTGCTCCACCGGGTCTTCTAAGAAAGACTCACGCGCCGTCTGTCGCAATTTCCGATTCTCGTGGGACGGCATGATGCTCGACGCAGCCCCACGCCCGAGGAGACGCCGATGTCCCCGCAGCAGCCCCCGACGGAGGGAGGATGCGAAGAACCGCCGAGGCGGTTGAGGCGGAAATGCCGTGCCGTGCGTAATACGCCGGCGACAATGCTAAAGTCGCCACGCCGTCCGGAAGGTCGCTGGATGGATCCTATCCCAGCCTACCGCGGACGGAGTGATCCTCGACGATGACGCTCGCTTACCGAGAAGATAGCGCGCAAGCGCTGCCGCCACGCCTCGTTGGTGGGGACTCAGACGCTGTGTATAAACGGAGTTCTACCGGCGCGCCACCGGGAAGCGGGAGTGCAATCCTCTCGGATCCATGGAGGCATATGCGGAGCCATTCAGTGAGCCGGCGTTGGTCGGAAGGTCTTCCGCCATGGCTTTTATCGCCTACAGCCTCTAGGATGCCTTCGAGCCGTGAGGAGATGCGGCGTGCCGCTTCATGCTAAGCGTATCCATCGACCGCCCAAGCCGCAAACCATTCCGCTTCCTAGCCGTCATGGTCCGAGGGTCGATATCCTGGCCCGCTTCTCGGCGATCGGGCTACACGATCTGTTTCGCCGCCGCTGACAAGTTCACCAAGTGGGTTGGGCCTCACCACCAGCGATCACATCCGCCGCAGCCATAAAGTTCATGAAAAGCATCTTCGCTCTGGTTTGGCGCCGCGAAAGGTGATCATCACCGACAACGGCGCCAATTCAAAAGTGCCGATTTCCAAGATTGGTACGGCGTTGGGCACTAAGTCAGTGCTTCGCCTCGCCGCACATCCGAAGAGCAATGGGCAAGTGGAGCGGCCAACGCGAGGTACTCAAAGGACTCAAGACAAGGGCGCTCGATCGCCGAGAAGCGTGGCAAGCGCCGGGCGTAAAGAAGTTCCCACTGTTGTGGGCGCCGCGACAACTCCCAACAGAGCCACCGCGCAGACCCCTTTCTTTCGGTGTATGGCTCAAGTAGTGCTCCCATCGAACTCACCTTTGGGTCCCCAAGGGTGGCGGCGCTCAGCGAAGATTTGAGACCTCGACCGCGCCAGATGAAGTAAATCTCCGGAGGAGATCGAGAGACAGGACGGCGATCCGAGCCGCCAGATATCAGCAGGCTCTGCGCCGTTATCAAGCAAGGCGGGTGTGCGAGAGAACACTGGCAGTGGGTGACCTCGTTCTGCGCAGGGTTTAGGCGCAGGCAGGCCGCAACAAGCTGTCTCCCCCGTGGGAGGGCCCCTTCAAGGTGGTCTCGGCCTCCCGCATGAGCCTGGCCAGTTCGTGATTCGAGGATGGTCGCGAATTGGCGAACACTTGGAACGTCGAGCAGTTGAGGATGTTCTACCCGTAGGTAGCTGTTCCAGGAGCTTTTTTTTGGCCTCCCTTTGGAGCCGAGCGGCGAGGTCTTCCTCCTTCCCCGCTCGCCTCGGGGGCTACGATGTACAAAGCCATCTGCAAAGTAAAGATAAGTTCTGTCTCTCTGTGAGCTTCTGTTCTTTTTCGCCTCCAAAAGTCTGTTAGAAAACATTCTGTTGAAAGCTGGTAGAGAAAAAGTACTTAAGGCTGATGGCCCCTTAGTTGCAAGGGCGAACGCTTAAACTTGCGGCTGGGTGAGACGAGGTGGACGGAAGGCGGGTTCTAGCCTGGTGTGTCTGCTCAGTCTGGGCACTGCGCCAACGATGGCACCAGCGTCTTGACCAGTTCCGGAAGCTGAGTTCTCGCCACACAACGTTCAAGGTCAGTTTGCCGAGAGGCCATAAGGGTGAAGTAGCCAGATGCCTACGGAAAAGCGCTCACTTGCAGCAGAATGTTCTGTCTAAAGCTTTTTGACGGTCGGGTGCCTCAGTTCTTCTTTTCGCAAGTAAGAATTTGCGTAAAGTTTAATCAAGACTTGTGGCAAAAAGAGCAAAAGTTTGCATTGACAGGTTCTATATACAAGATGAAACAAACAAGGGAGTTCAGCAACTCCTCGTCGTCATCATCTTCTGCCGAGCAGCGCCTACCATCATGGATACTGCCATTAGCGGCGACTCGACCCGAGATTGTTCCCCGGTCCGTGTGGCGCGAAAGGTTCCCGGTGGCGGCGTCGAGGTCGAACGCGACGTTTTGGGCAAGTCAGTTGCCCAAGACGAACCGCGCTGCTTCAAAAGCACCGTGGCGACCATCTTCGATTGCCCGCGTCCGCATCACCACCGGCAGGTCGCGCAGGGCCTCGGCGGCGCTTCCATCCAAGGCCAAAGATATCGCGCGGTCGCTCTTCCAATGGGCGCATGGTAACCCCTGGGATGCAGGACGTCCCGGAAGTCGCGGTAGGCGGTCCGCAGCATACCGCCGTTTCCCTCGCAGCGGTCTCCCGGTCGAGGGCCCACCGCAACTCGTCGGCGGCTCGCACCGCCGAAGCCAGGGCGTCCTCCCGCGCCGCCCAAGTGTGGGAGAGGGCACGAAGCGCTTCGAAGGAGCGTCCGACGTCGGCGGCGATGGCAGAGATGGCGTCGGTGTCGGCTGGGGCAGTGGCCGGAAGGTCCTCCAGCCTCAACGTCGACGCACTCTCCGCGGCTGGAGGCGCCGTCTCCGTCGAAGGGGCCGCGGGCAAGCTGGGGGCTGGCGGATCGCGCGGGATGGAGATTGAGGCCCCAGCGTCCGCTCTATCCCGCGAAGAAAAGCCAAAAGGGTTCAGGTATGCGAAAAACGTCGGGCATGCTAACCCTAACGCGAAATGTACATGAACGCAGAGAAAGTTACCTGAAGCGGCGCCCCTCGAAAGAGAAGAAAGAGGGGGGAAGTGTCAGACCGCTTGGTCGCGAGCAAGCGCCGCCTCCTCCCGCTAGGAGGCGGAGGGGCGGCGAGTCACCGCGCCGGCACTGCCGGGCAAGCGCCAGACGGAGGTGCCGCGCAAGAAGAGGAGCCGCATGACGGCAGGAAGCCAGCACAGAGGTGCCAAGACGAAGAAACCGGTGCAGGAGGCGCCGATTCGGAAGAGTCGCCAAGGCCTCGCCAAAGCGGTGGAGCAACAGGTTGAAGCAGCAGGCTCCTCACCGGAGGGGGGCCGGAGGAGGCGGCTCAGAGTCGGCGGCGGAGTTTTTGGGCTCGCCTCCCTCCTCGGGTCATCATCGCCTTGGGGAGGATGAGGCGGCGCTCCCGAGCGCTGTCGGAGCAAAGCCGCCACGGCAGGAGGAGCAGCGGCCGCAGGAGCTTCGGCGATCGTCGGCGGAGGATCACGGATTTGCAGGGGTCCCCGGGCCACTTGGACCGCGGGACCAGAAACCTCCATGGGAGGCAGCGCGCGCAAGTACGGGTTGCGCTCCCGTGGGGGCCAGTCGCAGAGGGGGCGGATGCTCGCAGGCGGAGAAATGTCGCCGGCTAGGGCGGACAGTAGTCCCGCCAGCCACTACCGGAGCACATCCTCCGGCACGTTCCCTGCGGCTGGACAAAAAGAAGAAGCCACAAGTTGCCAAGCAACCAAAAAAGAGGAAAGGACGTTCCGCGAAGTGAGAAGACCCAAAAGAATGAAAGAACACTCACCTCCGGGGGCAACGCGGATTCTATCATCGTCGCATAGTACTGCCAGGCTGGTCGCGCTCTCATGCGAAGCGGGCAGAGGCGGCGCCGCAAAAAGTCCGCCGCCACATGGGTTCCGGTGAGCCCGTTGCGGCGGAGCTCAGCAATGCGCGCCAGCATCGCCTCCATTTCCGCCGAGTCGTCGGGCAGAGACCCCACCGGCGAGGATTCTCGCAGACCCTCGGGAGGGCAAGATCATCGCAGTCGCCGGAATCCTCCACGCATGTACCATTGTCGCGCCAGTCCTTCCGATGGGGACGGGTCCCGATCTTCCGGCTGTATAGATAAACACGATTGGTGGAGAACTCGACGCTGACGATCCGCTTCCAATCGTAACAGATCTAAGCTCGCAATCGCTACACCATCGCCTCCGTTCGTTATCAACCACGCCAAGACACGGTTGACTCACCACGAAGGCTAGTTCCGCAAGTGAATCGAGAACACAAGCAAGAACACGGTAGATGCAATCTCAATATTACGTATCACCGATTAAGCACACAAGTTGGGGTTCCGCAAACCGTGGCGCGGCCGCAACGCAGTAACAATCTAAGCAATACCCAAGTCTAATCTAGCGACGGCTACTGAATTTATAGCGACGGTTAGGTTTGGGGCGCAGCCCTAGGGTACATGGGCCATGGGCCCAAAGTGGAGCGCCACAAATACCGCAGATTCTGGTCGCAATCTTATTTCAATGATTCCCGTTGATGTGTAAAGAATTTGGAAGTGGGACTAGATCCGTTGGAAATATCTCGTCGAGGGCTTATCCGTGCATACCAAGAACGTCCAAAACGGAGTCCGTATGAGACCGGGGCATCCGTTTTAAGTTGACTGCACGAAAATGACCGAACCGGACTCGTGGACAACTTGGGCTCTTTCTTGAGCCGGCCTTGCAGGGACGTGACTTGTGGGACCAGAGGGTGCCGAAGAGATGAAGACGCACCTTCCTTTAATACGTCTTGAGCTTGGGGAGGTGGCCACGGTGGAGGCCGAACAGCTGGCGGCGACATCGCGATATCAGCATGAAAAGCTTGCCTGCTATGCACGCGGCCTGGCCATGGTGCGGGTCGATGATGCCATATATTTGATGATGACACCATAGCTGATGTAGATGATGTAGAGGATGCCGTGAAGTGTCGCCAACTTGTCGTAGATGAAGAGGTTGAAGATGAAGTAGTCGATCGAAAGCTCATCGACGTCCATGCTGGCGAAGAATTGAATGAAACTCTTGATGACCACCATGTTGACGTAGTGTTGGTCCTATCTATGATGTGCATGGTCACATCATCCTTCCCTTCTTGATTGTGAGTGGTCCTCGACTCATCCTTATTTGCCTGCAAAAGATTAGCTCCAAAGAAAGGCAAAGTAACAAGCATATCATTTGCAATCAAATTGTTAGAATCAAATCGATTAGGATCCACATCCTCCCCTTCTTGAAATTTTTCTTGTATTTTCGAAAGAAATCTAGAGGCAGTTGATGTCTCCTGATTATTGATAATGTAGCTCTCTAACTGATCACATGGTTGTACATCATAAGAAAAATTCATATTTGAGCAAATGTACACTCGATTAACCATGTACTTTTCATTATCATTATATTTACCTATACCATGGAAAGTGTTTCTAGATAACCAAGATAAATTGTATTAATCAACAAGTCTCTCCTCTAAATTGTCTAGATCACATAGAACATCAAATTCAATATAACCCAGAACTTTTAAAGAAGACAACAATTTCAGCTTATCTTTTTCGTTAATAATGTGAACAACATGTTTATTTTGAGCACAAGTGTTTGGTTCATTAGCAAAAGTAACATGTTCATTCACTAGTTGTGGCATAGATATAAGTGAAGATTTATCGCACAACTCTTCTTTATCACAAGAAACATCGAGCAAGTCATCTTGTGACAAAGGTAAATCATCAATGGGTTCCATAATTTGTTGCTCTAACATATCATGATTTGTGGAAAGTTTCAACACATCAAAATTGTTCTCATCTTGAATGAGTGTGGTACCTTTTTCATTACCTTTATTTTCCTTCTCAGCTGATGTAGGTACATCTTCAGTTGTAGGTGTTGGAAGCAGAGGTGAAGCGTCATGTATCTCCTCATTCTCCTTGTTATCATTCGTGGCCAAATCTTGCTCATCCTCCTCTTCGTCGGTGGAAGCAGATATAGTGTTGGTGGAATGTTTTTCTTCCAACATCTCTTGTGTATTATTAATGTTTCGACCGCAATTATTGATCATGGCTTTCATCTCTTGTGTATTATTGTTGATCATGGCTTTCATCTCCTTCAATAAGTCTACCAGCTCCTTGTGACGAACAAGCTTAGTATCGCTTTGATTTTCGATTGATGATCCTGCCATTGTTAGTAGAAAACAGAAAATAACACGAGAGTATTATCCCTATCAACTACTAGGTGGTAGAAAGTGGAATCCCACGCTCTCAAGCGTCTTACCACGCTCTTACAAGTGTTCTTACCATCACTGCAGGAGGTACAACCGGTGGCTGGTTCATGATACTAAGGCAGGTGTGAGCGAAGCGATTGCAAGATCAAACCAGAACTGATAAGAAGTATGTGGAGTTTGGATAGGCAATATATAGTAGCAAGGAATATGCAATTATCGAAATCAGATTAGCAAAGTTAAATATATATCCAAAATACTTGTCAAAGTTGCTGGCCTAAACCCGTCCTTAGACCTAGCTCAAGCAAGCAAAACAAATAACACAACACTTTGGATACAAAGAATGCAAGCACTTCTGATTTCTTTCTTTCTTTTCCTTACTTTTTTTTTGTGCGGCTTCTTTTTATGCACTTGCCTTTTTCACCTTTTTTTTTTAAAATATCAATAGTGCCGCATATGAGAGATTACAAGATATATACTCAAACACTCAATTTTCTCTCGCTGGAAAAACAGATCTACTATGCAGACATTTTCTAGGCTGTTTTTTCGGATTTTTGAGGGCCTCAAACGCTAAAACGTATAACATCAAAGTTGTAGATTTTTTCTTCTAGATCAATTTTCATATATAGAAGTCCTAATTTGGATAAAGGATCTAGGAGTTATGGGCCCCGCAATACAGACTGCTCAGAAAAATCCGAGACACATACAGAAACACTTCCAACACGATTTTGGATCTGAAGATGGAGTTTCTGGAACTTGGTACAAAGGACAAAGTTGTAGAACTTTTTCTGACCTATACTTTAGACCCCGAATTTGTCCAATTTGGAGTTCGGATGAAGGAGATAAATGTAAAATACCGAACTGGACAGATTGACAACCGATTTGGACGCGGCGGCGACGACGACGTGAAGGCGTTGGACTCGACGTCAAGATGCAAGACTCAAACAAGACCAAGAACTTAATCTAAACCAGCAACAAGACGATGACGATGGATACAAATTCAATAACGCGAATCTGAAAAACGAAATCACGAAAGGCACAAAGTGGCTTGGACGATGCACGAGATGACGAAGTCAAATCTTTTTGTGGGGCAAATTTTCTGAACTCTAGGTGGAAGATGCAACAGAGGGGATACAAGATACAAGGATACCTGACGGGCAACCTGGCTCTGATACCACTTGATGGGGACGGGGTCCCGATCTTCCGACAGGTATGGATAAACACGATTGGTGGAGAACTCGACGTTGACGATCCGGCTTCCAATTAGAACAGATCTAAGCCTGCAATCGCTACACCACTGTCTCCGTTCGTTATCAACCATGCCAAGGCACGGTTGACCTCACCACGAAGGCTAGTTCCTGCAAGTGAATCGAGAACACAAGCAAGAACACGGTAGATGCAATCTCAATATTACAGAATACCGATTAAGCACACAAGTTGGGGTTCCGCAAACCGGTAAACGGCGAAGCTGCAACGGCAGAACAATCTAAGTAAAACCCAAGTCTAAACTAGCGACGGCTACTGAATTTATAGCGACGGCTAGGGTTTGGGGCGCAGCCCCTAGGGTACATGGGCCATGGGCCCAAAGTGGAGCGTCACGGCGCCCGGCAGATTCTGGTCGCAATCTTATTTCAATGATTCCCGTTGATCCATAAAGAATTTGGAAGTGGGACTGGATCCGTTGGAAATATCTCGTCGAGGGCTTATCCGTGCATACCAAGAACGTCCAAAACGGAGTCCGTATGAGACCGGGGCATCCGTTTTAAGTTGACTGCACGAAAATGACCGAACCGGACTCATGGACAACTTGGGCTCTTTCTTGAGCCGGCCTTGCAGGGACGTGACTTGTGGGACCAGAGGGTGCCGAAGAGATGAAGACGCGCCTTCCTTTAATACGTCTTGAGCTTGGGGAGGTGGCCACGGTGGAGGCCGAACAGCTGGCGGCGACATCGCGATATCAGCATGAACAGCTTGCCTGCTATGCACGCGGCCTGGCCATGGTGCGGGTCAATGATGCCATATATTTGATGATGACACCATAGCTGATGTAGATGATGTAGAGGATGCCGTGAAGTGTCGCCAACTTGTCGTAGATGAAGAGGTTGAAGATGAAGTAGTCGATCGAAAGCTCATCGACGTCCATGCTGGCGAAGAATTGAATGAAACTCTTGATGACCACCATGTTGACGTAGTGTTGGTCCTATCTATGATGTGCATGGTCACATCACCTTCCAGTTGGACTTGACCGCGACTGGGATGAAGGCGGCGGCGTCGCGAAGCGTGAAGTAGCAGCTCCCAACCCCGCTCGGGCGCGAGCTCGTGTGCAGCGTGAAGAGTCGGCACCAGAGCAGGAGATTCGGCATCGCCCCCACGAACATTTCGCAAAGGTGGGCGAAGATGGCCAGCATCACGATGGAGTTTGGGGGTAGGTGTGCTGCCTGGACCTCGTAGAAGGCGAGCACCCCCAAGAAGAACTCAGAGTATGGCGGGACGAGCCCCGTCAACACCGTCCAGGTGAAGGTAATGATCTCCCCGTCGCGGGGGCTTGGCGCCATGGTGCCGGCGCGGAACCGGGCGGAGGCTGGCGGCACGAACACTCGGAGCCGCGCCACCGTCTCCTCGTCGGCGGCGGAGGCGGGCAGAGCTGGACCAGGTGACGGCGCGGCTGGAGCGACGTCCCCGCGGCGACCCTTGCTGCGCTTAGGAGCCATTGGAAGGTGGTGGAAGTACGGTGGCGGGAGCTAAGGGGCGAAGAAACTTGGTGGCGGTGGCAAAGGAAAGCAGGTGGCAGCTCAAAGCACTTTGGCGCGCGGAAGGATTCGTCGCGGCGCCAAGGGGTGAAGTATTTATATGCAAGGGGCGCGAGCGCGACGGTTTGGATTCCGTCCCCACTCGCGCGCGCGCGGCGCCATCATTGCCCCATACGCTTCGATTTCCCACGAAAAGGCGGTACGGTTCCCCAAGGAAGATCGTGCGCAGGTGGAGAATCAGGCGTACGGCCGCCGCAGGGGGTGGGCCCCCCACGATTCGTCTCCCGCCGCACAAGAAACGGCGGAGTATCGGCGCGACGGTTCGCGTATCATGGTGGACCCGGGGGCTACTGTCGGTACAATAAATACCAGGGTACGAAGAGTCCTAAGGAAGGCCAAGAGTGCATCCGGCGGGCCCCACGCGTCAGGCGGGCGACCAAGCCCCATCGCGTGGGCGAGCCCCTCAAAGCGTCGGGCGAGGGCCCCATGCGTCAGGCGAGCGACCAGCCCCAGCCAGCGTGGCGAGCCCTCAGACATCAGCGGGCCCCACGCCCGCGGGCGACTAGGCCCAGCTGCGTGGGCGAGCCCTCAAAGCGCCGGGCGAGGGCCCCATCGCGCCGTGGGCGACAGGCCCCGGCTGTGGGCGAGCCCCTCGCGTGAAGGCCCCCATCGTCAAACGGGCCCGCGTGGCGAGCGCCCCGAAAGGAGACTTTGGCGAAGGCTCGCCGCTGCGGAGGACAAGGCGATTCAATGCGACATTACGCTGCGGATAGACAGATGAAGAGATGATTACCGCCACGGTGACTTCTACAGTGTCGATCAATCATCACCGTGGCGTTAGCTGAATTGACCGGATGAGAGAGAACTCACCGTCGTCAGGATGGCTGCCCGTGTCAAGAGGAGCAAGCAGGGTCCCACTCGTTCTCTCACCGGCGTGTTCGCACGAGTCTGAGGCCACTTGCGGGTTTGTGTGGGCGGCGCCTCTCGACAAGAGAGCAAGACGCGTTTTGTCTCTCCCGCCCCGTCCCTCACGCCTTATCGGTGTACTAAGCGCATCAGACGCTTACCCCTCGGCTCTCTCCGCCAGTTCAAGGCTTGTATAAAAGGGGAGGAGAGAGCAGAGAGGGGGGGTTCGAAACATTTTGTAATCACATTCCACACAACCACAACACGGAAAAGAGCTAAGGCTCGGCAGGAGTAGGACTGCATCCGCGAGGGGTCCGAACTCAGGTAAACTCTGTAGCCGCGCTCCTTGCCATGTTCTACGCTCGAATCGAACTGAGCTCGAGCTGATCGGCTAGCAGGATAGAAATCTGATAGGGGTGTGATCCGCAGTGGTTGAGCGGAGAGCACACCGTCAAGCTACTCTAAGAAATTGAAATGGAGTGAGGTGTATTGATGTGTGGTGGTGTGTGTTACAAGTGAGGAGAGGGGTCCCTTTTATGGTGATCCGCAGCCAATGAGAGACCTCCACACCATGGGACACATGTCACCTTGCCACCCTCCAAAGGAGATTCCAAGGGGCATCCAAGGGGAGGCCGGCCGGCCTAGGTGGGTCAGCTGACCCACCAACCTCACCTCCTAGCCGTGGATTTTCTCTAGGATGCTTCATTGATGGTGTAGATCATCTCCTGAAGTCGGTTTTGTTAGTTGTATTCAGCAAGTAATGGTTCCTTTAGAATCCTAAGCTCAACTTGTGAAGGAAGTACTGCCATTGTATCACACCGACTTGAGTGGATGGCTGGGATGTCTCAAAATTGTGCTTCTTGGCCACTTGGGAGAAGTTGGAGCCGGATTGGTGACATGGCTGGGTCGACCGGCCTAGGGTAGGCTGGTCGGCCTGGCCAGTTGCCCGGTTTGGCTCCGATTTTTTCCACTTTATTCCTGTGGACCAAAACTCAGCAAAACTTGTGGAAGTTTATTAGAATAAATAAAATGTTAGTACAAACCTTGATTTTTCCCTCAAAATGCTGAAATTCCGGAATATGTTGACGTATAATTTTGGAGTTTATTTGACATCAACAATTCTTCCCGCCGGGTTTGAACTCCTCCTCGTCGTCCCCGAGCTTCACCAGTGCAAGGTCTTCACCAAGTGTACCACTACTTCCTCTACAACCGCTTCATCAACGAAACCCTTGCCGGTGCAAGGTCACCCGGTGCAGGAACCGGGTGCTTCCACTTCGCCGGTGTCGAGGTTCAAGGGAAGCCATGATCGCCTACATCTCCGGGGCGCCGGGTCGTCGTCCAAGGTGCCGGAGCACTGTGCGTGATCAAGGCCTCCGCGACTTCGGCTATGTCAAGGTCTCCGTCAACAAGGTCATGTGTACAAATACCTTCTCCTCAAAGGTCGGCACCGCTTCAGTGGTGCCGGTGTGTCGGAAAGCCTTCGACTTGTGAAAGACTCCGTCCTCGATGTACGGGTCCGAAGTGAGCCTTGGCTTATGCCCTAAAAGCTTACCGAGTGGATTTGCGGACACGGGGCGAGAAAGTCCCTGCCTCTCTTCGGGGAGATTCCGCATCGAGGAGTAGGTTCTTTGCGCCGAACCTCGTTGAAAAATCGGTGAGCCTCCTTTGTCAGATTTACTCATTGCATTTACTTTCCACACTTTAATTCCTCATTGCCTCGGCTATTTATATTGTAGCTTCGGCTATTTGGCTAGTTTACATTGCGCGCAACTCTATTCGACTAGCTTAGGTAGTTGTCAAATTAGGCGGCTTTGGTTTCCCTAATTTGACTAAGACTAAAACAACAAAAATAGGCTTAAAACTTGATAACTAGTCCGCTTCACCCCCCTCGCGGCCTTAGATCCTTTCAAGTGGTATCAGAGGCAAGTGCTCTCTGTTGTTGCTTAACCGCTTAGAGTCAAAATGGCCGAAGGGGGTAGTGTAGCTAGGAATAGGATCCCTCTATTCACTGGCACACACCTTAGCCACTGGAAAACAAAAATGACTACATACATTCAATCTCTAGGTCGTCAGGTGTGGGTTGTGGTAGAGTCTCCTCTAGGGTTTGAGGTCAACATGGAAACATGACCCACAACTGATCAAATTGTAAAACTTGACCTAGATGCTAAAGCTAAAAATGATTTGTTTTCTGGTTTGGGGGTAGATGCCTTTGAGAGGGTAAGTAATCTTCCCACTGCTCACGACATATGGAAAACTCTGGTAGAAATACACGAGGGAGCAAACGCTGTAAAAGAAGAGAAAATTGTAGTGTTTAGAAGGCGCTTTTATCGCTTCAAAATGCTACCAAGCGAAGATGCGCATGCAATGTACACTCCACTCGCCTTAACCCTCTGGTGAACGAGCTCAAGGGGCTCAGGTACGCCATCACTGATCTGGATGTATGCAGGAGGATAATGTCGGTGCTTCCAAAGGATAGGTACAAGGAGTTCGTCATCCTCAAGAGTCAGGAGGCTAAGACGATGACTCCTGGCTAGCTACTTGGGCAAATTGTTGCTCATGAGATGCTGGTCAACGATAGTGAAGACGATGAGCCTTCCAAGCCCAAGGAGAAGGCCATCGCTCTCAAGGTCAAGATGTCCAAGCCAAGCGAGAAGCAAAGCACCAGCAAGTCCGGTTCAGAAGGTGACCAAGGAAGCCCAAGCCTGGCCCTTGCGGTGAATAGACTCGTTCAAGTTTTCAAGAAGTACGGTGCAAGAAACTTTAAGGACAAGAAAGCTCTCGCCTCCATACACTGCTACGAGTGCAACGAGCGAGGTCACATCACCTCGGTGTGCCCGAACAAGAAGAAGAACAAGTCCAAGGGCAAGGACAAGGCAAGCAGTGGTGAGGACAAGGGCATGTCCAAGGGCAAGACCAGGAGGTACAAGTCTGGGTTCCTCCGCACCGACAGGAGTGGCAAAAAGCAAGCCTTCGTTGGTGAGTGGGAGACCGACAACAGCACAAGGGACGAGTCTTCCTCCTCTGCCGCAAGAGAAGGCAGCACCAAGGAGAAGAACAAGGAGAAGCCGAAGGCACTGATCGGACTCACACTTCCCGAGTCAGTGCCTCCACCACCTGCTCTTCCTCCTACAAGCTTGGTAGTGGCTACTTCAAGTGATGATGCGGTCTGGGAGTTCGACATCGAGTTTGTTCCAGAATCAGTACTTCCTCCTCGGTGCCTCATGGCACACTCCTCCAAGCCGACAGACGATGAGGTGAGTGACTCAGCCTCTTCTAACCAAGCCTCTTGTCCTTATGAGATTGGAACTCCTGAATATCTAGAAGGGGTAAGGGGTCTAGTTCAGCAAGGAGAATATTTATCTAGGCAGTACATGAATAAATATGAAAAACTAAAGATAAAACATGCTGAAGTATGCATGGAAAATACGAACCTAGAAGATATGATAGATAAGCTGCTAGCTCAAAAATATGAACTAGAAGATAAAAATGACATGCTTTTGGCTGGAAATGCTTTGGATGATGCTATGAAAGCTTTGCCTTCCTATGAATATGCTTCTAGCCAGGATTGTGCAAATGATGACTTGACTGTGCTTCATACACCTGCTTCACCCACTGCACTAGATGCTATGACTTGTGATCCTTTGCCTGCTAGTTCTGATTTGCTTGTTCCAGCTAGTAGCACACCACCTGTCACTTTGGTTACACGAGCTAGCAGTAATGCCCCTGTGCCTGATTTGCCTGCTATAGCTAATAGCTCTTTGCTTGTTGCTTTGCCAGTTGTTTCACCTGCAATTGTGCCTGATTCACCTATACCAGCTGATCCCTCATTTCCTAGTGTGTTGTGTGTTGTTACTCCTGATTCACATGCTTCTTTACCTATATTGCCTGAATCATTACATGTTGCAATACCTAGTACTAGTGACAAGCAAAAATTTGTTGCTCGTGTTGAAAGTTTGCTTATGCATGTGCCTTCAAGTTCAATTGCTTGTTCTAGTGGTCCAGCTGTAATCACTTCTTCTTCAAATGGTTCTAGAGATAATGGGGGCTTGTGTGATCCCGACCATTGCAAGGGTGCATTGGCGGCAAGGGAGTTGATCATAAAGAATGGGGAGCTAGTGAGGGAAAACTGTGAGCTGAGAGCAAACCTAGCTAAGTACAAGAGTCCAGCCAGTGAGAATGCTGAGTTGAGAGCCAACCTAGCCAAGTTTGAGGTTAGTAGCTACGAGGGGAGTTTGGCCTTGGACATGATGCTCAAGGACCAGCGACCTGTCTCCGAGAAGGGTGGATTGGGGTACACCCCCGAGAAGAAGCCCAAGGAGAGAAAAGGAAAGGGTCCTGGTTCTCGTGCATCTACCAATGGTGCCAATACCTCTCGTGCTACACCTAGGAGTAGCAGGTTGCTACACCTAGGAGGAGCACCTACTACCACTCTTGGCAATACACTAGAAACCCTCGTCCTAGGACACAAGCACCAAACACTTGGCAGCCTAGAGCCTGTAATAGAAATGGGCGATGGGAAAACTCTAGGGCGAGAACTTGGAACACTAGAACCATAGTGAACTATAGGCAAAACACTTGGGATACTAGTAGGGATGACTCTTGGGGTAGATACCCAGCTAGGACAGGTAGATGGAATAGTTGGGATGGGTACAGGCAGGATAGGAGTTATAGGCCCGTTAGACCTTACTACCAGCTAGGTAGGTTTCAAGGGGCACCTAGAGGATTTGAGGGTATGAGAGCTCCACCTAGAGCACCACCTAGGGCTCAGCCTAGACCTTACACGTGGACAAGACCAAATCCAAATCTCCCTAGGAACCACTTAGAGCTAGATGGGAACTACATACTTAGAATGGGTGAGTGTGGCAGAGTAGTTGCTAAGTTTGTTGGTTTTCGAGAGAAGAACGACCACCGGGCACGGGTTTAGGTCAGGAAGTCACTTGTTGATTCCTTTGTTGTTCCTAAGACTAACCCTCAGGGACCCATTAAATGGGTTCCTGAGTCTTCGAAATGACTCTCTTTTCTGGCTGTGAGTGCATGTGAACTACAGGACCGACGGGTGGGTGTACTCAACATATGTCGGGCAACGCGCGGTTGTTCACCTCACTCGGGGAAGAAGGGAGCTTCCCGAAGAAGGTAACCTTTGGTGGTGGGAGACAGAGTCGAGTAATTGGATCTTGGGAGGTATACATTTCTCCAGAGCTTTCAATTCAGAATGTCCTCCTCGTTGAAACTTTGCATTACAATTTGATCTCCGTTGCCCAGTTGCTCGACCTGGGGTTCCACTGTCACATCTCACCAACTGAAATGAGTTTTTTTGAATCAAAATGATAATTTGATTTTTAGAACTTTTCGTTTCCAAAAATTGTTTTTTGCAAAATTTGAGTTGCCTCCCACAAATGGCTTGGCATGCCTACTCGCCAAAGTCGAGCTTGGATGGCTTTAGCATAGGCGCCTGGGACATGTAGGGATGGCCAATTTGAAAAAGTTGGTGAAAATGGTGTCATTCATGGGGTCAAGGACGTCATATTTGAGAAGTCTTGGTTGTGTAGCGCATGCCAAGCGAGGAAGCAAGTTGCTAGTCCACACACAGCAAAGAGCGTCATGTCTACCTCGCGTCCACTCGAAATGTTGCACATGAATCTCTTTGGTCCTACCACATATGCCAACTTAGGTGGCAGCTTGCACTGTTTAGTTGTGGTAGATGACTTCTCCAGTTACACGTGGGTCTTCTTTTTGCCGGACAAAAGCCCCATTGGGGATGTTTTCAAAAGGTTTGCAAAAAGGGCCCAAAATGAATTTGAATGTCTAATAAACTGGGTGAGAAGTGACAATGGATCGGAGTTTGTGAATACTAATGTGCAAGATTTCTGTGATGAGCCTGGAATAGGGCATTAGTTTGTTGATGCGAAAGTTGGTTTCTCACAAACACACCACGGAAGCGTCAAAAACTGAGTTTGCGTCGCAACCACGAAAACCAAGCGTGCCAGTCAATTTGACCTGTAAATTGACAAGGAGTAAAAATGTTAGTAACTTGAGCCTAATCGGCTTTTAGAGAGCCAGATCAGGTTATTTGCATCGGCCAATGAATTTTCGATGCGCATAGAAAACATGACTTAAACATGGTTTCAATTGTTCTCATCAGTTTTACGGTAGAACTAGCTTTAAATCTTGCAATCGACTTATCAGATTAAACCAGGAGATAGATTAAATAGATTGGTCAGGCCAAGACAGTATTTAAATCTAAATCTAGACATAAAATTACAAACCGATCAAAGGTTTAGAACTATGCAATACCGATGATACAGAGGTATCTATCGGCTTAAATTCCGATAGGGCTAAATTGTGATCAGCAATCTCTTTTAACGTTCTTATAACAGATATTTTCAGTTTTAGGCATTATACTAACTTCAGATCTTAAATCTATTCGTCGGGTTTATACCTCAAAGTAGACAAAATAGATTGGTTAGAGCCAAGACAGTATTTAATCTAAATATTGGTGCAAAAACAATGAAGCCGTAAAATATTTGATGCTAGTATCGGGTAAATACAACGCAAATCGGTAAAATCTAGACATGCAAGCTCTTAGAACAAACTTACACAACATCGATTGAACGAAGTAGTCGCATATATCGGAATAAACAGGAGACATGGCAGATGTATAACGATCGGCATTGCAGGGTAAATACATATTACAGATCGATTGAACGAGGCAGTGTAATATGCAGAAACATTCTAAAGATCGGTAAAATTGAGGCAGTCTAACATGCTGTGTATACATGAGATTGAAGCAATACAGCCATGCATACGAACAAGTAATAGAATCAATTATTCCATCGAGATAGCTCTACCTGCGAGTTAAAGCCTTTCGACGAGGTCGATCGTATTCGAAAAGAGTAATTGTGTTGTTTGTATATTGATTGATTCTTTTACATGACCCACAGGGCCTTATTTATATTGTCGACACAAATTAAACCGATACCGATATGACAATAAACCGATCAAACCTAAACCGACACGACTTAGACACTTTCCTAAACGAAGCCTCGAAGTAAATTTGGAGTCCAGGACCCCGCGCCACTAGCACAATGCTCGTCGGAGTGTCGTGACCCCTATGTAACCACGGGGATCCACACCATGATCGAATACTTCGCAGGTATAGTATCTCATGATGGACAAAAATAGACATCAATGCAAGCATAAATAACTATTAAAAGTAAAGTTTAACATGACAATATTTGCCTTACATTATTTGAATAGGCATACCCATTAGATCATTACAGAAATACCAAATCACAAAGTTTACATTATTCTGAGTAGCGGAATGAAGTTAAATATCCTCACAAAGACGTTCAACGCCCAGCCAAGACGCCCAGCTAGCCCACCTCAGAACTCTTGGCCCGGATCAGCTCCTGAACAGCAATTATCCATGGTTTTTGTCTAATGAGCACATGGCTGCCCAGCAAGTCGTCCTTAATGCATGAATGCAGGACGAAAGGAAGGATGGTTCATTTTACACCAAAACCTATGTTGCTAGGCAAATTTTCTTAGTCAAGATTTATTATATGCAATGCTCTCGAACCCAGGTAACACAATAGAAGGTGATGCAACACCAAACCAACCACCTACCCTCTATCAGATTAATTATTTAGAAATTGGTGGGACTACATGTGCAAACCTCTCGCCAGTCCATAACCGTGGACACGTCTGCCATGATAGTTTTAACGCTGCAGAGTAAGTGCACTGTACCCACTAGTCCCGTCTCAACCCTGAGGGGGAACGGTACAAGGCTGTTCCCCCGCTTAGCCTACCACTTCGCCTGCCCTGTCTTTAGGATTTCCCAGCCCGATTGGTACCCTCCGCGGTAGGGCCCACTACTTCTGGATACCACCCCAGGGCGTTCCCCATTTAAGCCATCGGTCTCAGGTTCATATCTACTTGTCGGGCGAGGTAGCGAGCCTCACCCTAGAGCAAAAGCACGAAGGCATAACCGGACAACTTACGAGTAGGGGGTTAGTAGTTTCGACGGGTTACTAAGCCAGGATCCTCGGCACGAGGCCTAAGGCGCTAGTGGTTGCACATGTTTGGTTTGGTCTAGCAATACACAAGCTCCAGTTCTTAGATAAGGGAGGCTTCCAGTCCAACCAACAGCCCAGAAACCACCATCCTAGCCTCCCTTAGCAATAGGAGTCATATTTTAGTTGTTGGGATTTAGCCACAATCATCACGAGGCATCGTCTCAGAAAACAAATAAAACATTCATTTTTATAAGTGAAACCTACAACTAAACAAAGGATAGGCTAGTGAATTACATGTGGTCTAAGCAATAAAAAGGCTAACTCGCACGAGCAGAATGCTAGTACGACTAGGCACGCACACACTGATACTAAATGAAATGCATGGTGTGATAACAATAATATTAAAGGTGAAACCCCTCGCTTAACGGTTCATATCCCACAGTAGAGTCAAATGGATATGTAACCCCTAAACGAAGTTCTTTAAACATAGGTAAAGCAATATGAGCACAAATGTTCTAGACTTGCCTTCGAAAAAGTCGTCGCCTTGAGGGTCGACAGCAGGTTCGGAGTCCTCCACACCACATCAACAACATCAGAAACCGGCGTCTACGGGATCACCCCAATACATGCGACAAATAAATAAATAAAACAATACATCACATTCAGATCATGTAAAATAAATTATACCTACAAATACTAGATAAAATTACGATCCTAACGGCTCTGGAATCGTCTCAAAAGGAGCTACGGTTGATTTTCTAAAATTCTATGAAAGTTGGGCGGAATCTGGAAAATCTACAAAATCCCAAAGGCAATTTGACCCCAAAACGGGCCAAATTCCCCCCTTTCAGCCCATCTCCCCCTCTCTCTCTCTCTCACTCGGGCCGACCCACGAGCGGTACATCGGCAGGTGGCAAGAAGCGGCGGCTGGCGGTTGTGGTCGACAAGCGGACTCACGAGCGCTGGGCCCGGCTTGTCGCCAGATCCGGAGAGGCTGCAGCAGGAGTGAGGTGGTGAATGGGCTCGAGCGCGCGTGTAATAGCCCAAAATATTGTATTAAGCTTTTGCATTATGTGATGTGTATAAAATTAATAATTGATAGAGTGGCAATACTCTTGCTAGTTTTGATCATTAAAAATCCTAGTTGTGATCATTATTCCATCTACAACAATAGATGGAAAAATTTCAATATGTTGTGATTATGCAAATAAGAATAGGATTTTAATGTTAGTTGAAAATATAACTAAGGTCAAAAGAGTTCATGATCATTTGTTTATGAGAAAGAGGCATAGGGTTAACTAGATAACCATTTTGGCTAATGTAGAAATGTCACTTCAAAATTATTGGAAAAGGGTTAAATAAGAACCTAGGCTTGGGAAAATCAAGAAAAATAGCAATATAATCCAAATAAATCACAGAAAAATCCTAGACGCTAGTTTGAACCTATTCTTACTTCTGGTTTAAAAATATGAGCTGAGATATCACGTGGGACCCACCTGTCATACACATTTTCTTGGAAGCATTTAGTCCAACACCTACACCTACACATGTGGCTGACCATTGGGGCCTTTGCCCTGCCTTGTCAGCCTCTCTATTGGCCATTGGCGTCGCCTGGGGCACGCTTGCTCCCTCCTCTGCCGCCTCTCTGCGGGAGAACGCCACTGGGACCCGCAGCATCGCCGCCGCAGCCCACCTTGGCCAACCGGCGCGCGATCTCCTCTGCTGCCGCGGCAAGGCTTTGTCCGGACATTGCCGTCCTCGCTCGCGCGCGTGGGAGAGAGAAGAACCGCCTCTGCCATCGCCATTGCAGCCCGGAGCTGCCTCGCACGCCACCGCGCCGAATCTCCATCAAACCGCCCCAGGTTTCCTCCCGTCGCTCCGCTCATGCTCCCGGTGCACCAACACCTTCATAGCAAGCCACTAGCTCCCAGAGACACCTCCCGTAGCCCTGGCGCATGAACTCGGACCAAGGAGGTAGTGATCTCCGTTTCCCCCAAATCCACCGCGCCGGCTTCAAAGGCCACGCACGTCGCCAGAGCTCACCGCCTTCGCTCTTCATTTACAAGCTAGTGCGCCGAGTTCACTACACCCCAGAGTAGCTCTCGCCGGAAGTAATCGCTTTTTAACCCCCTCTGCTGGCCAGAACGCCTTCGCCGCCCGAAACTAGAGCAATGGCTTTCGACCATGACCATCTTCTCTCTGGTAAGCTGTAGCCCCTATGCTCTCGCCATGGATCTCCCTTTAGCACCGCCTTTCTAACCCGTTCTAATCGCAGCTTGATTCGGTGTGGTTTGCTCAAGCCATTCACGCGTCGCCGTCACCTCGTCGGACACGCACGTTGACTCACCACCAGAATCTCACGTTTGCCAAACCTACTGCATGGTATGTCGCCACTAGCTCTCACATACCTCATGCGCGCGCTAACGTCCCTAGAGCTAGCCCAAAATAGGGAGTGGACATGCACCCGTACTTAGCTCCGCCGCGCGCTCGTCGCGCCGTCGTCACAGATCACTCCACGAGCTCAAATCACAGCCAATAGATGCGCGGTAAGCTAAGGAAGCCATAGCAACTTAAATCGCCCAAAATGATGCCCTAAATCGTCCGCAATCCGCGGAGGAATCTCGCGGGTACCCTTCCTCTTCGCTGCGCCGGCGCGAGGAAGAAGACGACGGAGAGCCGTCGTTCTTGCATCGTGCGGCTGGCATTCAAACATCGCCGAGTCGCCGACATGCGGGCCCTCACTGCCTTGCTCGCGCGCGCGCGCGCGCTCCGCGCGGGCGCTCTCTGCGTGAGAATGGGCCGCAGTCCGGCCCAATCACTATTTTTCCCATTTTGGGATTTTTCCATTTCTTGGACAGATTCAAAACTGGCTCCAAAAATATTGTTTCAAATATCAAACTGGCACTATAAACCTTGGAAAAATTAGGTTGAATAGCTTATCCAGTATCAAGCTTAGAAAATGTTTCTCCTAGGTATGGTCATAATAAAGTTTGGAAAAATCCTTATTAGACCAACCAAAGGTATTTTCTGTTAAATATGGCCTGAATTTGTAAATGATTTTTGTTGACCTAACAAACAGGAATAAATGGATATCAAACATGGCACATAAATAATAGGGACTTTCTACAACCTAATAAAAATATAATTCATATGCAGTAATATAACATTTTCTGGAAGAAAAATATGTACTAATGTGCAAGGTTGGTTTTCTAGAATATTTCCTTGTGACATTAATATTTTTAGATAAAATTGTAAACAAACTCCAATGACCATGAAACTAAATATGCATGTTTTGAATAGAGTAAAGAATTTTATAAAAATATTACATGTGCATCCTTCTGTAGAAAATTTGGTTCAATAAAATAACAAAAGCCCTAGGGTCTAGATATCTCAATATTACAGGGAGTCAATATAATTTTAAAATGGAACAGATAAATAAATAATTATGTACACCAATGCTTGTGGTAGATGGGATAGGGTAAACTTGAATTTATAAAATTGATTAATACTCCCAGTGTTGTGGAGATTTTATTTATAACAGGTCATTTCTGTTTCTTTTGACCTTTTTCCTAAGACAAGAAATTAGGACAATAATCTAAACCATTGAACTACTAGTATGGTTAGCCTAAATCCTCATGTTAGGATAATTAGAGCCAAACATCCACCTACCCTAAGCATCTAGGAAATATACACATATAATGTAACCTTGTTGGCTTATTACAATTGTAGAATTTTAAAAATGGAACCTTGTGTTGTTTTCCATAACTAGAAACCTCATATAGTAGCCATTTGTTGAGACCCATGTGGAGGGTACCCCTGTTTGATGATGAATATATGTGACAAGATGGAATTTGAAGTGTTTTGAAGAATGTTAAATGGTGCATTTGTGGAAATTGCCGTGGAATTGGTACCGGACCATTGTGCTGAGATTGGGCTAGGTAATAGTTTTGATCGAAAGTGGTCCCGTGGAATTTAGGCTGACACGTGGTGTGTTAGGGCTTTCTAATTGTGTTGCCATAAAGGGATTATTGTGTTGGTAATTTTGTGATGGATTAACCTTGCAGGTAAGGTAAAGTGTGTTGGTTTCGTGTGTGTTCACCTCAGCCAAGGTGTATCTACGGGTACGTGGTCGACGTCAAGGGACACTGGAGGTCGGTGTGTCTCGAGGCGGCAAAGCGATCAGGTTCGATGACCTGGCAGTCACATGAGGTGGTGCACTCGAGAAGCTTATCCATGACGAGGAACTGAGGCACTGGAGGTCGCAGCTGGCTTCAGAACTCAGTGGCGGCCGGTTCTCGACCTGTGGGCCCAAAGCGTAATGGGCGATCAAGATGTCACAAGATTTTTCCCAGAGGGATATGTGGAGAATATTCTCTCTCGGGAATGTGTCTTGTAGTGTGTGTGTGTTGTACACCACTCATCCTCAAATAAAGGGTGGAGATGGGCTCTAGGTGTTAGGACATCTCACCCATGGGCTATAAATAGAGGTGGAGGGGAGCACCTCCTCCTCATCCCCTTAGAGCTGAAATTTCAAAAATAGAGAGGGTGAGTTGGGTGTGTAAGGGTGGCACTTAGAGTGCTTGTGACCATATGGAGTGTGGTTTGTAATCCCCTAATTTCTATGCAATGAAATCTCTCATCTTCATGATCATCTTGTGTTGATTTGCTCCAAGTTCTTCTTTCTTTTGTTTTTCCCTTTTGGAGCTCTTATTTGGAGATGACTTTTGGTGATTTCTTGCTGGTTCTTCATGGTCTATGAAGCCTTGAGGTTGCTAATATGATTTGCCATACTTTTCGTAACCATATGAGAGGTAAGAGATCAAGTTCTTGACTTGTTGCAAATCCGTCCGGAGATTTTTCATCCGCGCAGTAGCCAGTAAACTATTTTTCGAAAAATCTATGAAAATCATTTTGGTATGATTCCAGTTGGAAAAGATGCGTGACTCATATACCTATCTATGGTAAAAATTTTAAGTCCACTGGTTTCTCCATTTGGGAGCTATGAAGTGAAAACCTAGCCCTAAACTTTCTGCTCGAAGTTCTTGACAGCTCGTGGTGTTTGATTTTTCATTTTTCTGTGGATGGATTCATAAGATGATTTTTGGTGGAGTGCTTCACGACTCATGTTTTCATAGGGAGAAAAATTCCCACAATTTTTGAAGCAACATAAAACCATCATCTCTCTGCTCCAATTAGAAACAAACTCTGAAGAATCTGTTTTTGCGTTTCAGAAAGCAGCTTGGGTTGTTTGAATTTTCATATTTTTTCTGTAAGGAGTTTTAAGGAGATTTTTGGTGGAGTGCTTCCTGACACATTGACACATAGGGAGAAAAATTCCCATGATTTTGAGACCATCATAAATCCACGAACCTCCTGCTGCATGAGAGGACAAGTTCTGAAAGAATCTGCTTTTGCTTTTTAAAAGTTGCTTTGAGGTTTGTCTTGATCTCTTTTCAAAAGCAAGATTTGAATTGATTCCTCTTGTTTGGACACTTGACAACTAGGATTGTGGCTCTAAAATCCCCACATATTCATATGGATATCATCCATACAAGTCACGGGTACACATAGTTGTCATGTTGTCCATCGCGGTTTGATCACCGACACGAAGTAGTTTTTGCGGAATGCTTAGAGGGGCTGCATGTGCGAAAAGAAAGATGTCGACGGTTGAGATAACGATCTCAAGTCGCTAAGGTTCTTTAGAAGTGAGATAGGAGACACGCCGAACAACCACGAACAACAACGAACAGGAGATGGGGTTTTATCCCGTTCAGCCTCTCGAAAGATAATAGCCCTACGTCCAGCCTTTCTTATATGTCAGAGATGAATACAAGAGGTGACTCGACGAGATGAACAAGTCTCGGCGAGATTATGGGTGTACAAGTGCGACAATGCTAAGACTCTTGGCCCTAACAGATGATGGATTGACCAAATATTAGATGCCCCCTAACGCCGTAGGGGCTCTGTTTATATAGTGCGGAGCAAACCGACCTACCGAGGGAATATCGGGCCGGGCTAACCACGAGATCGTAACGAACTCGACATGCCAAACATATCCCGAGGTAGATAAGGCATACTCCTAGTCTTGGGGATCACGACTCCTATTCCAATCCGGGAAACCAACGTCCGGGTCTTCACGTAGCCGTGCAGAACTCCTGTTCGAGACGGACTCAAACACAATTCCTTGACCGTTACGCACCATGCCAGCCAGGATGCTGTTCGGCATGATGCATATGGGCCAGATAGAACCTTCCAGGGAGTCGGGCCCTGGTAGGCTGTTCAACTGAACCGTCAGGGAGTGGGCCATGGCAATGGGCCGTGATTTTATCCCCGACAGCTAGCTCCCGAGACTCAAGTGGAAGGACTCACTAGAGTGGGGTAATCCTCTTGAGACTCCAAGTCACGAAGAGGGTAATCTTGCTGCTACAATGGCATGTAACAATCGACCGAACAGGATAGGGTTCAACCGAACAGGACTTGTTCGGGACCGAGCAAACCCGATCAGTACCGAGCAACTCTGTTGTAATCAACAGGAATCACATCCGCCGGCGAGCACTCACCTTCAACGCGACGTTGGAAAAATTAACCGCTGGCGTAACTCAACGGTAACTTATTGTCATTGCAAGCAAAAAAACAGCGACCGCTTTACCTAGCCGCATAAAGTAAAAACTAGCCGCTTTGTGGCAAACTGCTGCAGTAGTCACAAGATATGGGACTATAGCACCCAAGCCGCCTGCTGCTAGCCACTGCTCTCGCGCCTTTCCTTCCCAAGCCCTAATTCCAACCGCACTCAAGACCGAAAGCACCCAAACTCCACCACCAAACTCGCTCGCCCAACTCGGGAACCGCTATGGCCAAGTTCGTTAGCTCTAGTGCATCCGAGGAGGACTTGAGAGTTTGGGAGGAAGAGGGCACATCGACGCCAGAGCCGGAGGTCGCCTGGAGGAGGAAACTCCGGAGCCGCTTGAGGGAGAGTTCGTCAACTTCGAACAGTTCGCACTGTTAGGTTGAGATCTCCCGAGAGCGACTTCGTCGAGGCCTTCTTGAACATTAGCGGATTGGAGGTGGCGAACCTCAATCCGAACAGCATCCTCCAGATGGCCGTCTTCGCACACCTGTGCGAGGGCTATCTGGGCATTAATCCGCCGATGGGGTTGTTCCTCCATTACTATACGGTAACGAGGAGCAGCTCCGCCGCTTCGGCGCTGGGGTGCTACTACCTCAAGCTCAAGACTCATCGCCGATGACGCGCTGCACTTCCCGTCGCCGCTGCTTGACTCAATGGGCGCGTGGTGGACGAGGTGGTTCTACTCCCGGCGGAGCGACGACAGCAAGCTCATCTTCACCGGGAAGGCGCCGGCGAAGGGAACACCGATGCCTCGGCCGGAGATGTCCGCCGAGGATTGGTACTTGACGAGGAAGATCACCTCCCTCGTTAGCCTTGGGCTTACGGGCAGGGAGATCATCCGGGACTTCACAGCGAACAGGATCTGTCCGCTGCGGAGAAGACCCTATCCCTTCTACAAGATAGAGGGATGGGAAGACATCTCCAGGGAGAGCACGGGTAAGTCCCTTTAGGACTCAACCTTTCTTTGATGCTTCTTCCGAACAGAAACTGATAGGGCTTCCTGCTCGGGCAGAAAAACCTACCGACGCATGGGTGACCGAGCGGGTCGACGCCATGCTGAAGGCAGCCAGGAAGGACGGCGAGGTCACCTGCGAGGTGGCCTATACCTGTCCGCGGAACGTGCTTGTCCGCATAGCCGAGGTGAGTTGCTCGAACCCTCGTCTGTGTTGCTAGATTCGCACTGTCGTAAATGCTAACATTCCCATTCCGAACAGACAGGAGGACCAGCTGATCCTTGGAGGGATCGTGGAGGAGCTCTCCGGGTCGGAGAAGGAGAAAGCAAAGAAGGGCAAGGCCAAGGTGGCCATAAAGCCTAAGGCGGTGGTCGAGCCAATGCGGAGCTTGCCGCGCCACGGCGGCCGCCTTCCCTCGAAGAAGCCTGGTGTGGCGACGGAGCGCGTCGAGCAAACCAAGCGCGCGCACGGCCAGCCAAGCGGGAAACGACCCAGTTCCTCCCTCCTCGCCGAGCAGAGCGACGAAGAGGTAAAGACACTGACCCTCTGGCTTAAGCGATACGCGCAGGCTCACCCGGGCCATTTGGCACGGCTGCATCAGGTCACCGAACAGAGAAGGCTTGAGGAGGATGTTGCGCGCAAGGAGAAGCTTCTTGCGCTGCGCGAGAAAAGCGCTCAGCTCAGCAGGGAGCTGAGCTCATCGCCACGAGCGTCCGGGGGCCGAGACGGACAAGGCGTCAAGGAGCCCCCGAGGAAGAGGCGGAAGGTTCTGGCGAAGAAGATCAAGATCAAGCCCTCCACGGCAGGTATGTTGTAATCAAACTTTCGTCTTTTACAATTTCCCTAACCGCACCAGGCTCAACCATTCTCTTTTTCATCAGCTGCCCAAGACGAGATCGCCACGGACAACGTCGACGAGGCGATCGAGCGATCTCTGCTGCCCGAGCACCTGCACGGTGCGTCGCGGGCAGTGAGGTTGGCCAGCCTCAAGGACAAGTTGGCAGCGTGGAGCCTGCTCCCGCTAAGTTCTGGCGACCAACTCGATGCACTGAAGGGCGCAGTGGAGCGGCTGGAAGCGGAAGAAGCGGCGGACAGCGCCACGGACAGCGGGGCCAAGGCGATGGCTCCGCAAGCTGCTCGAGGTGGGACCGAGCAGGTCCTACCGGGCACTTCGTCGCAGGGGCAGCTCATCCCTGAGGCGACGGAGGCGACCGGCGAGCAGGGTGAAAGCCCCGCCGCCAAGGTACAAGAAGAAACCCCCGAGCAGGGCACACAAGTTGCCCCGCCAGTGGAAGCTACAGTGCCGCCCGGTGGAGCGGCTCCGACTTTACCCGAGGGTGATCGGGCAGAAGAGGACGAGGGGCAAGAGCGCGAGGGTGACAGTTCTTCGCCCGCCGCTCCTGCTCCTGGGCAAACGCGCTCCGGCAAGAAGGAACCAAAAAGACGGCGACGAGGGAGACGCACCGGTCTCATCCCGCACGAGCGAGGCTTCGTGACGCATGGTCTCGAGGATCGCTTACGCCGGGGACTGAAGCGCCGACTCGGCAAGGTAAGTTCCAAGACTAACCTGATCGAGTCGAGCAACATCAGAGCGAAGCGGTTAACTTGTCTTCTCTCTCAGGTCTTCAAAGATACCATGGAGGAGCTCGAGGATGGAGTCACCGTCGAACGGAGCGCCGTTCTGGCGGGTTTCCGAGAGCAGCTCCGGATGAGGGGGCTCGAAGGGGAGCCCTCCACGCCAGCCAAGAGCCGGAGCAAGTTGGCGGTGAATATAAAGAAGCTCAAGGCTCGGTTGACCGAGGAGAGGCAATCCTCGGGGGCTCTTCGGGAAGAGGCCGAGGAGCTTCGCGCGCAGGCCGCGAGGGCAAGCGTCACGGAAGGTGAGCCAGCCCGCACGAAGTGGCTGGAAGAGCAGCTCCACGACATGTCCGAATGGCGGAAGCTGCTCGTGAATCAGGTAAAGCAGCTCGAGGCCCAGCTCGCCGAAGAGAAGTCGACTTCCGCGGCACTCCAGGAGAAAATCTCCACCCTGTGGGCGTCACAGGAGGAGGTCGAGGAGATGCGCGGGCTGGCCGCAAGGACTAGCACCGCGGAGAAGAGGGTCGAGGAGCTAGACGAGCAGCTCAAGACCGCCGAGCAGCGAGCCAGCCAGAGCGAAGATCTGGCCGAGCAGCTGCGGGCCAAGACCAAAGAGGTCGAGGCTCTCTGCGTGAAGGCAACGGAGCAGGCCAGGAGCTGCAAGGAGGAATCCGACCATCTCCGAGCTGAGGCCAGAGAGGGTTTTAAGGCCCAAGGGGAAGTCTTGCGCCTCAAGGAAGTGGTCGAGGAGCTCAAGGAGCAACTCGCTTCTAAGTAGCCGTAGGGCTGTAACCCGAAAGGGACTTTTGTACCTGCAAATTTTGTTAATAAAGAACTTACCTTTTCCCTGCAAAAAAGAGCAGCAAAAGACATGAACGAATAGGAAACCAAGAGCAGGGCACGAAAGCGCTAGAAAGTTTAAGAAAACCGGTAGAACGCTTAGCCTAACTCCCAGCCCCCGTTGTGCAGTAATGCTCAAAACTCGAGTTTGAGAACTCGAACAGGTGCACAAGAGAAAGAGCGACACCCTAGCCCTCAGATGGACGGTGCTCGAAAACCCGAGTTTATGAATTCGAGCACGCGCGTAGAGAGTTAGAGCGACACCGTATCCCGATCGATTTATCCCAAAAACTGCCGGGACGAAGTTAGGCGATTTCAAATGTAACCGAACAAGGAAAGTGCTCTCGCCATGAGGGCTTACGAGAGCAGACTTTGCGTGTGGTCGTGCCATGAGCGGTAAGTGCCTCTCGCCAGCGGAGGGCTTACGAAAGTGCAGACTTAACGCGAGGCGAGAAAGCCTTTTTACGCAACCTTGAGTTGAGAGACTTGTTGAAACTGGATACGAGCAGGAAAAAATCCTTAAGATTGCGGAGCCAATTGTTCGCAAGGCCGGGCAGCCATCAAGTGTTACCAGAGAGAGGGTAGTCTTGACAAGACAGAGGTGTGAAAAGGCCTCAGAGGACCGTGAAAGTTTCACTATAAATGGATTGAACTTTACATGGAGCCCGACAGACTTGGACGAACAAAGGCGCGAAGTTTGACAAAAAGCGCGAAGCTAAGCAAACACAGAAAGACCTACACAAAGAACTTACGAAGCTGGTCGATGTTCCAAGTGCTGGTCAGCTCTCTCCCGTCCTCCATTGCCAAGCGAACAGCCCCCGGGCGAGTAGTAGAAACGATCGTGAACGGGCCCTCCCAACGGGGAGTTAGCTTGTTGGCATTGGACAGGTTCTGGACACGGCGCAGAACGAGGTCGCCCGCCTACAAAGCCCTTGGTCGAACCGATTTGGCAGCGTGCCGGCGGAGATCTTGCTGGTAGCGTGCCATTTTGACTTGTGCCCGGTCGCGTGTGCCTTCGAGGAGGTCGAGATCGAGTAGGCGCTCTTGCTCGTCGTCAACCAAGTTGACCGAGCTCGTGCGAGGCGAACCGAGTACTATTTCGTGGGCGTGATGGCTTCGCACCGTAGACCAATTGAAAGGAGTTTTCCGGTTGTTCGGTACCGCGAGAGTGCGAATCGCCCAGAGGACGCAAGGAACTTCGCCAACCTAAGTTTTGTTGTGCTCATGAGTGCCGCGAACATGCGCCGCTTGATACCCCGGACGATCCGTCCGTTAGTTCGCCGACCGCTTCCATTGCTCGTGGATGTGCCACGGAGGTGAAGCGAATTTGGTGCCCGCCTATTCACAAGATTCCCGAATAGCTCGCTCGAATCGGGTACCGTTATCGGTGATCAGCTTATGGGGAATCCCAAAGCGCGTGACCACGTTGCTTTTGAAAAAGCGAACAGCCGTTTTGGCGTGAAGAGACGACACAGGCTCTGCCTCAATCCACTTTGTAAAGGTGTCGATGGCGACGAGCAAGTGTGTGTAGCCCTTGTACCCCTTAGGGAACGGGCCGAGCAGATCCAGACCCCATGTGGTGAAAGGCCAAGATGGGGGGATCGTTTGGAGCTCTTGGGCGGGCTTATGTGCCTTCCGGGCGTGAAATTGGCAAGCCTTGCGCTTTGTCACGATGTCCCGGGCATCTTGTAGCGCCAGAGGCCAAGAATAGCCCATGTAAACGCTTTGCCGACCAGAGTTCTGAAGGAGGCGTGGTTGCCGCAGACACCCTCGTGTATGTCCCTAAGAAGGAACACACCCTCCTCTTGAGAGATGCACTTGGAGAGGACTCCCAGAGCACCTCGACGGTAAAGGATGCCGCCCATAAGCTTGTATGGAGCAGCACGCCTTGTAAGCCGGGAACGCTCGGCTTCGTCTTCGGGCAGTGTCCCATCTATAAGGTACTGCATAAATGACGTTGTCCAAATCCGCGGCACTGCCGATGACGGAGACAAGACCACTGCCTCTGTTGCCTCGTCCGAAGACGTGATAGAGGGCTTGTAAAGGTGCTCGACGAGCACCCTTGCCGGAGCAGGTTCTCGTGAGGATCCAAATTTGGACAGTTGGTCGGCCAAGAAGTTGTCCTTCCTGGGCACGAAGAGCACCTCGAAAAATCGAAAGTGCCGCTCCAACTTCCTCACCTCAACCAGGTATCGCGCCATTGAGTCATCGCAACACTGATACTCCTTGTTTACCTGGTTGATGACCAGCTGTGAATCTCCCTTCACAGTTAGTCGTTGGACACCGAGCGACTTGCACGCTCTTAGTCCCGCGAGGAGGGCCTCATACTCCGCAGCGTTGTTAGTCGCCGCAAAGTGTAGTTGGATAAAATACTGGAGTTGCTCTCCTTGAGGGGAGATGAGAACAAAACCAGCCCCGAAGTTTCCAAAGCTTGAGCCAATCAAAAACATGGTCCAAGGGGGTCATCGGGTTGCTCGAGCTTCACTCGATTTGGGCGGCAGTCCATTCGGCGACAAAGTCACCAGACAGGACTTAATAGCGATTCGGGCGAAATGTAATATCAAATTCTGCCAGTCCCATTGCCCATTTAGCTATACGTCCGCCAGCTTCCTTGTTCCTTAGGATTTCTCCAAGAGGGAACTTGGTCGGGACCAGTATTTGGTGCGCCTGGAAATAATGGCGAAGTTTCGAGGACATGAGCAAGGCGAGAGCAGCTTCGACCTCGTGGTAACGCCTTTGATCCGTGAAGTACTCGCCACGTAATAGATTGGCCATTGGATGCCTTCCCTTTCCACCGCCAAGACCGCGCTCACCGCTTGAGGCATGCAGCCAAGATAGAGCAAGAGCTGTTCGCTGGATCGCGGGGTGGTCAAGACAGGTGGGTTGGACAGGTATTGCTTTAGATCTTTGAAAGATCGATCGACTTCCTCCGCCCACTCGAAACCATTGTGCTTGCGCAGGCCTTAAAGAAGGGCAGCCGTGTTCGCCTCGACGGAAAGAAACACGCTAGAGCAACCATCCGTCCGTGAGGCTCAACTTCCTTGACGGTAGTTGGAGCTCGATGTTTTGTCGACAGTGACTAATCGGGGGTCACCGCCGCAATGATTATATATGGGGCGATGCATGCAAGATCCAAACTCGATGGTAGCACAAGACAAGGATTTATATGTGTTCAGCCCTCATGGCGAGGTAATACCCCACGCCCCGTGCTCGGGATTATATGGGGTATATGTGTACAAGATGATCAACTTGGGAGATATGATCAAGATGTAGATGTGTGTTTCTCTAGATGGCATGGCCTGCCGAACTATGGCCCCCTACCCCCTTTATATAGTGGAGGGGGTGGGGTTACAAGGAAGAGTCCTAGTCGGTTACGAGGTAGGATTCCTATTTCTATCCTCTAGTAGTTATCTTGGATTACAAGTATACCTTCCCTATTAATTAGGGATAGGCTTCTATCTTCTTGTCTTTTCTTGCCGAGCAAGTCTTCTAGAGTCCGGATGGTACCCGTCCTTATCCACCCGACTTGATCCATCTCTGCAGGCGGTCTCTTAGGCTCATTGTAGGATACCGGGGTCTATGTTGTCCACAAGAGTCTCCCCGAGTGCTTCATAGTCGAGTTGCTGCTCTTCTTTGTCACACCTTGGATGAGTCATGCTTCATGCCGAGTGCTTGTAGATTGTTGCTGCTCCTTCCCGACCGGCTTCTGCCTGTTATCTGCAAGGAGACTGTGAAGGACTCATAGAGAGTTGTTAGTGACACCCAGCCCGGGATTGCCGGAGTTCTGGCGGTAGGCTCTTTGTAAGGCGCATCACTATAATTTTGATGAAATGGTACTGTACTGCTCTTGCGATGTCTGTTGGCGACCAAAGATGGGGCTTACCTTTAGTTTTGGTCAAGAGCCGGTGATACCAGATTGCCTTGCGATGCACATTTGGCGACCCAACATGGGGCGTACCACTGGTTTTGGCTGAAGAGCCGAGTGATACCTGTACTCGTCTTCCGATGTACAGCTAGGGATGAAACGGATCGGATACGGATCGGAAACCACTCATATTGTATTTGATCCATTTAGTTTGATCGGATACGGATTCGATCTGGATAGTACCGATACAAATACGGATACTAATAATATCGGATACAAATACGGATCGGACGCGGATACTCTCTCAGATAATATGCGAAAACATATATTAAAGAAATAAGTATATCCAAATACATATAGTTATCTCTTTGTGACTCAACTTTATGGCCCATAGTCATGAAAATGATGGTGTGTAAGTATCATACCCGATAAAGCAAAAAAATGTAAAATCACATGCATCTAGTTGTTATATGTGTTAGTCATTCATTCTATAGAAATATAATAGAGATAGTTTATAGATGGATTTACTAATCGGATAATATCCATCGGATATTATCCGAGAAAAGCTCGGATAATATCCATCGGATATTATTTGTATCCGTACCGTATCCGCCTTGTCGGATTCGGATATCCATAAAATTATCCGGCTCAATATTTTCGGATATTATTATGCCTCGGTCGGTCGGACGGTCGAAATTATCCGTACCATTTTCATCCCTATGTACAGCTGGCGACCCAACATGGGGCGTACCACTGGTTTTGGCTGAAGAGCCGAGTGATACCAGATTGCCTTGCGATGTACTGTTGCACTCCAACATGGGGCGTACTAACGTTTTGGCCGAAAAGCCGAGTGATACCAGATTGTGGATGCGATGTACAGGTGGCGACTCCAACATAGGGCATACCACTGGTTTTGGCTGAAGAGCCGAGTGGTACCTGTACTCGTCTTACGATGTACAGCTGGCGACCCAACATGGGGCATACCACTGGTTTTGGTTGAAGAGCCAAGTGATACCTGTACTCGTCATGCGATGTACAGCTGGCGACCCAACATGGGGCGTACCACTGGGTTTGGCTGAAAAACCGAGTGATACCTGTACTAAATCATGCGATGTACGGTGGCACTCCAACATGGGGCGTACCACCGGTTTTAATTTGAAAAGTCGAGTGATACTGTACTGCCTTGCGATGTACATGCTAGCGACCCAACATGGGGCGCACCACCGGTGTTGGTCAAGAGCCGAGCGGCACTGCATTCCACCAGTGGGATATGGTGGTGGCCCCAGAGGGCATACCGTATTTTTAACCATCTGGTACCTATACTCATAGAGTAAAGCTTGGCCCAACATGGAGCATACCATCTGGATAGGGTTTGGCCCAATGATACCTGTATCCGACTAGTGCGGTAACACAGCTAGTGTCCCAACATGGGGCATACCATTGTTGTCAGCCAAGCGGTACTTGTACCCAACCGTAGTAGGATACAGCTGAGGCCCCACCACAGGGCGTACCTTAAGGATATAGTTTAGCCATATGGCATCCATACCCGGGTTGCGGTGTACAGCATTGGCCCCAATTGGAGCGTACCATCGAAACTCAATCCCGACATCACTGGTATCTGGCCTGACATGCAGTGACCAACTAGTGACCCAACATGGGGTATACCAAGAGATGGGTAATTTTTTGTAGTTCTGCCGGTGATATGCCCTCAAAGGGTGCACCGAGGCTGAATTTGGCTTAGCCCGGCTGTGCTTGTAGCCACTGTTTGTGACGCGCAACTGGAAGGCCGTAGTTAGCGCTCAAGGCGTGGGGTGGCTCATGGCCAGAGGCGTAAGCGTATAGCCGTACCAATGTTGGTGTAGACGTATAGTCGTACCGGAGTTGGCGTGGGCATATAGCTGTGCCATAGACTTGAACACTCGAGGCGCAGACGTAGGCTTGTAGCCATGCCGGGTGCTCGCCGAGCTATAGATTTGACGGTCGAGGCGCGGGCGAAGCGCAGTAGTCAGTGCTGTGCTCGCCGAGCCGTAGTTGTCGCTCATGGCGCAAGTCCTTCTTGCTCGTGTACGGAGTCGCATAAGGTACTTGATGAGGAAAAAATCCATGAACCCTGTAGCATGTACATGTAGGATTTGGATGAAAAAACAATCAATTGGATGTAAGGTCCGATCGCTTTAGATAATTTTTGCTCTTTTGCAACTTTTCCTTTTTGATCTTAAATTCCTCCAAGTAATCTTCCTTTGTTATGCAATCGAGCCCGACTAGTCTAGCCCACAGGCGCGGGAATTGGCTCATGGCTCTTTTCCGTGCACGCCGTGTCGAGTGACTAGAGTTCGCCGTTTGTGGATCAGAGCTTCACTACTCGGAAAAACCACTCGGATTCATTTGCGATCATTAAGAGAAAGCAATAAAAAAGTGCACGCAAGTGCACCAATTAGGTGTAGCCCCCAACTTACTGCTTAGTTGGAGACCAACTAAGTAGCAAGTCAAGAAACAATTTAGATTTATAAGAAAAGATTATGGTAACGAGAACTTAGCTCTGATGTAGGCGTAGGCGTGTCGCCGAGCCGTAGACTTGGCTGCTCGTAGGGCTGGCGTAGGCGTGTCGCTGAATAGCGTGTCGCCGAGCCGTAGATTTGTAGCTGCAGGCGTGTAGCCGTACCGGGCGCTCGTGGCGCGCGATGGCATACAACTGAGCTGAATACTTCGACGCTCGTGGCGCGAGCGTAGGCGTGTCGCTGAGGAGCGTGTCGCCGAGCCGTAGACATGGAGGCGCTCGTGGCGCTGGCGTAGGCGTGTCGCCGAGCCATAGATTTGTAGCTGCAGGCGTGTAGCCGTACCGGACGCTTGTGGCGCGCGATGGCGTACAACCAAGCTATAAACTTGGACGCTCGTGGCATGGGCGTAGGCGTGTCGCTGAGTAGCGTGTCGTCGTGCCGTAGACTTGGGCGCTCGAGGCGCCGCGTGGCGTGTAGCCGAAAGTGGCTTGTCGCCGAAGCCAGAGATTTGAAGTTTCAGGCGTGTAGCCGTACCAGGCGCTTGTGGCGCGCGATGGCGTACAGCCGAGCTATAAACTTGGGCGCTCGTGGCGCGGGCGTAGGCGTGTCGCTGAGGAGCGTGTCGCCGTGCCGTAGACTTGGGCGCTCGAGGTGATGGCGTAGGCGTGTAGCCGAGTGGCTTGTCGCCGAGCCGTAGATTTGAAGCTCTAGGCGTGTAGCCGTACCGGGCGCTCGTGGCGCGCGATGGCATACAGCCGAGCTATAAACATGGGCGCTCGTGGCACGGGCGTAGGCGTGTCGCTGAGTAGCGTGTCGCCGTGCCGTAGACTTGGGCGCTCGTGGCGCTGGCGTAGGCGTGTAGCCGAGTGGCTTGTCGCCGAGCCGTAGATTCAAAGCTCGAGGCGTGCAGCCGTACCGGGCGCTCGTGGCGCGCGATGGCGTACAGCCGAGCTAAGTACTTGGGCGCTCGTGGCGCGGGCGTAGGCGTGTCGCCGAGTGGCGTGTCGCCGTGCCGTAGATTTGAAGCTCTAGGCGTGCAGCCATACCGGACGCTCGTGGCGCACGATGGCGTACAGCCGAGCTGTAAACTTGGAGGCGTTGGCACGTAGCCGAGTAGAGGAAGTAGTCGTTCAGATCTCGATCAACACCGAGTGGCGCACGTCGTGGTCGGCGACGAATAGCACGTGCTCGCCGAGGTCTCGCCAGTCGTCGACGGAGTTGGCCGTAGTCATAAATGATCTCCATGCGGTTGGTGCAGCTTGATGAAAGTCGACGGAAGTCCTCGCTGGTCTTCAACGTCCCACGAGATGTGGCACGAACAATCCTCACGCCGTGCCGGCACCGACGAGCTTTACGAGCTCACCGAAATTCGCGACCTCTCTGCGCAGGCTGTCTTCAAAAAGACGCCACGGTCGCATCCGAAGTCAGAATTAGGCGTTCTTGGATACGTTGGAAAGATAACGAGATAAGCTTTCCAAGGCATCTTATATCACCCCGAAACTCCTCCTGAGTCAACGGGAAATCGCGACACAAGTTCCGTCCAGAATCTGAATAGGAACAGATCGCATCTTCTTCTCTTGTTCGTCTCGCGGTTGATGAAGCTGGCATCGCACGATGGACGCCGTGGTTGTTGAGTCCTAGTGATTTGCTTCTGATGACGGTCACCATCCGAGATTCGTTCTCCATCGGGACCTCACCGTATCCGAGTCGGGAATTAAGCCCCCGGCGCGCTACTCGTCGGTAGGCGGCGGCGGCGTTCCCCAACACGACCGGGAGTCCGAGTGAAGCGCTGTTGAATTCCTCCCACAGATTGGATCATGTCCGAACCCGCAAAAGTGTTGTAGAAGTTCTTGGTCGAGTTCTCGCCGTATCCGAGTCGAGAATTGAGCCCCCAGCACACCACTCGGGAATAGGTGACGGCGGCGTTTCTCGACCCGAACGGGAGTCCAGACGAAGCAATGTCGATGTTCTCCTCAGACTAGATCGGATCCGAGTCCGGAAGAAGTATTGGTCGTCGATTGTCTTGAGTAGCTCCTTGCTGATCCTCGATGTCCTTGGAGGTGTATCACGGCATACCCGCGTGCCGCATCCTCCGCAGATGGGTTTTACGAGTTTGCTGAGATTCGCGACCATCCCGTGCAGCCTGCCTTCAAACGGATGTCCCGGACAGATCCGGACTCCGTTTTGGGTGTTCTTGGGCTTCACGGAAAGATGACGAAATAATCTTTCCAACGCATCTAGTCTCATCCCGAAATTCCTTCTGGATCTAAGGGAATTACAGAAACAAGATTGGTTTTACGAGCTTGCTGAGATTCGCGACCATCCCGTGCAGCCTGCCTTCAAACGGATGTCCCGGACAGATCCGGACTCCGTTTTGGGTGTTCTTAGGCTTCATGGAAAGATGACGAAATTATCTTTCCAACGCATCCAGTCTCATCCCGACATTCCTTCTGGATCAACGGGAATTACAGAAACAAGATGACGTACGGAATCTGTCTTCGAGCCGTTGCCGTATCCGAGTCGGGAATTGAGCCGTTGGCGTACTACTCATGAGTAGATGGCCGTGGCGATTCCCAATCCGAGCGGGAGGCGTTGTTGTAGTTCTCCCAGATTGGATCTGATCCAAATAAGGAAGTGGAGTTGCCGAGGCCGTTGATGACGCAGTCGGCGCCGAGGGCGGAGACGATGGCGACACCGCTGATCGATGCCATCGGGCTTGATGAAGATGATCTTGACGCTGCCCCTCGCGCCAACTGTCGACAGGTGACTAACTGGGGGGTCACCGCCGGCAATGATTATATATGGGGCGATGCAAGCAATATCCAAACTCGATGGTAGCACAAGACAAGGATTTATACAGGTTCAGGCCCTCATGGCGGAGGTAATACCCTACGTCCTGTGCTCTGGGATTATATGGGGTATATGTATACAAGATGATCAACTTGGGAGATATGATCAAGATGTAGATGTGTGTTTCTCTAGATGGCATGGCCTGCCGAACTATGGCCCCCTACCCCCTTTATATAGTGGAGGGGTTGGGGTTACAAGGAAGAGTCCTAGTCGGTTACGAGGTAGGATTCCTATTTCTATCCTCTAGTAGTTATCTTGGATTACAAGTATACCTTCCCTATTAATTAGGGATAGGCTTCTATCTTCTTGTCTTTTCTTGCCGAGCAAGTCTTCTAGAGTCCGGATGGTACCCGTCCTTATCCACCCGACTTGATCCATCCCCTGTCGGGCGGTCTCTTAGGCCCGCCGTGTGGATACCCGGGGTCTATGTTGTCCACATGTTTTCAATGGCCTCGATTTTTTCGGGGTTGGCAGATATGCCTTGCGAACCAATTACATAACCGAGCAACATTTCAGATCGAACACCAAAGGTACACTTCTCTGGATTTAACTTTATTCGATGCCTGTTGAGATTTCGGAAAGTCTCGGTCAGGTCTTTTACATGATCTGGAGCATACTTGCTCTTTACAACTATGTCATCGACAAAGACCTCCAGGTTTCTTCCGTGCTGTTCTGGGAAAGTTTTCTCCATTAAGCGCTGGAACGTGGCAACAGCATTGCGCAGACCGAAAGACATGGTCATTATAGCGTAAAGTGCGAAGGGGTGATGAAGCGCGCTTCTCTTCATCCTCGGGAGATGCTTATTTGGTGATAACCGGAGTAAGCATCCAAAAAACTCAAGAGCTGGGCATCCGCAGTCGCGTCGACCAACTGGTCTATGCGAGGCAACGGGAAATTGTCCTTAGGACAAGCAGCGTTCATATCTGTGTGATCGACACACATCCTTCACTTGCCGCCTTTCTTCTTTACAATGGCGGGTTGGCTACCACTCGGTGTGATCAACCTCGCGGATGAAACCAAAGAACAGCAACTTACCAAGCTGATCCTTGATGATCCCCTGTTTGAAGTTTGAAAAGCGACGAAGCTTCTGGCGAACAGGCTTTTTGTCCGGCCGGACGGCCAGTTTGTGCTCGATAACCTCCCTTAGGACTCCGGGCATGTCAGACGGTTCCCAGGCAAATACGTCTGCGTTGGCTCAGAGGAAGGCAATGAGCTCGCTTTCCTATTTGGGGTCCAGATTGGCCCCCAGGTGAACTGTCTTGGAGGAATCATCCACGAGCCGAATGGAACTTCTTGGTCTCTCCTCTGGTGAAGGGAGACTCTAGGGCGTGCAGACTTAGTCTGCGGAGCTTCGGGGCCTCGAGGTGGAAGCTGGTCGAACAGGGCGAGGGACTGCTCGTCGCAATCGAGAGCGGCCTTATAATTGCCATTGACCGTGATCACACCGTTGGGACCCGATATCTTCACGCAATGATATCCATGATGGGACACTGCCATGAACTTGCCAAGAGATGGCCGGCCCAGGATAGCATTGTACGTGGATGGGAAATCAACCACATCAAATGTGATCAACTCTGTCCGGAAGTTGCTTGGACTGCCGAAGGTGACGGGCAGAACGATCTGGCCCAACGGCTGAACAGCTTCTCCGGGAACAATGCCGTAGAATGGCATCGCGACCTCTTTAAGCTTGGAGCAAGGAATTTGCATCTCGTCCAAGACCTTAGCAGAGAGCAAGTCCAAAGCGCTCCCGCCGTCTACGAGTACACGGCCAACTCTCGCATTGCTGATGGTCGGAGCGACCACCGGTGGGAGCCTTTGTGGCTGGGTCATCCCGGTGGGGCAATCCTCCTGAGAGAAGGAGATGGAAACCTCGGTCCACTTCATCGATTCGGGCTGAGGCTTGCCCTTTTCAACGTTGTGGACCTCCCGAGCAGCTTCCTTGAGGCTGCGTCGAGAGGTATAAGCCGAGGAGCCGCCGAAGATAACGGCGATATGGTTCACGGGCTCTTGATACTCGTCGTCGTCCCGATCACCATCATTGGTTTGGCGCTTGGCCTTACCGGATTCACCTTTTTCGGGCAGGGTGGGCATTGGGCCCTTGCCGTTGTAAAAATCCTCGAACTTTGCAGCCCAGGTCCTACAGTGGCGCGTATCATGCCCGTGATGCTGGTGGAATTTGCAATATCGATCATTAGGACCTTTCTTGCCTTGGCTGCCTCCCTAGGCGGGCTTCTTACCCTTATAGTTATTGTTGGGCTTTTTCTGCCCAGCCTTGGGAGGAGGTGTGCGATCTATACCGGCGACAGTGTTGTTCACATCACCCTTCTTTTTCTTCTGGGACTTCTTGTCGCCAGGATTGTTGCTGCTCTTCTTCTTCTCCTCCACACCAGGCTGGGCAGGCAGCTCGCCCTTGTCGAACGCCTTTTTGTACTGAACGCGTTCTGCCGCATTGGCATAGCGATCAGCCACCTTGAACAGGTCGTTGGCGGTCCAGGTCTCATTGATTTTGAGATCCTGGGTGAGCCGCTCGTCGCGGACTCCGTTTTTAAAGGTGCGGACAACAGATTCGTCCGAGATGTTCGGGATTGTGTTGCGGATCTAGATGAAACGCTTCACAAAGTTGCGGAGGGTCTCCCCGTTCATCTGGATCATCTGGTGCAGATCATCCTCCTTGCCCAGACGCACGTAACAGCTCTGGAAATTAGCAATCAGAGCGTCACAAAGTTGGTTCCAAGAAGAGATGGAACCTTCCTACTGATTGAACAACCACGTCCGAGCCGCACCCTCAAGGACAGTCGGGAGGTAATTAGCCATGACAAGCTCATCACCCCGGCCGCCATGATGGCTGTAGCGTAGATGGAAAGGAACTATTCTGGGTTTGGGGTCCCGTTGTACCTCTCCATGTGTCCGGGCTTGAACTTTGTGGGCCACCGAACAGAGCGGAGCTCGTCGGAAAAGGCCCTGCAGCCCAAGGCGTAAGACCGGCCACCTTTCTCGGCAGAACCTAGCCTGGAGAAGACATTGGTCCTGTTGGTCGGGGGAACTCTTGCCGAGCGGGAGGTCTCTGCTTGGAGGAACTCTCTCCGCGATAAGCCCCCGCGCTCCTTCCTTGTGGTCGCGACAACGCGCTCCTCGCGAGGGGATCGTCCGTGATCGTCGCGCGCACGTTTGCCCCTGTGGTCGCGATGACTACGAGAGCATGGCGAGCGACGGCGACCACGGGCAACTTGCTCGTGGACAGTGGTCCTTCGACGGTGACGGCGGTCACGCGATCAATCGGATCGCTCACTGTCCGAATCCACCCGGACAGGCTCACCGCGCTGCCCGGATGATGCTTCACCTATAGACTTAAGGCCCTCGGCCAATTTCTCAAGGTGAGTAGCCACTTCATCGCTCACGAGGACGAGATTGTCCTGGTGAGCGGATCTGATTACGGTTGCCAGGGCCTGGAGCCGTTCCCGGCTCTGCTCAATCGGTCCTGGGATCCCTGAAGCATCCGCGTCTTGCCCGATTGGAGTCTGGGCATGCGGGGATTCCACCCGGTCAGGCTGAACTTCTACCGGGGGTCTTGGCGTAGGTGCGCGAGGCGGATTGCGTCGCTGACGCTTGCGCTGATCGCGGATCTGCACCAAAGTTTGGTCGATGGATTCGTCGAAAGTGCGGCGAACAATGTCTTGCTTTCATGAAAGCGCATTGTGCGGCTCCATCCGGGTGCCAAGCGAACCGACTCGCTCGATTTCTTGACCCGTGACCCGTGCGGGATCCCGGAGGTCCTGCACCAGCCATGTTGACGACGCAGCGGTGGCAGCAGCTAGACGGTGTCATCATTTGTGTCACCAGGGAAGAATCGACCGACATAGCCCTCGAATCGATAGATCTAAACCGGCGTAAAGATCGTCGGTTCCGTATTCATCGTCAATGACGGGAGCTCGACCAGAGATCATCTCCGGGGCGTATCCAGAGACCTCTGTCTCGGATATAGACATCGATCTAGGACGATAAGATAGATCCATCGCGGACTGCTGATCCGCCATTGATGAAGTCGAAGAGCACGAACTGATGCTAGCGCCCCCCTACCTGGCGCGCCACTGACGGCGTGTTCTTCGCTCAACCACCGCGGATCACACCCCTAGTCAGATTTCTATCCTGCTAGCCGATCAGCCGTGCGCGGTTCGATTTGAGCGTGGGACGAGGCAAGGAGCGACTCACAGAGATTACCCAGGTTCGGACCCCCCTGCGGGTAATAGTCCTACTCCTGCTGAGCCTTAGCTCTTTTCTTGTTGTGGTTGAATGGAATGTGGTTACAGAATGCTTGTGAACTGTGTGTTCCATGCGTACCCCCTTCCCTCTCTCTCCTCTCCTTTTATCTGTGCCTCGAACCGGCGGAGAGAGCGAGGGGTAAGCGTCTGATACTCTCATTATCGACGAGACACGATAGGAGAGCGAAAATGTCTTTCTTTGCTTCACGCCGAGCGGCTGCGCCCTTGCATGCTTCCATAAGTGGCCTCGCCCGCATGACACACCGGTGAGACTGCGGGCGGGGCCCAGCCTGCTCCTCCTGACGCGGGCGGCCATCTTAAGCAAACCTTCTCTCTGCCGGTCAATTCCGCCGCCCACAGTGCCGCCGACGGACGCCGCAAAGTCCTTTGTAGCGATAATCATTTCTTCAGTTGTCTATCCGCGTGATGTCGCGACAATCGCTCGTCCTTCGCGGCGGAGAAAAGCCTTCGCCCACAAGACTCCTTCGCGGCGCTCTCGCCACGTGGGCCCGCTTGACGGCGGGGAGGCCTTCTACGCGCGAGGAGGCCCGCCCACGCCCGCCGGCGTATGGGGCCCTTGCGGTGGCGTCGGCGGGCTCGCCCACGTTGGGCACTGGTCGCCCGCGGCGTGTGGGGCCTCGCCGGTCTTCGAGGGCTCGCCCACGCTGTGGCTGAGCACTGATCGCCCGCGGCGTGGGGCCCGCCTAGGCGTTGAGGGGCGCCATGCTGAGGCTGAGGGCTCACCCACTCGAGGGCTTCGCCACGCTGGGGCCGATCGCTCACCGACGCGTGGGGCCGCCCGGGCGCCGAGGCTTCGCCAGCATTGGGGCTGATCGCCCGCTGACGCGTGGGGCCCTCCTGGAGCGCTGATGGGCTCGCCCACGCGCTGGGGCCTGATCGCCCACCTAACGCGTGGGGCCCTCTTGGAGCGCTGAGGGGCTCGCCCACGCGCTGGGGTCTGATCGCCCGCCTGACGCGTGGGGCCCGCTTGATCTTCTCAGGACTCTTTGTACCTCGGTATTTATTACACCGACAGTAGCCCCCGGGTCCACCATGATACGCGAACCGTCGTGCAGACACTTTTTCCGTTTCTCGTGCGGCGGGAGACGAATCGTGGGGGGCCCACCACCTGCGGCGGCCGTACGCCTGATTCTCCACCTACGCACGATCTTCCTTGGGGAACCGCACCGCTTTTCGCGGGAAATCGAAACCTGCGGGGCAATGATAGCGTGCGCGCACGTGGGGACGGAATCCAAACCGTCGCACTCGCGCGCCTTGCTTATAAATACTTCCATTGGCGCGGCGGCTAATCCTTCCGCACGCTAAGTCCTCAAACTGTCCTTCACCTTCTTCGCCGCTGCCACAGAGCCTTCTTTGCCGCTGCCACCTTCTTTTTTCGCCAACTCTTCCACCGTTTTCCATGGCGCCCAAACGCAGCAAGGGTCGCCGCGAGGACGCGCAATCGTCTAGGCCAGCTCTGCCTGCCTCCGCCGTCGACGAGGATGTGGCGACGCGGCTCCAAGGGTTCGTGCCGCTCACCTCCGTCCGGTTCCGTGCCGGCACCATAGTGCCAAGCCCCCGCGGTGGGGGGATCGTGACCTTCACCTGGGCGATGCTGGCAGGGCTCGTCCCGCAGTACTCGGAGTTCTTCTTGGCGGTGCTTGCCTTTTACGAGATCCAGGCGACGCACCTTCCCCCCAATTCTATCGTGGCGCTGACCATCTTCGTCCACCTATGTGAGATGTTCGTGGGGACGATGCCAAACCTCCCGCTCTGGCGCCGGCTCTTCACGCTGCACGCACGGTCGCGCCTGAGCGGGGCTATTGGAAGCTGCTACTTTACGCTCCGCGACGCCGCCACCTTCCTCCCGGTCACGGTCAAGTCCAACTGGAAGGACTGGCACCGCCAATGGCTGTACGTGGAGGACTCCAGCGGCTGCGACGACCTTGACCTCCCGAGGGTTCTGCGGAATCCCTTGCCACCGGGGTCTCGCCCGACGACTTCGGCCGAGCCGAGGAGATCCGGGCGCATCGGCTGAGCTCCGCCGCGAAGGCTCACGGAACCCATGTTGCGGCGGATTTTTTGTTGCGCCGCCTCTGCCCGCTCCGCATGAGGGTTCGCCCCGCCTGGCAATACTATGGTGACGACGATGGAGTCCGCCTTGTCCCTGGAGGTAAATGCTCTTTCAATCTTTCGGGTTTCTTGTCTTTTTGGAATGTCTTTTCTTCTGACTCCTTGTGACTTATGGCTTCTTCTTCTCTCTTGCGCCCAGCCGCAGGGAATGTGCCGGAGAACGTGCTCCAGCAGTGGCTGGCGGGACTCTTGACCGCGCCCACCGGCAATATCTCTTTGCCGGAGACCATCCGCCCCCTCTGCGACTAGGATCCATGGGAGCGCAACCAGTACTTGCGCGGGCTGCCCCCCATGGAGGTCTCTGGTCCTGCGGTCCAAGTGGCCCGGGGACCACTGCAGATTCGCGATCCACCTCCGACGGCCGCCAAAGCTTCAGCGGCTGCTGCCGCTCCTGGCGTGGCGGCCGACTCCGACCGCGCTCTCGGGAAGCGACGCCTCATCCTCACCGAAGACGAGGACGAGGAGGGAGAGACGAGCCCAAAGAGAGCTCGCCTCGAGTCCTGAAGCTGCTGCCTCCTCGGCCCCCTCCGGTGGGGAGCCTGCTGCTGCCGCCGCCCGCTCCGCCACCGGGCGAGAGCGCTGGCGATTTCTGCGGAACTGGCGCCGCTGCGCGCTTTTCGCTCCTCTCTGCGCCGACGCTCCTGCGCTGCGCTCGACGCTTCGGCCTCCGCCGTCGCGCCGTCTCTTCAAAGAACTGGCGCTACTCGCGCCCGGCCGCTTCCGACGGGCGCCGGACCGTGGACGGCGCCGCGCCGCCGCTTCGCGACCAAGCGGCTTGACGCTACCCCTTCGGCCTTTTCTTTGGAGGCGCGCCGGTAGCTTTCTGCGCTTACGCACACTTCATGTTAGGGTTAGCATCTTTGCATGTTTTCGCATACCTAAACCTCTCTCGTTTATCTTCATGGGATAGAGCGGACGCCGGGCCTCAAGCTCCATCTCGCGATTCGCCAGCCTCGGCTGTGTTCGCTGCTCTTCGACGGAGACGAGGCCTCCCGCCGGAGACCACGCTGGAGACGAGGTGGAGGAACCTCCGCCGCCGCCGCACCGACGCTAACGCCAGGTGCTATTGCCGCCGACGTTGGTCGCTCCGCCGAAGCGCTCGCGCGCTCGCCACACTGGCGGCGCGGAGAGCGCCTGACTCAGCGCAGCAAGCCGCCGGCGAAGGCTGCGGCAGCGCCAGCGGGAGATCGCCGCGAGGGAAACGGCGTCGCGAGGCTCGGGTGGCGCAAGCCGCTGCCGCCTCAGCCACCAAAGACGTCGAAGACCTTCGCGCGGAGCACTCTGAGCGCCTTCGGGTCCTCGCCGACATGTTGCGCGCCGCCTACCACAACCGGGGACGTCTGTCACGCGCTTAGGCGTTATTTTGTACACTCACGGAGGAGACCGCCACGCAGATATCTTTGGGGCCGTGGTAGCGCCGCCGATGCCCTCGCGCGATCGCGGTGGTGATGCGGGCGCGGGCGATCGAAGATGGCGCATGGCTGGCGCTTGAAGTAGCGGCGGTTCGCCTTGGGCAACCGCTTGCCCAAAACGCGCGCTTGACCTCGACGCCGCCATCGGGAGCCTTCGCGCCACTGACCGGATCGGCGGTCGCGGGTTGACACCGCCGCCAACCGCAGCGTCTCTATGATGGGCGGCGCTGCGCCGGCAGAGGGCGACGAAGATGAAGATGAGGAGTAGACGAACTCCCTCATTTGTTTTTGTCCTGTACAGATCCTGTTAATGCAAACTTTTGCTTTTTTGTCGTGAATCTCGAACGAACTTCGCGCAAACTCTTATTTGCGGAAAGAACTGGGGCACCTGAACGCTAAAAGCTTTAGATAGAACGTTCTATTAAAAGTGAGCACTTTTTCCTCAGGCATCTGGTTACTTCAACCCTTATGGCCTCTCGGCGAACCGACCTTAAACGTTACGTGGCGAGCACTCAGCTTCCGGAAGTGGTCTAGACGCTGGTGCAGTCGTTGGCGCATTACCGCATCGAAGCGGACACACGGGCTAGAACCCGCTTCCGTCGCCTCGCCTCTTAGCCGCAAGCTTAAGCGTTAGTCCGCTTGCAACTAAGGGGCCATCGGCCTTAAGTTTTTTTCGCTACCGGTTTTCAGCGAGAATGTTTTCTAACCGACTTTTTAATACACGAATCGATCGCCACAAGCTTTAGGCGAGCGTTACATTTGAAGTGGCGTTTTTCCTTAGGCATCGAGGTTACTTCAACCCTTATGGCCTCTCGGCAAACCGACCTTAACGTCACGTGGCGAGCACTCGACTTTGGAAGTGGTCTAGACGCTGGTGCGTCGTTGGCGCGTGCCAGACCGGCGGACACACCAGGCTAGAACCGCCTTCCGTCGCCTCGCCTCGCCCGACCGCAAGCTTAAGCGTTAAGCCCTTGCAACTAAGGGCCATCGGCCTTAAGTACTTTTTTCGCTACCGACTTTCAATGAATGTTTTCTAACAGACTTTAAGGCGAAAAAAACGAGATGCCTGAGAGAGACAGAACTTATGTTTTTATTGAAGATGGCTTTGTACAATGCAGCCCCGAGGCGAAGCGGGAAAGGAGGAAGACCTCGCCGCTTCGGCTCCAAAGGAAGGCCAAAAAAGCTCTTGGAACGACTACTCACGGGTAGAACTTCCTCGGTACTCGGCGTTCAAGTGTTCGCCAATTCGCGACCGTCCTCAAAAGCGAGCCTGGACCGAGCTGGGCGGGAGGCGAGACCACCTTGAAGGGACCTCCCACGGAGAGCAGTTTATTGCGCCCGACTGCGCTTGATTTTCTTGAGAAGCAGGTCGCCCATCGCCTGTTGTTCTCTCACACACCCGCCTTGCTTGATAACGGCGTAGTGCTGTGATACTGGCGGCCGGATCGCCGCCACATCTCTCGATCTCCTCCAGAGATTTACTTAAATCTGACGCCGATCAGGGTCTCTGTCTTCGCTGAACGCCGCCACCCTTCGGGACCCAAAGGCGAGCTCTGATGGGAGCACCGCTTCTGAGCCATACACCAGGAAGAAAGGGGTCTCGCCAGTGGCTCTGTTGGGAGTTGTCCGTAGCGCCCACAATACGGTGGGGACTTCTTCCGCCTAGCGCTTGCCACGCTTCTCCAGGCGGTCGAACGCCCTTGTCTTGAGTCCTCTGAGTACTTCTGCGTTTGCCCGCTCCACTTGCCCATTGCTCTTCGGATGCACAACGGAGGCGAAGCACAGCTTGGTACCCAGCTCTTCGCACCAGTCTTGGAAATCGGCGCTCTTGAACAGAGCGCCGTTGTCGGTGATGATCCTGCTGGCGACGCCGAACCGGACGAAGATGCTCTTCATGAATTTTATAGCTATAGCGGACGTGATCGCCGGAACTGGCGTGGTTTCAACCCACTTGGTGAACTTGTCGACGGTGACGAACAGATGTGTGTAACCTCCGGTTGCCCGCAGGAACGGGTCCAGGATGTCTAGCCCCCAGACCGCGAACGGCCAGGAGAGCGGAATATTTTGCAACGCCTGGGCCGGTCGGTGGATCTGCTTAGCATGAAATTGGCACGCTTCGCATCTCCTCACTAGCTCGAAGGCATCTTGGAGGGCAGTAGGCCAATATAAGCCGTGGCGGAAAGCTTTCCTGACCAGCACCCGACTCCCCGAATGGCTCCCGCACATGCCTCCATGGATCTCAGAGAGAATTGCACTCCCGCTTCCGAAAGTGACACACTTCAAGAACTCCGTTTGCGCCTCGGGCGTCTGGTCCCCACCTACTGTATGCGAGCGCTTGGCTTGGCGCGCTATCTTCTCACCGAGCGTCATCGTCGGGATCGCTCCGTCCGCAGTAGGCTAGGATCGGATCCATCCAATCGACCTTCCGGACGAGTGTGACGACGTTCGTACATTGTCGCCGGCGTACTCGCACGGCCTAGCATTTCCGCCCCTAACCGCCTCGGAGTTCTTCCGCCTCCTCCTCCAACCGGGAGTGTGGCGAGATTGGTGGCGTCTCCTCGAAGTGGGAGCTGCGCCCGAAAGCGTCGTCCCCGCCAGGATTGGGGGCGGCGACAGACGGCCGCGTGAGTCTTTCTTCAAAAACCCCAGCCGGAACAGGTGCCCTTGACGAGGCAATCTGGGACAGTTCATCCGCCATATAGTTGTCGCGGCGAGGGCGTCGCTGGCCCAAACCCTCGAAATGCCGCTCCAACCGGCGCACCTCCGCTGTAAGTCGCCATGCGGGATCGGCGGTGAAATCCTTCCTCGCCTGGTTGATGACCAGGAGAGAGTCGCCCTTGACTTGCAGCCGCCGGATGCCGAGGGTCGAAGCCACCCTGAGCCCGGCGAGCAGCCCTTCGTACTCCGCGACGTTGTTGGTAGCGCGGAACTCCAGCACCACCAGGTGCCGGACAATGTCGCCGGTGGGAGACACCAGAACGACACCTGCCCCAGCCCCCTCAAGCCGGAACGAACCGTCGAAGAAGAGAGTCCACGGCGAGGGTACTGGGACGTCTTCAGCTTCCGTGTCCGCCGGAGTCCACTCGCTGACGAACTCCGCCAGAGCTTGCCCTTTGATGGCCGTTCGGGGAGCGAACTTGAGGTCGAATTCTGCCAGCTCCATGGCCCACTTGGCGATGCGGCCCGTCGCCTCGCGGTTGAAGAGGATCTCCCGCAAGGGGTACTTGGTCAGCACGGTGATTTCTCGCCCCTGGAAGTAGTGACGCAGCTTCCGGGACGCCGTCAGCACGGCGTAGAGCATCTTCTGGTGTTGTGAATACCTCGTTTCGGCGTCATGGAGGACTTTTCGGATGTAGTAAATGGGGCGCTGAACACCTTCTCTTTCCGCCACCAGCACCGCGCTGACCACCTGGGGGTTCGCCGCGACATAAAGGATTAGCGGCTCGCCGGGTTGAAGGCGACCAAGACGGGCGGGAAGTGAGATACTTTCACCCGTCGAACGCCTCTGCGCCTCTGCCGTCCACTCGGGTGGTTGGTCTTCTTCAGGAGCTTGAGTAGTGGGAGACTTCTATCCCCCAAGCGAGCTATGAAGCGGCCCAGGGAGGTCAAGCAGCCCACCAAGCACTACATCTGCCGAAGTCGCGTCGAGGGCTTCATGTTCTCGATTGCCGCGATCTTGTCCGGGTTCGCCTCAATCCCCCTCGAGACGAGGAAACCTAGCGGTTGTCTGGCCAGAACGGCGAATACACACTTCTCAGGGTTGAGCTTGATGCAGTACTTTCTCAAGTTGGCGAAGGTTTCTTCCAGGTCGCCGATCAATTCCTCCGCCTTTTTGGACTTCACCACCAGGTCGTCGACATACACCTCCAGGTTCCGCCCTATTTGAGGGCGATGAGCGATGTGCATGGCCCTCTGATAGGTTGGGCCCGCATTCTTCAGTCCGAACGCCATCCTTGTGTAGCAGTAGACGCCCATGGGCGTCACGAAGGCGGTCTTGTCTTCATCTTCTTCGGCCATGCTAATCTGGTGGTACCCGAGTACGATCCGAAAAGCACAAACCGCCGCACCCGTGGTGGAATCGACGATGAGATCAATGCGGGGCAGCGGGTACGGATCCTTCGGGCACGCCCTGTTGAGGTCGGTGAAGTCCACGCACATCCTCCACCGCCCGTTGGATTTCTTGACGAGGACAGGGTTCACGAGCCACCTGGGATAGGCGACACTGCGGACGACCCCCGCCCTTAAGAGCTTGTCCACCTCCTAGCGGATAACTTCCTGGCGCTCCACCGATTGCTTCCGGACCTTTTGCATGACCGGTCGCGCGCCGGGGAACGTTGCCAACTTATGCTCAATCACCTCCTTGGGGACCCCAGCCATGTCGGACGGTTGCCAAGCAAACACGTCTGCATTAGGCTGGAGGAAGGAGACGAGCGCGCCTTCCTATTTGGCGCTGAGAGAGGCGCCCACCCGAACGGTCTTCGCCGGGTCTGACTTGACGGCGTGTTCTCCGCTCAACCACTGCGGATCACACCCCTGGTCAGATTTTTAGTCTGCTAGCCAACTCGATCAAGCTCGGTTCGATTTGAGCGTCGCACAACGAGGAGCGACTTCGCCGATTTACCTGTGTTGGACCCCTCGCGGGTAATAGTCCTACTCTGCCGAGCCTTAGCTCTTTTCCGATTGTGGTTGAATGGGGATGTGTTTACAGGCGTTTGAATGCACGAATGCTAGTGCACGTACCCCTTTCCTCTCTCTCTCCCCTTTTGTACAAGCTTTGGGTGGCGGAGAGAGCCGAGGGGGTAGGCAAGACAAGACTCTCAAGACACCGACACGACTCGGCTGAAGAGACGAAAACGCGCATTGCCCATGCTGCGCTTCAGCCGCCTCGCGTGCTTAAGTGGCCTCGACCAGACAGCCACACCGGTGAGTCTGCGGGTGGGGCCTCGCTCGCCTCCTCGACGACGGGCGGCCTCCTCAAGCAAACCTTCTCTCTGCGGTCAATTCTTACATGCCCATAAAGGATACCGCCAGACACGCAAAGGTCATCAGAAGCGGTAATCATTTCTTCATTGTCTATCCGCGCGTGATGTCTCATTAAATGCGCCGTCCCTTCGAAGCAGGGGAGCCGTTCAAGACTCAAGACTCTTCGCAACGCCGCCGCTGGCCCCACTGGCGCGTGGGGCCTCGCCTCTCTTCGGGGGGCTCACCACGCACTCCGCCGGGCGCGGGGCCTCGCCTCTCCTTCGACGCCTGGGGCCTAGCTTCGCCCGCCGACGTGGGGCCCTCGCCGCTTTCGAGAGGGGCTCGCCCACGCTTGGGCCTTGCTCGCCCACCGACGCGTGGGGCCCTCTTGGCTTCTGAGGGGCTCGCCCACGCGCTGGGGCCTTGCTCGCCCGCCTGACGCGTGGGGCCCTCTTGGCCTCCTGAGGACTCTTCCTACCCTGGTATTTATTACACCGACATGACTCACTCAGGGAGATCGCCTTAACCTCCCCGGACAAACCGGGGTAGGCACGGATCTTCGTCGGAGGAGCTCCCAGAGTCGAAGCGTCGGCCTTCTGGGCACCGATTGCCCCCGCCAAAGCGAGAGCATCCTTGTCGCAGCGGAGCGCCTCCGGGCGGTCCACTTTCAAGACGATGGGGCCAGCTGGCCCTGGAATCTTCACCACCATGTACGCATAGTGGCAAGCCGCCATGAACTTGGTCAAGACCGCCGACCCAAGTATGGCGTTATGACGGAGGTCAAGTCCGCCACCTCGAACTCGAGCATCTCGGTGCGGAAGTTGTCTGAACCTCAAAGCGTCACCGGAAGGTGACGCCCAGTGGGACGGACTCGGCCCGGCGCGATGTCAAGAACGGGCGCGGTCGAAGCTCCTCGCTGGATCTAGAGCGCCTTGGCGACCCGGCGACGGAGGTTGAGGGAACTCCTCCGCCTACTAGCACCGCCCTAGCTTTACATTCCGGACCGTGGGCGCAACCACGATCGGAGATGCCGGGCGGCGGTCTTTGGCGGGTGATCGGCTCGACCGAACGCGATCGGTCGCCCGACCACGCCAGCTGCCTTGCTGACCCAAAGCCGGGCACGGCGGCGCACACCTCCCTCATCGCACGCTTAAAGCTAGCGTGGGACGGATAGGTGGCCGATCCGCCGTGGATAACGACAACTTCGCGCCCGCCGTTGGAAACCGTTGCCGCTTCCTTGCCCTTGCCATCGCCGGACGCTTGTCGCCGCTGCTCGTGGACGCGCTTGTCCACCAACTTGCGACGACATGGCAATCGCCAAGTCGGGAACTATGCGGTGAATGGGACAAGAAGCCCTCCGTTTCCACTCGCGGGGACGACGGTCTCGCCCTCGTCATGCGGCATGCAGGGCCGCCGCGCCACGGCGTCGCTATAGCGCCGCCGCCGCGTACCCTGCGGGACCGCTCCCGCGGCGTCGTGACCTCCTCCTTTCTTTCGCATTTATCGCGCGCGGCCGGCATTGCCGTTGTCGTCGTTGTCGTCGTCGTCGCTGCGCATCGGCCATGACCTGCCGGTCTCGCCGCCTTGCGCTTCTTCTTGTCCTTGCCGCTGGATTTTTTGAAGTCCCGCCCTGCCTGCCATAGCTTGTGTCCTCGCCCGTGCAGCCGGTGGAAGCGAGCCTCCGCTGAAGGCGCACTTAGGGCTGTGGTGAAGAGCTCCTCCGTCGTCTTGATCTTGCTGGTGGCCATCTTCTCCTTGACCTTGGGGTCCCGGGCGCCTCTCCTGAAGGCCGTGACAACGGCGTCGATGGAGATGTCAGGGATGGTATTGCGAACCTGACTGAAGCGCCGGATGTAGTCGTGCAGCGACTCTCCCTTCTTCTGCTCCACGTTGTGGAGGTCGGCTTCAACTCCGGGCTGCTCGAAGGTGCCCTGGAAGTTGGTGATGAAGAGCTCGGACAGCTCCTTCCATGACCCCACTGACTCCGGGGGTAGGTTCATGAGCCACGAGCGGGCTCGCCCGGTGAGGATGCTGGGAAGTAGTTCGCGGAACCTTCCCCGACCCTCCAGCCGGCTGCATCACCGTAGTGTAGATCTGCAAGAACTCGTCAGGGTTGGTGGAGCCGTCGTACTTCTCGATGGGGGTATGCCGGAACCTCTCTGGCCACTGCACTCGGCGCAGCTCCTTTGAAAAGGCGCGGCAGCCGACTTTTGGAGCCTCCTGCTCCTGGATGCGCACTCCGTCCCACCGCGCCCGCCGTCCGGACAGCACCGAAGAGGCACCTCCTTCCCCGGCGGAGGCAGCGTCGAGGGAACCCTCCTGGTCCCCACGGGCAGCAGCGTCGGCGCGGTCGCACACTCGGTCGTGCCGCCTGCGGAGCTTGTCGCGCAGGTCTTCTCCTTGTCGCAGATGGCGGTCCTCCAAGTGGGACCGGAGATCCCGCCTACCTGTACGCCTGCCTGGCCGAACTCCCATAGGAGTCGCCTGGCTCCTGTCGTCCTGGCCCCGCTCCCTCCCGCCAGGAGATCTGCGAGAGGGGTGCGAGGACAAGAAAGAGCGAGAAGAAGCGGAAACGCCGGTTCCCGCGCCTCCCGAAACTTGCACCACCGCCGCGGAGGCATCGACGTAGCGGGCCAAACTGCCCAGCCACGAAGCCGCCGGGGAGTCCGGAGTCACCGGCACCGGTGGGTTGTCCAGCAGGGCCCTGGCCGCATGGAGGTTCTGTGCTGGAGTGCACTCATCCAAGTCCAGGCGCCGCCTAGCTTGGCCGGAGCGGCTGCTTTCCGCCAGGGTTCCGACCCTCGGCGGGCGGATACCACCCGGCTGATCTATCGCCATCGCCGCGGCCAACGCCTCGGACGCGGCTCTGGCGGCTGCTTTTGGATCCATCGCGGACTGCTGATCCGCCATTGATGAAGTCGAAGAGCACGAACTGATGCTAGCGCCCCCCTACCTGGCGCGCCACTGACGGCGTGTTCTCCGCTCAACCACCGCGGATCACACCCCTAGTCAGATTTCTATCCTGCTAGCCGATCAGCCGTGCTCGGTTCGATTTGAGCGTGGGACGCGGCAAGGAGCGACTCACAGATATTGCCCAGGTTCGGACCCCCCTGCGGGTAATAGTCCTACTCCTGCTGAGCCTTAGCTCTTTTCTTGTTGTGGTTGAATGGAATGTGGTTACAGAATGCTTGTGAACTGTGTGTTCCAAGCGTACATTCTTCCTCGCTCTCTCTCTCCTTTTTATCTGTGCCTCGAATGGCGGAGAGAGCGAGGGGTAGGTCTGATAGATTTCAAGACATCGACGAGACACGACAGAGAGACGAACGTCTTTGTTGCTTACGCCGAAGCGGCGCCGCTTTGCGTGCCGCAAGTGGCTCTCGCCCGCATGCACACACCGGTGAGACTACTGGCGGGGCCCAAACTGCTCCTCCGACGCAGCGCCATCTTAAACAAACTTTCTCTCTGCGGTCAATTCGGCGTGCCCGATGATGTACCGCCGAGACTGCAGGGTCATCAGAAGCAGTAATCATTTCTTCACCGTGTCTATCCGCGTGATGTCGCGACAATGCGCGTCGCCCTTCGCAGCAGAGAAAACCTTCGCCAGAAGACTCCTTCCGCTACGCTCCTCGACACGTGGGCCGCTTGATACTGGAGACCTTACGACGCCGAGGGGCTCGCCCACACGCCCGCCGACGATGGGGCCCTCGCCCGTAGCTGCCGACGGACTTCGCCACACGCGGGGGCACGGTCGCCCGCGGCGTGTGGGGGCCTCGCCCGTCTTCGAGGGGCTCGCCACGCATTGGGCTCGACGATCGCCTTTGCGCGTGGGGCCCGCTCGAGCGCTGAGCTGACGTCGCCGGACGCTGGGGCCCGCCGAGCGCCGAGGGGCTTCGCCAGCGTGGGAGCCCGCCGAGCGCCGAGGGGCTCGCCAGCGTGGGGCTCGACGCCGCTGACGCGTGGGGCCCTCTCGGAGCGCCGAGGACGCGTGGGGCCCCCTTGGAGCGCTGAGGGGCTTGCCCACGCGCTAGGGTCTGATAGCCCGCGTGACGCGTGGGGCCCGCTTGATCTTCTCAGGACTCTTTGTACCTCGGTATTTATTACACCGACAAGTAGTTTAGTGGTGGGGCGAGCTAAGTTGCTTGTCCAAGAAAGATGCTGTGTAGCCTGGTGCTAAGTTGCAGCCAGAAAAAGTGAAGTTGGTCCAACGGTACGTAAACCAAGAAACCGACCAGTTTGGCGGAGTTCAAGAAACCGACCAGTTTGGCAGAGTTCTAGAAACTGTCGGAGTAAGGAGGAATGTGATTGGTGAAGGAAGTGTTGTGGTAACTCAGTTTAGCAGAGTCTAGAAACTGCTTCAGTATCATAAAACAATAACAAAATATGACCTTCCTCTGTTTTAAATTCCTTCCTGGCTAAGTCATAGGTTTTGATTTGATAAAATTGGCTTTATGCAATAAAAGAACCCTCATCCTCCACATACAACTATTAAGCATTAACTAGATGGCTTTTGGCTCGCCAGTGCCAGTGAGGACAAAGCACTGACTCTCGCATTTAAATCCCTTTAGACTTGGAGCAGCCAATGGAAGACGAGGACGAGTATGCTTGCCATGAGGATGATGATCCTTCGTACATGGGTGAGGAATGGGCCGAACTAGGTTCCACTATCTCCCCAGTCGTGTGTAGGATGGCATAGCGATTTGTGGCGCTTTTGTTTTTTGTAATTCCGCATTTTCGTACAACTCTGATGGACTTGTAAGACTTATTATGCACATGGCCTATGGTCAATCAACTATTTGGTGACGTCATGTCACATCTTGTAATAAAATTTGAGACTTCGATGTATGAAATGATATCCAGCTATGTATCCTGCATTATTGATCCTCTTGGTCAAAGGTGCAATGATAGTGTCCTACCTTGGAATGCGTTTCCGAGGGGTGGATGCGACAGCGCTGCTGACATGCGGGCCCCGCCGGATGTGGGCCCGCTTGTTAGTGGGAGCGACGTGATCTCCGCGCGCACGCGCGAGGGAGGCGAGGCGACGCGTGGATCATGGGCCGCCGCCAGGCCGACCGGCGCCGTGTGGTGGCTGTCGCCGGGCGAGAGTACGCAGGAGGCTGGGCGTGGGGCTCGCCGACGGACACGCGTCCCAGCGTGGGAGGCGGAGCGCTGCACTGGTCGGCTCCGTGTGCGGCCAAAGAGGCGGTCGGGAGGCAGGGGGCAACGTGGCGGCGGGGGTGTGGCCGGTGCGGGGACCATGGCGATTGCGCTCAGGGAGGAGTGGGCTGGCGTGTTGGGCGGCGATTTGGCTCGGAAATTGTGTCGGCGGTATGGATGGCGAGGTTCGCCGGCGATCCATGGGAGAGCAGGCTAGGGTTAGGTTTTGAGGGGCATTTCTCCACCGATTCTAGCGATCCATATATGCATTTTGACCGTCTCGAGGAGATCTACACGATGGCACTAACTAAAATGCGAAAAGAAGAAGGGAGTGAGAGCAGTACCTCGAAAATGCTTGGGGAAAGGGTGGGTCTCACTCTAGGCGGCGACTAGGGTTGATGGAGGTGGTGCTGCTCGGCTAGGGGGTTAGAGGAGGTCTTAAGTTGGCTACCACGGCTGGGCGGCTGGGCTTGGCCATCATTGACCCAAGAGTCCATAAAGGGTCCTAGATGGGTCAAATGAGGCCAAGTGAGTGGGGTTTTTGGTTTGGGGTGTTTTAGTGGCTAAGTGGGTGGTTTAGGACAAGATTAGGTGAACAAAGGTTGCTAGGAAGTCCCCCGGTCCTTATACGAGCCAAAAGTCTAAACGAACGAGTTTTTGTAAACACATGAAATGACGAGGTAATAAGCTTTTACCTTAATTTATTTTGAATTGGAGCTAGGGACATACTAATATTTTATTAGAATGTCACAAAACCTCCCCTTACAGGAATCTCACCTCGAGATCCGAGAAGACCATTAAACAGATCCGGGTACTCCTGTCGCAGATACTCTTCTCTTTCCCATGTGGCTTCTGACTCGGCATGGTTTGCCCACTGAACCTTGAAGAATTTCAACACCTTCTGGCGTGTACGCCTTTCCGCCTCATCCACAATTTTAATGGGCCTCTCCTTGTATGTCAAGTCCTCCTATAGCTCGACTTCCTCCACCGGTACTTGCTCTTCTGGCACTCACAGACACTTCTTGAGCTGAGAGACATGGAACACATTGTGTACCCCTGCCAGGTGATCGGGTAATTTCAATTGATAGGCCACTTCACCTCTACGCTCAGTGATAAGGAATGGTCCGATATATCTAGGTGCCAACTTCCCAGACACATGGAACCTTCGCAGTCCTTTCATTGGTGACACCTTCTAGTACACGTGGTCACCAGCCTCGAACTGCAAGTCTCTCCGACGGTTGTCGGCGTAGCTCTTCTACCTGGACTAAGCCGCCTTCAACCTCTCTTGTATTAATTTGACTTGCTCCTCTGCCTCCTGTAGGATGTCTGGCCCAAAAACTTCCTCTCGCCGGTCTCATTCCAATAGAGCGGCGTGCAACACTTCCGTCCATACAGAGCTTCGAACGGTGCCATCTTAATGCTGGATTGATAACTGTTGTTATAGGAAAACTCTGCATATGGAAGAGCTTCCTCCCAATTCTTAGACCTGGACAAAGCCACCGATCGGAGCATGTCCTCCAATATTTGGTTGGTCCTCTCGGTTTGTCCATCCGTCTGTGGGTGGTAGGCACTGCTAAACGCCAGATGAGTACCCAACAGTGAGTGGATTTGCCTCCAAAATTTCGACGTGAACTGGCTGCCTCTGTCCGACACGATCCTTTTTGGCACGCCATGCAAGCTCACAATCCGTGCCATGTATAAATCTGCTAGCTGGTCACTGGTGTAGGAAGTCTTTACCGGTAAGAAATAAGCCACCTTGGTTAGTCGATCAACAATGACCCATATGGAATCGTACCCCTTCCGAGTCCTGGGTAGTCCTATAATAAAATCCATGCCAACTTCCTCCCACTTCCACTGCGGAATTGGTAAAGGACTTTCTCTCAAATCCAGATACAGTTTGGTACTCCCCTGGTGTATAGAGTACGCCGAGTCATGTGCTTCCATCATGAACAGCTCCCGAAGTCCCTCCTGATTTGGCACTACTAACCTTTTACCAAACCAAACAATCCCATTATCATCTACCTTAAACCTTGGGGCTTTATCGGCACCAACCCTGGCGGCTAGCTCAAATATTTCTTCATCGTCTTGTTGCGCTTCCTTGATCCTTTCCTCCAAAGTGGGTTGCACCTCCATGACATACAGATGTCCTTGTGCGACTAACTCCAAGTTCAACCTATCCATTTTCACATTCAACATATTGCACTTTGGGTTTTGGCTCAACGCATCAGCCACAGAATTTGCCTTCCCGGGATGGTAGTGTATCCCAAGATCATAATCGGCCATCTGTTCTAACCATCTCCTCTGTCTCAAATTTAGGTCTAGCTGAGTGAAAATGTACTTCAGACTTTGGTGATCTGTGTAGACCTCGGTTCTGTTACCCACCAAGTAGTGCTTCCAAATCTTAAGGGCGTGCATTACTGCCGCTAGTTCAAGGTCGTGAGTCGGGTAATTCCGCTCGTAGACCTTCATTTGACGAGAGGCGTAAGCCACCACTCACCCGTCTTGCATTAAAACACATCCTAATCCGAGCCTTGCTGCGTCACAATATACTTCGAAATCCTTGTGTATGTCTGTAGCATTAAGACCGGTGCGGTAGTCAATTTCTTCTTCAACAATTCAAAACTATCCTAACACGCGGGTGTCCAATTAAACTTCATGTCCTTCTTGACTAGATCTGTTATGGGTTTAGCAATTTTGGAGAAGTTTTCAATAAATCTCCGGTAATAACCGGCTATCCCAAGGAAACCTCGGACCTTGGTCACGGTGGTCGGTTGCTCTCAATCAAGGATCTCTTGTACCTTGCTGGGATCCACTGCTACTCCTCCTTCTAAGACTATGTGTCCCAGAAAGGACACTTCTCTAATCCAAAAGTCACACTTACTGTACTTCGCATACAACTGGTGTTGCCTCAGTAAGTCAAGAACTATTCGAAGGTGCTAAGCATGCTCTTCCTCACTCTTCGAATAGATCATATATCCTCAATGAACACTACTACAAATTTGTTGAGGAATTACATGAAAACTTTGTTCATCATTTGCATGAAATGCGCCGGGGCATTTGTGAGTCCAAAGGACATCACCAGATACTCAAACAGGCCATACCGAGTGGTAAAAGCCGTCTTAGGGATATCCTCTTTCTTGATCTTGATCTGATGGTACCCTGACCTTAAATCTATCTTCTAGAAAACACAAGCACCCTTCAATTGATCGAACAAATCATCGAGCCTAGGTAGTGGGTACTTGTTTTTGACTGTCACTTCATTGAGTGAGCGATAGTCTACACACATCCGTAGTGTACCATCCTTTTTCTTCACGAATATGACCGGCGATCCCCAAGGTGAGGCCGGTGCTCGGTCTAATGAATCCCTTGGATTTCAGCACCTCCAGTTGTTTCTTTACTTCACCCAACTGGTTTGCATTCATACGGTAGGGTCGTTGTGCTATCGGATCAGTACCAGGGTACACATCAATGGTAAATTCCACATCCCGGTCTAGGGGTAATCCAGGCAAGTCCTCCGAAAACACGTCTAGATACTTACAAAACTATTGGCACTTTCTCCAACGTGTGCCTCTCCCCTTCGGGCCTTGTCACTTTGATGTGGTTCACCCTACACTTTCATCCTCCGGACTTCTTGGCTTCGTAGGTGACACGGGTCCCATCTAGGTTGGTCACAGTGATGGCCCCTCGGGCGCAATCCATTTGTCCACCATACTTCTTCATCCAGTCCATGCCTAGGATGATCTGAATTCCTCCTGTGTTTAACAGGATCAAGTTTGACTTCAACCTCGATCCCTTTATTTCAATTTGTACTTCAGGACATCCCATGGTTGCGTTCATAGACCCTCCTAGGGTGGTTATTTCTAAAGCTCTTCTCAAGGGCCTAGTTGCCCACCCATTCTTATCCACTAACTTCTAGCAATAAAAGAATGTGATGCTCCAGAATCAAATAAAATTGTAGAAGGTACGGAATTTGCTAGGAACATACCTAACACAGCATCAGGGGCGCCTTCAGCATCCTCCACGTTCACGTGGTTGACACGGCCTGTCGCCATCTTGGGTGCAGGCCTCTCATTGTTGACGTTGTGGTTCTGTGCTCCCTGGTTCTGCTGGTTCTGGGCACATCCCTCTGGGGACATGAATGGGCGTAGTGTTCCACCTGCTTGCACTTGAAACAAGTAATACCAGCAACATTCTTGTTCTGGTTTTGCTGGCTTGCACCTGCTTGTGGGTTTGGCCTGGCCAGCAACAGATTGTTGGCCCCTTGTGGCTTGGGTGCATACGGGAGCCTCTGGTTCAATGATGCTGGTGGTGCGAGTGGTTCTGGTGGTGGTGATGTGGTTGGTTGCCATGGTGGTAACGTGGACGGGTGTTGCTCCCGCCATGGTGTGAGAATTCTGGCTTCCTCTTATTGTGTTCCAACTCCCTCGGCGAGCTCCCTCGTAGAGAGTGGCCCTCTCCGTCATATTAGCAAAAATTTCACTCTTGAATGGAAGGACATAGCTGCGGATTGCAGGGTCCAGTCCCTTCGTGAACCTCCAAACCTTAGCTGCTTCAGTGGGGATAGTCTCCCCAGCATAGCAGGACAGTTCCACGAACTTGTCAGTGTAATCTTCCACGCTCATGTTCCCCTGGCGTAAGCTTTCAAACTCCCTTCTCTTCTCAACCTTCATACTTTGGGGAATGAAGGCGGCCTTGAATTCCTCCACAAAGGTGTCCCAAGGGGTGTTAGCGTAGTTGGGGTGGGTAGCACAGTAGGTTTCCCACCAGTGGGCAGCATTCCTGCAAACTTGACCTGGTCCCCGAGTTGGACGTTGACCATGTCCATCTTGTTTTTCATATCCCGGATCCAGTCAGTGGCCTCCACGGGGTTCCGGACCCCAATGAAGGTGTTGGGCCTTGTGCTAATGAAGTCCTTGAACCTGGACTGTGGCTGCTGTGGGGGTGGTGCAACAGGGTTGGCTGGTTGCTGCATGCCGTTGAGGCGGTCCACAGTCAGGTTCAGGGCCTGCATGATGACGTTGCCCTGAGCCTGCTACTGATTCCCCGCCACTTGCGCGGCGGCCTGGGCAGCTGCTTGCGCTGCGATGGCGTTCACATCAACGACTGGGGGTGGTGGGGGTAGTGGCTCCTCTGGTGGGTCCGCTCCGTGCTAAGCATCAGCACGACCTCCTCTCCTTGCCATCTGTCGGAATTAAGGAAAGATTAGCTTCTGGGGAGTGTGGCATTACATTATTAAACAATGTTCTAGAACTCGGTATTACTCGCCGAGTACTCGCCGAGAACTCGCTACTCGCTGGCTGGCCGAGTCGAGTTGGGCAAACCCGAGTAATGAGGTCAAATCTAGTGAAAATAGTCATTAATCGGGCGGATTCGTGGCAAATACTCAGAGATGGGAGAAAAGGGGATCATGCCCCCATGTACTAACATGGCGCTGTCTCCGCAGGCTTCTATCATTGCCATAGCTTCTCGATCTACCGCTCTTTAGCTCGATCAGCAGGTTTTGTATGAGGATCTAGGGTTAGTGGATAGGCCATGTGGACCATGTCTAGCTCTGGCCTTAATTATGGGCTAAACTATGTATGGACCTTATTGCGTTTACTATTAAAAGCTATTTAGTAATTAGTCATATGCAATATTAGTAAATATTAGTGTCAAGATATCACTAATTTACATGTAAATTTGTCGAGTAATGCCTACCGAGTAATTTCTGATTACTCCCGAGTAATCCGAGTACTCGCTACTCGCTACCATGCCAAGCGGGTAACGAGTTCTTGAACCTTGTTATTAAATAAAATAACTTTGGGAAATTCTCTTTTACACTCATCACAAAGATTCAATCGAATAAAACTCCAGCACACTTCGCCTCATGCGTACACCAAGGTAGCAAGAAGACGTGACGAATAAAAAAACCAACTCATGCATGGCTTACAAGGATAGACAACAATTTATTTGTTTATAGTATTGTCTTACTTAGCGACTGGTTTATTCTTCATACTTAGGAAGAAGGTAGTGTTGAACTTTAGTGATGAACGAACAAGTAAAGGACATTTGTTTATTATTAGAAAATCGGTTTTCAAGACAACTAATGGAAAGCTTCATCTTCGGTGCCTTGCACCGATTGTAAGGATCTTCAAGCGACCAGCTTCTTCGACGAACGCCACACACACAAGGATACAATTCACAATCATCATCTAAATATAACAAAAGAGTACGAGTGCTTTTATTTGACCATATGTTTTAAGATAACGGTAGTTGTATCACAATGAGAACACCAACTTCGATACGGTCCACCAAAACACTATTTTTATTAAGATACGTATACCACAAGGACACCGCAGCGTTACAACTCGACGACAACTTTATTTAAAGACAAATACACGGTGGTGCCTCGACTTCAGGGAGCTCAGGCCTTGCGCTTCTTCTCGTTGCCATGGGTCGTTTCCCACTCTTGCTCCTTCTGGGCGAGGGCAACCTCACGGACGTTGAGGATCTGGATTTTGGTGGCAGCATAATCCTTATGGGCCAGGCGGTCGTCTTCTAGCTTCTCCTGCTGGTGCTGCAGGCCTAGTTTCTGGGCTTGCAGCGCCGCCAAAGCGTTCCTCGTGCAGGTTCTCTGCGGTCTTCAGCAGGGCATCGCAGTCAGCGTAATACTTGTGTGTTCTCTGCTCAAGTTCCCCCAGTGTTGTTCCCAAAGATTGCGGAGAGACTCTACCTTCTCCCTCTGGCTATCCACCAGCGACCTTTCCAGCGTCAACCTCTCCCTATCTCCCTCCAGCTTCTCCTCCCCGGCTTGGAGACGGGTCTCGCTCGCGAAGTCCCACCTCAGCCGACCTCATGTCCAGCCTCAGCCTGTCGTGATGGATCTGCCTCCAGCTCTCGGCGAGCTCACTAGGATTCACTGGCGGGTTGTCATACACCCACAGATCCTCTAGTGTCTTGACCTCAGACTCAAACTTGGCTTCCTTCCTTGCAACAGCCAGTTCCCTTCAGGTGACATCCAACTCGCGTTCCCTGAGGGACATGGACTCTCGCTCCTCCCAACGATGGGCCTTGGACACCGCTCCACGGCTTGTAACCTCCTCCTAGCCCTTGTGCAGGAACATGCGGTCCACCGCCTGAAGGTAAGGCAAGACAACTCCCATGTCTGGGTTCTCCTCCCAACGGTAGTCAGCAACCACGCTGGGTTCATCTGCCGGGGCCAGAGCACGGCGAGCTGGTTGGTACTTGAAGCGCGTGTTCCCTAGCTGCACGTCCTGCATGTGTAGAATGGCAGCGCGAGCCACCTCTTGGCGGGACACCTGCTCATCGATGTCGTAGACAGTGAACACGAGGTTGGTTCCTTCAGCTGTCTCCGATTCCGAGGTGAAGACCTGAAGGCGGGTGCGCCACACCGGGTAGAAATCGACGGTGACCGATTCGCACTCGAAGCGAGGCGTCGGCTGGGGAAACTGCAGATATCCCAGTAAGCTGGACAGCACACTGATCATCCCGCCTTCCTCCTCAGCGGTGATGACCTTCCTAGAAACCATCTGGGAGAAAAGAAACACTAATTAGGAGGCTGAGATTAATTCATGAACAATTCAAATAGAACCATTCACAAATAATTCAAAACGAGATGAAGAGGGTTTTGCAATTAAATTTAGAAGGGTTCCAGTTTTCTAAGGTTTCGAGCTAACTACGGTAGCCTAGGGTGAGCAAGCCTCTGATACCACTTTTGTCGTGACCCCTATGTAACCACGGGGATCCACGTACCATGATCGAATACTTCGCAGGTATAGTATCTCATGATGGACAAAAATAGACATCAACGCAAGCATAAATAACTATTAAAAGTAAAGTTTTAACACGATAATATTTGTCTTACATTATTTGAATGGGCATACCCATTAGATCATTACAGAAATACCAAATCACAAAGTTTACATTATTCAGAGTAGCGGAATGAAGTTAAATATCCTCGCGAAGACGTTCAACGCCCAGCCAGGACGCCCAACTAGCCCACCTCAGAACTCCTGGCCCGGATAAGCTCCTGAACAGCAATTATCCATGGTTTTTGTCTAATGAGCACATGGCTGCCCAGCAAGTCGTCCTTAATGCATGAATGCAGGACGAAAGAAAGGATGGTTCATTTTACACCAAAACCTATGTTGCTAAGCAAATTTTCTTAGTCAATATTTATTATATGCAATGCTCTCGAACCCAGCGAACCTAGGTAACACAATAAAAGGTGATACAAAACCAAACCAACCACCTACCCTCTATCAGATTAATTATTTAGAAATTGGTGGGACTACATGTGCGAACCTCACGCCCTGTCCATAACCGTGGACACGGCTGCCATGACAGTTTTAACTCTGCAGAGTGAGTGCACTTTACTCACTAGTCCCGTCTCAACCCTGAGGGGGAAACGGTACAAGGCTGTTCCCCCGCTTAGCCTACCACTTCGCATGCCCTGTCTTTAGGATTTCCCGGCCCGGTCGGTACCCTCCGCAGTAGGAGCCCACTACTTCTAGATACCGCCCCAGGCGTTCCCCATTTAAGCCATTCGGTCTCTGGTTCATACCTACTTGTCGGGCGAGGTAGCAAGCCTCACCCTAGAGCAAAAGCACGAAGGCGTAATCGAACAACCTACGAGCAGGGGGTTAGTAGTTTCCCCAGGTTACTAAGCCAGGACCCTCGGCACGAGGCCTAAGGCGCCAGTGGTTGCACATGTTTGATTTGGTCTAGCAATACACAAGCTCCAGTCCTTAGATAAGAGAGGCTTCCAGTCCAGCCAACAGCCCAGAAACCACCATCCTAGCCTCCCTTAGCAATAGGAGTCATATTTTAGTTGTTAGGTTTTAACCACAATCATCACGAGGCATCGCCTCGGACAAGAAATAAAACATTCATTTTTATAAGTGAAACCTACAACTAAACAAAGGATAGGCTAGTGAATTACCAGTGGTCTAAGCAATAAATACACTAACTCGCACTAGCAGAATGCCAGTACGACTAGGCACGCACATACTGATACTAAATGAAATGCATGGTGTGAGAACAATAATATTAAAGGTGAAACACCTCGCGCTTAACGGTTCATATCACTACACCACAACCAACTATTAGGGGCAGATGTTTGCCGGCAAAAGTTCAGAACAAGGGCAGACTTTCTGCCGGGAATTATACCTAATGGCACTGGCAACCAGTCTGCCAGCAAAAGGTCCTTCATCGGCACATTAACTGCCGGGCAAAATTTTGGCGGAAATAAGCAAGCAGCACGGGCCAGGCAGGCAAGCGCGCGAAGCCGAAAAAAGGCGGAGTAGTCTAGAACACACCTCCTCGTGCCTCCTCATATTTCACTCTCTGCTTCTGGACTTAGCCATCCTCTTCCCGCAGATCCCTAATCACTCCCCCAAAGCTCCACCTCCCATCCAAAAATCGCTCTCTCTATGGAGATCTCCCTCTCATGACCATGCTCGTGCATCCCTTACCTGCAGATCAGTAAATCTCTCACCCCAAGCTCCCTCCAATCCCTAAATCTCTCTCCAAATCCTATCTCGCGACCTTGCTCTTGCTGCTCCTGAGCTCCATGGATTCTGAAATCTTCATCCACGTTCCCTGCTTGTGAAAGGTAAGTCAAATCTTACTCTCCCTTGATTTCTGCCGCTGCACACCACCATTTCTGACAATGTCCCCTTGGATTTTCTTCTTGATGTTCGCAGTAAACCTAGGGGAAGACACCCAATCTGTTTTAACATCCATTTAGTGATATCAAATCAGTGTTTCTTTGGTTATTTTTGGGCTTCTACTGACTGCAATCTTGAATCTTTTCTCAACGTGTGGGAACCAAAGGTATTTTATTTATATTGTTATTTTTATTGCTCACTATAAAATGCATAGATGAAGGGAAGTAGATGCAGAGTTTTCCTGTGTCCCTATCAAGGGAAATATATTGTTATTTTTTTTGTGTTTATCGTGCTATACTGCTATCCTAGACGAGTGCTTAAAAGATTGTTTATTTGTAGTTCTATGGATAAAAAGAAGAACACATATTGTCCTTAGTCTTTTTGGTTGGATATATCCGAACTGTAGTGCATCCCTTTTTTCTATATTAATTCCCAATACATTAACTTTATATGTTATGAGTTATATATGATAAACTCGGCAAAGTGACTAGCTACTAGCTAAAATGAAAGTAGTGTGATCTACACATGGTTAGTTTGCTTGAATTATGTATTACCTTCTACCTGTGCTATCTAGGAAGGCATAATATTTCTGCTACCTCCAATTAATTATTTATGTACCTGCGCTTCCCTTGAGCATTTACTTTTTCTACAATGTCTGATACCATGTATTCTTTGGCATAGGAACTCCATTATACATCTCCTATATATGGTTATGCCAACAATTGCTTTATCTTGGATCTGAGCTAAAATATTGGAGTTGGATTGCATCTGAGCTAATAGGTAAAGAAGTGTTCTAGCCATTCTTTAGGGCCACTAATATTTGCTTTTTTTTTTAAAGTAATGTTCAGCTTGTGGTGGCTTTTTCTACATATATATTTTTTGTTTTCTGCTATTTTTATAATATGGTACCGAAATTTTATATTACAATAGTGATTTTGGGTGTTTGAATTATAATAAAATGTCTTTCTCTAACTATTTTTATCACTAATAAAACACATATTTTATCCAGACATAACTCATTTAGTTTGTAAACCAAGCAATAGCATGGATAAGGGATGGATGGACATGCCTAGGTAAGGTACACATATCTTTATGTTTTAAAATGTGTGACCTTCAATATTTCGTCCACACAAAATTTAATAACCTAATGAAATGTAGGAGCACACCTGGTTACATACAAGGCATTGAAGGTTTCATAGATTTTGCTTTTACACATGTAGCAAAAGGAAATAAGATATTATGTCCTTGCAAGAAATGCGTTAATTGTTCTTGGTTGGAGGCAGATCTTGTATATGAACACTTAATTTGTGAAGGCTTCAAACGTGGATACAAACTTTGGATATTTCATGGGGAACCATCATCCTCTTTTGCAGCACATCCTAATGCAAATGTAGTTCAAGTAGAAGAAATGTCATCTGGCCATGATGAAATTCCTGAAATGCTTAGAGATGTGGCATATGGGTTAGATGGAATGAGGGATGGGGTTGGGAGTGGTGACGTTTTAGAGGATGGTAACGTGGCTATGGATGACTTCTACAAATTAGTAGATGATGCTAGTCAAGAACTATACCCTGGGTGCAAGACCTTCTCGAAGTTAAATTTCTTAGTGCGATTGCTTCACACTAAATTTCTTGGAGGATGGACTGACAAAAGTTTTGATATGCTATTAGACTTGCTTAGAGATGCTTTCCCTGAAGGCTCAAAGTTACCTAAGAACTTCCACGAAGCAAAAAAAATGGTTAAATGTCTAGGTCTTGGTTACATAAATATTCATGCTTGTGAAAATGATTGTATTCTATTTTGGAAACAACATGAAAATAAGAGTAGATGTCCTAAATGTAACACTTCTAGATGGAAAATTGAAAGGACAAGTCTTGATGGGAAACGTTTTCACCAAGTTCCAAGAAAGGTTCTTCGATACTTTCCAATAAAGAAAAGGCTCCAAAGACGATACATGAATCCAGAGATGGCAACAAATATGAGGTGGCATGATGAACAACGAACTAAAGATGGATTGCTTAGACACCCTGCAGATTCTCTGGCATGGAAGGACTTTGATTGTAAGCATCCAACATTTGGAAATGAGAGTCGTAATGTTAGATTAGCCTTAGCTACAGATGGCTTCAATCCTTTTAGATCCTTGAGTAGTATTCACAGCACATGGCCTGTTGTTTTGATTCCATATAACCTACCACCTTGGTTGTGCATGAAACAACACAACTTTATCCTTTCATTGCTAATTCCTGGTCCAAAAGCTCCTGGTCATGATATAAATGTCTACATGGAACCATTGATTGATGATCTACAAGATCTTTGGGATGAAGGCATCAAGACATATGATGCTTCAAGGGAAGAGTTCTTCGAAATGCATGCTGCAATCATAACCACCATATCTGATTTTCCTGGTTTGGGTTATATACATGGTTGTGTGACATCAGGAGAGGTTGCTTGTCCAGATTGCAATAAGGAAACTTGTTCTATTAGACTTAAAAAGGGTAGGAAGAACTGTTACATGGGACATCGTAGGTTCTTGGATGCAAACCATAGGTTTAGATCTAATAAAAGATCATTTGATGGCACTACAGAATATAGACCAGCACCTCGTCCACTTTCTGGTGAGGAAATTTTGAGCCAAACAGGGAAACTTAAAGTCGAATATGGGAAGGATCCAACTGGGAAGGACACAAAAAAGCACAAGAAAGGAGAGATGTGGAAAACACAAACAATTTTGTTTAGACTACCCTACTGGAAAGATTTATTGCTGCATCATAATTATGATGTTATGCACATTGAGAAAAATGTATGTGAGAATATAGTTAATACAATTCTAGAAATAGATGGGAAATCTAAAGATAATCTGAATTCTCGTTTGGACCTCAAACTTCTTGGCATAAGGAAAGATCTTCACCCTATTGAAGTTGAAGATAAATTCTACTTACCTCCTGCTCCATACACTATGACTTCAAATGAGAAGAAGATGTTTTGTGAGGTGTTGAAAGGTGTGAAATTTCCTGATGGTTATGCTGCTAATATATGCAACCGTGTAAATGTTAATGACAAAAGGTTAATTGGATTGAAGAGCCATGATAACCATGTTCTGCTACAGCACTTGCTTCCACTTGCCATTCGGAGGATATTGCCAAGGAGAGTCTGTGTAGCACTAATTAGTGTGAGCAACTTTTTCAAGAAAATTTATTCGCAAGTGGTACGCATAAGTGACATGCAGAAACTAGAGATAGAAATAGCAGAGACATTATGCATTTTAGAGACTATATTTCCTCCGTCTTTTTTTGATGTCATGGTCCACTTGATGGTTCATCTTCCTTCCCAAGTTCGAATTGGTGGTACAGTGTTATATCGCAATATGTACAAGGTCGAGAGGTAATTACTAGAATCTGATACATTGTGAATTTAGTGTTTATACATGCGTAAGCTACATTATCTCCTCAATATAAATTTATGTAGGTTTTTGATGACATTAAAAGGGTATGTTCGTACTAGAAGTCATCCAGAGGGATCAATAGCAGAAAATTATATATTTGATGAGAGTCTCATTTTGCTCACAATATCTACATGGATGTGAGACTAGATATAATCGCAAAGTTAGAAATGATGATGGCAGGAACAATCTAAATGATGGTGCTATGCCTTTTTTTTCTAACAATATTGGCCGGGGATTGGTTGGTAAATGTGTTATGACCTTAGACTATCAAGCATGGCTTCAAGCTCATAGATATGTCTTATATAACTATGATCACATAGAACCATTCTTAAAGTAAGTTGTGTAACTTATTCTCTTATCTTACTCTATACTTAGCTTATCCTCTTATCACTCCTAATCTTTATATTGATGCATAATTATGAAATATATAACCTATGCAGAAATCATTTTGAATACATTTCCTCTACACATCAAAATAGACGACAAATCAAACGTGTACATGAAGAAACATTCCATGAGTGGTTCAGATTACATGTAAGTAGATACATAATATGTTATTTTTGTGCTATTGGCAAAAGCATTTGTAGTTAACAGCAACATTACACAACTACAGGTGGCTGATTTACAAATGAGAGGTGAAGAAGTATCAGAGGAAGTTCAAGCTTTAGCTAAAGGCCCTTTATTAGTTGCAAAGAAGTATAGTAGCTACACCATAAATGGATGTAATTTCCACACAAAGTCCTATGATGAGGGTAGATCTACTCAAAGTAGTGGGGTAGCATTAGTTGCACATACCTCAAGCTACACTGAAATTGGTGCTAATTCTACCAATAGAACTGAGACATACTATGGAATTATAACAGAAATTCTAGAGCTGGACTATCATCGCAAAGGAAACATTGTGCTTTTTAGGTGTGACTGGGTTGACAACCGAGAAAAAGATAAATGGGTAAAAGTTGATGAATATGGAATCAGTTCTGTGAACTTTAATCATTTATTCAATACCGGTGAGAAGGCAGCAGATGAGCCTTTTATTTTAGCATCACAAGCAACTCAGGTTTATTATGTCTCAGATCCAATAAATAAAGACTGGTGCTCTGTTATACAATCAAAACCTAGGGATTGTTATGACATGGCTGCAGTTGAGACTGAACTTCTGGAACCATTTACTAATCTATGTACAGAATACAGATGCAAACATAAATGTCATTGGAGATGGCACTAGCATTAGAAAGGATATAGAGGGTTCACTTGTGGATCCAAAAGGGAAGGGAAAGAAAGGGTATAGAAGATTTCTGATCTATGTGCATTCTTGTTTTTGATATGTTGTATACTAACTGGTTTTGTGAGTTTGTATGGTAACAGACTTGTCTGGATTTTCAGGGAGCAGAATGGCAAAAGGAGAAGGAGATAGGCGTGAAAGTTCCAATCAGTATGAAATGCAGAGGGAGTTAAACATTAATGAGAAGAATGCATTCCTAAAATCCTTAAATATTAATCCCATCATAAAATCCCTTAGGACTAATGGAGCAACTGATAGTAACACATCTAGCTCTTCACATGTAACTAAGAAGGTTAGTAAGCAGCACCACTACAACATTGCTCTATTCTGATTTGCTTGCTGTTCCACATGTTTCCTTGATTATTGCTCCGTTCAGTACGATGATTGCTCTGTTCCTTGAAGAAAGGAAACAAGCTGTGCATGGTTGAGTTTCTTTTTATTACCTTTCTTGATAATGAATCAGATTTAACAACTACTTATACAACCTAGACAAAACGAGCTGCTACCACCTCCCTACCAAATGAAGTGTCAATTAGACGTCCAAATCTGAGGCCTAGATTAACACGAAATGATACTACAAATGATGATGATGCCCAAGTTGAACCTCATTAAAACAAAGCTAAAGAACCCTTGCAAGAAGAGACCAAAGGTATGTTTCTTTTCAATGTCACAAAGACATAGATAAACTGTAGTTTTTGCTATTGTTACAATATTTCATATCCTCATAAAGGACAAAAGAAGCGAAAGGGAAGAGGGTACACTAGAAAAGAGAGCATATGGTCAAGAGAGAATGAGCCTTTGATTAAATTGACATTCAATGAATATGACCAACCTATTGGGAAAGCAGCCAAAGAATTTCCTAATGTTGTTGGATCGCTTGTGCGAACTAAAGGCATGCTCCCTCTTTGCCATGATGATTGGAGAGATGTAGATGAAGATGAAAAGCTAAGATTGTGTGATGTCTTGGTATGTCAGTTGATGTTATATGTGTTTATATATGTACTGTACCAAGTAATTATGCTAATGCTTTTTTTTTATATTGAGTTAGTGTCTATATGTGATGGATGATAAGCTACAAGTGTATGCTTTGGCCACTGCTGCAAAAAAATGGAGGGATTTTAAATCTGATTTAAAGAGAACCAAATTTGATGAAACAAAAACAGATGAGGAGCTTCTTGCTGCTTGTGATAGTCGAGTTCATAAGAAAGAATGGGCATGGCTAATAAAGTATTGGAGATCACCAGAAGGACAGGTATGATATGATGAAACCGACAAATGTAATTCTATTCACATTAATTTTTTAATCCTTTACTGATTGCTTTCTTTTGTGTAGGCTCGTAGTGAGAGAGGAAAAACAAATCGTGCGAAATTAAAAACACCCCATACAGCTGGAAGTAAGAGTTTCGCACGTGTTGGTCATCAATGGGTAAATGCAAACTATATTTTTGTACATTGAATATTTCAACATTAATATTGTCACTGACATAAAAGCATTTTCAGTCTGAGCAGCATGGTCGTAAACCACGTAGGCATGAATTGTTTGTGATTACACATACACCCAAGGATGGTGCTGCTTCAACACAAGCTGAACCTCAAATTGTATGTATGTTTAAATTTTTACTTCATACATAAATAGTGATTTTGTATTTGCTAATATGCATTTTGTTTCAGAAAGCACTTGAACTAGCTGCATTGAAATATCCAGAATTGCAAGAAAAATCTATAAACGAAGGTGATCTCTACTCTCATATATTTGGGCGTGAGCCAAGGGGGCATGTTCGCTCTGTTGGTTTAGGACCAACTCCCTCTTCTTTGCGTATACCTGGGCATCGCAAGTACACGCCAACGAGGGTTCAAGTGGCACTTGCTGGTCGTCGTAGAGCTGAGAGGGAAGTTGCGTTGCTAAGGGAGGAGTTGAAGAAAAAAGCTTTAATTAGCGAAGGTAGCACAGAAGCTAAACCAGATGTAGACAACCCTTTAGAACAAGGATCGAATCCTACGCCAAACATGGTACTATTGTCATTGGTGTTTGAATGCTTCTAGGTTCATCTTTTTATACTTGTTGACCAATTATTTATGCAGAAAATTGGGGACGATGCTGCTGATGATGATTATGATCTAGATGAAGAATCTTGCCAAGAGGAAATCAATCTACCTGAGCACCATGAGGTATGTATGGCTGTATTTGTATGTAGTAGAAATGTAAGAGTAATCTCACTTGAAATATTACTTTTATTTATACATACAGATATTGCGTAGGCGAGTTGCTGCTCCATCGACATCTAGATCTGAAGGGGTATTTGGCTGCATTCACACATTTTTTTCTTTTAGTTTTTTGTTATTATAACATTGCATACTCCTGTAGGGTGGCAAGGAAGTATTTTTACTTTCACTCTTTGGTCCTTATAATGCTCCTGTGGCTAAGGCCACCATCCAATCAACAAACCCAAAAGAAAAGGTGGGAGGTACCGAACTAGGAAATGAATGTTATGAAGTAGTTGTGGATTCTGTGATGAAAAAGGATGCTCTCTTGCTTCGCCCATACGGAAATATCAAGACTATGGGTGATGTCTTTGGCAAATCTATTGCATGGCCACGGCAAAAAGTAATAGCTTTTTCTATTTTTTGTTATTGTGATGGTTCATTTGTAATACTTGTCGTTCATGTTTGTTTTTCAGATGATGAACAATGTGAAGGCTGCAAGACCATATACAAATATCCAGCTTTCAGGTGGCAACAACACTTAGTGCTAAGTTACCTTCTAGAATCAATATCATTGTTCTGTTCTTTTTAGTGCCTTTGAATTAAAAGAAGCAAAATCACATTTTCAGGTGGTAGGTGAACTCCATGGCTTGATATACAAGTAGGCTGTGAAGTGGGGATTTGCAAGAATAGGATTTCCCTTGTATTTTTGGCTGAGGTGCAATGATGCTTATTGCAATCTTTTGTAATCACTTTAGAGTGATGTTGATGGCAATTTCTTTGTGTTCACTCAGATGTGAATGCAGCTAGCACATTTCAACAAAAGCTTTTGCTAGTCAAATATTCCTGCCGATGGAATATTGTATTTACATATATTATGAGATGTAACATCACTCTATTCTAGGTCAGAAATTGTTGAACTTCACTTTAAATTGTTTTAAAACAGCTATTTTTAGAAAGAACGTGGGCAACTGATCATGCTTGTGCCACTTTATTTGATACTTGTGGTTGATTATGACTAATTCATTGTATATAAACTAATGCTTGTTAATTGCACAACAAAAAAAATGATAAAATAAAGCTGATCTACATACGGACGTGTGCAACACATGATTAATATTAATTTATCAACCTAAATTACTATACACATTATTAGTGTGAATTATTTTTTTTGTCCCGTGATAATTTATAGTGGCAGAATGTCTGCCGGCAAAAGTAGAATTGAGGGCAGACTGTCTGCCGGGAAAAAAATGAGAATCGAGGGCAAACTGTCTGCCGGGAAAAAATGAGAATCGAGGGCAGACTGTCTGCCGGGAAAAAATGAGAATCGAGGGCAGACAGTCCGCCGGGAAAAATGATGTCTGCCGGTAAAGAGTATTGCGGACGGCCAGGTTCCCGGCAGACGGTGCTGGCGGATTGTCTGTCGGGAAAAGTCATTCCCGGCAGATAGTTTGCCGTTGTAGGTAGTTTTTCCCGGCAGAATGCATGCCGCTGAAGCTGGTTTAGGATAAGATTAGGTGAACAAAGGTTGCTAGGAAGTCCCCCGGTCCTTATACGAGCCAAAAGTCTAAACGAACGAGTTTTTGTAAACACATGAAATGACGAGGTAATAAGCTTTTACCTTAATTTATTTTGAATTGGAGCCAGGGACATACTAATATTTTATTAGAATCTCACACGGAGTTAGTCACACGCCATCCTTTCTCCTCCTCAGTGAAGCCCATAATTACTGATCCGGCCCAATATTCCGATATGTCCAGCCCATTGTCAATATCTGATTTTCTGCCAAATTTGGGTGTTAACTTATGCCCCTAAGTTTGGCCATGGGAATATCACATTTGCCGAACTTTACTGAGGAAATCGGAATTTTCACTGTCCTAGTTTCATGGCTACTTCCGAAATGCCCTCAGGAAATCTTGCTTCTTCACTGAAGACACGTGTCGGCCCACTGTGCAATACGGGCTGTAACAATAACGGTGTAAAGCCAAGTAAAAAACCTAATTTTACCGCGGCTATAAATAGGCAGCCATTCGCTGTCACTTTCACACCTCCTGCGCACGAGTCTCCTGCATCGGATTTTCTAGAGCCTTCAAGTCTTCCCAGCGCACAGCTTTCTCCTCGCAAGTTTCAATCGGCAAAATGTCTCAGGTACTATTTTGTTCTTCCGATCCTAAAGCCTTTCATTGCTTGGGTCCGGTAGGAGAGAACGACCCATCAGATTTTATAGAGCATTCAGTAGCCAGGCTCCCACTATTTGCTGATGAGCTTAGTATGAACAGCTGGAAATCTGCTTTCCGATACTGGCCTAGCCCGATCAAGGGATATAAGGATTGGCTTTCTTGGGTTTACGGCCAGAAAAAAGATCAATGGAACCAGCTAGGAATTACCGATGCTATCCTTTTGTCTCTAAGTCCTCCAGCGGATGAGCCATTTATGGTAGCATCGGCTTACTTTTGGTGTGACACAGTGTACACCTTCCTTTTCCCGACCGGTCCATTAGGCCCCATGCTCTTGGGTGTAGCCATGCTGACTGGTCTTAGTCCCGATGGCGATATGCTATTGGCTTTTGATCTACCAGCTGCCCTCAAGCTAGTTCCCGAAAAAAACTTTGGCTGGCAGCGTTATATCCAGACTCATCAGAAAACTGGCGACGTCGAGGATCAAGAGCATATCGCATTCCTCAACATGTGGCTTGATCGGTTCTTTTTCTGTGGCCAATCATTTAGTCCTAGCAAAGTTTATCAAGGAGTGGCCGAGGCGCTTGCAGCAGGACAGAAGTTAGCCATCGAAAAATACCTTCTAGGAGCCACCTACCGGATGATGCATGAGATTAGGGAGAATCTCTGCTTCAAGAAATCCGATTATTCAGTAGGGAATTTAGGTGGTCCCTTTTGGTTTGTCGGCTTATTTTTAAAGGTTCACATACTCAATTCCATTGAAGCTTTAGATTTTGACAAACAATTTCCCAATGAGGAAGAAGAATCTGATTCCGATGAACACCCCTGCCGATCATACGGAGAGCTGGCGACTGTCAACTGCGACAGGAGACGGTTGAACCAGGCGGACCTCTCCAAGTTTTTGGTTGCTTTCTTCACAACGTCAGAATCGGAATATGTCCCAGGGCAGTTCAACCCGTATACCGATTTGGACAGATACCCAGTCCCCTCCTTCTTCCGGTTCTCTTCCATTCTCACTGGTGAAATCTTATCGATTTTCAAAGAATTTATATCTCCAAGCATCTTCTTCGCCATTCTCAGCACAAGGGTCCATATCAGAAAACCATCTTATGAGTTCTACCACCCCGCAGTATACGCTCAGCAATTCAACATAGGGCAAAATATTCCCGATCTATATATTTACCACCAGTTGAATGCTAGAGAAGATCTGAACTCCCAATCGGCTTATGCAATCTTGGCCGCTACGCGGATCGAATTTGAAATGCCGACGGAGATTGACATGTGGACTGCAGTCTCTTCGGATTACAGAACTTGGTGGGATTCCATCGCTAAGAACATATACGCCACAGAGGCTGGTGCCACCGCATTGGTCAGAAAATTTACCAGTGGAGACGAAAAATGTAGACCCAACTGGCCGAAGATTGCGGGAATAGAAGAGTCTTCATCGGAATCAGAAAATGCATATGAGGACAAAACCGATGATGAGATTTCGATGATGAAAATTTTGCATACTCTGATGAAGATGACAATGGTGACAACGAGGAAGAAAATGATGATTCTAGTTCAAGCTCTTTAGGATCTGGCAGTTCTTGTGAGTCTTTATCGGGAAAAAATGTTGAGGAAGATAGTGAATGAATGCAAACACAATATCATGCTTCATCTTCCGATAATGATGTCACTAGCTGGTCCGTGTGCGTTTACTAACTTGCACCTTTGCTATTACGATGATTTAACTTTACTTCATTTCTTTTGCAGAGTGGTGACAAGTGCCCCTGATAAAAGCTAGTTGGGGATGATGCTGGGCGCATCTACTCGACTGCCAAGTCCACATCGGCTTTCACCTAAGGGTCATCGCAGCAGCTGCTGAAGAAGCGAGGTACAATCGGTTTTTACCTTCTTACGTTCTCATTAATCTGATTGCTTAACTAAACCTCTGGTAGCAGGAAAACCCGATGGCGGTGATGCCCAGAAGAAGAAGCAGCTGCCCAAGAGGCAGAAGCAACAACAGGTGCGTACATCCTGTAGCACCAAAATGGTATGTGACAAAGTAAGCGCTTGGATTTTCATTTATCTCCCTATCTCTTCTAACTATCCATCGGTTTTCCTCTTATCGGTATTCTTATTTCAGGACACCACTCCTATCAGGACCAAAAAGAATACTACACCAGCTCCACCGCTAGCATCGCAGTCTCCACCAGCCTTCAACCCTCAAGATGTAATCGACATTTTCTCCATCAGAATTTGTAAATTATTTATATTTCTGATTTTCCATAACTTAGAAATCATTTTTCTCAGTATACACTCCAGCCGCGCAGTCCAGCACAGATAAATGTGGTCTCCACGCAGGTGATCACCTATCTTGGCAAGAAAGACGATGAGCTCAACTTTGACCCATCTAGCATGGCTTGGCTGGATGACGATGACAATTTGGAGATCTTACCGGCTTCTCCAGTCAACACAGCTCCTCCAGCCATCGTCCAGCCCATTGCTGTTGCTGCTGCCGAAGCTCCAAGGACCAATCAGCTTTCCGTTGATACGGTCGAAAAATTAAAGTAGATGTGGGAGCTCATCGGAAAAGAGTCTGAGTTCCTCACCAACTCCAGCGCCATGAGGGAGATTGCTAACTCCATCAAAGAACCCCTCCCGGAGCAGATTGTATCGGCAATTCAGAAATTGCTGCCCCGCAACATGAAGAAAACCGATTTTGATGCTGCTCTTCAACGGCTTCGCCAGAGGGAGGCCAATAAAGACGCGGGGGCAGAAGTCAAAGCTCTCATCCAGGACGCCAACGCCCAAAATGACAAGCTCCAGTCTTTGAAGCATGAGGCAGAATTGGCAAAAACTGCAGCCTCCAAGGCCATCTCAAAAGTTAAGGCTCTGGAGCAAGAGCTAGAGAAGGCGAGGAAAACCGAGTCGGTTGCTCGTGCTAACTTTGAAGAGGCCAAATCAGCTTTCAAAGAGCATCATGGCATCGTCAAAGACTGCGGTATAGCGGTGCTGGAGGCGAAGAAAAAGATTCCAATCATGCCCGGAACTGAAGAAGAAGATACTGCCATAGTGAATCAAATCCGAGCCACGATCGCAGAAGTTGCTGGCGTCATCCACGAATACTGCGCGTAATCGGCCTATAAGCCGAAATTAAACAATGTTTTATGTATGTGTGAATCGTCATCTTTGCCGATTATCAGTTCTACTCTGCCCACGGGCGCCAACACTCAAGGCCTACGTGCCTTTATCTGTAATAACTTTTATTTCTTTTCTGCAAATTTTCTGTTTACATTGTTTTGAACTACAGACGATTCATCAGAATCGATTTTTTACCTGAACTGCAACGTGTTGAGCGCAATTTAGACTGTAGACTATTTCATTAATTCGGCTTTTGTATTAAAATCTCACTCTAAACGACAAGTACTTGTCTAGACGACAAGTACTTGTCGGCTTTCAGTACTGTAGGCAATCCCATTAGAATCGGCTTTTCAGAATCTTCATTTAAGCTCCAATCCAGACAGTTGGATAGTACTTGTTCAAATACTTAGCATTGATCGCTTTTTCGAAAACTTGCCGTTCAAGCGTCCACAAAATTTATGCATTCCCTGGGATAACCCGATTGATCCTAAACGGTCCTTCTCAGTTTGGAGACCACTTGCCGTATTTAAGATCCCTTGAACCAATCGGTAAAAATGTTTTTGAAACAAACACTTCAAAAGTTTTCGACATAACTTTCTTATTGTATTGTCTGGCAACCCTTTGTTTATCACGTTCAATATGCTCCAAAGATTTCAATCGAATTGCCACCATATCATCAAGCTTATCCATCATCAGGTTTTTGTAAGCATCTGCTTTTATATTGTTCTGCTCTTCGATTCGTGTAGATCCGATGATCGCTTCAATCGGTAAAACAGCTTCTTGCCCAAAACCAATTCAAAAGGTGATACTTTGGTAGCTCTATGCTTGGCAATCCGATAAGCCCATAATGTATCTACCAAAGTATTATGCCAACCCCGCGGTCTTTCATCGATTTTTCTCTTAATCAGCTTTATAATACTCTTGTTAGAAGATTCTACTTGACCGTTGGCTTGAGCATAATAAGGTGAAGAGTTGATTGTTCTAATTCCCAAGCTTCGAGCATATTCTTGAAATTCTTCAGACATAAATACCTATCCTTGATCCGTAGTGATCGTTTGAGGAATGTCGAATCAGTAAATTATATGTTCTTTGACAAAGTCGATTGCTTCAGTGGCAGTCACCTTTTTAAATGGCACAGCTTCAACCCACTTGATGAAATAATCAGTTGCCACCAAAATATACCGATGCCCTTTGGATGAAGAAGGAAATATTTCTCCGATCATGTCTATTCCCCATCCCCGAAATGGTCATGATTTCACAATCGGATGTAAAATCTATGCCGGCGCATGCTGGATATTCCCAAACCATTGACAATCTTTCCAACCTTTGTAATATTTGAAACAATCTTCAAGCATTGTTGGCCAGAAAAATCATGTTCGCTTCAGCATCCATTTCATTTTATATGCTGATTGATGTGTTCCACAAATTCCTTCATGAATCTCCAATCGCAGTTTTAGCTTCTTGATTTAGGCATTTGAGTAACAATCCATCAAAACTCCGATGGTACAACTTACCATCAATCAGCACATATCTTTGAGCTCTTTTCTTAAGTTTCTATCTATTCTTGAGATAACTGATAATCTCTGTTTGCCATCCGATCGGTATTGGATTTTGAACAGAAACAATCTCTAGTTCCATGATCGGTAATTTATATCCCGATGCTTCCTGAGCTAATTCATTGGCCTCACAATTTTACTCTCTTGGAACATGTTGTATTGTGAACATAGCAAAATACTTGGCCAAATTTGAAGCTTTCTCCAAATATTCCTGTAAGGGCTCACTATGACATTCAGATTTACCGATCAATTGGAAAACTACCAATTTTGAATCCTCATAACTTCTACAGCAACATCCCCAGCTTGAATTAACCATTTCAAACCTTGGATTAATGCTTCATACTCCACTTGATTATTAGTCAATCCAAATTCTACAGTAATGCTGAACTTATAAGAAATTCCACCAGGGGACACGATATAAATTCCGGTTCCACAACCTTTCTCACAAACCAATCCATCGAAAAACATCACCCATGGTGTAAGAATCGACATATTAATATCCCGATGGTGTGTGATGAAATCTGCTAATACCTGCCCCTTGATAGCTTTTGGAGATTCATATGTTAAATCAAACTCGATTAGAGTATATGCCCACTTCTCGAGACGCCCTTTGATAATTGGAGCATTGAGCATGTCCTTGATCACATCGGTTTGACAAATCACCTTGCATTCATCATCCAACAAGTAGTGCCTTAATTTGGTGCAAGCAAAATACAAACAAAGGCAGTACTTCTCCACCACTGTGTATCGGCTTTCTGGATCCAACAACTTCCTACTTAGGTAGAAAATTGCATCCTCCTTCCCATCGATTTCTTGTACCAGAACTGCCCCGATCGTCTTTTCAGCTACTGACAAATACAACTTGAACGGTAAATTTTCTCTTGGAGCAACCAAAACAGGTGGATTGATTAGATATTCCTTGATGTTATCAAATGCCTTTTGTTGTTCTGGACCCCAAACAAACTTATCGGTATTCTTCAACTTGAGCAATGGAGAAAACGGGATAATCCCTTCTGATAAGTTTGAAATGAATCTTCACAAATAATTGATTTTTATCGATCAGCTCTTGCAAGTGTACTTTCGAATTTGGAGGTTGAGTTTTCAGAATCGCCTTCACTCTATCGGGATGCACCTTAATCCCCCTTTCATGCACCATAAACCCCAGAAATTTCCCGGCCGATACTCCAAAAGCGCATTTCTTTGGATTCATCCACATGCCATATTTCTGAAATCGATCCAATACGATCACTATATCAGTCAAGTGTTGTTCTTCTTCCTGGGATTTAATGACCACATCGTCAATATAAATTTCCACTAATTTGCTGATCAAATCATGGCAAATCAAATTCATTCCTCTTTAATATGTAGCTCTAGCACTGATCAGCCCAAAAGTCATGACAACCCACTCAAATAAGCCGATAGCACCAGGACATCTAAATGCAGTCTTGTCCACATCCTCTTCAGCCATAAAAATATGATTATAACCGGCATTTCCATCCAAGAAACTGATAATCCGATTGCCAGAAGCAGCATCAATTAACCGATCTGAAAGGACCGATAGTGGACTAGAAGGGTGAATAGTCCTACTAAACGAAAATGCGGAAATTATAACTCAAACCAGACAACCCAGGGTCGGAAGTTCCGGTCTGGGTCGGAAGTTCGAAGCCAGTCCAGAGACCTAGGTGTCGTAAGTTCCGACTCCCCTCGGAAGTTCCGGGAGCAAGGTCTCGGGTTCCAACTTAGAATTGCGTGTACCTGCAGTCAAAATGATTTCTCCCAAGGCCAAAAGTGATTCTACCAATATAAAGACAATATAAATGCAATCCAAAGGTAGAAACAACTTAAAACAAAATAAATACAAGGAAAGAACAAATACTTGATGTAGACACTTGGATCACCGATTTTTTTACTGATATTTGGATCTTTGAAGGGAGATCTTACTCACCGTTGGGAAGGCACAAAGCCCGGATCCTTAAATCCTAATCCCGGTCGACGTTGCACAAAGCACTCGCCGATCTTCACTATGTGAAACCGTTTCCTTACGGAGGTGGAATCAAACCTGCACAAACATCCGGAGGCGCGCCACACAAAGTTCTGCGGCTTACCGGCGACACCTAGCCGTCTAGGAGCCCTTTCAAGCCTCCAAGAGTAATGAACGCTGCGAGGAAAAAGGTTAGAATGCCAAGTGCTCAAGAATAAGAATACTCTAATTCGTGGAGCACTCTAGATCCCTCACTCTCTCAAGAAATTGATTTCGAAAGATGATCAAAAGAGAGAGAGAATCCTTTTTCACGAAGAACGAATGATGAACAGATGAAGAGCAGGAGTTTCAAATGATTCAATCAGGTCTGGTGTAGATGGCAAGTGGTAGGGGAGACAATAAATGGGTCAGATCTCGAGATTCTGGCCGTTATGAGAGAATCCCACCTCGGATGTTCCGAGGCGTCAGAAGTTCCGGGAATTGCCGGAAGTTCCGGGAGTCAGGATTCGGGATGAAGTGTTTTTTTGAGTGTAGACTTCACACGAACTTCGAGATACCTATTTTGAGCACTTAGAAATCTTTATATGGTTCCCCGTAGCATCCTTCTTCATAGTACGACATTCCTATGACTCAAATAAATAAAGAATTACAATTTAAATTCTAGTCTTGATGCCGCCTTGAATCATTTTTTATTGAGGGATGTGCCATCAATTTTAAATCTCAACTCCGTGGATAAAACCTGTATAAAATATGTCCAAGCATTCTCCAATAGAATATTAGCTCTATAATTGATATGCATCAATACATCAAAATCACTTAGTGCCTAGATGCACTTTCAATCTCCCCCTTTTGGTGTATTGATGACAACAATTATAGTTTACAAAGAAATTAAACAATTATAGATGAAAGCTCCCCCTGAAATTATGACGAGAATAACAACAAGAGCTTCCTCTATAATTTCACAAATTTAAATAATAGTGCAATATGACAAGATATATCACACAATTGCATAAAGTAAATACAAGTTTCGATCAACAAGATAACTAAGATAGATGGAGATAAATCAAAGTAGTAGCTCCCACTGATTCTTCTCCCCCTTTGGCATCAAGACGCCAAAAAGAAATAAATAGATAGGAAACTACTCATCATCATCATCATCAAGATGAATCTTTGGAGTAGAATCTCTGATGTTTTCCCTTTTCCATTTGGCCAATCTTAAGTGATAGACCTGTCGGTACAATAAGTACCGGGGTATGAAGAGTCTTAAAGAAGGTCAGGCGCCAGACGAGGGCCCCACGCGTCAGGCGGGCGATCAGGCCCTAGCGCGTGGGCGAGCTCCTCAGAGCGCCCGACGAGGGCCCCACGCGTCAGGCGGGCGATTAGGCCCTAGCGTGGCGAAGCTCTCGGCCAGGCCAAAGTAGCGCCCGCGTCAAAGCGAGCGATCAGGCCCTAGTGCGTGGGTGAGCTCCTCAGAGCGCCCGGCGAGGGCCCTACGCTTCAGGCGGGAGATCAGACCCTAGCGCTGGGCGAAGCTCTCGAAGCGCCAAAGCGAGGCCCGTCCTTTGTCGGTGGGGCCAGCGTGGCGAGAAGCGCCCTGGCGAGTCTTCGGCGAAGGCTCTCTCCTGCTGCGAAGCACAGGCGCATTAAATGCGACATCACGCGCGGATGGACCGATAAAGAGATGATTACCGCCATAGTGACCTCTGCAGGTCTGATCAACTGTCACTGTGGCGTTGCAGAATTGACCGGCAGAGAGAGAGTTTGCCGTCATCAGGTTGGCCGCCCGCGTCAGAAGGAGCAAGCTGGGTCCCGCCCGTTCTCTCACCGGCGTGTTCACACGAGTCGAGGCCCTTGCGGCGCAGCGTGGCGGCGCAGCTCGCACAAGAGCAAAGACGTTGCCTCTCTCCGCCCCGCCCATTACGCCTTATCGATGTACTAAGAGTATCTTGACCGCTTACCCTCGGCTCTCTCCGCCAGCTCGAGGCTTGTATAAAAGAGGAGAAGAGAGAGAAGGGGGAGGGGCATTCGACATTCTTTAATCATTCCCACACAACCACAACAAGAAAAGAGCTAAGGCTCGGCAGGAGTAGGACTATTACCTGCGAGGGGGTCCGAACCTGGGTAAACTCTGCGTGTCGCTCCTCGCCGCGTCCGACGCTCGAATCGGATCGAGCCCGGGCTGATCGGCTAGCAGAAGTAGAAATCTGATAGGGGTGTGATTCACTGTGGTTCGGTGAAGAACACGCCGTTAGTGGCGCGCCAGGTAGGGGGCGCTAGCGTCAGTCCGAGTTCTTCGACCAGTTTTCTCGTGAAGTGATGGCGGATCAGCATTCCGCGATGGATAAGGAAGCGGCCGCCAGAGCCGCGGCCGTGGCGTCAGCCGCGGCGATGGTGGTGGATCAGCCGGGCGGCGACCTTTTTCACCAAGGGTCGGCGCCTAGCGAGAAGCGGCCCTGGGCCGTTAGGCGACGCGGCAGCAGCGCGGTGGAGTGCACCTCGGCATAAAACCTCCATGCGGCCAGGGCCCTACTGGAAAACCCGCCAGTTCCGGTAACTCCGGATTCTCCTGCGGTGCCGTGGCTGGCCAGTTTGGCCCGCTCCGTCGATGCCGCCGCGGCGGTAATGCAAGCTCCGGGAGGTACGGGAACCGGCGTTTCCGCTTCCTCCCGCTCTCTGGTTTCTCCGCGCCCCTCCCGCGGATCTCCTGGTGGGAAGGAGCGGGGCCAAGACGACAGGAGCCAGGCAACTCCTTCGTTGGTTCCACCGGGCAGACGCGGCGGTGGACCGGACCTCCGGGCCCATTTGGAAGACCGCCATCTACAGCATGGAGAAGATCTGCGCGACAAGCTCCACCGGCAGCGCGACTGCGCTATCGCCGCCGCTCGTGGGGGCCAGGAGGAGTGCTCCCGCGAAGCCGCCTCCGCGGGAGAGGGCGGCGCTTCTTCGGCGCCGTCCGGGCGGCGAGCGCAGCGGGACGAGGGGCGCGTTCAGGAGCAAGAGGCTCCTGACGTCGGTTGCCACACCTTTTCAAAGGAGCTGCGCCGCGTGCATTGGCCGGAGAATTTCCGGCCCGCCTCCATCGAAAAGTATGACGGCTCCACCAACCCCGACGAGTTTTTGCAGATCTACACCATGGAGATGCAGTCGACTGGAGGGTCGGGAAAAGTTCTGGCGAACTACTTCCCCGCAGACCTCACCGGCGGGGCCCGCTCGTGGCTCATGAACCTGCCTTCGGAGTCGGTGGGGTCGTGGAAGTAGCTCTCCGAGCTCTTCATCACCAACTTCCAGGGCACCTTCGAGCAGCCCGGAGTTGAGGATGACCTCCACAACGTGGAGTAGAAGAAGGGAGAGTCACTGCGCGACTACATCCGGCGCTTCAGTCAGGTTCGCACCACCATTCCTGACATCTCCATCGACGCCGTCGTCACGGCCTTCAGGAGGGGCGCCCGAGACCCCAAGGTTAAGGAGAAGATGGCTACCCGCAAGATCAAGACGACGGAGCAGCTCTTCACTTTGGCCAACAAGTGCGCCCTGCAGGCGGAGGCCCGCTTCCGTCCAGCCGGAAGGGCGGGGGCCGCAGCAGGTGGTGAGGCTGGGACCTCCAAAAGTCCCGGCGGGAAAGACAAGAAGAAGCGCAAGGCGGCCAAAACCGGGCAGGTCCTGGCCGCCGAGCGCGACGACGACAACGACGGCGACGGCTAGCCGCTCGACGGGCGCGGCGGGCGGAAGAAAGGAGGAGGTCGCGACGGCGGCAAGGACGGTCCCCGCAAGGGCGGTCGCGACGGCCACCGCGGCCGCGGCGAAGGGCGAGGAGGTCGCCCCGACGAGTGGGATGGAAGGACCTATTGTCCAATCCACCGCAGCAACACCCATGACTTGGCCGATTGCCAGGTCGTCAGCAAGATAGTGGACAAGCGAGTCCACGGCGGCGACAAGCATCCGGCAAGCGGCAAGGGCAAGGAACCGCCGCGCTTGGCTTTCGGCGGTGGAGCGCTGGTCGCCTTCATCCACGGCGGATCGGCCACCTATCCGTCTCACGCCAGTTTCAAGCGTGTGATGAGGGAGGTGTGCGCCGTCGTGCCTGGTGTGGGGTCCGCTAGGCAGCTGGTGTGGTCGGAGCAGTCGATCACATTCAGTCAGGCCGATCACCCCGCCAGCACCGCCGGCCCAGGACATCTTCCGATCGTGGTTGCGCCCACGGTCTGGAATGTCAAGCTGGGGCGGGTGCTAGTAGACGGAGGAAGTTCTATCAACCTCCTGTCCGCCTGAGTCGCCAAAGCACTTCAGATCCAGAAGCAGGAGCTCCGCCCGGCGCTTCCTTTCTTCGGCGTCACGTCGGGGGCTGAGTCAGTCCCTCTCGGGCGCGTCAGCCTCCCGGTGACTTTCGGCGGCTCCGAAAACTTTCGTACAGAGATACTCGAGTTCGAGGTAGCGGACTTCGACCTCCCGTACAACGCCATACTGGGTCGGCCGGCGCTGACCAAGTTCATGGCGGCCTGCCACTATGCTTACATGGTGGTCAAGATCCGGGGCCACCGCCCCATCATCGAAGGTGAACCGCCCGAGGCGCCCGCTGCGACAAGGACGCTCGCTTTGGCGGGGCGACGGCGCTCAAGGTGAAGCCTCGACTCTGGGAGCTCCTCCGGCGAAGATCCGAGCTTCCCCCGGCTCGTCCGAGGAAGTTAAGACGATCTCCCTTTGTGAGTCAGACCCGGCGAGAACTGTACAGGTGGGCGCTTCTCTCGGCGCCAAATAGGAAGGCGCGCTCGTCTCCTTCCTCCAGTCTAACGTAGACGTGTTTGCTTGGCAACCATCCGACATGATTGGGGTCCCCAGGGAGGTGATTGAGCATAAGTTGGCAACGTTCCCCGGCGTGACCGGTTGTGCAGAAGGTCCGAAAGCAATCGGTGGAGCGCCAGGCCGTTATCCGCCAGGAGGTGGACAAGCTCTTGAGGGCGGGGGTCGTTCGGAGCGTCGCCCACCCTAGGTGGCTCGCGAACCCCGTCCTCGTCAAGAAATCCAACGGGCGGTGGAGGATGTGCGTCGACTTCACCGACCTCAACAAGGCGTGCCGGAAGGACCCATATCCGCTGCCTCGCATCGACCTCATCGTCGACTCCACGGCGGGGTGCGAGCAGCTGTGCTTTCTGGATGCGTACTCTGGGTACCACCAGATTAGCATGGCTGAAGAAGAATAAGACAAGACTGCCTTTGTGATGCCCATGGGCGTCTACTGCTACACGAGAATGGCGTTCGGCTTGAAGAATGCAGGCCCAACCTATCAGAGGGCCATGCATATTACTCATCGCCCCCAGATCGGGCGGAACCTGGAGGTGTACGTCGATGACCTAGTGGTGAAGTCCAGGAAGGCGGAGGAGTTGATCGGCGACTTGGAGGAAACTTTCGCCAACCTGAGGAAGTACTGCATCAAGCTCAACCCTGAGAAGTGCGTGTTCGCCGTTCCGTCGGGCAAGCTGTTGGGTTTCCTTGTCTCCCAGAGGGGGATTGAGGCGAACCCCGACAAGATCGCGGCAATCGAGAACATAAAACCCTCCACGTGGCTTCAGCAGATGCAGTGCTTAGTGGGCTGTTTGACTTCCCTGGGCCGCTTTATAGCTCGCCTGGGGGATAAGAGTCTCCCCCTATTCAGGCTCCTGAAGAAGACCAATCAGTTCGAGTGGACCGAGGAGGCACAGGAGGCGTTCGACGGGCTAAAGAAGTACCTCACTTCTCCACCCGTGCTGGTCGCTCCAGATCCGGGCGAGCCGCTGATCCTTTATGTCGCGGCAAACCCGGAGGTGGTCAGCGCGGTGTTGGTGGCGGAAAGAGAAGGAGTTCAGCGCCCAGTCTACTACATCAGCAAGGTCCTCCATGATGCAGAAACAAGGTACTCGCAGCATCAGAAGATGTTGTATGCCGTGCTGACGGCGTCCAGAAGGCTGCGCCACTACTTCCAGGGGCGAGAAATCACTTTGTTGACCAAGTACCCCTTGCGGGAGATCCTTTTCAACCGCGAGGCGACGGGCCGCATCGCCAAATGGGCAATGGAGCTGGCGGAGTTCGACCTCAAGTTCGCCCCCCGGGTGGTGATCAAAGGGCAGGCTTTGGCGGAGTTCGTCGGTGAATGGACTCCGGCAGACGTGGAAGTTAAAGACACCCCAGCACCCTCGCCGTGGACTCTCTTCTTCGACGGCTCGTTCCGGCTGGAGGGGGCTGGGGCCGGCGTCGTCCTGGTGTCTCCCACCGGCGACATTGTTCGGCACCTGGTGGTGCTGGAGTTCTGCGCTACCAACAACGTCACAGAGTACAAAGGACTCCTCGCCGGGCTCAGGGTGGCCTCAACCCTAGGCATCCGGCGGGTACAAGTCAAAGGCGACTCTCTCCTGGTCATTAACCAGGCGAGGAAGGAATTCACCTGTTCGGATCTCGTCATGACGGCCTACCTAGCGGAGGTGCGTCGGTTGGAGTGGCATTTCGAGGGGTTGGGCTTCGCGCACATCCCTAGGCGTGACAACTACATGGCAGATGAGCTATCCCAGATTGCCTCGTCAAGGGCACTGTCATTTGGGGTCTTTGAAGAAAGACTCACTGTGCCGTCTCGCAGCCCCGATTCAGTGCGGACGGCATGATTGTTGACGCAGCCCCACTTTGGTGGAGCGTCGGCATTCCCGCAGCCGCTCCCAGTGGAGGGAGGATCTTGGAAGAAGCTAACTGGCGGTTGAGGCGGAAATGCCAGGCCAAGCAGAGTACGTCGGCGACCATCCTAACGTCGTCGCACTCGTCCAGGAAGGTCAGTGGATGGATCCTATCCTAGCCTACATGCGGGATAGAGTGATCCCCGACGATGACGCGTCAGCTGAGAAGATAGCGCGCAAGGCCAAGCGCCACATACAGTAGGTGGGGACCATCGCTAGGGCGCTAATGAGTCCCTCTTGAAGTCGCCACTCGGGAAGCGGGGAGCGAAATCCTCTCTGAGATCCATGGAGGCATGTGCGGGAGCCATGCAGGGAGCCGGGCGTTGGTCGGAAAGGTCTTCCGCCATGTCTTCTATTGGCCTACTGCCCTCCAGGATGCCTTCGAGCTGGTGAGAAGATGCGAAGCGTGCCAATTTCATGCCAAGCAGATCCACCGAACAGCCCAAGCGCTGCAAACCATTCCGCTCTGCTGGCCGTTCGCGGTCTGGGGGCTGGACATCCTGGGCCCGTTCCCGCGGGTGACTGGGGGCTACACGCATCTGTTCGTTGCCGTCGACAAGTTCACCAAGTGGGTGGAAGCATCGCCGGTCCCGGCAATCATATCCGCTGCAGCTATAAAGTTCATGAGAAGCATCTTCGTCCGGTTTGGCGTCTCCAGCAGGATCATCACCGACAATGACGTTCAGTTCACGAGCGCCGACTTTCAAGATTGGTGTGAAGAGCTGGGCACTAAGCTGTGCTTCGCCTCCGTCGCACATCCAAAGAGCAATGGGCAGGTGGAGTGGGCGAATGCGGAGGTGCTCAGAGGACTCAAGACAAGGGCGTTCGATCGCCTGGAGAAGCGCGGCAGGCGCTGGGCCGAGGAAGTCCCCACTGTGCATTGGGCGCTGCGGACAACCCCTAGCAGAGCTACCGGCGAGACTCCTTTCTTCCTGGTGTACGGTTCGGAGGCGGTGCTCCCATCGGAGCTCGCCTTCGGATCTCTAAGGGTGGCGGCGTATAGCGAAGACGGAGACCCTGACCGGCGTCAGGATGAAGTAAATCTCCTGGAGGAGATCAGAGACAAAGCGGCGATTCGGGCCACCAGATATTAGCAATCTCTGCGTCGTTATCAAGCCAGAAGGGTGTGCAAGAGAACACTGGCAGTAGGTGACCTCGTCCTGCGCAGAGTCCAGTCGCAGGCAGGTCGCAGCAAACTGTCTCCCCTGTGGGAGGGCCCCTTTAAGGTAGTCTCAGTATCCCGCCCAGGCTCAGTCAGGCTCGCCTTCAAGGATGGTCGCGAGTTGGCGAACACCTGGAACATCGAGCAGCTGAGAAAGTTCTACCTGTAGGTAGCTGTTTCAGGAGCTTTTTGGGCCTTTCCTTGGAGCCGAGCGGCGAGGTCTTCTTCCTTCCCCGCTCGCCTCGGGGGCTGTGATGTACAAAGCCATCTGCAATATAAAGATAAGTTTTGTCTCTCTGTGAGCATCTGTTTTTTGCCTTAAAAAGTTTGTTAGAAAACATTCTGTCGAAAGCTTGTAGCGAGGAAGTACTTAATGCTGACAGCCCCTTAGTTGCAAAGGCGAACGCTTAAACTTGCGCTGGGCGAGGTGAGGCGGACGGAAGGCGTGTCCTAGCCTAGTGTGTTTGCTCGGTCTGGGCCCTGCGCCAACGACGGCACCAGCGTCTAGACCACTTCCAAAAGCTAAGTTCTCGCCACGCAATGTTTAAGTCGGTTTGTGACGAGGCCGTAAGGGTTGAAGTACCAGATGCCTAAGGAAAAAGCGCTCACTTTCAGCAGAACGTTCTGTCTAAAGCTTTTGGCGGTCAGTTGCTTAAGTTCTCTTTTTCGCAAGTAAGAAGTTGCGTAAAGGATTAACGAGACTTCTGGCAGGGAAAGCAAAAGTTTGCATTAAACAGGTCTTATATACAAGACAAGTAGCGGCGGAGACCGATCACTCCTCTTCGTCGCTGTCTTCCGCCGGCGCAGCACCGCCCATCATGGATACGCGGTCGGCGGCGACCCCGACGCGAGACTGTTCGTCTAGGTCCAGTTGGCGCGGAGTTTCCCCTATGGCGGCGTCGAGGTCGAACGCGGCATTCTCGGCAAGGCAGTTGCCCAGGATGAACCGCGCTGCTCCAAAGGTGCCGCGACGACCATCTTCGATCGCTCGCGCCCGCATCACCACCGGCAGGTCGTTCAGGGCCTCGGCGGCACGCCCCACTGCGCCGGCGTACTGCGCAGCCGTCTCTTCCAGCAGGGCGTAAAGAGTGACTCCCAGCGGGTACAGGACATCCGCGAAGTCGCGGTAAGCGGTCCGCAGCATGGCGGTGAGGACCCGAAGGTGCTCAGAGTGCGCCGCGCGGAGGTTCGCGGTTTCCTCGGTGGCAGAGGCAGCGGCGGCTTGCGCCGCCGCAGCCTCGCGGATCGCCACCTCCTTTGCAGCGATCTCCCGGTCTAGAGTCCGTCGCAAGTTGCCAACAGCTCGCGCCGCCGAAGCTAGTGCGCCTTCGCGCGCCGCCTAGGTGTGGGCGAGGGTGCGGAGCGCCTCGAAGGAGCGTCCGACATCGGCAGCGATGGCAGCAACGGCGTCAGTATCGACGGCGGCAGCAGCTGTCGTAGCTGGAAGATCCTCCACCCTCAACAACGGCGCTGCGGTGTTCTCCGAGGCAGGAGGCACCGTCTCCGTCGGAGGATCGGGAGCAAGGCGGGGGCAGGAGGATCGAGTGAGCCGGAGCTCGAAGCCCCAGGATCCGCCCTGCTCCACGAAGGAAAATCAGAAAAGGGTTCAGGTATGCGGAAAATACGCAGCATGCTAACCCTAATATGAAAACACATGTGTGTAGAAAAGTTACCTGAAGCGGGGCCCTCCCGAAGACGAAGGAGGAGGGCGGCAGCCTTAGGCCGCCCGGCCACGGGACCGCCGCAGCCGCTCCTCCTCCTGATGCCGGAGGCGGGCGGCGGCGGAACCACTGCTGGCGGCGCCATCGGAGCGGGCGTCAACACAAGAGCCGGCGCATCGAGCACCGGTGCAGGAGGTGCCGGTGAAGGAGAAGCCGGCGCAGGCGGCGGCGGCTCCAGAGAAGTCGCCGCGCTCTCGCCAGGAGGCAGAGCGGCGGCGTCAGCAGCAGGGTCCCCGCTGAGGGGGGCCAAAGGAGGTGGAGGCAGCTCAGGACTTGAAGGGCGAGGCCTTTTCGGGCTTGCCTCTCCCTCATCGTCGTCGTCATCTTGGGAGAGGACGAGGCGGCGCTTCCCGAGAGCACGGTCGGAGTCGGCTGGGACGGCAGGCGCGACGAACAGAGGAAGAGCGGCGGCCGCAGGAGCTTCGGCGGTCGTCGGCGATGGATCACGGATTTGCAGGGGTCGCTAGACCACCTGGACCGCAGGACCGGAAACCTCCATGGGAGGCAATGCACGCAAGTACGGGTTGCGCTCACGTGGGTCCTAGTCGCAGAGGGGGCGGATGCCCGCGGGCAGAAAGATGTCGCCGGCTGGCGCGGGCAGGAGTCCCGCCAGCCATTGTCGGAGCACCTCCTCTGACACATTCCCCGCGGCTGGACACAAAGAAAGCCACGAGTTGGCAAGGACCAAGAAGCAAAAGAAAGGAAAAAAACGTTCCACAAAAGCAGAAGACCCGAAAGAATGCAAGAGTACTCATCTCCAGGGGCAATGCGGGTCCCATCATCGTCGCCGTAGTACTACCAGGCGGGGCGCGCCCTCATATGAAGCGGGCAGAGGCGGCGTTGCAGAAAGTCCGCCGCCACGTGGGTTCCGGTGAGCCCATGGTGGCGGAGCTCAGCAATGCGCGCCAGCATCGCCTCCGTGTCCACCGAGTCGTCGGGCTGAGACCCCCAGCTGGCGAGGGATTCCGCAGGGCCCTCGGGGAAGGCAAGATCGTCGCAACCGCTGGAATCCTCCACGTACAACCACTGTCGCGGCCAGTCCTTCCAGTTGGACTTAAGCCGAGCTGGATGAAGGCGGTGGCGTCACGAAGCGAGAAGTAGCAGCTCCCAACGGCCCCGCTCGAGTGCGAGCTCGCGTGCAGCGTAAAGAGCCGACGCCAGAGCGGGAGGCTCGGCATCGCCCCCACGAACATTTCGCAGAGGTGGGCGAAGATGGCCAGCATCACGATGGAGTTGGCGGGGAGGTGCGCTTCCTGGATCTCGTATAAGGCAAGCACCCCCAAGAAGAACTCAGAGTATGGCGAGACGAGTCCCGCCAGCACAGCCCAAGTGAAGGTAATGATCTCCCCGGCACGGGGGCTTGGTGCCATGGTGCCGGCGCGAAACCTGGCGGCGGACGGTGACACGTGTCGCTGGAGCCGCGCGACTGTCTCCGCATCGGCCACGTAGGCGGGCAAGCCTGAATCAGGCGGCGGCGCAGCCGGAGTGGCGTCCCCACGGCGGCCTCTGCTGCACTTCGGAGCCATGGGAAGACGGTGGTGGCGTTGGTGGAAAAGTTCTACAACGGCGGCAAAGAAGGTGGATGGCAGTTTGAGGATTTGGCGTGCGAAAGAACTCATCGCGGCGCAGAGAACTGAAGCATTTATATGTTGAAAGAGTAAGAGCGACGGTTTGGATTCCATCCCCACTCGCACGTGCGGCGCCATTAAACCCCGCGCACCTCGGCTTTCCACGAAAAGCGGCACGGTTCCCCAAGGAAGATCGTGCGCAGGTGGAGAATCGGGCGTACGGCCGCCGCAGGGAGTGGGCCCCCCATGATTAGTCTCCCATCGCACGAGAAACGGCAATTCCCAGGGAGTGGGCCCCCCATGATTAGTCTCCCATCGCACGAAAAACTAGGGAAAAAGACCCAGGTTTGACTGCACGGTGAAGAAATAGAGTGGACCAGCCCAAACTGATTAGATCAAAGTTTGATCCTTTAGGATACCAAAGGCCAAAGCTGGAAATGTGTACTAAATATCTCAAGATTCTCTTGGCTACCATTAAATGACAATCCTTGGGTGCAGCTTGAAATCTTGCACACATGCACACACTAAGCATAATATCAGGCCTAGATGCACAAAGATAAAGAAGAGAACCAATAATAGAACGATATACCTTTTGGTCGACGTCCTTACCATTTACGTTTAAATCAAGATGTCCATTGGTTGGCATAGGAGTCTTGAATGGCTTGGCATCGCTCATTTCAAACTTCTTTAGCATATCTTTAATGCATTTTGATTGACTGATAAAAGTTCCTTCCTTCAGTTGCTTCACTTGAAGCCCGTATGTTTGACATGTTGATGGAGGTGCCTCTCCCTGGCGATCACCCTGGCGATCACCAACATGCCACCGTCTCCTTCTTGGATCTTTCCTCTCTCTTCTCCGCCTAATCAATCATGGATCATATTCCTGATTTTGCAAAAGATTGGGATTTTCGTCCAGGTTGGTCTTTCGCACGACAAATCTCCCGAACCTTTGGTTCTTCTGTGGATCTTGGAGATCGTTCTCTACATGTTTTCCCTGGTTTTCGTCTTCTGGTCACTTTCTCTCGTGCTACTTTCCGGCTGAATGAACAAAGTGTGGCCTGGGCACTTCAATCTTGCCTTGGAGGAAATCACAATGGTTTTCATGTCAATCGTTGTTATGACTATGGCTTCGAATTTCGTGTAGCATCAAACAAGGTTGGACATGCAATTAAGAACCTGGTGTCGATCAAAAATAGACACTTTTCTTTGTACTTTTTTCTCTGGCGTGATGGGGGTCCTGATTTTCGACGGGAATATCAATCTTGGTTGTCAGAGCATGAGAATCTATGGACCGTTATTTCCAGTCGACGAAGGAAGGCTTCCCATTCTAATCATGTTCATTTTGCACGTCCAATGGTTTCTTCGGTCAGACTTTTTGATACGCATGATAATTCTGCTATCAAATTTGGTGCTTTTGAGCCACTAAGGTTATCTTCTTTGAGTACTCAGAAATGGTCTTTTGGATCCTCAAGGTTTCATTCTTCACCAATTCCAGTCAGTTCTGTGTTCCGTCGTTTGAACCAATGTTTACCGTGTTCATCGCCAACAGCTCGAAGTGCATATGCTGATAGACCGGTTCAGAATTTGAAAGCTCCGGATTTTCCTACGTCACAGTTTGGAAAGTGTTCAAAATGCCTGGGTTTGGGTCACTTTGCAACTTCTTGCACCCGATCAATTCGTTGCTGGGCCTGCTTTAATTACGGGCATCGGGCTAAATGGTGTTTAACAAAAGTCCGGCCCAAACTCTTCTGGAGACCTAAAGTCCAATTATGTGGCGAGGCGCTCTCTTCTATCGGTTTTCGTGCCGCCTCTTCCATCTCTTCACCTTCCAACTGTACTGACAACTCCAAATCTCCTCAATCCGTTGCTCCCATGGCAAATTTTGTCGGAGAAAATGTTGATCAGCAGGGTGGTTGGGAGCCAGTCTTAGCCCAGCATCCTCTTCAGCCTCAAGAATCCATCACCTTTGATCAATCAGGCAGTACTGCTAGATTTCTTAGAGCTCATGGGCCAGATTCTCATTTGACTGTGGAAGATGTGCTTGCTGGTTTCTCAGGACATTCTTCCTCCTCTTCCTCTGGAGAAGTCTCCTCAACCTTTACTGTCCAGAGAGGCCCTCCTGTCTCCCTGCAAAATCAACAGGCTGCTCAGCACTTTGCACTGCTCTGTCGTCAGATTTTACCTGTAGTTAAAGCTACAGCTCCCATGCTGGTTCATGCCATGCCTGCTCCGCGGTTCTTGAAGAGGAATTGGGGGGAAGCTTTTGAGCCGATTGTGATTGAAGCCAAATTGGTTCTGGGCCAGTGTGAAAGTGTTTCTAGCAGCCCGAGTTTGGCCTTGGTGCCTTTTCAACCAGTGCTTCCAGCTCTTATGCTTCAAGCCTGGGCTGCCTCTCTTGATGCTACGGTTAGTTGGGCCACTTTGAATGACCCAGGTTTGCCCTCCACCCAGGTTTTTGAGCAGGTCATTCCCCAGAATCTCATGCAGCCTCGTCATCAGCCAATATGTGATGGTTTTTTAAAGGATACTCCTTCCGTCCATTCAATTCAGCAGCAGCCATCCCCAAAAAGACGAAAAGGACGTCGCGGGTTCAAGAGTGTAATTTGTGAAGACAGTCTCAGACGCAGTCCTAGACTCAAAAAACTAAATTCTGGTTACTGCCCAACATCCTCAGCGCCTCAACAGAACCAGCAAGAGAAGGGTAATTCTGTTCGGAAGATCTCCATTGAAGACCTTCGTCAAGAGCATCCATCCACAGATCCAGTACCGGATGATCTTCTTCGTACCTGGGCAGTTAAACTGTGTGGGATTCCTGACAAGAAGCTTTCAGAATCTGATGATGATGTTGATTGATTGTTTTAGAACTGATGCACTCTTTTATTGGCCTTGCTTTTGGGAGTTATATCTTACTGATGTAACTCGTTTATCCTTGCTCTTTCATATTTTGCTTATTTATGTCAATGTTGGATAGACATCAGTGGAAGGTTCTATGTTGGAATATCCGTGGAATTAATTCTGAACACAAGTGGTTAGCTCTTCGATCTGTTATTGATTCATCCAAAGCTCATATAGTCTGTTTGCAAGAAACAAAGAAGGATTTTTTTGATCGAAATTACATTAGGCAGTTCTCCCCTAAGAGATTTGACCAATTTGTTTTTTCGCCCTCTCTGGGCTCATCTGGTGGACTGCTCATTCTCTGGAATAGTAGGGATTTCAAGGGAGTTGTGGTGGACAGCCATAGTTTTGCTATTTCTGTGGATTTCAGCTGTTTGCGTTCTTCGGCTATATGGCGCTTAACAAACGTCTATGGGCCGTGTCAGGGACAGATAAAAGAGGATTTTTTAAACTGGTTAGTTCAATATCAGATTCCAGATGATCTTGATTGGCTTTTGATTGGGGATTTCAATTTATATAGATCAGTTCATGACAGGAATAGGCCAGGTGGCAGTATCAATGATATGTTAACTTTCAATATGATAATCTCGCAGCACCGCCTTTGTGAAATACCTCTAATCAATTGCTCATATACTTGGAGTAATATGCGTGCTGATCCATTGCTTGTCAGATTGGATTGGTTCTTTACTTCTTCTTCTTGGACCCTAAATTATCCAAGCACTCAAGCTGAGGGTTTGCCTCGCATAATTTCAGACCATACTCCCTGTCTCATCCGTTTCAGCACCTCTTTCCCACGACCCAATCTCTTTCGTTTTGAAAACTTTTGGGTGGACCTACCGGGATTTTATGATACAATGGAATACTTTTGGTCTCTGCCGGTCATAGGAAGTAATAGTGCAGTTGTGATATCCAAGAAACTCAAGATTCTCCGAAGAGGACTGAAGCTCTGGAGTAGACAATTTAGATACTCAGCCGTTTATACCAATAATTGTTCAGTAGTAATTGCTTTCCTAGACCTCTTAGAAGAACTGAGGACACTCACGGCAGTCGAAAAATGGTTTCGAAATATCATACAAGATCACCTCACCCTCCTACTTGCTTGTCAGAAGCGGTATTGGCAACAAAGGAGTAAAATTAAATGGACAAAACTAGGTGATGAAAACACAAAATTCTTTCATGCCAAAGCTACTGAACAATGTCGAAAGAACTCCATAGCAATTCTAACAACAGCTGCTGGTGAGGATCTTACTGACCACTCTGATAAGGCCAATCTGCTACGAGAGACATATAAGCAAAGAATGTTCTATGCAGCCTACTATGTTGTTTGATCTGCATAACCTCATTCACCCAATGCAAGACCTCAGTTTTCTGTCTGATGAGTTCTCCAAGGAGGAAATTGATTCAGTTGTTAAACAAATGCCTTTGGATAAGGCACCTGGACCTGATGGTTTTAGTGGCCTTTTCTTTAAAAAATGCTGGCAGGTTATTAAGCAAGACTTTTATCAACTTTTTCAGCATTTTTATCAGGGAAATATCAATTTGCAGGCCTTGAATAATTCCTTCATTACCCTGGTTCCAAAGGTGCAGCATCCAGTTAAAGTTGATGATTTTAGACCTATCTCTCTCATGAGTGGGGTCCTAAAATTAATCACTAAAGTCCTAACAAACAGGTTGCAGCAAGTTTTCCCTCTTCTGGTCCACAGTAACCAATATGGATTTATTAAGGGTCGATCTATTCAAGACTGTGTTGCTTGGTGTCATGAGTTTATCCATCTTTGTCAAGCAAGCAAAGCTGAAGTGGTAATGATTAAGCTCGACTTTGCTAAAGCGTTTGATACTATTGAACATACAACAATTCTTTCTGTAATGCAAGCAAAAGGTTTTCCAGATTTGTGGATCAAATGGATTCAACTTATTTTTAGCTCAGCCTCCTCCTCTATCCTTTTGAATGGATCACCTGGTCTACCTTTTTCTTGTAAGAGGGGGGTGAGGCAAGGAGACCCTTTATCTCCTCTGCTCTTTGTTCTCGGAGCTGACCTTTTGCAAAGTATCATGAACAAAGCAATGACTGAAGGGGTGTTTTCAAGGCCAATTAATGATCCTAGCACAGAGGATTTCCCTATTATCCAATATGCAGATGATACGGTTATTTTTATGCCTGCTTGTGCTAAGCAATTGTACTATCTCAAAGGGATACTACAATCCTTCACCTCCTCAACAGGTCTGAACATCAACTTTCATAAGTCTCAAATTCTCCCAATCAATGTTGAAGATGATAAAATGCAAATTTTGGCCTCAACATTTGGTTGCCAAATTGGCTCCTGGCCTATGCCATATCTAGGTATTCCACTTGGCTTAAAACGACCATCCATGCAAGATTTCATGCCTTTTATCTCTCGTGATTCAAAATCGTCTAGGAGTACTTCCACATTCTCTCTCTCGGGAGGCAGGTTAACCATAGTGAATGCAGTTCTTTCAGCTTTGCCAATGTACTTCATGTCTACTTTACAATTACCTCAGTCGGTCATTAATCAAATTGATAAGGTCAGACGGTTTTGTTTGTGGAAAGGCAATCGGGAGCTTCGATCACGCTCAATCTTTGATAGCTTGGTCAAGGTTTGTACTCCAAAACAAGCGGCGGACTAGGAGTTCTTAACCTCAAACTTCGAATAAATCTCTTCCGATGAAGCATCCGGACAAATTTTACAATCATGTGGACACCCTTGGGTCCGGTTAGTTTGGGCAAGTGTATTACACTAACGGTGTTCCTCATGCTATTTCGTGAAAAGTTCATTACGTGGAAACAACAAATGAGTCGATGTACCATCTTCCGAGGATAGCTCAGCAAGAATAGGTGATGGATCATCGTTTTGTTGTGGAGGATATGTTCAATGGTTACCTCATGAGTTCTAAGCTTCCTCACCTCATGAGTTATGCCAAGAACCCCAATTGTTCGATGCATCATATGTTGGAGCATCCTCTCTCCGGGATCATTTTCACTTGCCTATTTCTTCACAAGCTTTTGAAGAATGGCAACATCTACAGGATGTTTTGACCGAGATTGCTGCACAAGAGGGTAACCATGATACATGGACCTACATTTGGGGCGATAATAAGTTCAAGGTTAAGGCTTTTTACAATCATCATTTTCAACGGTGCCTTCCGCAAGATTTTCATAAAATTGTGGAAGACCCGTTGTGTTCTTAAGTGCAAAGTCTTTGCCTGGTTACTCCTCCATGATCGGATAAACACCAGAAATATGTTGAGAAGAAGGGGGATGCAATTAAATAATTACTCCTGCCCCATGTGTGATACAAATCTAGAGGAATCTTCAGTGCATCTCTTTTTTCAGTGTCCTTTTGCCAACCAATGTTGGCAGACTATACAGATCCAACTACCTCCTTCAGTGTTATCAACTTCTGAACAAAGCTGGTCTCACCTGCTCAACAATTTTGATCACCCTCTTGCCATGGATATTTCCATTATGGCTATCTGGCATATATGGAAGATGCGCAATAGAAAAGTCTTTGACGGAGAGTTTGTTTCCACTTTACTCTGGAAGAGAGATTTTCTTTTGGATTTGAGGCTTCTTCTAGTTAGACTCAAACCTCAACATTTGGATCTCTTACGAGCTTGGCTTGTGTTGGTGGATGACCCTTAGTGTTGGGCTTTTCACCACTTTTTTGTACATATGTAAACTCTTTCTGGTTTAATATATAGTCCATGGTGGGGCCTTCCCACCGTGGTTTCAGTCAAAAAAAAAAAAAAAGTCCAAGGAAGTACTTGAGTTCTCCCATCATTGACATTTAAAAGCGTTTAGTCATAAGGCGACTAAACTCCTCGCAAAATAACTTATTAGTAGATCCAAATATGATGTCATCAACATAAACTTGACAAACGAATATATCACCATCTACTAGTTTAATAAAGAGGGTAGGATCCGATTTATCCATTTCGAATCCTTTTCTTACCAAGAACTCTTTCAAGCATTCATACCAGGCACGTGGAGCTTGCTTCAACCCATATAGTGCCTTTCTTAGTTTGTAGACGTGGTTTGGGAACTTCGAGTCTTCGAAACCTGGTGGTTGCTCAACATAAATAAGCTTGAAAAGTGGACCGTTAAGAAATGCGCTCTTTACATCCATTTGCCACAACTTAAAACAATGGGGAGTAGCAAAAGCAATTAAAATTCTAATAGCACCTACTCTTGCTACAGGAGCATAAGTCTCACCACAATCCAAACCTTCGATTTGTGTGAAGCCTTATGCAACCAATCGTGCTTTGTTCTTTGTCACCATGCCATGTTCATCTTGTTTGTTGCGAAAGACCCATTTTGCACTTATGACATTTTGCTTCGGTCTCTCCACCAACTCCCATACTTCATTTCTTGTGAAGCTATTTAGCTCCTTTTGCATAGCAACTATCCAATCTGCATCCTTCAAAGCTTGTTCTAATTTAAAGGCTCAATAGAGGAGACAAAAGAATAATGTTCACAAAAATTAGCTAGACGAGATCTAGTAGTAACTCCCTTTTTGATGTCACCAAGAATATTCTCCACGGGATGATCTCGTTGCACACTTTGTCGTACTCTTGGATGATCTTTTAGTGGAGGAGGGTCTTCATGATCACTTTCACTTTCTTTAGCTTGTTCCTTGTCTTCTTCTTGAGTAGATGTTGAAGGTTGAGCTTGTTTTGATGTAAAAGATCGATTCTCGTCTTCAACACCTTCTTATGGCTTGATGTCACCTATAGCCATCTTCTTGATTGCCTCATAAGGTGGTTCTTCCTTATCTAGTACATGAGAATCAACTTGCTCTTCTTGAGAGTCATTAGTCTCATCAAAAGTTACGTCATGCGAGATTTCAACCACACCGGAGGTGTTATTGAACATTCGATAGGCGTAAGCATTTGATCCATAACCAAGCATAAAACATTTATCAACTTTAGGAGCAAATTTAGAACTACGAGATTTCTTATTCAAAATGTAGCACTTACTCCAAAATACCCTAAAGTATGAAGCATTTGGTTTGTTACCGGTGAGGAGTTCATATGATGTCTTCTTCAATAGCTTGTGTAGATAGAGCCTATTTGTTGCATGGCATGCGGTGTTCACAGCTTCAGCCCAATAGATATCCGACACCTTGTACTCATTCAACATAGTTCTTGCCATCTCGATGAGGGTTCGTTTCTTTCTTTCGACCATCCCATTTTGTTGAGAGGAGTAGGGAGCTGAAAATTCATGCTTAATGCCTTTCTCATCAAGATACTCTTCTACATCAGTATTCTTGAACTCCTTGCCGTTGTCGCTTTGAATTTTCTTGATTTGTTACCTCCAATGCTAATATATGCAACCGGTCCAAAGAGGTCCATATGAAGTAGTTGTAGAGGTCTTGTAGTAGTCATCACATTCTTGACAGGATGATTTGCTCCAACTTGTTTCCCGCTTGACATGCACTGCATGGCCTGTCTTTCTCAAACTTCACATTTGTTAATCCGATGATGTGATTGCCTTTAGTGAGTTTGTGAAGGTTCCTCATACCACCATAGGCTAGTTGGTGATGCCAAAGCCAACCCATGCTAGATTTAGTCATAAGGCATATCACAGGGTCCGGCCTATCTTGTGAGAAGTTCACTAGATAGAGCTTTCCCTTTCGATTACCCTTGAAGGCTATTAAACCATCACTCATCCTAACGACATTCACACCATCACCGGTAAAAATACAATCATAACCGGTAGCACAAACTTGTGGCACCGATAATAAATTGTATTTCAGAGAATCCACAAATAAAACTCTTGAAAGCAATAAATCTTCTGAAATAGGAATTTTACCAATACCAAGAACATCACATATACCATCATTTCCAAATGTAATGCATTCGGTTGGTTCATCATAGCAATTTAGATGTGAGAATATTGCCTTCTCTCCTGTCATATGATGAGTGCATCCACTATCAAGTATCCAACATGGACCACCGGAGCGATAAACCTACAAAGTTCAAGTCTTGGTCTTAGGTACCCAAACTTAGTTGGGTCCTTTAATGTTAGTCACAAGAGACTTTGGGACCCAAATGGATCTCACCAAAGGTGCATTCAAATGATAAGAACCAACATGATAAGCAAATACTCTACCAGAATTATTTCTCTTAAGAATGTAAGAAGCATTAAAAGTAGAGTGAGAAATATGAGCCTTAGAGCCTTGCTCTATCACAAAATGAATTGGTTTATTAACCGGGGCCACAACAATGTGTGCCTTCTTGCCCTTTGGAGGAATATAACCAAGTCCAGCCCTTTTGTAGTTGCCTCTTCTTTTGCCTAGAATCTCATCAAGTCCCTTACTCGATTTGTAAGATTTTTGGATACCATCTTCAAGCAAACCCATTATCTTCTCATTTTCATAGGCTAGGTCTTGCATGGTGGCGAATTTGGTCATACAAGCATTCACATCCACCTTGTAGCACCTAGCACAACCATTGCTTGTGGAGGGATCTGAATCACAAGTTGCTTTTGGAGAAGTGGATATGCTCTTCAAGAGATCATCAAACTTCACCTTGAGAGCCTCATGTGCTTCCTTTGCACCAATGAGGTCTTATCTAAGTGAAGCATTGTTGATCTCAAGTGAGCTAGTCTTGGATTTGGCTTCGGAGAGTTCCTTAGCCATTTCTTCAACCCTCTTCTTTTCCAATGCAAGGTCATTCTCAAGTTGGAGGTTTCTCTCCTTCTCAAGGATGAGCAAGTCTTCTCCTTCCTCAAGAAGAGCATCTTGTTGCTCAACCCTCTCCATGAGCTCGGTTAACTTACCCATGTCGAACTTCTTTACCATCTTGATCATGCTTGCTTTGCTCAAGTCAATCTCATCATCACTATCATTAATATAAGAATTGACAATTGATTTAGAAATCTTAGATGATACCTTCGGGCCCTTGGCCATGAAGCAATGTGGAGTTTCATCATCACTATCATCTGTTAAATCACCAAAGAGAGATGGAGAAGTCTTTGAGCTATGAACCCCAACACAAGCAACACTTTCTTCTTCTTCTTCTTCTTCTTCTTCGGACTCGGAGTCGGAGCCGAAGTCGGAATCTGATTTCTATTCCTCTCCAACATGAGCTTCACCCTTTGATTTCTTCTTGTCTTTCTTGCTCTTGCCCTTGTCCTTCTTGAAGTGCTTGCCCTTCTTCTTCTCTTCTTTGTCTTTGTTCTTGTTTGGGCAATCAACAATAAAGTGTCCGGTCTCTCCACATTCATAGCATCTTCTCTTTGAGTGTCTAGTGTTGGATCTTTCGGAATCCTTCTTGCTATTGCCCTTGTACCCTTTCTTGACAAGATATTTGTTGAACCTTCTAACAAAGAATGCCATCTCCTTCAAGCTCATATCACCTTCATCGTCACTTGAGTTGTCATTCTTTGCTTTTGACTCTTTGTTTGCAGTTAGTGCAATGCCCTTCTTCTTGTTTGATTGAGCCATGTCCTTGATGTCCGTGGCTTCCTTGTCCATTAACTCATCACTCAAGATTCTTCCAAGAACTTCATGCAGAGTGTTAGTCTTGTAGTTGTCTCTCTCTCGGATTAGCTGAACAAGGTTCTTGTTGGTGGGAGTGATAGCACGAAGAAGAATCTTGACGACTTCATGATCGGTGAGTGACTTGCTTCCAAGCCCTTTAGCTTCGTTCACCATGACCATGAGCCTATCAAACATAGTCTTGTAGTCTTCTCCTTCTTCAAGAGTAAACCTCCCAAGCTTTCCATTGATTAACTCAAGCTTTGTTTCCTTGACGCTATTTGTGCTTTCATGAACAACCTTGAGAGTGTCCCAAATTGTCTTGGCTTCTTCGAGATCATCAACCCAGTTGAACTCACTTGGGCTTAGAGTGCCGAATAAAGCATTGACGACTTGACAATTGTGATAGAAATCCCTTTCTTCCTCAGTTGTCATATTGTCCTCACCCTTGGCCTTAAAACTTGTTTGAACAATTCTCCAAATAGAAGGATGAATAGACATTAAGTACATCTTCATCTTATGCCTCTACTGAGGATAGTACGTGCCATCAAAATGAGGAGCACGACCAGCTGAGTAGGAGACATGAGATGATGATGTATTATCAGGATAATCATAAGGAATAGCAGCTTTAGTGTTACTCGGTGTTCCTTTTCCCTTGTCGTCGTCCCCCATCGCTCTCCAAGCTGTTAAACTTGCAAAACGAGATTAACCGTACCTCTGATACCAATTGAAAGGACCGATAGAGGACTAGAGGGGGTGAATAGTCCTACTAAACAAAAATACGAAAATTATAACTCAAACCAGACAGCCCAAGGTCGGAAGTTTCGGTCTGGGTCGGAAGTTCGAAGCCAGTCCAGAGACCTAGGTGTCGGAAGTTCCGGCACCTGTCAGAAGTTCCGGGAATCCTCGGAAGTTCCGGGAGCAAGGTCTCGGGTTCCAACTTAGAAATGCATGTACCTGCTGTCAAAATGATTTCTCCCAAGACCAAAAGTGATTCTACCAATATAAAGACAATATAAATACAATCCAAAGGTAGAAACAACTTAAAATAAAATAAATACAAGCAAAGAACAAATACTTGATGTAGACACTTGGATCACCAATTTTTTTTACTGATGTTCGGATCTTTGAAGGAAGATCCTACTCACCGTTGGGAAGGCACAAAGCTCGGATCCTTAGATCCTAATCCCGGTTGACGTTGCACAAAGCACTCGCCGATCTTCACTATGTGAGACCGTTTCCTTGCGGAGGTGAAATCAAACCTGCACAAACATCCGAAGGCGCGCCACACAAAGTTCAGTGGCTCACCAGCGACACCTAGCCGTCTAGGAGCCCTTCAAGCCTCCAAGAGTAATGAACGCTGCGAGGAAAAAGGTTAGAATGCCAAGTGCTCAAGAATAAGAATACTCTAATTCGTGGAGCACTCTAGATCCCTCACTCTCTCAAGAAATTGATTTCAAAAGATGATCAGAAGGGAGAGAGAATCCTTTTTCACGAAGAACGAAGAACGAATGATGAACAGATGAAGAGCAGGAGTTTCAAATGATTCAATCAGGTCTGGTGTAGATGGCAAGTGGTAGGGGAGACAATAAATTGGTCAGATCTTGAGATTCTGCCCGTTATGAGAGAATCCCACCTTGGAAGTTCCGGGGTGGGGAATTGCTGGAAGTTCTGGGAGTGAGGATTCGGGATGAAGTGTATTTTTGAGTGTAGACCTCACACGAACTTCGAGATACCTATTTTGAGCACATAGAAATCTTTATATGGTTCCCCGTAGCATCCCTCTTCATAGTACGGCATTCCTATGACTCCAATAAATAAAGAATTACAATTTCAATTCTAGTCTTCTTGCCACCTTGAATCATTTTTGTATTGTGGGATGTGCCATCAGTTTTAAATCTCAACTCCATGGATAAAACCTGTATAAAATCTGTCCAAGCATTCTCCAATAGAATATTAGCTCTATAATTGATATGTATCAATACATCAAAATCCCTAAAATCGATGCACACCCGTATCTTATCAAAATCTTTCTTCCCAACAGGCACAATGCTAGAAATCCAATCGTCATATTTGCATGGCCGAATAAATTTTGCATCCAATAGTATTTGAATTTCGGCCTTCACTTGATCGTATATTTTCCAACTAATTTCCCTGGTGCTTGCTTTACTGGCCGAAACCCAGCTTCATTTTGATCTTGTGTTCAACTATGGATCGGCTTAATCCGGGCATTTCATGATATTCCCAAGCAAAACAATCAACCCGATCCTTTTATTCTTGTGGTATCTTTTTTCTTATATAAGATGGCCTTTCTTTTCCATCTGTTCCAATATCGACTTTTTCAAGTTCATCAGCCGATATAAAGCCCTGGCCCAACTTATATTCAAGTTCTTCTAAAGTCGCGGTTCCCATAAAAAACCCTCATGTCCTTGAGCCACTAACTGCGCTTCTAGCGTGGTCGGCTTAAAACCTGACTTGCTAAAACTAATTAAGTCACAGTCTTCCAGAGGTTTTCCCGATAATGCTTCCAGGTTGTCATAGATTCCTGCACAATCGGTATCAACAGTTAGAGCTTCTCCTCGAACCACTTCTATTTGATCGCCAATCCGCTGTATCAGAATCTGATGCAATATTGATGGAATGCAGCAATTGGCGTGTATCCAATCTCTTCCCAACAATACATTGTAACTTCCTTAGCCTTCAATCACAAAGAATGCCGTCGGGATTGTCTTGCTGCCCATTGTAAGTAGGGATGAAAATGGTACGGATAATTTCCGACCGTCCGACCGATCGAAGCATAATAATATCCGAAAATATTGAGACGGATAATTTTGTGGATATCCGAATCCGACAAGGCGGATACAATACAGATACAAATAATATCTGATGGATATTATCCGATTAGCTAAATCCATCTATAAACTATCTCTATTATATTTCTATAGGATGAATGACTAACATATATAACAACTACATGTATGTGATTTTACATTTTTTTTGCTTTATCGGGTTTGATACTTACACACCATTATTTTCATGACTATGAGCCATAAAGTTGAGTCACAGAGATAACTATATGTATTTGGATATACTTATTTCTTTAGTATATGTTTTTGCGTATTATCCGAGAGAGTATCCGCGTCCGATCCGTATTTGTATCTGATATTATTCGTATCTGTATTTGTATCCGGTACTATCCGTATCTGAATCCGTATCCGGTCAAACTAAATGGATCAAATACAATATGAGTGGTTTTCGATCCGTATCCGATCCGTTTCATCCCTAACTGTAAGTTCCACCACCAAAATCCCTTTTGCCTCTATCGGATTTCCATTAAAATCACTCAGCACCATATTGGTTTTCACCAAATCCTCTGTAGATTTTCCGATCTTCTGGCAAACAGAATACATCATTAAGTTCACAGTGGCTCCACTATCAACCATCATCCTTGATATCGGTTTTCCATTCACATATCCCATGATAAATAGCGGCTTTAAGTGTAATCAGGAATTCTCTGGCTTTTTGAATATGGCATCCTCAGCTCTGATTACTAATTCAGCCGCAGCTTCCTCATAATCACATATAAATTCTCGAGGCAATATGCAAACCATGTTTGTGTCTATTGAAGCCTCATCAGAATCGGCTTTAGTATTAACAACAATTGCCGATTTCAGCTTAGGCCTCCACTCCTACCTGCCCCTAGCTGGTTTTATCGGCTTTACTTGCTCTAGCAGCGCGTCCCTGAACCTTTCAGCCTCGGCCTCCATTGCTTTAGTATTTCTTAACCTTTGTAGGCGACGCTTTTGAGACTTGGTGATCCCACTTGGACACCACTGGGGCAATGGCGGTTTTGGCGCACGATATGCATCAGTATTTTGATCCATCGGATTTTCTTCAATTTTCTTATCAGGAAACACCAAACGGTCCTTTACCGATACTCTCTTACTGGTGGAGCAAACACATGATTCATAGGGCAATTCTCAATTATTGGCAAAGTCATCCCTTCTTCCTAGCATATCGGAAAAAAGGACATTCCCAATGTTCCATCTCCCAATCCTGATTCCTTCGATTTTCTTGTGGAATCAGCTTAGTAGTGCTTGGCCTATTGCTCTTCCTTGGTGGATTCTTAGCCATCCGATCATATTTGTCTAGCAATTGATCAAAAGTTGGCTTTGGCCTGATGATCGGTTTATTATCTTTTCCACGCTTAACCTCATGCCACCTGTTAACTTCATCTCCATGTGGTTTCACAGATCGAAATTTTAACACTGGCTTATCCTCCACCACAATCCTTTTAGAGCCAACGAGTACTTTGAGCCGACTGGAATTTTCTTCAGAGTCATCGGCTTTTCTTTTTATAGCATCAACCATTCCGACAAAGCCTATCGGAAAAGGATCATTATCAACTTTCGATGGCTTGCCTTGATAATGGAGTTGTGCTTCATCAATCGCCTTTTGCACAACTTGCTTAAAGACATTGCATTCATTGGTAGAGTGTGAATAGGAGTTATGCCACTTGCAGTATTTTTGTTTCTTAAGTTCTTCAGCCGGAGGAATTACATGCCCCTGCTTAAGCCGAATTTGCCTTTCTTGTAACAGATGATCAAAAATCCAATCACACTTGGAGTTATCAAAAGAATATTTGTTCTTCTCAGATTGGCTTGTCGGCTTTATCTATGCAAGCTCGAATCCCTTCTTGTTACTAACCCACTCGGCAATATAAGCACCAACTTCCTCAGTATCGGACTCACCAGAATCTTCAGCATCTTCAGCATCAACAACATTAATAGCCTTATCTTTGCCTTTATTGTTGTTATTATTATTCCGATATTCCTTTTGATTCTAATAAGAACTATCAGCAAATCGGCTTTCATATAGCGCGATTTTGTGAGCCAGGTGAGATATACCAGCAAATTCTTGATTGCCCACCTTTTTCTGATTAGCAGGCAGTAACCCTTTAAAAGCCAGTTCTGCCAATTCATTGTTAGGCAGTGATAAACTATAGCATCCGTTTCTCGCCTCCCTGAATCGGCGTAACTAATCATTAACCAATTCTCCAAAATTTTGCTTGATCATCATGATATCTGTAATCCTTGCTTCATTCTCCCCAGAATAGAAATACTCATGAAACTTCTTTTCCAAACCTGTCTAGGAAGTAATACTGTTTGGAGGAAGTGAAGTGAACCAATTAAAAGCCGATCCCGATAAAGTCAGCGGGAACAATTGGCATTTGAGCGTATCTTTGGAAGTAGCTTCTCCACATAGCGCAAGGAACCTGATGAGGACATCACCACATCGGATACATCCAAGGAAGCAACGACCGAAGACTACGGCCAGCAGCCAACGACCAACATTCAAGGACCAATTACCCGAGCCCGCGCTCGACAATTAAACTATCAGGTGAATTCGTTTCTCGGGTTACATATTTCAAATTATGAGAATAGACCGCTGCCTAATAATATTCTTGTACTTAGGAACTTGGGCATGCACCAGCTTGGAGGTATTAACTCACCAACAAGAGCAATAAAGCAAGGTGGGAACACAAAGGATTCCACTCGACATTCAATGACCCCACCGACTTAAAAACGACATAGAGAATGCAAACGGACTCTGTTTGGGGCGTGTGAGCACTTGTTGGAAAGATAACTTCGCCATTATTCCAACGGACCCAACCACACTGTCAAATTCCAAGTGACCTGGCCGCAGCAGTCAAAAACTTCTCACAAACAGAACCAGTCTTTTGCTCTTCTTGGGTGCTGTGCCACCATTACTTGGGCTGAGTCCCCATGTATTCCTAGTGCGTGTGAGCACCTTCTAGAAGCCATCCCTCTCCCTATATATTGGGAGGACTCTTTCTTTTTCTGTTTGGGTTTTGTTCTTTTGTTGTTGTCTTCCAGATTAGATAAACACTCTCGAAATCCCTAGTGTCGGTTGACCTATCGATTCCGAGCTTCAAAACCTCAGTTCGATTGAGTGCTTAATCATATCTGCAATTTCAGATTGCCTTTCACTTGTTCTTGCTTGTTCTCGATTGCTTGCAGGGATAGACCTTCGTGGTCAGGTCAATCGCGTTTGGCGTGGTTGATAACAAGTAGGTTTGGTGGTTTAGCGATCGTCGAGCCCTGTCCTTGCGTGGCTGGAAGCCGGTTCGTCAAAGTCACCTCTCCGCCCAAATCGATTTATCCTTCTCACTAGAAGATCGGGACACCCGAGAGCGCATCATTTGGTATCAGAGCGCATCATTTGGTATCAGAGCTTCCGGTTGTCTGGTGAGATCTTGTATCTTTGTTAGTGTGTGTTCTTCCCATAGTCCAGAAAATTTGCCATACAAAAAGATTGTTTACCCGCTGTCCAAGCCCCTTTGTGCCATTTCAATTGGTTATTTCAGTTTGTTAATTTGAGTTTGTGTTCGTTCTAGTGTTGTCTTGTTGCTGTTCATCGTCTTGTTCATCTCCCCGTACCAAATTCCACCTATAACACCCAAAAACAAAAAGACCAACCTCGGCCAGAAATTTCCCATTTCTGCAGCTGCCGCTAAAAACGCCATATCTCCCTATTCCCTAATCCTTTTTGAGTGAAACCAAAAGGAGAAGTTTCCAGACTTGTTGTTCTATCATCCTACCAATTTTCAACCCCATACATGAAAAAACCAAGGAGTTATGGATGTTTGATTCAGACCTTGTTGCTGTCCTGAAATCTGCAGATCAGTTCACTTGTGAATTTTGTGCGAATTTATCTATTCGTTTTTAGAAAGTTGGCCCAAAACAAAGGTTGTTGAACAAGTCGTTAGGAAGAAGTGTAAAAAATTTCATAAGCAAAAAGGCACCTGACAAAGAGTTACGGCCAAAATACCAACCTGCTGTCCTGTGGGCAGAAAAACAGTGAACTGCAAAGTTCGATCTATCTTGTGTTTTCTTGTTCCATAGTGCAAATCCATGACTTGCTGAGTGTCTAGCACTTGTTTTCATACCCACATATTTGCTTAAGCCTATTATACATCTTTGTTTGTTCAGCAACATAGGCTATGTGCTAGGTTGAACACTTATTCAAATTGTGCAAATCTGAAATTAGCTAATTGTCTCTCATTTGCTACTATATATCACCTGCCGAGCTCCACACTTCTTCTGACCATAAAGGTGCAGGACCTTGTGATCGCTTTGCCACCTTGTAAACTTGGTTTATCATGAACCCCCACTGATTGCACCTCCCTGCTTGCTGGTAAGAACTTGTAAGAACGAGATGATGGTGTCAGTGTGATCGTGAGAGCCTTGCCAAATCCACCACCTAGTAGTGATAGGAGCATACTTATTTTTGTGTGTTTTCCTGTTTACTACTAACCATGGAAGATAACGAAATCCAAGAGGAGAATGAAGAAGCAAATCTCACACCTAGGTCAAGGCGGCTCCTACAATACTTTAATCGCTTGCTCAATGGGCATGCCACAAATCATGATAGAGCCTTGGCTGACATCAACATCAACCTTGCTGTCCTCCGCGATCGAGTTGACCGCCTTGAAGAACAACAACCGCCACTTGCTGAAAATGTGGCCGATAATGCAAGACAACAAGATGGCGCACCTAGACGCCAACCACGACACGCTGCTCGTGCAAGGGCAAATGTGATAGAAGAAGAAGAAGACTACGTTGTTTATTAATCAAGATGATGAAGGGTTCAACATCAACAATGATCGAGACCATCGGCGACTTGACACAATCGGCAAGGTATGGGTAGAAATCAGCAAGAACATCGAGAGGTGCGTAATGAGCACATAGCCAACATTAAATTCACAATACCTCCGTTTGATGGCAAATATAACCCCGATGCTTATCTTGATTGGGAGCTAGTGAGAACAAAAATTTGCATGTTATGATTTTCCGAAGATAGAAAAGTTAGGGCTGCCACTAGTGAGTTTCTTGCTTTTGCCTCAATTTGGTGGAGTGAGACTCGTAGAACTCGTGCCAACTTACCTAGAACATGGGATGCCTTAAAACAACTAATGAGAAGCAGATTTGTCCCTTCATATTATGCTCGTGATTTACTGAACAAACTGCAGCGTCTAAACCAATGCAATAAATCTGTAGAAGAATACTATCAAGAATTGCAAATTGGCATGCTACGCTGTAATTTAGAAGAGAATGGTGATGCTTTGATGGCTAGGTTCTTGGGAGGGCTTAATCGAGAGATTCAAGACATCCTTGATTACAAAGAATACAACTCTATCACTCGTTTGTTTCATCTTGCTTGTAAAGCTGAAAGGGAAGTACAGGGTCGGCAAACCAAAATGAGAAGCCAATTTGGAGGATCTTCATCCACACGACCAAATCAAGAGCGATCGAGTCTCTTTTCTTGGCTATGTTGTTACACCACAGGGGATCGAGGTAGATCAAGCCAAGATTGAAGCCATCAAGAGTTGGCCAACTCCTAAAACAGTCACACAAGTACGGAGTTTTCACGGACTTGCCGGATTTTATCGCCGCTTTGTGAAGGATTTCAGGACAATTGCTGCACCATCGAACGAGTTGACAAAGAAGGAGTAGTGTTCTCTTGGGGCAAGCGCAAGAGAATGCCTTCAACTCTTTAAAGGAAAAGCTCACAAGTGCACCACTACTTCAGCTTCCGATTTTGGTAAAACCTTTGAACTTGAATGTGATGCTAGTGGTATTGGCATTGGGGTGTGCTGCTACAAGAAGGTAAACCCGTTGCATATTTCAGCGAGAAACTTAATGGACCTGTTCTTAATTATTCCACATATGATAAGGAATTATATGCTCTTGTTCGTTCTTTAGAGACGTGGCAACACTACTTATGGCCTAAAGAGTTTGTTATCCATTCTGATCATGAATTTCTTAAGCATATTAGAAGCCAAAACAAGCTGAACCGTAGACATGCAAAATGGGTTGAATTCATTGAATCATTTCCTTATATCATCAAACACAAAAAGGGAAAGGATAATGTGATTGCCGATGCTTTGTCTAGACGTTATGTGATGATGTCTCAACTTGATTGCCGTATTTTTGGCCTAGAAACAATAAAAGAACTTTATGCTCACGATGGTGACTTTAAGGATGCTTTGCTGAATTGTAAAGAGGAAGAAGCTGGAACAAATTTGTGAACAATGATGGGTTCTGTTTAGGGCTAACAAGTTTGTGCATTCCAGCTAGTTCTGTTAGTCTTTTCTTTATTACAGGAGGCTCATGGAGGAGGATTGATGGGACACTTTGGAGCAAAGAAGACGGAAGACATTCTAGCTGAACATTTCTTTTGGCCAAAGATGAGGCGTGATGTCGAACGCTTTGTTCTTGCTTGCCAAAAGACATGTCAAAAAGCTAAGTCTAGGCTTAACCCACATGGTTTGTATATGCCTCTTCCTGTCCCTAACATTCCTTGGGAGGATATATCAATGGACTTTGTTCTAGGATTGCCTCGAACGAAGAAGAGGAGGGATAGTGTTTTTGTTGTGGTGGATAGATTCTCAAAAATGGCGCATTTTATTCCATGTCACAAAACTGATGATGCCACTCACATTGCTGACCTATTTTTCAAAGAAATTGTTCGTTTGCATGGTATGCCCTCCACTATTGTTTCAGATCGTGATGCAAAGTTCTTAAGCCACTTTTGGAGAACCTTATGGAGCAAATTAGGCACGAAGTTGCTGTTCTCAACTACATGTCACCCACAAACTGATGGACAAACGGAAGTGGTGAATAGGACCTTGTCAACTATGCTGCGAGCTATCCTAAAGAAAAATTGGAAGCTGTGGGAAGAGTGCCTTCCACATGTGGAATTCGCTTACAACCGATCTTTGCACTCAACCACAAAGATGACCCCTTTTCAGGTGGTATATGGCTTTAACCCCCGTGCTCCAATCGATCTTTTACCTTTATCATCTTCGGAGAAGGTAAATTTTGATGCCAAGAAGCGTGCTGAATTTGTTATAAAACTGCATGAAACCACAAAAGAAAACATCGAACGAATGACGGAAAAATATAGAACTGCTGCAAACAATGGTAGAAAGGAAATAACATTTGAACCAGGTGATCTTGCTTGGTTGCATTTACGAAAAGAAAGATTTCCTGAACTGCGAAAGTCAAAATTGATGCCTAGAGCTGATGGTCCTTTCAAAGTGCTAGAGCGACTTAATGATAATGCTTATAAGCTTGAATTACCTGCAGAATTTGGGATTAGTCCCACCTTTAATGTTTCAGATCTAAAGCCATTCCTTGAGAGAACAATGAGATTGAGTCGAGGACGACTCAAATGCAAGAAGGGAGGATGATGAGGACATCACCACATCGGATACATCCAAGGAAGCAACGATCAAGACTACGACCAGCAGACCAACGACCAACATTCAAGGACCAATTACCCGAGCTCAGCGCATACAATTAAACTATCAGGTGAATTCGTTTCTCGGGTTACATATTTCAAATTATGAGAATAGACCGCTGCCAAATAATATTCTTGTACTTAGGAACTTGGGCATGCACTAGCTTGGAGGTATTAACTCACCAACAAGAGCAATAAAGCAAGGTGGGAACACAAAGGGATTCCACTCGACATTCAATGACCCCACCGACTTAAAAACGACATAGAGAATGCAAACGGACTCCGTTTGGGGCGTGTGAGCACTTGTTGGAAAGATAACTTCGCCATTATTCCAACGGATCCAACCACACTGTCAAATTCCAAGTGACCTAGCCGCAGCAGTCAAAAACATCTCGCGAACAGAACAAGTCTTTTGCTCTTCTTGGGTGCTGTGTCACCATTACTTTGGGCTAAGTCCCCATGTATTCCTAGTGCGTGTGAGCACCTTCTAGAAGCCATCCCTCTCCCTATATATTGGGAGGACTCTTTCTTTTTCTGTTTGGGTTTTGTTCTTTTGTTGTTGTCTTCCAGATTGGAGAAACACTCTCAAAATCCCTAGTGTCGGTTGACCTATCGATTCGAGCTTGAACCTCGGTTCGATTGAGTGCTTAATCATATCTGCAATTTCAGATTGCCTTTCACTTGTTCTTGCTTGTTCTCGATTGCTTGCAGGGATAGACCTTCGTGGTCAGGTCAATCGCGTTTGGCGTGGTTGATAACAAGTAGGTTTGGTGGTTTAGCGATCGTCGGGCCCTGTCCTTGCGTGGCTGGAAGCCGGTTCGTCAAAGTCACCTCTCCGCCCAAATCGATTTATCCTTCTCACCAGAAGATCGAGACACCCGAGAGCGCATCAGAACCTAGCAACATGTTCACGAGTAGAGGTACTGTCACTCCCACTAAACTTGGCATTCGCAAAATCTGGTACTCTATACTTATATGGAAATTTCGTTTCATTGAATGCCGATGGATACGGAATAGTGTAGTGAGGCGCAATCTTGGGAGTATTGAATCCACACTGCTTCATCATATTGTGCACCAAATTCTTTGTCATCTCTTCCAAATTCTCAGTCACCCCTGGATTAATCGGCTGATAGTTGATCGGATTTGGTACTGGTATCGGATTTGGTACCGAGATCATAGCCTGATTATTTGGTATCCCTTGGATCGGAGATGGGTTCAAAACACCTAGAGTAGGATTTGCTTGGGAGGTACCTGCTTGAGTGTTTGTAGGAAATCGGTTTTCAGTATTCTAGTTTGAAGGATTAATCCAATTTCCTAGAGGGTTCTGACCACTCATGATATTATGTAAAGCAGCATTGGTCCCATCTTGAACAATCCGACCCAAAACGGACGACTGATCTAGCATGGATTGGTAAATTGAATTGTGAATCTGATCCCTTAAAACTTTAGAAAAATCACTGGCTATTGACAGATCAACAGTTGAAGCTCTTGTGATTTGTCTACTGCGGGTTTTTCGATAACTAGACAGCATCCTTTTTCTGTTCTCCTCTTGCAACTCCGCGAGCTTATCTTCAAGTTCTTTTCTCTATTCAAGATTTAGCTCTTCAAGAGTCACTTCTGATCCAACAGCAAGCTTGCTGGCTTCTGCGATGGTGTCACGGTCACTTCGACTAGTCATCTTGTCGATTCCGATGGTCCCACCCGGCGTACCAAAAAGTGTGTTCATGCGAAAAGTTTGTTTCTCGCAAACACACCACGGAAGCATCAAAACCTAAGTTTGCGTCGCAACCACGAAAACCAAGTGTACCTGTCAATTTGACATATAAATTGACAAGGAGTAAAAACGTTAGTAATTTGAGCCTAATCGGCTTTTAGAGAGCCAGATCAGGTTATTTGCATCGGTCAATGAATTTTCGATGCGCAGAGAAAACAGGATTTATGATGAGGACATCCTGGGTACCTCAACACATGCTACACCCTCAAATGCTATCCAAGGACCAATTACTCGCAGCCGTGCGAAGAAACTCTCAACACATGCTACACCTTCAAATGCTATCGAAGGACCAGTTACCCGCAGCCGTGCGAAGAAACTACAACAAGAGGTGACTTCACTCCTTTCTGAAATTAATATTACAAATGAAGATAATTTTATACTACCTAAAAGTTCTACCCTCTTGTTGCTTCGGTTTACACATGACGAAATGGATGATGCTCAAGAGAAGGTACATGGACAAGAATGACGTGGAAGCTGACATGGTTGCTGCTCAAGCTGCGGTGCAACATGAACCACAACTTACAAGAGTTGGGCGCACCAACCTGTCACGTTTTGGTGGGCTTAATGCATATGGTTGGAAAGATAATTGAGTCTACTTTCCAACGCAACAAACGGTGTGTCTTTTGGACTTCCCATTAAGGAGTAATGACCAATTTAGTGAAGACTGCACAGGCTGTTATGTGCTACGCGAGAAACTGAAAAGACTCTTCTATATCCAAGAGAACTTCTTTAGTTTCTTTTTGCTTTCACACCTAAACTAGGAGGGATGTTCCTAGTATAAATACCCATGTACTCCATCTATTTGGGAACTTTTGATAATCTGAATACAAACCCCTTTGTTTAGCTGTGTGCTAACAAAATCAGAGAGAGATCTCTACCCCTTTGCTCTTGTGGTTTCCTCGCGGAGATTACGGAAGCCGCCGCCTCATCGGCACCCAATCTGTGCTCCTGCTCCTTCGTGTGCAGGTTGTGTGGCTTGGATCCCCGCCACTTCATCGGCACCCAATCTGTGCTCCTGCTCCTTGTGTGCAGGTTGTGTGGCTTGGTTCTTAAGAGTGTGGTTGGGCGAATACTCGATTCAGGTTGCCGTATCAAGACGGTGGTTGGCTTCGAGGTGTTTTGTCAGGTTGCACTAGTTATCCCGGCTGCTTGCAGCTAGTTATCTTATTTGAAATCCTACGCCGTGAAGATCGGGACAACATATCGCATCAATTTAAACATGGTTTCAATTGTTCTTATCAGTTTTACGGTAGAACTAGCTTTAAATCTTGTAATCGACTTATCAGATTAAACTACGAGATAGATTAAATAGATTGGTTAGGCCAAGATAGTATTTAAATCTAAATCTAGGCATAAAATTACAAACCGATCAAAGGTTTACAACTATGCAATACCGATGATACAGAGGTATCTATCGGCTTAAATTCCGATAAGGCTAAATTGTGATCGGCAATCTCTTTTAACGTTCTTATAACAGATATTTTCAGTTTTAGGCATTATACTAACTTTATATCTAAAATCTATTCATCGGGTTTATACCTCAAAGTAGACAAAATAGATTGGTTAGAGCCAAGACAGTATTTAATCTAAATTTCAGTGCAAAAGCAATGAAGCCGTAAAATATTTGATACTAGTATCGGGTAAATACAATGCAAATCGGTAAAATCTAGACATGAAAGCTCTTAGAACAGACATACACAAGATCGATTGAACGAGGCAGTCGCATATATCAGAATAAAGAGGAGACATGGCAGATGTATAATGATCGGCATTGCAGGGTAAATACATATTACAGATCAATTGAACGAGGCAGTGTAATATGCAGAAACATTCTAAAGATCGGTAAAACCGAGGCAGTCTAACATGCTGTGTATACATGAGATTGAAGCAATGCAGCCATGCATACGAACAAGTAAGAGAATTTATTACTCTATCGAGATAGCTCTACCTGCGAGTTGAAGCCTTTCGACGAGGTTGATCGGATTCGAAAAGAGTAGTTGTCGGGGATAAAATCACGGCCCATTGCCATGGCCCACTCCCTGACGGCCCACTCGAACAGCCTACGGGGCCCGATCCTGGAAGGTTCCATCAGCCCATATGCATCCCGCCAACGACTTCCTAAGCGGCGTGGTGCGTAGTGGCCAAGGAATCGTGTTTGAGTCCGTCTCGAACAGAGTTACGCGGCTACGTGAAGACCCGGACGTGGTTTCCGGATTGGATTAGGAGTCGTGATCCCCAAGATTAGGAGCTTGCCTTATCTACCTCGGGATATATTTTGGCATGTACCGAGTTCGTTACGTACTCGTAGTTAGCCCGGCCCGATATTCCCTCGATAGGTCGGTTTGCTCTGTACTATATAAACCAAGCCCCTACGGCGTGTAGAGGGGACTTGATCTGGCTTTTGGTATCCGCTAGACACCTGATCTTCGCTTGTACACCCATAATCTCGCCGAGACTTGTTCGTCTCGCCGAGCCATCTCTTGTATTCATCTCTGATATATAAGAAAGGCTGGACGTAGGGCTATTATCTCTCCCGAGAGGCCTGAACCAGGATAAAAACTCGCTCTCCTGTTCATTTGTTGTTCGTGGTTGTTTGGCGTGTCTCTATCTCAATCTTAAAGAACCTTAGCGACTTGAGATCGATATCTCAACCGTCGACAGCTGGCTGAAGGCCTAAAGTCTCTAGGAGAAGTCAACAACTCCTCCAGCAGCGGTAGACCAAATCGCCGGAATGGTTCGGACAGCTCGATCGATCGCGTGACCTCGTCACCATCGAAGGATCATCGTCCATGAGCAGGCTACCCGTGGTCGCCGTCGCTCGCCAAGTCCTCGTAGTCATCGCGACCACAGGGGCAAGCGCCCACGCGATGATCACGGACGATCCTCGTGAGGCGCGATCGTCGCGACCACGAGGAAGGAACGTGGTGGATTGTCCCGAGAGAGTTTCTCCAGTGAATCATCCCGTTCAGCAGAGTTCCTCCGCAACAGGACCAACGTCTTCTCAAGACTAGGTTCTCGCGGGAAGGTGGCGGTCGTATGCTTTGGGCTGCGGGGCTTTCTCGACGAGCTTGAGTGTCCGATGGCCCTCAAAGTTCAAGCCGGTCACATGGAGAGGTACAATGGGACTCGAACCGGAGGAATTCCTTTCCATCTACGCTTACGCCATCATGGCGGCGGGGTGACGAGCTCGTTATGGCTAATTACCTCCCGATCGTCCTTGAGGGTGCCGCTCGGACGGATCGTTCAATCGGCAAGAGGTTCCATCGGCTCATGGAACCAGCTCGTGACGCTCGATTGCTAATTTCGTAGGCATTACGTGCGTCGGGCAAGGAGGACGATCTGCACCAGATGATCCGGATGAGCGGGAGACCCTCCGCAATTTAAGTGAAGCGTTTCATTAAGATCCGCAACACGATCCCAAATATCTCGGATGAGTCATTGTCCGCGCCTTCAAAAACGGAGTCCGCGACGAGCGGCTCACCCAGGATCTCGAGATCAATGAGACCTGGACCGCCAACGACCTGTTCAAGGCGGCTGACCGCTATGCCAACGCGGCAGAGCGCGTTCAGTACAAAAAGGCGTTCGACAAAGGCGAGCTGCCCGCCCAGCCTGGTGTGGATGAGAAGAAGAAGAGCAGCAGCAATGTTCCTGGTGACAAGAAGTCCCAGAAGAAGAAAAACAAAGGTGATGCGAACAATACCGTCGCAGGTATGGATCGCGCACCTCCTCCCAAGGACGGGCAGAAGAAGCCCAACAATAATTACAAGGGCAAAAAGCCTGCTCAGGGAGGCGGACAAGGCAAGAAAGGTCCGAGCGACCGATTTTGCAAGTTCCACCAGCACTACGGGCATGATATACGCCATCAGAGAACTTGGGCTGCAAAGCTCAAGATTTCTACAGGCAAGGGCCCAATGCCCACCCCGCCCGAACATGGTGATGCTTGTAAGGCTAAGCGCCAAACCGACGATGGTGATCGGAAGATGATGACGAATATCAAGAGCCCGTGAACCATATTGCCGTCATTTTCAGCGGCTCCTCGGCTTACACCTCTCGGCGCAGCCTCAAGGAAGCTGCTCGGGAGGTCCATTAACGTCGAAAAGGCAAAACCTCGGCTGAATCGATGAAGTGGATCGAGGTCTCCATCTCCTTCTCTCAGGAGGATTGCCCCACTGGGATGACCAAGCCTCAGCGGCTCCCACTGGTGGTCGCCCCGACCATCAGCAACGCAAGAGTTGGCCGTGTCTTAGTGGACGGCGGGAGCGCTTTGGACTTGCTTTCTGCTAAAGTCTTGGACGAGATGCAAATTCCTCGCTCCAAGCTGAAGGAAGTCGCTATGCCCTTCTACGGAATTGTTCCGGGAGAAGCTGTCAAGCCGTTGGGGCAGGTTGTCCTGCCTGTCACCTTCGGCAACCCAAGCAACTTCCGGACAGAGTTGATCACTTTTGACGTGGTCGACTTCCGTCGGCGCATAACGCAATCTTGGGCGAGCCATCTCTCGGCAAGTTTATGGTCAGATCCCACCACGCTTATCATTGCGTGAAGATACCGGGTCCTAACGGCGTGATCACGGTCAAGGGCAACTACAAAGCTGCCTTTGGATTGCGACGAGCGATCCCTTGCCTCGTCGACCAGCTTCGCCGCGTGGTCGAAGTTCCGCAGACCAAGTCTCAGACGCCCTAGGTCTCCCTTCACGGGGAGAAACCAAGGAAGTTCATTGCCGCTGACGATACTTCCAAGATAGTTCACTTGGGGCGATCTGGACCCCAAATAGGAAAACGAGCTTATTGCCTTCCTCCGAGCTAATGCGGATGTATTCGCCGGGAGCCATCGACATGCCCGAGTCCCAAGGAGGTAATCGAGCACAAATTGGTGTCCGCCGGACAAGAAGCCTGTTCGCGGAAGCTTTCGCTTTGAGAATTCAAACAGGGATCATCAAAGATCGACAGCAAACCTTTCATTCTTTGGGTTCATCCGCGAGGTTGATCACACCGAGTGGTTAGCCAACCCCGTCATTGTAAAGAAGAAAGGCGGCAAGTGGAGGATGTGTCGATCACACAGATCTGAACGCCGCTTGTCCTAAGGACAATTTCCGCCGCCTCGATTGACCGGTGGTCGATGCGATCATGACGCCAGACTTTCGAGTTTTTAGATGCTTACTCCGGTTACCACCAAATAAGCATCTCCCGAGGATGAAGAGAAGGCGCCTTCATCACCCCTTTCGCACTTTACGCTATCGACCATGTCTTTCGGTCTGCGCAATGTTGGTGCCACGCCCAATACCTAATGGAGAAGACCTTTCGAGCAACAAATGGAAAAACACGGAGGTCTATGTCGGCGACATAGTTGTAAAGAGCAAGCATGCTCCAGATCATGTAAAAGACACAGCGAGACTTTTTGTAATCTCACCGGGCATCGAATAAAATTAAATCCAGAGAAGTGTACCTTTGGTGTCCGATCCGAATGTTGCTCGGATATGTCATTGGCTCGCAAGGTATTTACGCCAACCCGAAAAAATCGAGGCCATTGAAAATATGCGAGCTCCAACTACCATAAAGGAAGTACAAAGCCTCATCGACGGATGGCTGCTCTAAGCGTGTTTATTTCCGTCAAAGCTAACGCGGGCTGCCCTTCTTTAAGGCCTGCGCAAGCACAATGGTTTGAATGGACGGAAGAAGCGATAGATCCTTCCGGGATATGAAGCGATACTGTCCAATCCTCCCGTCTTGACTACCCACGGCATGGCGGCGGCTCCCATCGTACCTAGGTTGCACGCCACAAGCGGTGAGCGCGATCTTGACGGTCGAAAGGAAGGCCTACGGCGACCAATCTATTACGTGAGCGAGGTACTTCACGGATCAAAGGAGGCGTTACCACGAGGTCCGTGGCTACTCCACGCCTTGCTCATGTCCTCCGGAAGCTTCGCCACTACTTCCAAGCGCATCAAATACTGGTCCCGACCACGTTCCCTCTGGGAGAAATCTTACGGAACAAGGAATCTAGCGGACGTATAGCCAAGTGGGCAATGGAACTAGCAGAGTTTGATCTGTTATTCGCTGCCCGAACTGCTATCAAGTCACAGGTCCTAGCTGACTTTGTCGCTGAATGGACTTGCCCGCCAAAATCGAGGAGCTCCCGAGCAACCCGATGAACCCCTGGACCATGTTTTTCGATGGCTCAAGACCGAAACTCGGGGCTGGTTTTGTTCTCATCTCCTCAAGGAGAGCAACTCGAGATTCTATCCAACTACACTTTGCGGCGACTAACAACGCCGCAGAGTACGAGGCCCTCCTCGCCGGACTAAGAGCGTGCAAGTCGCTTGGTGTCCAAAGGCTAAGCTGTGAAGGAGATTCACGGTGGTCATCAATCAGTTAACAAGGAGTATCGGTCTTTGCGATAACTCAATGGCGCGATACGGTTGAAGTGAGGAAGTTGGAGCGGCATTTTCGATTTTTGAAGTGCTCTTCGTGCCCGGAAGGACAACTTCGGCCGACCAGCTATCAAGTATGGATCCTCACGCGAACTCGCTCGCAGGGTGCTCGTCGAGCACCTTCACAAGCCCTCAATCACGCCTCTCGACGGCGCAACAGAGAGGCAGTGGCGCTGTCTCCGTCATCGGCAGTGCATGGATGGACAACGCCATTTGTCCGGTACCTTGCGATGGGACCGCTGCCGACGACGAAGCCGGCGTTCCGGCTTACAAGGCGTCTGCTCCATACAAGCTAGTGGGCGGCATCCTTTACCGCCAAGGTGCTCGGGAGTTCTCTCCAAGTGCATCTCGCAGCAGAGGGTGTGTTCCTTCTTAGGGACATACACGAGGGTGCTGTGGCAACCACGCCTTCGTAACTACGGTCGGAAAGCGTTTCGCATGGGCTATTATTGGCCCATGCGTTACAAGATGCCCGGACATCGTGACTAAGTGCAAGGCTTGCCAATTTCACGCCGGAAGGCACACAAGCCCGCCCAAGAGCTCCAAACAATCCCCATCTTGGCCTTTCTCCACATGGGGTGCGGATCCGCTCGGCCCATTCCCTAAAGGGTACAAGGGCTATACACACGCTTTCGTTGCCATAGACACTTTTACAAAGTGGATTGAGGCGAGCTCGTGTCGCCTCTTCACGCCAAAACGGTGTTCGCTTTTTCAAAAGCAACGTGGTCACGCGCGGATTCCCCATAAGGCGATCACGGATAACGGTACCCGATTCGGCGAGCTATTCGAGAATCTGCGAACACCGGGTACCAAGGTCTGTTCGCCTACCGTGGCACATCCACGAGCAATGGCAGCGATCGGCGAGCTAACGGACAGATAGTCCAGGTATCAAACGGCGGGTATTTTTGCTCTCGGCGAAAGCACAACAAGGCACAGGTTGACGAAGTTCCTTCCGTCCTCGGCAGGCGATTCGACTACTGCCACCGGCGAGGCGGGAAACTCCTTTCCAATTGGTCTATGGTGCGAAGCCATCACGCTCACGAAATCGTACTCGGTTCGCCTCGACGAGCTCGGTCAACCTAGTTGACGACGAGCAAGAGCCGCCTCGATCTCGATCTCCTCAAAGGCACACGCGACCGGGCACTAGTCGAATGGCGCGCTACCAAAGAAGATCTTCGCCGACGCCGCCAAGTCGATTCGACCTAGGGCTTTGAAGGCGGGCGACCTCGTTCTGCGCCGTGTCGAGAACTTGTCCAATGCCAACAAGTTAACTCCTCGTTGGGAGGCCCGCTCACGGTCGTTTCTTACCTTTCGCCCGGGCTGTTCGCTGGCTATGGAGGACGGAGAGAGTTGACCAAAGACTTGGAACATCGACCACCGTAAGTTCTTTGTGTAGGTCTTTTACGTGTTTGCTTAGCTTTGCGCTTTTGTAAACTTCGCGCCTTAGTTCGTCCAAGTCTCTCGGGCACCATGTAAAGTTCAATCCAATTCTTGATGAATCCTCATGACCTCTGTGCCCCTTTTCACCGTTTGTCTTCTCAGACTACTTTCTCTCTGGTAACACTTGATGGCTGCCGGTCTTGCGAACTCTTGGCTCGCAATCTTAAGGATTGTTCCCTACCCGTATCTGGTTTCGACAAGTTCCTAAACTCGTGGTTGCGTAACACGGCCTTTCCACCTTGCGGCTAAGTGCGCTCTCGTAAGCCCTCCATGGCGGAGGCACTTATTGCTCGCGCGACCACTTGGTAAAGCTGCTCTCGTAAGCCCCCTGCGCGAGGCACTTTCCTTGTTCGGTTACTCTCGGAACTGCCTAACTTACGACAACGAGCAGACTACGGAACTAATCGAGCAAGGTACGGGTGTCGCTCTTTCTCTCTACGCACGTGCTCGAGTTCGCAAGCTTAGGTTCTCGAGCATCGTCCGTACCGGGGGCTAGGGTGTCGCTCTTTCTCTTGTGCACTGCTCGGGTCGCAAACTCAGGTTTCGAGCAGATGCACAACGGGCCGGAGTTAGGCAGAGCGCCACCGGTTTCTTAAACTTCCTAGCGCCGTTCGCTTTTCTCTTAGTTTCATGCTCGTTCTTGTCTTTTTTGCTGCTCTCTCTTTGCGGGGAAAAGGGTAAGTCTTTATTAACAAAATTTGCGGTACAAGAGTCCATCTCGGTTCTGACCCTCTGACTACCTAGAAGCGAGTTGCTCCTTGAGCTCCTCGATCACTTCCTTAAGGCGCAGGACTTCCCTTGGGCTTTGAACCCCTCTCGGCCTCGGCTCGGAGGCGATCGGCTTCCTCCTTGCTGCTCTGGCCCGCTCAGGCTGTTTTGCATGGAGAGCCTCGACCTCTTGGTCTTGGCCCTTGCACTGGTCGGTCGAGCCTCGCTCGACTAACTTCGGCCGCTTTCGGCGGTCTTGAGCTGCTCGCCCGGCTCCTTGACCTTCTTCTCCGCGGTGATCGCCTCACCGCCATCCCACAGATCTCCTCAATCTCCTCTGTGAAGCCCTGTGGTTGAGATCCTAGCCCGAGTCCCGCGGATGTCCGCTCCTCCTTGGCGAGTGGGCTTTAAGCTTCTTGGCTTCCTCCATGAGCTGGTTCCGCATGATGGGACGCCTCGGCAAATTGCTCTTCAAGCCACTTCAGTGCGGCCCGGCATCTCCTCCGCACTTTTCGCCTTCACGGCTTATGCAGCAAGCTCCTCGGCTTCCTTTAGGAGAGCTTCAGAGAATGCCTCTCCTTGGTCGGCTTGGCCTTGAGCTTCTTCGCTTTCGCCTTGGTGGCTCGGCTTTGGGCGGCAGAGTGCTCTGCCGGGATCCCCGCCAAGATGCTCCGGAGGGAGGCCAAGACGGCGCCCGCTCGATGGTGACCCCATCCTCGAGTTCCGCCATGGTGTCCTCAAGACACAGGAGGAAGAACAAGTTAATTACGTTGCGACGACGTGGCTAAGTGAATGAGATTCGCCTTAGTGTTTACCTTGCCAAGTCGGCGTTTGATCCGCGACGCAGCGGTCCTCGAGCCATCGTCCACGAAGCCCCGCTTCAGGCGGGATGAGGCGGCGCGCTTGCTGCCGCCGCTTTGTTCGCTCCTTCTTCTTGCGGGGCGCGATCCGCCGGAGCTGGAGCGATCGGCGGCGCTTTCGTCTCAAGGCTCCTTTTCCTCTTCCTTTTCCTCTTCCGCCCAACGTCTTGGGCGAGGCCGAGCCGCCCGCTCGGCGGCGCCGTTGTTCCCACCGGCAGACGACACCTTTCGGCACGCTTTCGCTGAGCTTCTTCTTGTTCCCGGCAGTGGGTCTCACCTTGCTCGGCGGAGAATCCTGTCGCTTCAGGTGAGCTGCCCTGCGTCGAAGTGCTGGCGGTACGGCTGCTCGGTCTCGCCTGGGCGACCTCCGAGCCATCGCCTTGGCTCAAGTCCGTGGCGTCACCGCCGCTACTTTTGCCTCCACCGCTTCACGCGTCTTTGAGCGTCGATCCGCTCATTTGGAGCCAGCGGCAAGAGCTCCACGCTGCCGGCTTGTCCTCGAGGCTCATGACCTCCTTTGCCGTGACGCGCCGTGCAGGTGCTCGGGTAGTAGAGACCGCTCAACCGCCTCCTCGGCGTCGTCCGTGGCGGTCTCTTCTTGGGCAGCTGATGAACGAGAGTTGATCGTTAAGTCTAATGCGGTCAGAAGGTGGAAAGATCAAAAGATCGATTTCTACGTACCTGCCGTGGAGGGCTTAACCCTGATCTTCTTCGCCAGAACTTTCCGCCTTTTCCTCGGGGGCTCCTTGGCGGGTTCTCGCTTTGGCCCTTAGGCGTTGCGGCGATGAGCTCGGCTCTCTGTGAGGTGAGCACTCCTCTCAGCAGAACGCAAGGAGTTTCTCCTTGCGCGCAACCTCCTCCTCGAGTCTCCTTTGCTCGGCGACTGTTGAAGCCGCGCCATATGGCCGGGTGAGCTTGCGTGTAACGCCTAAGCCGAGGGCCATGGTCTTTACTCTTCGTCGCTCTGCTCGGCGAGGAGGGAGGCCTTGGTCTCTTCTCATTGGGCCGACCTGCGCCCGCTTAGTCCGCGGGCGCTCTGTCGCCCTTGTTGGTTTCTTGACGGTGGCGGCCGCCATGGCGTGGCGAGCTCAGCGTCGGCTCGGCCGCCACCTTGGGCTTTGTGGCCGCCTTGGCCTTGCCCTTCTTGACTTCTCCTTCTCGGACCGGAGAGATCCTCGACGATCCCTCCGAGGATCACGGTGGTCCTCCCACGATTTTGAGAAGCGAGCGTCGTGATAAAACCAGCGGTGTAAATCTAGCAACACGGTTTGGGTATAAGTGATTTACCTCTGCTGCATGCGGATGAGCACATTCCTCGGACAAGTGTAGGCCACCTCGCCGGTGACCTCGCTGTCCTTCTTCGCCGCCTTGAAGATGGCGTCAACCCGCTTCGGTCACCCATGCGTCGGTCGGCATCTCGCCCGAGCGAGATGGGATCGTTAAATTCTGTTAGGAGAAAACGATCAATAAAGAGGTTGAGTCTTAAAGGCACTTACCGTGCTCTCCCTTGTAATGTCTTCCCATCCCTCTATCTTGTAGAAGGGATAGGACCTTCTCCGTGAGGCGGACTACATTGTTGTGAAGTCCCGAATGATCTCCTGCCCGTGAGCCCAAGGCTCACGAGGAGGCGATCTTCCTTGTCGCGCACCAGTCCTCGGCACTCATCTCGGCCGAGGCATTGGCGTTCCTTCACGGCGCCTTTCGGTGAAGATGAGCTTCTTGTCGCCACTCCGCTTGTCAGTAGAACCACCTCACCCACCATGCGCCCATTGAGTCGGCGAGAGGTGGGCGAGGGTACTGGCTGGCGTCGTCGGCGGTGGGCGGAGCTTGAGGTAGTAGCACCCTCAGCCAAGCGGCGTGAGCTGCTCCTCGTCATCAGTATAATAGTGGAGGAACATTTCACGGTGGATCGATTCTCAGATAGCCTTCGCGCAGTGTGCGAAGGCGGCCATCCGAGGATCTTTGTTCGGATTGAGGTTCGCCACCTCCAATCCGCTAATGTTTAAGAAGGCCTCAACGAAGTCGCTTTCGGAGATCGCAACCCAACAGAGCGAAGCTGCTCGGGTTAACGAACTCTCCCTCCATGCTGCTCGGAGTATCCTCCTCTCCGGCAGCCTCCAGCCACTACGGTGTCGATGTGGCCCTCCTCCTCCCAGATCCTAAGGTCCTCCTCGGTCGAGGCTAGTGCCGTGAACTTGGCCATAGCGGTTCCCGTGGATCGGACGAGCGGGGTTGATGGTGGAGTTTGGGTGCTTGATGCCGAGCGCAGTTGGATCTAAGGCTTAGAGAGGAAAGGCGTGAGAAGCAGTGGTGGCATGGGCGGCTTGGGTGCTTTATAGTCCCGTATAAGCGGCTCTGCAACGGTTCGATCCCAAAACGGCTAGTTTTTCTTGCAACGGCTAGGTAAAACGGTCGCTTTGTTTTCTTCTGCAAGGCGACAAGAAGTTACCGTTGGGATCTGCCAACGGCTATTTTTTCCAGTGTTCGCACTGAAGGCTGAGTGCTCTGCTCGGACAGATGTCGTTCCCTGTTCGGCGCGACGGAATTGCTCAGCACTGATCGGGTCTATTCGGTCCCGGACAAGTCCTGTTCGGTTGAACCATGACCTGTTCGGTCGCTTGTTACACGCCTTTGTAGCAAGAAAATTACCCTCTTCGTGACTTGGAGTCTCAAGAGGCTGACCCCACTCTAGTGGGTCCTTCCACTTGAGTCTCGGGGGCTAGCTGTCGGGGATAAAATCACGGCCCATTGCCATGGCCCACTCCCGACGGCCCACTCGAACGACCTACGGGGCCAGTCCTGGAAGGTTCCATCCGCCCATATGCATCTGCCGAATGCCTTCCTAGCTGGCGTGGTGCGTAGTGGCCAAGGAATCGTGTTTGAGTCCGTCTCGAACAGGAGTTCTGCACGGCTACGTGAAGACCCGGACGTGGTTTCCCGGATTGGATTAGGAGTCGTGATCCCCAAGATTAGGAGCTTGCCTTATCTACCTCGGGATATATTTTGGCATGTACCGAGTTCGTTACGTACTCGTAGTTAGCCCGGCCCGATATTCCCTCGGTAGGTCGGTTTGCTCTGTACTATATAAACCAAGCCCCTACGGCGTGTAGAGGGGACTTGATCTGACTTTTGGTATCCGCTAGACACCTGATCTTCGCTTGTACACCCATAATCTCGCCGAGACTTGTTCGTCTCGCCGAGCCATCTCTTGTATTCATCTCTGATATATAAGAAAGGCTGGACGTAGGGCTATTATCTCTCCCGAGAGGCCTGAACCAGGATAAAAACTCTGTCTCCCTGTTCGCTGTTGTTCGTGGTTGTTTGGCGTGTCTCCTATCTCAATCTTAAAGAACCTTAGCGACTTGAGATCGATATCTCAACCGTCGACAGTAGTTGTGTTGTTTGTATATTGATTGATTTTTACACGATCCACGGGGCCTTATTTATATTGTCGACACAAATTAAACCGATACCGATACGACAATAAACCGATCAGACCTAAACCGACACGACCTAGACACTTTCCTAAACGAAGCCACGAAGTAAATTTGGAGTCCAGGATCCTATGCCACTAGCACAATGCTCGTCGAAGTTAGTCACATGCCATCCTTTCTCCTCCTCAGTGAAGCCCATAATTACCGATCGATCTAGCCCAATATTCGGATACATCCAGCCTATTGTCAATATCCGATTTTCTGCCAAATTTGGGTGTTAACACAGTTCTCCGCCACATATACTCCAGAGGAGAATGTCATTGTTGAGCAGAAGAACAGGACTCTGATTGAGATGGCAAGGACAATGCTGGACGAGTACAAGATGCCTGATGAGTTCTGGGCTGAGGCGATCAACACAGCTTGCTATTGCGTCAACAGATTGTACCTGCACAAATTGCTCAACAAGAGTGCCAGTGGGAGATGCCAGGCCAGTGGAGGCATAGCCAGAGGATGAGCCATCACCACTTCCTCCACCGTCACCTGACCGGGCACTTGACTCAGGGGGAGTATCACCTCAGCACAATAGCTCCACTGAGTCAGGGCCTGCTCCAGCTACAGCTCCAGAGAATAGCACGGCTTCAAAGTCAGCACTAGAGGCAGCCACTAAGCAGGTTGAGTCAGCAATACCACAGCACCTGAGACAGCACCACACCGTTGCCCGGGACCACCCAGCCGGGCAGGTGATTGGTGATCTGACACGTGGAGTGTAGACCAGGTCCAGGGCAGCCAACATTTGTGAGTTTCAGGTCTTTGTCTCTAAGCTTGAGCCAAAGAAGGCTGAGGAGGCACTTGCAGATGCCAACTGGATCAATGCAATGCACGAGGAGCTCAACAACTTTGAGAGGAACAAGGTCTGGACACTTGTGGAGAGGCCTAGGGACTGCAACATGATCGGCACCAAGTGGGTGTTCAAGAACAAGCAGGATGAGTTTGGGTCAGTGGTCAGAAACAAGGCTAGACTTGTGGCATGGGGCTACTCACAGATCGAGGGGATTGATTGTGGAGACACCTACGCACCAGTGGCACGTTTGGATGCAATCAGGCTGCTTGTGGCATTCTCAACATGTTACAACATTGTGCTCAAGCAGATGGATGTCAAGAGTGCATTTCTGAATGGATACATTGGTGAGCTGATGTACGTTGAGCAGCCTCCAGGCTTGGAGGACCCACATCACCCCGATCATGTGTACAAGTTGTCAAAGGCACTGTATGGATTGAAACAGGCTCCACGAGCATGGTATGAGAGATTGAGAGACTTCTTAACTCAGCAGGGCTTCTGAGTTGGACGGGTCGACTCGACCCTGTTCACCAAGATGACAGATGGAGATCTCTTTCTCTGCCAAGTCTACGTGGACGATATAATCTTTGGCAGCTCCAATGAGGCACGATGTATAAAGTTCAGCCAGCTGATGGCCAGGGAGTTTGAGATGTCAATGATGGGAGATCTTAGCTTCTTTCTTGGGTTTCAAATCAAGCAGCTTCACACAGGCACTTTTATCTCTCAGGAGAAGTACATCACTAACTTGCTCAAGCGATTCAAGTTGCAGGATTGTAAGCCCATACGGACTCCTATGGCGACTAATGAGCATCTCGACCTTGACAATCAAGGTACTCCTGTTGATCCCAAGCTCTATCAGTCTATGATTGGTGCCTTTCTTTACTTGACTGCTTCTAGGCCAGATACCATGTTTAGCGTTTGCATGTGTGCTAGATTCCAAGCTGCTCTTAGAGAAATGCATTTAAAAGTTGTAAAACGCATATTTCGATACTTAAAGCATACACCTAGCATAGGAATCTGGTTCTCGAAGGGTGCGCGTTTGAACTTCTTGGGTATACCGATCCAGATTATGCTGGTTGCAAGATAGACCGCAAAAGCACTTCAGGCGCTTGTCACTTCCTAGGTAGATGCTTAGTATGATGGGCTTCTAAGAAACAGAACTCCGTGGCGCTATCAACGGCCGAGGCTGAATACATAGCGGCACGGAGTGCTGTGCTCAATTGCTATTCCTCACACAGTCTCTCTATGATTATGGTATAAAACTTGATCACATTCCCTTGCTTTGTGATAATGAGAGTTCTGTGAAAATAGCATGCAATCCTGTCCAGCACTCACGTACCAAGCACATTGACATCCGCCACCACTTCCTAAGAGACCACGTTGCAAAGGGTGACAATGTGCTTGAGCACGTGCGTATAGACGATCAGCTTGCGGATATATTCACAAAACCACTAGGTGAAAATAGGTTTTGCAAATTAAGAAATGAATTGAATATTCTTGACAAGTCAAATGCAAACTGATAGTTAGGCTGGACTACGGGGAGAGGTCCCATTATAATACCTATGCATATGAGTGTGTGATTTTGAGCTTTGTTCTTTATACTCGCTTCTCAAGTTGTTCTATTAGCTTCATTGCATATTCTTGAGAGCTAGTGCTTGGAAACTGAATCACCTAATCATATGAAGCTTAATTAATACACCTGCTAAAACGATGCCCTGAACTTGTGCTAGGTTATCCAGAGCCATGTTGACGGTCAAATTTGATATCTTTCAATATGGTTCTGACCATCAACATTTGGCAAAATTGAAGGAACATGAACTAAAATTTTGCAAATTAACAATGTTCCACAAGTTTTGGTGAGATTTTGAACACAGGGACCCACTGAGCGAAAATGGGCCCGAGCCAGGCAAAGGAGTGGGTCGGCCAACCCACCCTAGGCCGGCTGACCCACCACCTTCACCCAACCGGGCCAAGTCTTCTCTAGGGCTTCTAGAAGGGATCCTAGAACACATCTACACCGTCCATTGCAGTCGGTTTGATCCAGACACCGGGATTCCTTCACAAGCCAAACATAGGATTCCAAAGGAACCCAATGACGCCGACCTCCAACTGCCAAACCGCCTTTGGGAGAGCATCTACACCGCACAAGAAGCATCCCAGGCGAGTTGGAGGGCCGGGATCACCGGAAGGCAGGCCGGTCAACCTCCTAGGCCAGCCGACCCACCTGGAGATGCCCCTTAGATTCTCCTTCGGTGTGGGACTTGATGACAAGTGTCCAAAGTCGTGGCACTCTCCTATTGGTCACGGTTGCCTATAAAAGGAGGCCATCCCCTTCATTTGAGAACTACAAGTGGTCGAGAGCTCCAAATTATAGTCTTGAGCTACTCATCTCAAGTAGAGTAGGAAAGAGAGGAGAGTTAGTGTAGGGGAGGAGCCGGAGTGTCGGTATCCCTCACTAGAGCTCCGAAGCTAAACTAGGATGCGGGTTCGGCCTCTGTCTTCTATCGGTAACACTCAGTCCCATTTATTTATCAAGTTTATTTCATTTACTTTGTCTCTGTGGGTATTAGGCTCGTACTATTTCCTGAGTACTAAGATCGCTATGCTTAATTGCCACAATAGAAATTAGTGCTAAGGGTAGTAGGGTGCGTATCGAAGTGACGTCCTTGATACATATTACTGCTAGGTACAGACGTGGTGTCTAGACTAGTTAGTAGCCGGTAGACACCTGTTTCAACGGCTATGTGGTAGGTAGTAGGTGGTGACAGCCCTACTATCCGGCTTTGACTTTGTGAAATCCACCCCGTTAGTCTCAGACCAGTTGAGCCCAATCGGGGGTGTTCATGATCATCCGGGATTCAAACACAATATAGCGGGTGTTAGTGTATTGTCGAGCTCCGATACAGAGAAATAATTTAAAAGGAATAGATCTTCAATTATTTGACTGGTGTCCGTAGAACCTCCCAATCTGAAATACATTTATCCCCATGTTGTCAAAAACCCCTTCCATATCCATCCAGGTGAATAAGATTAGAAAATAGACAATTCTCGTTCCTCGTGGGAAATCTATACCTTAGGAATACTCCAGGGTGAAAGCTACTGCGATATCCATGCGCTTGCGGATTAAAACTCTAATAGGCATAAGAATCACCAACAAGCTTTCTGGCGTTGTTGCCAGGGAAACGGTAGCTGTTCTATTTTAAAACCATGTCCACCCAATGGCACGTCCATCTATAAGTTTTTGGTTCTCAAGGACAAGTACCTAGAGCCCCCACCATCATCCCATCCTATCCATACACCTAGCTTTGAGTTCTGACCAGGTCTCATAGCTATGGTCCGGGAGAATTCTTTCTCCAGAGCCGAAGGAGAAAACCCTTATAGTCATCTCCGTGAATTTGAGCAACTATGCTCCATCATTGAAATTCAAGGAAAGACTCAACAAACGTTGAGATGGAAATTGTTTCCATTTTCTCTCACGGGATCAGCAAAGTTGTGGTTTAAAATGACCTAGGAAAACTTGACGGTAATTGGGAAATTCTCCAGAAAAAATTTTGCCTCATGTATTTTCCTCTCACAAAAGTCGTAGAGTTACAAAAGGAAGTTTTGAACTTCTGTCAAAATGAGAGTGAAACTATAGGAGCAGCCTGGGTACGATTTACCCTGTTGGCCAATTCGGACCCTGACTTGTGTATACCTGAGACCATGCTCATGCAACACTTTGTCGAGGGGTTAAATCTGAATAGTGCCACATATTTGAACATAGTTTCCGGAGGATCCTTCGTTCACAAAATTATTAAACAAGGGAAAGAAATCATGTGCAAGTTGCAAGGAAATACTCCCTACATTGACGCTTTTGATGAACCCTCGGACCTAGAGTTCGAACCTGTGAGTAAACCCGTGACCGTAGAACATCCTACTGAGTCAAACCTTCTGGCCCAATCCGATTCTTTTTGAATCGAAAAACCTCCCAAAGCCATGCTTTCCTATGACCAAGACTCTGAACCGATGGATGCATTTATCCCAATTTTCGCTTCCTAAGCTTTTGCCGAGAAATGCCATGACTTTAGCAATGCTTCTACGCTACCAATAGTTAGCTGGTAATTCTAAAAGCTTGAGCCACATATCTCGGTTCAAGAAGAGGTTTTAGCAAAGCAGAAGAACCTTCTGACTCTCACTGCCATTCTAAGTAGAGAGATGACCGATGCAGTAGAAGACTCCAAGGAGATAATAAAACTATCCCCTCTCAAAAAGTTTTGTTCAGTACAAACCCGAAGATGGGATTTTAGCAAAGTTCCCTACGATCCTAGTCTAGGCATAAACTGCATCTCTAAAGCATTGGAATCATTGATCCCATCTGATCATACCCCATCTCCCTCTCAAAAGCAGGTTAGATGGCAACCTAGACAAAGTTTTCAGTCTGAGGGGATCCTTAGAGGTGTCGTGGTGACTTTAGATGACCATTGTGTCACACTAGACTTTCATGTCTTCAATGTCCCCGACCCATTTCACTCTCGTCTCCTGATCGGGCAGCCCGTAAGGGAGTTGGTCCAAAACATGGAAAAGGGAGAATCTGTCGGCCTGACGGTCGACAAGAAAGACCTTTCGGTGTGCTTCGCACGCTCCGTTAATTTTCCAATGGAAGCTAAGCCACTACCTGACCCATTGGAGGAGGCTAGAGCAACCTCTCTCCTCGAGGTAATTCAACCTTTGGGTCTGGACGATGATGTCCCAGACTTTGTCTTAGAGGAGGAACCAAATGGTTATGACAACTTAGATAGGAATGAGGAGTTGCCACCCTCACCTGTCGAGTTGAAACCTCTTCCTCCTGGTCTCAAACACACGTCTTCCTACACAACAATCGAAGCAAGCCGGCCATAATCAGCGATTCGTTGAGCGAAGATGAGACCCACAGCTCGGTCTTAGGCTATTCGCTTAAGGACCTCAAGGGTATAAACCCGAGCTTTTGTACTTATCACATTCCAATGGAAACCGACCATAAGCCCACGCGGGAACACCAGCGGAGGCTTAATAATGCTATGAGAGCAGTTGTCAAGAAGGAATTTTTGAAACTCCTTCAGGCCAGGATCATTTACCCGGTATCTGATAGCGAGTGGGTGAGCCCAATTCAAGTAGTCCCGAAGAAAGGAGGCATGACGGTAGTACAGAACGAAACGAATGAACTTATTCCTCAACGCACCATCACTGGTTGGCGGATGTGTGTAGACTACCGTAACCAAGCCACTAGGAAAGATCATTTCCCCTGCCTTTCATCGATGAGATGCTAGAACGTTTGGTAAATCACTCATTCTTTTGCTATCTCGATGGCTACTCTGGTTATCATCAAATTCCCATTCACCCTGATGACCAAAGTAAGACCACATTCACTGTCCTTATGACACTTTCGCCTATCGACGCATGTCGTTTGGGCTTTGCAATGCCCCTGCATCTTTCCAAAGGTGTATGATGGCCATCTTTTCTGACATGATCGAAAAGATCATGTAAGTCTTCATGGACGACTTCTCTGTCTATGGGACCTCTTTCGATGATTGCTTGGCAAATTTAGATAGGGTCCTATAGAGATGCCGAGAAGTGGACCTAATTTAGAACTGGGAAAAGTGCCACTTCATGGTAAGAGAAGGAATTGTCCTAGGTCATCTCGTCTCAAATCGAGGCATAGAAGTGGATAGAGCTAAGGTTGAAGTGATAGGGCGGTCGCCTCCACCAATAAATGTTAAAGGGATTCGTACCTTTTTGGGACATGCTGGATTCTACAGAAGATTTATAAAGGACTTTTCCCAAATCGCTAGGCCCTTGACCAATTAGCTTGCAAAAGAAGCCAAGTTCATCTTTGACGAAGACTGTCTCGTAGCCTTCAAAACCTTGAAGCAAGATCTAATTTCTGTGCCCATAATTCAACCACCTGATTGGAACTTGCCTTTCGAAATCATGTGCGACGCTAGCGACTTTGCCGTAGGAGCAGTTTTAGGCCAATGTAAGGATAGAAAGCATCGTGCCATTGCATATGCGAGTAAAACCTTGGCAGGCCTACAGCTCAACTATGCTACCACAGAAAAGGAACTCCTAGCCATAGTCTTTGCGATAGAGAAGTTCCGATCTTACTTGGTAGGATCAAAGGTGATTGTTTATACGGACCATGCAACCCTAAAATACCTTCTTACCAAGAAAGATGCTAAACCACATCTCATCCGTTGGATCCTTCTGCTCCAAGAATTTGACTTATAAATTAAGGACAAAAAGGGAGTAGAAAATTATGTGGCAGACCATCTTTCCCAAATGCAAGTTGAGGAAAAATCGAATGCCCTATAGATGATTATCTACGGGATGACACCCTGCTGACAGTCTCATCTGCCGACCCTTGGTACGCTAACATAGTAAATTACTTGGTAGCTGGGTACATATCGCCAGGGGAGGATAAGAACAAGCTGATCTGTGACAGCAGGACCCATCTGTGGGATGAACCCTATCTGTATAGAGTTTGCGCCGATGGATTGCTTCGTCGATGCATACCCGCGACCGAGAAGCAAGCAGCCCTCGTAAAATGACATTCGTCACCTTACGGGGGCCATTTTGGCGCTTTTAGAACCCATGCCAAGGTGTGGCAAAGTGGATTCTTGTGGGACCCAGTTATACTTAACTGAATCCCCTGTGTTAACAGTACGTGTCCCAAGGATCAGTGCATGTGCCCACAGTCAAACAGACATAAAGCATCAAGCCAGCATTAATTTAACTAAATAAAGATACATCAGAGTTCAACAAATAGAAGAAAAGGGTTACATTAGTACAGAATGATAGTATCTGACTAATGCCCTAAGTACATAACAATCCATGGTGACCTATCCAGCCACAGGCACTTGCTGATGGGGAAACCGACTAGTAGTCTTTGTCCTGCTCGATCCCAACGTCCAAACCTGCTCACGATAGGAACAGCCCCGCATAAAACACGAGGTTAGCATGTTGCCGCTAGCAAGCCTCCTAGGAAGGGCCAGGCTAGGGCTCAACCTAAGAGGGGTAATAAGGTTTATTTGCAAAAAGCACTTTACCTAACAGTTAAAGGCAGTTTATGAAAGCAATAGTAAAATATAGAATTCTCATGAATAATCTCAACAATAATTAGCTTGCACTCATAAGGCCAGAGTGAATAAACAGGTCATAGATAAGTCCACTATGACAAAATTCTCATAACTCAGGTAACTAGATCTCAAGTAACCAAACTCAACACAACTCAACTCAACACGAACCCAAGTCAAATTAAGGCGAAGCTACGTTGTAATTAATGAACCACCAAGTCCCCCTTAACCTTGGGCAAGGCCATTCGAATGGTTTTTAATTCTGCATAGTGTGTACGCTTTACCCACAAGATACGACACCTCCCCGTCGGGAAGCATCATAGCAAGGTCTATCAGAAGATTAACCCTGGGCTTGCCATCGTCCGTAAAAGATATGACCACTAGTACCCCAGGGTAGCCCGACTCTACATCGGCGAAGAAAAGCCCTGCAAGACCCCGGTCAAACCGGCGAAGAAAAGCCCATCAAGACCCCGGTGCAAAGGACCATGGAAAGCCCAACGCAACTCTCCATCTAATCCAGGCCTGACCCATACCAGGCTTGTGGTCGCACGGGATATCCTGGTTAAGATCGTCACAATCATCGGTCCTTAGTCTCGGAGCGGCCACTTACCACAATCCCAATCTCAAAGCAAACACCATCCGCCATACCATCCATTGGCCGCTCCCGATCCCATTATTAGTTGATCAAGTTTTAGTTAGGGTGAAGGTGAAACTCGACACACCACAACCACACTTACCATCTCGAAGGATCTCAACAGTAATAATTGAGTACCAACAGTGTCATCATCGTACCGATACCAATCCCAAGCATTGCTAAGCACTCACCCTAAAATTGTTTTGGCAATTAATTATATCATAGTCCTAGGGTTAGGGTTTGCGGGTGGTTGCACGCTAAGAGTTTAACATGCAATTGGTACAACTAAATTTAAATATCGATAAGATAATTAACATAGCAATTTGGATTAAAATGTGCTATTAAAATTAGGGGGTGGCTACGGGAGACTTGCCTTCATTGAAGCTCTGTTCCTGCTGGAAGTTGATGACGCTGGAGTCGTCATCAAAATCCCCACCTTCGGTTCCGGGTACTAGTGCACGGTAAATTTGAACGAATCACACAACAATACAATCATCCAAACATATGAATATACAAACTTTAGAAAAATTATGATGCACAAATATGATTTTTATGAACCTACAGAAATTGAATCACTAATTTTTGGAGCTAACATAAATTTTTAATGCATTTATAAATCACGCACATGAAATGAGGGGCCTAGAAAGGTCTAACAATTTAATGTGTGAACTTTAATAGAAACAGTGCCATATTAAACTTTTATAAAATCTAGTATAGCTTAAAATATTTTTGAGAATTTTTCCAAGAATTTAGATCCCATCTACTATTTTTACCAAAATCATTTGGGTGATTATCAGTCCAAATAAATGAGAAAAAATTATTTGGGAAATACATTAAACTAATGGGCCGGCCTCGGCTTAAATGGGTCTCGGCCTCGGCTTAAGAGGGAGCTAGAGCAGAGCACGGCGGAGCCAATGGGACAGACGGTGAGGCCAGAGGTGGGCTATAGCGGCGGCGCGACATGCTATGGCGGCGGCGTTCGGAGGGGAACGGCGCACCGGAGGATGGGGTAGCGAGAACTCGATTACGAGCTAGGAAAGAAATATGAGGGCCAGGGGAGCTCACTGGAGTAGTTGGATAGGCGGGAGGAAGGCCGGGGCGTGCTGGCGACGACGACGCCCACGGCGGCGGACAACGCGACAAGGCGACGAATCCCAAGCATACCTGGGCACCAAAATCGGGGCAAAAAGAGCAGGGTGGTGAGGCGAGTTCCATGGCGCGAGGGCACGGAGAGAAACGAACTGGAGCGGAGGGAACGCGGTCGAACTCCTTCAGCCCGAGATGGATTCCGGCGAGCAGAGGTGATGAGGGGGCAAGCGGGGCGGTCAGGGAGGTGCGTCGGAGTCCGAGCGGACGCGAGAGGGGACGGGGAAGCACTGAGGCAGACTGGCGGCGAGGACGGGGTGCGGTGGCCAGAAAATGGGCACAGAGGGTCAGCATTGTGATTTATAGGCAATGGGGGCTCGGGGAGGCGAAGGCACGCGGCGGGGAGGAGCTGGGCGCACGAGCCACGCGACGAAGGCAGCTTGAGCACGGGCAAAACCGGGGGCGGCAACATGGGCTAGGGCGGGCGGTTTGCAGGGGCAGAGTGGTGGCGGCAGCTGCGTCGTCTCTCTGGCGCGAGCAGAGACAAGGAGGAAGGGACAAGCAGGTGAGGACAAACGTGCAGCTCTGGGAGGAGTTACTGCAGGGAGAGAGAGCTTGATAGAAGAGAGAGCTCAGAGAGAGAAACCGAGGTAGAAGAGAGAAGAGCGGGAGAGAGCACGGGTTGGGGGAGGAAGGAGAGAGAGAGGTTTAGATGGGCTGGGGCCACTAGGACTAAAATCATTTTTCCCTTTTTATGACATTTGGTTTTCAAATGATTTTCATTTTCAAAGCATTTTCAAACACTTCTTGTCTTTGCCAATTATAAAACTCCATTTTCCATAAAAAGGTTTTTTTTTAGTTTATCAATTTCAAATGGGTTTCCTAAATTTGAATTATGATTTTTCAAACATTGTCCAAGCCTTTTTCTCATTTTCTAAAATTTATTTTGGGTTTTTTTTAAATGAGTTCCCCTCTTGAAAACATTTTCAAACTATTTTCCTAATTATAAAATACCATCTTTACAAAAGGTTTTCCTTGAAACCAAAAACTTATGAAATACATTTTGTTTTCATTTTTTTTTGCAAAAATTGGTTTAAATACCAAACCTCTCTCCAATCTTTATTCAAAAACATTTCCTTACTTTTGTAAAAAAAATATTTTATAAACAAACTTTTAAATTTTTTGTTAAATCTCAAAATATTCTTAATGCACTTACAAATATTTTTAATAGCCTTGGAAATTTTATTTCCTCAAATGAATTTTATTTTTTTGAAAACTCAACTTGTTTCTAAATTCTTAAAATATTTTTCTCAATTTGCAAAATAACTTTAGTGCAAAGCCATCTTCTGAGTTTTGGCAGCAATGCAAATTTGCAATTTAGTTTTGTTAAAAAATATCATGAAAATTTTTATAGTTTCAAATTTGGGATGTTACAATTCTTTTCGCCCTCCATGTATAGTGACGCGAAGGAGTTCGTTAGACAATGCACTAAATGTCAAAGAGTGGGAAAAATTAATTCTCGAGATGCTATGCCCCTAAAGAACAATCTTAAATTGACCTTTTTTATGCATGGGGGGTAGACTTTATGGGCCCATTCCTGAAATCAGACTCTTATGAGTACATCTTAGTGGCCGTTGATTACGTCTCCAAATAGGTCGAGCCACTTCCTTGCCGTGCAGCCGACTCCAACCACGCTAAGAAAATGTTCTAGAAAATCATTTTCCCTAGGTTTGGCATCCCTAGGATTGTCATTAGCGATGACAGTTCACATTCTATCCACCGAAACTTTAAGTTTGTGCTTAAAAGCTTAGGGGTCGACCATAGGGTAGCCACACCCTACCATCCTCAAACTACCGGTCAGGCTGAAACATCAAACAAGAAAATTAAAAAAACATTTTGCAAAAGACTGTGGATGCCATGGGAAAGGCTTGGAAGCACAAGTTGAGTGATGCACTTTGGGCATACCGAACTGCTTATAAAACTCCGATAGATATGACCCCCTACCAGCTTATCTACAGGAAGACATGCCATCTACCCGTAGAATTAGAGCATAAGGCCCACTGGGCGATTAAACGATTGAACATGGACCTTCATTCAGCTGGATTAAAAAGACAAATGCAACTAGCTGAATTAGAAGAGTGGAGGGAAAAGGCCTACCATAGCTCGAAGCTCTATATAGAGAGAACGAAAAGGTGGCACAACAAGAGAATAATCATAAAACGATTCAAACCTAGTGATAAAGTGCTCCTTTTTAATTCTCTAGTGAAATTGTTCGGACATGGAAAGCTTCCTAGTAAATAGGAAGGTCCTTTCACTGTACTCAACGCTTCCGATTTTGGTGCCGTCACCCTCCAAGACGATGATGGCAAGATTTTCAAAGTAAACGGGCAACGTTTAAAAATTTTTCTTGAACCCGAAATGCCTGTGATCGAGGACATTGATGTCCTTGAATTCTTTGATAGTTGATTGCCTGAGTGCGGTCTATCTCCGACTGACAAATAAATGAGCAAATAAATAAAAACTTTATTTTCTACAAAAAATATTCAATAAAACTAGGCTATGATCTTAGTGAACGAGTGATACAAGAGAGAGGACACCCGAAGCAGGCCGAAGGCAGGACGGCCGACCCAGGGTAGGTCGGCCGACCAAGCCAGGTCGGCCAGCCTAGGTCAGGTCGGCCAGCCACCCCGTTGCGTCCGATTTCAAAAATTTTTGAAGGAGGAGCGTATCTCCCGATTTTGTAGCTCCTGAATGCTCCACCTCCTTTGAAAAGCAACGGGAAGAGTCATTCTCTTCATTCTTCACCTCTCTTCTTCCTCCTTTCACCCACCTTTCTCACCTCCATTAGCCACCTTCAAACCACCACCATGGCTGACCAAAGCACCCCAAAGTCAGTCCCAACCATCTATGATATCGTTGCTAGTGACCCGACGGCACCGAAACCTCCAAAAGCACTTCCGGCAAACCCACCTTTGCCCGGAATCTTAACTACTCGCCGGTGCGTGGGCAGCAACTCAAGTTTTCACAGGAGAAACCACCAGAGGCGAAGACACTACCGAAGCCAGGCCATGCTACACCACGTCGCCGGCCGGCCTCTCCACTCCACATTGGTGGCGCGAGGAGCGCGGCACACCCCCTTTCTCCCCTACGTGTGATCACAAAGGGGAAGGCGCCGCGCGCTCCTTTGCCAGCACGACCGACGATGGGCCAGCTCGGCCTTAAGGCGAGCGTGGCCAAAAGGCTCGTCCTTTCTCCGCCACGCAGCCATTCCGATGTAGCACATCGGGCCGCGCTGCACATGGAGAGAGGCAAAGCTCTCATGAAATATGAGCAGCTGGAGCCACGGTCGCCGGACTACATGCCGGAGACACCGCCAGACTCCCCCGCCACGCTTTGTCGTGCGTGGACAGAAGACGGCGGCCTGCTATGGGCAGGTGCTTACCTAGCCCTTGGTGAGGGTGAGGCCGCCTATGGTCGAGTCCGTCAACTCCACCTCCCCAGGGAGGAGGGTGAGGCAAACACATGGAGTTTAGCGATGAAGAGGAGCCCCTGCTCCGTGACTTGGTGACCACCATCCAACAAAGGTAGAATAACTTGGAAGAACAGATAGCGGAGGTCCAAATTTAGATGATGGAACACGACAATAGCTTCACTGTCCTACATAAGTCGACGTCGGCGAAGCTGAAACGTTATGCTAGGGCGATGGGATCGCCCAAGCTCTACAATCCACCGACTAGCCTGTAGGCGGGATGCGGGTTGAATAAATTTAGGCGTGAATTTTTATTTTCAAACATTTTTATTTCCCAATGTATGCACCTTTGTTTGCTTAAATTCCTCGATGAAATAAAAGTTGATTGTTTAATTATGCCTGTTTGCCTCGACCGGTGCAATTTTTTGCACTGGTCGACTTTGTTATTGACATATGTGTGAGAAATGTGAAGTATAGAGAGTGGGATACCCACTGGAAAAAAATTGGACCCAGCCAGGCACGGAGCCAGGCCGGCCGACCGTGCCAGACAGGCCGGCCTCCCCCAGGTCGGCCGACCTCCCCTCTACGTCCACTTGGCCTCGAAAAATTCTGGTATGATCCCCATGTTTCACTCTTGTTATTTATCTCTACCACTCACTCATACACAATCGGTAATTAATTAAACAATCACGTTTATGACACGAAAGCAATAGTTTTAAAATTATAACAATGTCCGGTAATGCTAGACTTGCATAATCGTTATTCTTTGGTTAAGCTCAATAATTGTGGGAAGCTTCATTAGGGATAACCACGTATAATTTGTTGGTTCATGAGATATAGAATGTTTAATGACTTTCTTACCTAAGATTATTTGTTACCTAGAGTTTTTTCATTAAAAATCTGGCTCTTAATTCTTAAGGTGACCTTTCATTACCTACCACAGCCCGAGAATTATCATGATTCATATAAGCCTCAGAGTAGTTGTGATCATGCTAAGTTGGGCTAAAACTTGAATCCTCTTAAGAAATGTTATCCAATCCAATCATTTTCTTTTGCGTACCCTTTTGACTGCTAGTGTTCCATATCTGGCAACACTGATTTCCATCTTGGAGTCAAGTGTCCACTTTTGTCAGATATTCCAACTCCATAAACATCAAGCCAATCATCTCGTCTGGTTTCACTATACCTACCTATATGATGGTCCTCCAAAATAAAATGTCCATTTGTCAAAACTTTTCAAAAAAATTCTAATTTTGTTAAAGGCAAATAAAAGAGAGAGAAAGGGAGATCAATCATAGTCACTCCTTGAAAAATAATATATATATATATATAGTAAAAATAACAGGGCCTCCCCGAGGTCCGGGCTCCCCACCTGATGACCGTCTGATTTGCTTTGCAAAGCGTGCGACTAAATAGGCTTTTTTTCCATCAAACCCGATTACCAGACAGGATCCATTTACATTTAATAACGGCATTAATTAGGTAATTAATACCTAATTACCTAATTCCTGACTTTTTATTTGCCATACCCGTCACTTTTGAGGCTCCTCCCTCCTCCCTCTCTGTATCTGCGGCGCACACCACACCTCGGCGGGGCCCGGCCATCTTCCTCGGCCTCAAGATCCGGCCGGCGGAGGCCGGCCCCGTTGTCTCTCCAAGCCGACGGCGGCGGCCCAACCTTGGCCTCCCTCTAGGCTGGCACGGCGGCGCAACCCCGGCCATCTTCCTCGGCATCCAGATTCGGCTTGCGGAGGTCGGCCCCGTCCTCTCTCCACGCCGACGGCGCTGACCCTACCTTGGCCTCCCTCCAAGTTGGCGCTGCGGCACAACCCCATCCTCGACAACGCGGCGGTTACCTTCATCAAATCCGGCGCCCGACCTCCCTCGGCGGCGGCGCGGCCATCCTCTCCATGACCGGCGGCAGCATGGCGCCCTTCAACAACACGGCGGCGACTCCTCTCCAAACCCTCCTCCATCGCAGTGCGGCGATGCCCAAACTCCAGATCCGGCACCAGCTTCCCCTCCTCTACCCCAAGCCTGGCGCGGTGGAGAGGAAGGCGTGCAATTAAATCAGAGGTATGGCGTAATTGTCAAGATAATCTTGGATCCTTTTTCTTGCTCCGACCATGTCACAAATCCAGAGCTTCTCGTGGGGTTGCGTGCTCCTCTCGGTGCTGTGCGGGGAGCACGCCGAAAAGCGTGTGCTCGGGAGGTCCGGGCCGAAGGCGAAGCAGCTACGGCCGTCGTACCCTTTCCCTGAGCTCAGCTCGTCGGGTATACTGGAGGACAGCTAGTGTTCTTGCTTGATGTAAGGTGGATGGATTTTCTTGTGAGCTGAAGGTGGGAGCTTTTGAATGCAGGTGCACATGCTGTTCAATCCAACTCCTGAGCAGTTCCTTGAGGATTTTCTTCTCGGATTCGTTCATTCATAGCGGAGACGCGCTTGGTCTGGTTGCTCGGTTCGATTGGAGCGGGGAGATGGTGGATGCCCTTTTGGCCACTGATACATTTTTCAATTTGATCATTTTGTTCGAACTATACATGTTGTTCCATGTCGATAGAAATAATATACTCAGAAGCATGCAAGAGCCTTGTACGGTTACGGTTGTACCAATTGCTTACTGTGGTGATTTTTTATGTATTAAAATGAAAATACTTTCAGATTGATTGAAATGAAATTGGTTATTTGATCTGTTGGAACATACTCATACGCTTGGAACATGCTGAAATCATTTGATTTATAATATATCGATACATTCTTATGATTCTATATAAAAGAGTATGCACACTCTTATTAATATACCCATACACCTAGATGCTTTCAAAAAAATATGAGTATGCGCACTTTTATTAATATACCCACACTCAGATTAGCACAATTATATTTTTTAAACATACTCATATTGTTTTAAAAAATAAGTGTACGGGTATATACTCTTCTTTTTTTCCCTAAACATACATATATTTCCCATGTCTTTTAAATATAAATTTCAACCTATTCAAAAAATTTTCCATACCTATTTTTGTCATACCTATATATCTATTTTAAAAATAGCATACCCATAAATGAGATGTACAAACTTCAAAATCAAATAGACAACACACCGTTGCACAATAAATGACATTATTAGGTTTCCATATCAAAGAGTTTTACCGGGTGCACCCGCTAAGAATCATACCCAAATTAAGATCCCACATCTTGATACAATCCAATGCTAATGAGCTGGGGAGCCCAGGCCTTGGGGAGTCCCAATTCCGCGTCCTATATATATATATAGAGAGAGAGAATCTAGCGTGCACCCAGAGCAGCGGAGATCCGATCTTTAGCGTTCGAAATCGAGATGCTTAACAATGATCAACCGTTGATCTTTGTCTCATCGAAATGTAGCCGGTGACTTGGTTTGTATTTTTTGAATTTATTTACTATTTGTTTCCTATTTTCAAAAATCAACCTTCCAATTAGTGGTAGTGGCCCAAAAAGCTGATTTTTGAAAATAGGAAACAAATAGTAAATAAATTCAAAAAATACTGAAACTTGGTCATCGGCTACATTTCGATGAGATTTAACAAGATCAACTGCTCGGATCGCTTGTTAGGCATCTCGGATTTCAAAATGCTAGAGTACTGGAGAGGATCCGTGCTTCGGGACACGCTAGCTATTCTCTCTCTCTCTATATATATATATATATAGGAAGCCTGTTCAAGGCTCCATGGAGCCTAGGCTCCATTGGTATCCACCCTCCATTTTTCTTTGATCAGATTGATATAATTAACATATAGATTAACGGATCTTCTAAATGAATACCCGTTAAGACAATGATATTAATGCACTCTTTAAATCACTCATTAATCATGTAACTAATTCACTTTTCAAATTACCATCCATGTATACACGTGCACATTTGAAACTCGAGTATTCTATATACATTAATCATTTTATTTTCATCCAAAAATTTTTAGGTATTTTGTTCAAAAGTTATATTACAAAGAATTATTAGATTAAACACATCCTCTGATTGCTTCGGTTGCTTCAATATATACACAACAAGGTATATACCCATGACATTTTTCTGGTATATACTTGCTTTTTACAGATACTCATTTTTTTTGGGTAGATACAATACATTTGAGAACCTCCGTATACATGACATATATGTATATAAAAGCACAAAGTGTACATGTTCATTTAATTTGAGAACATCCGCATACATGACACATACGTATAGAAAACATTTGATTCCATGGGTATCATATTCATACATCGAGGTATCCAATTAAGTTCTTTAAATCAAAGGAAAAAAAGATGGCTATATATATGCATTCCGAAATGAAATCCAGATTACAGGTCATGCTGATCATAGCCTGATATGCATTTTAAAATCAAAGAAAATGAAATGATTATGAATACACATTTGTCTTGAAATCCAACCAAAAAGAACTAGAGTAAGCACGCAACATAATGCATCTAAACGACAGATATACATGGAAGATAAAGTTAACAGGAAGAAATGCATCTAAACGACAGAAATCCATCAGCCATGTTCAGGTATGATCCATTGCCAATTCTCTCAGAGCCACCAGGTATGATCCGAAACTAATTTGCGGTAGTTCTAAGTGGAATCCTTTAATTGAGCAGAACCCCCTGATGAGATGTAGCTGCACACGATAGGAACAATCCGAATCTTTGAGCTCAGAGTTGAACAACGCAGCCGAAAATGGACTGCATTTCTGAAAACAAAACTAACAATTTGTTAAAACTAGAATATAAGAGCAATAGAGTAATAGAAACTTATCACCTTATAGAAAAGACCAGCATGCAAAGCTTTATGCTATTTTCTCCTTTCCAGATTTATATCAACTCTATTTTTCCTGATCCTAGCAAATAGCATAGTTATGGAAGACATGAAAATCGTATAGCAGGCGACCACGAAGCGCAGCAACAGAGGAGGAGAGGGAGGAGCAGCTGGAGCGACGAGCAGCGTGGCTTAGGAGAAGGGTACGACGGCCGTAGCCACTTCGCCTCTGGCCCGGACCTCCCAGACGCACGCTTGTCGACGTGCTTCCCGCACAGTACCGCGAGGAGCACGAAGTTCCCCCGCGAGGAGCACGAAGTTCCCCGGAACCACCCACTCCCCCCACAAGGAAATCAATCAAATCCGCAGGAAGAAAACTCAAATCGAAGGAGCCAAACGTATGAAGACTCGATTTTGACGCCGAATCTGGCGGCGGCGCGGACAATACGGAGTCGGGGTCGGCGGTGGATGGCCCCGGGATAGGTGGAGCCGGCGGCGTCCGGGGCGGCACGGATCCAGAGCCGATGACATCGGTGGCGGGGCGGACGAAACTCGTGGCGGCGCGGACGATGCGGAGCTAGGGTCGGCGGCTGACGGTGTCGGGATAGGTGGAGCCGGCAGCGGACGGGGCGGCACGGATCCAGAGCTGATGGCGTCGGTGGCGGGGCGGACGACACGGAGCGGGGGTCGGTGGCGGACGGCGCCGGGGTTGGTGGAGCCGGCGGCGTCCGGGGTGGCCGGATCCAGGGCCAACGGCATCGGTGGCGGTGCGGACGACATGCAGCCGGGGTCGGTGGTGGACGGCGCCGGGGTTGGGGTGGCCGGAGGCGGTGGGCGAAGCGGCTCGCGGGACGCTGGAATGAAAATGAACAGGACAGGTCAAAGGAAAGCAATTAATAGCACCATTAATCAATTTGATTTTAAAAATGGGATGAGCTTAACGGGTATATACCCGATATCCAAATACATAACTACAAATCTGATCATGATCAAATGAACGGTGGATGAATGTGGAGCCTAGGCTCCATGGAGCCTATGTAATTTTCCTATATATATATATATATATATATATATATATATATATATATATATATATATATATATAGAAAGTTTATAGTACTAACAAGATCTTTAACTAAAGTACTCCCATCTTTAAAGCTTGCCACTTGCCCCCCCCTCCCTCCTTCCCAAGGAATCTCCCACCTCCCCAAGGGCACCTCCACTTTCCCATGCGCACGTAGGTTTCGTCAGGGAAATTACAGTAAATGTACGTATGCATTATTGTAAACGTGCACTAAAATTATAGTAAACGCTAATGAAAAATTGGTCAGACTGCTCCCTGGTGCATTAATTTCACGAATTTTTCATCTTATTTTTACTTTTCCCGTTGATGGAGAGCTCCGATTGACGAACCGTTTTCACATATGTATTCTTCATGTTTTTTCAACAAAACTAGACCGGCCTTGCCAAAAATTTTGCTTTACTATAATTGCTACTCTAATTTACTATAATAAAAAATTCATAGTAAACCTATTTGTAAAAATAAAAATTTGATTTTATTAAGTTAATTTTTTGTGAAATGGTTTACTATAGAAGGGAAACAACATTTACTATAATTCATAAGGAATGTATTTACAAAGGATGTTGATGAGTTAAAATTATATTGAATTTACAATAATGAACTTTACAACAATGTGCTCATCAATTACAATAATGTGCCAAGAAATTTACAATAACGTGCCAAGCAGCTTTAGGAGATGATAAAATTATCATCACGTGCCAGATGCCTTTAAAAACATGAACACACATGTCTCTAGGAGATTGTAGAAGAAGACGTTTACCATAATGTGCTAATCAATTTACAATAATGTGATAATCCATTTATAATAATTCGAGGAAAGAGAAACCGAGCCAGCTAGGTAGTAAATATGAGTCCACGCCCGAGCAAGCTTGACCCATTTACAATAATGTGCTAATCAATTTACAATAAAAATATCATCCATTTAGAAAAAAATCTAGGATAACATGGATTGTTTACAAGAGAAGTAGCATTATATGGCTAACATTTTCTTTGGTTTACTCCATCAACATGCCAACATGTTTTCATCACATGTGTTTACATGAGTGCATGGACTTCATACACACAAAAAAAAGATCTTCCACACACAAGGGCATGTGCACTTCATACACATGCACTTTCACGTGTATTTACATGAGCACATACACATGAATCTTCCCCAAACAAAAAAGATATAATATATGCCTATGATAAAAAAAAGAAGCACATCCATACACAAAGAAATACAACCAAAATAAAACCGAAAAGTTTCCATCGCTGTACGATAAGCATCCTCTTGCTTTTTTCTCCTCCTCCTCGTAGCTGCTTCTGCAAGGTGATCACGAATCACGCAGGGAGCTCTGAAAAAGACATAGTTGATTATATAGAGAACCAACCTGTAGACATAATGTTTACTATAATAAAAAATACCATTTACAATAATATGTCATCGATGTTTACTAGATAAGGAAAATTGAAGAAATAATACATGGAAAAATTAAAAAAACAATGTCTACAATTGGTAAAGACCATTTACAATAATAGCATAGGTCTGTTTACTAGATAAGAAAAGTTGAATACAATACATGAAAAATAAGAGCCACACAACCCGAAGGATGCGAAATCTATATGACTATTTTGAATCTAGAAGCTATTGTAAATATTGCTTCATAATTATAGTAAACAAAAATTATATTCATTATGGCTTGGGTTTACTATAGTTGGGAATCATCATTTACTATAACTTATAAGGAGTGTATTTACAAAGCATGTTGCTGAGTTCATATTATAATAAATTTGCATGTAAGCTAGAGAAAGTTGCCTAGCAAATTACATCTATTCAATTATAGTAAATAGACATCTCCAATTACAATAAATAGACCAATTCAATTACAGTAAATATACACTAGTGAATATTCATATTATAGTAAACATGCCTAGACGTTTACAACAAATAAACCTATTCAATTACAGTAAATAGACATCTCCAATTACAGTAAATATACACTAATGAAAAATACATGAAAAATGAGAGGCCACAGCCCGAAGGATATGAAATCTACGTGACTTTTATTATGACTCGGATTGTAGTAAAAGCTACTAGTAAGCTATTGTAAACATTGTTTCATATTATAGTAAACCAAAAATTATATTCGCTATGGCTCGGGTTCTAGTGAAGGAATCAAGTAATCTATTGTAAATGTTGGTCCCCAACAATATTATAGTAAACCAAAAAAATGAAAAAAAGATGTTTACAATTGGTAGAGGCCATTTACAATAATAACACAGGACTGTTTAGTACATAAGAACAGATGAATAACAATACATGAAAAATGAGAGGCTACAGCTTGAAGGATATGAAATCTACGTGACTATTTTATTATAACTCGGATTTCAGTAAAAGCTACTAGTAAGCTATTATAAACATTGATTCATATTATAGTAGACCAAAATTATATTCGCTATGGCTCGGGTTCTAGTAATGGAATCAAGTAATCAATTGTAAATGTTGATCCCCAACTATAGTAAAAAAAATGGTAAAGCTATTCTTTCAACAACAAACATACATGTTCTTATGTGTTTATGTACAAGTCATGGTTTACTATAGTCGCCATGAAAATATTTACTATAACGAGCACAAGGATTTACAGGAGTGAAAGCATTAGTTTACTATAAAATTGAATAGTGTCTAAAATGAATCAATATTGGACAAAATTGCATGGCAGGCTCCTTATGAACAAAAGGTGTTTACTATAAAATTTCAACAAGTGTTTACTATAAATTATCACACAATTTACATGGCAGTATCCTTATGAACAAAGTTGGTCAAATGAACGTACACAAAGGTAAAATCAGAGAGGTAATATTTACCATAAATTTGAGAGGTATTTACTAAAATTTTCATACAATTTACATGAAACCAATTTATAGTCATATGGAAAAATGCTAATACAATATTTGATGACAGGACAAATGCACAGACTGATTGTTGAGCAAGGATTTGAAACACGTGAAATTTACTATAATGCGCATATGTATTTATAATAATCAGAGACTTTGTTTACTATAAAATTGACAGATGCCTTAAAAAGACATGAACCATAGTAATCTACTATAAAAAAATAATTACCGGGGACCTCTGTTCTTTGGAAAATGTTATCGATGTTGTCCATTGCAGCAGTTGTGCCATATTACTGCTCACGACTTCATCTTGCACATCCTCATTTGGCACTATGAAAAAAAGGGATATGAGTAGCATGTATGGATTTATATAATGCAGAACTTGAAAAGAATATTTACTGTAATGAACACATGAATTTACAGGAGTCAAAGTCTTTGTTTACTATAAAATTATCATCACGTGACAGGTATCTTAAAAGACAAGAACAAGTGTTTACTATAAGAATGTGTGTTTAAGTCAAATAAAAAAAATAAAAGAATACATTCACATCATGTGACAGGTGTCTTAAAAGACAAGAACAAGTGTTTACTATAAGATTGTGTGTTTACGTCAAATAAAAAAAATAAAAGAATACATTCACATCACGTGACAGGTGTCTTAAAAAACAAGAACAAGTGTTTACTATAAGAATATGTGTTTACGATAAATAAACCTTATCTATCTATTCAAAACAAAACCAAACATGAATTAGTTAAAAAAAAGCATTTGCACATATGTTTACTGTAACTTGTGAGGAAATTTACATGTAGGAAAAAAGGGCAGAATACATAAAAGCAGCGAAAAATAGTAAAAATAACAGAGATGTAATATTTACAATAAATTGGAGAGGTATTTACTATAAATTTCCATAGAATTTACATTAGCAGGTGTTTACTATAAATTGCCATGCACTTTACATGAAGGGTGTTTACTTCACGTGTAACAAAACAATCTGCTTTCATACATACAGACAGGGGCGGAACTAGAGCTAAAATTACCCTGGTGCACTGCATCACATTGTATGTTGACCATTGTACATTGACCAATGAGAACGTACAATCAAAAAGTGTCAACAATATTACAAAAATGCTTACTAGAAGACATAAAGCCACTTAAATAATATATAAATTAATTGTTTGAAAGTGATGTAATGAACAGCAAGAGAGAAAATACCAAATATTATCAAAATGAAGAAAGATTAAGTGGGAAAAAGTACCAAATACCGATTTGTTTATTACACAATTTACAAACAAAGTTGTCATCAAGTGGCTAATCCAACACCACAACAGCAGAAATCGGGTCTCATAAGTTAGGATCTGGAGAACTACTCTGATTAGCTACTGCTTCCGGCTAAAAGCAACATCTAAACGGAGGTAAAACAATTATAAATGAGCATAGACTGAGCGCTCAAACAGTCAAATCAATCTGCTGCAGCTGCACACACATATATATATATATATATATATATATATATATATATATATATATATATAGAGAGAGAGAGATTAGCTAGCGTACTCTCGAGAGATCGGATCTCTCAAGTAGTCAGTGGTTTGAAATTGAGGCGCTAACAACGATCCGAACCATTGATCTTGTTAAGTCTCTTTGAAGCGTTATCGGTGACCAAGTTTCATATTTTTTAAATTTGTTTACTATTTATTTCTTATGTTTGAAAATCAACCATCCAATTAGTGGTAGTGCGTTCAAAAAGCTGATTTTCGAACATAAGAAACAAATAGTAAACAAATTCAAAAAATATGAAACTTGGTCACCGACAACGCTTCATGAGACAAACAAGATCAACGGTTCGATCGGTTGTTAGACATCTCAATTTCAAAACCACTGAGTACGAGAGATCAGACTAGAATACGCTAGCTATCTATATATATATATATATATATATATATATATATATATATATATATATATATATATATATATATATATATATATATATATATATATATATATATATAGCCTCTTAGCCCTTTTTAAAAATGAACAAAAAGATTTTGCAAAATAGATTTTTAGGAGGGCAAACTATTATTCCATAAATACAAGATCGATGTGTTGGACTCATTAGTACCACACATCCTTGCGCTTGTATTTCTTCTTATTTCTTTGGCGTGAGTTCACTTTCTCCCTCACCCCTGAACATAAATTCTCTTATGATTGGAAATGGGAATAACATTATCTTCATTAGGATCTAGTTTTAACGTGACAAAAGTGTGTGTCATAACTACATTGTCAATCCTACCTGAGCTCCACATAAACTTTAGACGCAAGATTTAAGGCTATCCCGGCCTTGCTAAGGTTGAAACACTTTTGAGTGACTTGAGAGTTGTTCACTTAAGAAAAAGAGCCATGGAGACTTTTCAAAAGTAAAAACTCTGGGGAACACCGATCCTTAGTAAGCACTACATGAGAAACGCACAAAGGCAACACAACTTTAGTGATGGGTTCTTAAGTCCCGTCACTAAAGTAGCCAATAGTGACGGCGTTTTACGAGCACATCTCTTATCAGACCTTTGGCCATCCGAGGTTATGCCCACGCGAACATTTAAGTGACGGTGTTTGTTTTGAGTCCGTCACGTCTGTGGCCTCTGGCCAAGCCAGGGTTTTCCGACGACCACATTGGCGACGTTGGGGACATTCCCCATCACGTATTATTGAGAGTTTGGTGACGGGTCACTTTAGTCCCGTCACTAGTTGTGGTGTCCTACACATTAGACGGTGTTGTATGTGGTACCCGTCACGTTTGACTATTTGTCGGACACCTCACCCAATTGGGACAGCTATTAATGGCGAACGCTAAAGGATTGAGTTATGAAGTTTGATCGACAATTTGTGACAGCGACGCAGTTCGTGAGTTATGGAGAGAGCGGCGCAGTTCGCGTTCGCCGCTGCATTGGGAAATGGAAGTTATACAATATCATTAATTTTAAAAATAATAGGTGACGTGCAAATGTTTGCGGCCCGGCACTCTGCTTTGTCTTGGGTGACGGGCCATTGACTGCTACCGGTCACCTAAGACTCGACAAATCAATTCTAGCTGTGTACGTCCACGCTTCTTTTGACGTGAGGCACAGTGTGGCTCAGTTTGTACTCCTACTCCCATCTACTCGATCGTGATCACTGTGAAAAGTACAAGTCTTATCAGGAGACTTTTCTCACAGTGAGCAATGATGGTGGCAGAGAAATTTCAATAGATAGTCAAAGATACTATATACAGTATAATTTACAATTAATTTACATTGTGAATTCTAATTTATTTAAAATACTACTACATTGTCCTTCCTATTCGTCATCTCCATGATGATCGCCTTCCTCTTATATGTCATCGCCTTCCTCTTCTATGTCATCGCCTTCCCCGAAGTCTTCTCCATCATGTTCGTCTTCCTGTTCTACATTCTCTTCGATCACGTCGCCTTCATCTTCTATGGCATTGCCTTCCTCTTTGAAAGCACCTTGAGGAGCCGCCCACGGATGATGGAGCCACCCCCGGAATCGCCGCCCACAGGCCGACTTGATTTTGCGCCGCAAGCTGCGCCTGCAACGCCACCCTCAGGTCGACTTGCATCGCCTCCTGCGCCTGCATCACCGCCCACGCCGCCTCCCACACCGGATCACCGACTGGTGGCTGATCCACCTCATGCTTGTCGTTGGCGGCGGACTGATCGGTAATAGTGGAGTTGAGATCAGAATCGACATCACCATCATTATCGGCCATTGCAACTAAAGAAGTAGAAGGAAGAAGGAGGAGGATGCAGAGGAAAAAATATAGGGGAAAAATGCAACTGGAAGAGAGAGTTCATTTCACGCGAATGAAGAGAGGGCAGTAAATAGGTGACCGGTGGGTTGACCCTTAATGGCTGACGGGTTTACATGTTGACCCGTCACTCTTCTCTAGTTGTCGGACCCTTCTTTCCACGTGTTGTCACCTCTATGGCTATGGCTTTTTAACCGTTATGCCTACTTCTTCCCCTAGCGCGTTCAATTCGCGCGTTCACACTGGTACACTTCCCCAACTGGCAGGGCGGTGCGTTCAATCGGCGTGATTTTAGAGAGGCGTGAATGCAGAGAGGTGCGAATCATCTATAAGATACGGCCTTTTCTGTTCCTCGATCCCCAATCTTGCACATTAATCTTGCATTCTCCGCCTTCACCGCCACAACCACCGCAACCGTAGCGATGCCGCGCCGCTTGAAGACCTGTCGCGTAGGTTGCGGGCCACGGCGGACACCGCCGTCGCTGCCGCCGCCGCCGCCAGCCCCCATCTACGGCCCCGCCATGACCTGGGAGGAGTTCATGGCGCTCCCCCTAGAACATGGCCACCGGCAGATCACCATAGTGATGCCACCGCCACCGCCGTCGCCACCTCCAGCCGCCTTCACCGCCAACGCCACCGTTGTCGCCAGCTCTAGCCGCGGCCGCTCCAGTCAAGCGCACCTTCACCACGCCGGTGCAACCTCCAGCCTCGCTGTCGCCACCTCTAGCCGCGGCCTCTCCAACCGCGCCGGCGCCACCATCGGTCGCGCCCACTCCAGGCATTCCGGCACCCCTTCCAACCCCGCCCTGCCCCCACCCCCACCACCACCACTGCCGGCGGCCATCGAGGACTTTAATTTCAATGGCTTCGATGACAACGGTGAGGACTGTCGGTGCCCCTGCTGGATGGAGCACGGCCACCCCTATGATCCCCGCCGTGGTCAGCCCTACGATGCCGACGAGGATTAGGCGGCGCCTCCGTTGCCTCCGCGCAGAGCACGCCTTAGTAGTAGTTAATTATATGTATTATTACTCTAGTAATCAGTTAGTTCTATGTTTTATTAGGTAATTGTTCGATCAATTACTGTATGATCGAACTAAATATTGTAAATTGTTGCACTTTGTTCTAATATTGTTGTTTGTCTAATATTAATATTTTCATTTGTTTAAATTATTATTGTGAAAATATTAGTTGTCTCTTTTGGTGGTCAGATTATAATATGAAAAGAATATATATAATTTGAAAACCAATTTGTAAACCAGTTCAAAAAGGTGACGGGTTTGCATGTTGACCCGTCACTATTGAAATTAACAATTTTTTGCAATGAATTTTGTGAAGAATTTCATATATAGGTGACGGAGCAAGCTAGAATTCTCTCAGTCGCTTGTCACTGTGGTGCGTGCGCCACCCTGTGCGAAAAAATTTTGCCGCACCGGCGCGGCCTAACTTAAATTGAGAGAGTCGAGCCCTCGCTGTTTTTTCTAAGTCCACCACTCCTACGTCGTTATCTTCCTCCATTCCTTGCAGATCTTGTAGTCGACGACCTCGCTGTCGACAACCTCGCCGCCTGTCAACCGCCTCCATCAGGACGCTCCACCACCCCGCCTACGTCGTTCCCTTCCTCCGTTCCATGCAGGTCTGGCCGTTGTCGTCGCTCCACCACCACGCCGCCTCCAGTACGTCGTCCACCACCGTGCGCCGGCATCCTCGTTCCCTTGAAGCTTGGGCCTAGGTTTGCTGGCACCTTCCTCCCCTACTCCTCCCGTGCTATTGGGTACCGGCCACCAAATCAATCATTCCAGAGAGCTATCATTATGCATCTTGCTATTGGGTACGAGATCTGGATTTCTCTACAAAGGAAGATCCATTTTGCAGAAGGCTTCCCCATAGATTCTAAATTGGTATATTCAATTATATAGCTCTCTGGAATGATTCAATTGGGGGCTTGTACTCAATCCAACTGAAAATTTCATTGGCTGACAATGCATGTTGCTATTGGGTACCGGCCACCAATTGAATCATCCCAGAGAGCTATCAGTGAGAGCACCAAATTTTGTTAGGCCACCAAATGCAATTTTCCAGAGGGAATTCGAGGGGAGTCTATTAGAAGATGGATCTTTCTTTGTTGACATTATACTTGTTTAGTTGTTCTGATCTTTTACTTGGATTCACCCAGACAGGTACATATACCCATATCTTCCATCCTCTCCTACATACTCCCAACTTCCTTCCCTCCTTCTCTCTGCTTTGTGATGCTCTGTGATGAAATACGCTGCTCGATGATGATTGCATAATTTGAGAACAAAATTATCTATTTTAGGGTTGTGTGGACGGGCCAGTAGCAACAGGGTTCCTTGAGACTGAAACCTCACTATCACTATGTTTCAAGGAACTCTTTAATAATTGCAATCTGAGAGCAGCATGTTCAACTTTAAACCTAAGCTCTATGCTAGTTTCTTCGTTTCTTTTTTGCTGCTTTGTGATGAAATGTGCTTCGGTCGGATATATATACTGTGGGCTTAAGCTGCTCGATGATGATTGCATGTCTACATAGCACTGCTTACAGTCTTGTACATGTGGTGAATCGCTCTACATGCAGTACATACCACTATTTACAGTCTTGCCGTGGCACTTTCATTATTGTTGTACCCTTCCTGAACCCCCACTTTGAGCAGTTCTAAGATCATGAAGATTGATGGTGACGCTCCAGTCTCAAGGAACTCTTTTGCAACATGCCCATCCCGTGTGGAAGGGCCAGTAGCAACAGGGTTCCTTGAGATTGAAACCTCACTATCACTATGTTGAAAGGAACTCTTTCAGCAATGCTATCAGTGACTCAATCTAGCTTGAATTCAGTTTAGTAACAATGATATGTTGCTCAATTAGTCCTTTGGATGGCTGACCAAACCTGTTACTTGCAATCTGAGAGTACTATGTTCAGCTTTAAATCTAAGAATGCTGAACTATTTGCTGCATTGCTTAATTTTGAGGAATTCTTGATTATGCTTATATATGATAGCACTCTCTTCTTTATAGTTTTTCCTGATAATATTATTGTTGTCCTCTCACTGTTTTGTTGAAAAATTAGTGTTGTTTTTGTAGCAGTCTTACACTGAAGTTTTTTTTAATCTTCGACAATATATTAATTTCTACTATGTTACAGAGATAAACAACTATCGGGACACGTCTGCAGATTCTACGTTACGATGGGAACGCAAATAATAGCACTCGCATCAATGCGCATCATTGACCCCATGTAAGTTATTGAAAGGACCCTAGGCCAAGAGGGGGTTTGAATTGGCAGCTTATCACAATTTTAGCACTCCTTTTCTAATTCTACGACGCACGCCAATTGAACACCTTGTATTAGCCGGTTTCAGAGTTAAGCACAACGGAGCACTACACGTGACTAAGGAAGCGAGCACAAGCGGAAGTCCTACATAAGTCTAGTCACGTAGGCACGAGCGGAGGCACTAGCACAAGTAATGCGGGAATCCCAACTCCTCTTCTCACTCCTCGTGGCACGAAGGCTCATGGCACAGGCAGTCTCCAATCAAGTGCTAGTAAAGTAAAAGTGACACGGTGGTTTGTTTGACCGATGTTCGGTGCACACATATGCGCACCTACTCACCGTTGAGCAAGGTAAGGCCGGAGCATTACACATACGCTCGAGGGCCATGAGCACACACATGTGCCCGGTGACCCGGGACCCTTTCGTCCCTAATGCTCGTGTACTTGAAAACCCACTCACCAACACATTGAAGAGGAGGCAGTCTTGTACAGCAGCGACGGCAGTCCTCCACACATGGAAGACCCCGTCACACCAACTCCACAGATGGAGCAGGCCCCCACGCACGTCGGAGTACTTGAGGACACAAGGAGGCTTCCTTGGAGAGCACCGAAAACGCGTTTCCGATGGCCTAGACGCTTCTAAGGCTTGCTTGTGGTTCGGTCGTCGCGGTACAATCTTGGCGATGAACTTGTCCGGTACGGCTTGAGTAGACGTACGGGTCGGTAAAGCCTTGCTCGCGGGGTCGATGAAGAGCACAAGCACACAAGCCGGAGGCTAAAGGCTCACTTTTCTCAACCTTGGGCTTGGGGTAGCACCAAGGGAGGTGAGGGGAGCACAAGGGGAACCCTAGGGGTGACTTGGGATGGACCTAGGCAACACACCCCTCTCCTTCTTCCCTCTCTCACCCTGTCAACTCTCTCAACTAGAGCTCAACACATACCCATCATGGTGGCTAAGGTTTGGACCAACGGAACTCACCATGGGTGAAGGGGAGGACCAAGAAAACCATGGGGAAAGGTATAGGATGTGGTTACCTTCTTCTCCTTCTCAAACTCGAGCTCTAGGCATGGGGGACAAGGTGGCTTGGGCATGAACTCACCATGGGAGGCTCCTCTATCTCTTTTCATTCTTCTCTCTCAAGTCTTGGGGTAGGTTGGTACAAATGGAAGCCTCAAATTGTTTCTCACGAAATCATGTGTATTTATAGAGTTAGGAGCCAGCCTATGACTTTGACGGACGAGATTAAACGAGCCCCAGATCGGACGTCTCGCGTGGATTCGACTCCAGGTCAAAGCTCTCATCGGACGCCGTCCGACCCTCATTGGACACCGTCCGAGGAACGGATCTAGGCATTTTTGTGCTTCATCGGACACTGTCCGGAGTGTGGTCGGACGCCATCCGAAGTGCCTTACTGTGCAGATCCAAATTTGAAAACCCGTGCCCACCATGTGTTCAACGCCGATTTTCTTCTTCATCGGAAGCCATCCAAAAGGAAGGTTGCAATCGGGGACGGCCTGGGACTTAGCGAAATTTCGGCCCGAGGCTTTGTCGGACGCCGTTCGGTGACCCTCAGACGTCGTCTGATGCTCGGTAACAGGGCATATATGCCCGGCCCGAGCATCTCTCACCTCCTAGCTCACTTGGCTTTGATCTAGGAAACTTCTAAAATCTTCTAGGGACTTCTTCTAAGATTCTTGGTCACCTAGGCATGGCGTTTCACCCTAGGATTCATGAAGTGGCTTTGAAGCTCGTTCTTTTAATCATTTAGGCCAAAGCTATGAACTAGAGCTTACCTAGGGCTTGACATAGACTAAGAGCAATGCATGGGTTTGATATGATCGCTTGTCTAGGCATTGACCTGATCTTGGCAAAGAACACTAGACAAGGCTTGCACTAAACTTAACTTGACCTAGGGCGACATTGAACCTTGAGCTAGGTTAAGGCTTTGCTTGTGCTAGGACAAAATCACTAGGGCGTTGAATTGAACTTGGCTACACTCATGTGCTCATGTGCTCATGTCTCGAAGTCTTGAGCTTATTGTAGATGTCGAGGCCGGACCGAAGACTCACACAAAAAGTATAAAAGAAACTATTAAATCAATATCATTAGTCTTGATGGTCCGGTTGTCATCAATACCAAAACAAACTTACAATCTCCCCCTTTTTGGTAATTGATGACAACCCCTGCAACCTGCAACATTCTATCTCCAAAGGATTGCACAATATATATCTCTCAAGCATTGGTTAGATGAAAGCACAAGAGCGCATGCTAGATACCACTTGACAATTCAAACTCGAGCACATCCTAGGCCTAAGCGCAAATGAGCACATGCACAAGCCAAACAACAAGCTAGACAAGCTCTGGTTCACTCATCTCGCCCTAAAGTTCAAGCAATCTCTAGCTCTCTCAATAACAGCCCATGATACCACTTGTCAAAAACAGCCCATGATACCACTTTGAGACTAACACTAGCAATGAAGCTCTTCTCATTCTCCCCCTATGTGTGGAACTCCCCCTTTGTCATACACACAACGATCACAAGCAATGCATATCCAAACACAAGAGATAGGTGGCAACATTTCTCCCCCTAACACCAATATCTAGCCCCAAGAGAGATAGATTGACACAATTCTCCCCCTTTGTCACAACAAGAGCAATATGACTCTCCCCCCTTTGTCATGCACACAAATCTCACTCAAACATCTCTAAGCACAAAGAGATAGATGATGACAAATTTCTCCCCCTTGATCATCAATAACCAATAAAGGGCTAGCAAGCTATAATCAATCTCCCCTTAGCACAAATACATGAGAGCAAGCACAAAAAATCAATCAACACTCCCATGGGCTCCCCCTAGCTCTATGCAATGTGAGACCTCCCCTTGATCATGCAAACACGTCAAGTGCACAAGTAGAGAGTTCAAATGAAAGTACTAGTGAGGAGCAAGTCATGTGCTTAGGGAATTATACAAGTGCAAGTTCACAAAGAATATTCATCATAGTTCTCATGAATTCATTTAGCTAGGCCTATATGTCACGAGTTCAAATAAGACATTTTAGTGCAAGTTCTAGTGATTAAGGCCTAGAGCAAAATGAGAGATAAACTATGGCACAAATGGCACAAAAGTGGCTCACACTCTAAGAGAGAAACAAGCACAATTAGCACTAGCTAAGCAATTCTAGATCACATTTCAAAAGCTAGGCTAAAAGGAGGCTTACAAATAGGTTTTTGTATTGAACTCTTTATTCATTTTCAAAACTCATTTTTAGCAAATGCAATGACATATTTAGAATTGATACATAGTAAATATGCAACATGATGGCAAATGCTAGAAAAGAGAGCATGTGACACTGCTGACCACTTCGGTGCAACACCAAGAGAGCTAGTCATATGCTAAAGGTTCACTTTTTTCTTTCTCGCTTATTTATTATTTATTTTATTTAGTGGCTCTATTGAGCATCTTTTGGTTGGCCGCTTGAGGCTCTTTTAATGGCATTTTGGCCTTATTGTGCGAGGCTAGAGTGAAGCACAATGCATTAAGTAAAAGCTCTAGTATGTTACAAAGGTGCTCCAAAACAATGGAAAATGCTATCAAGTCAAGCAAAAAGCGTTCACATCACACATTACTAGCAGCAAGACTTGACTTGACAAGGTTTTCATTTTGGCTCAACATTTGAAAGGGTTGCTCAATTTTAGCAAACTATTTGAATAGGTGAACTAGTTAATAGATTAGAAAGACCAAAAGCACAAGTTCAATCCTATAATTAGAGCAATTAGTGAGCCACTAAGCCATTGCACAACAATCACAAGTTCATAGGCATATATTAGGACTTGATTTAAATTTAATCCTATTTGAACAATTGACAATTAGAGCACTAGCTAAAGACTCCAGATTCGTACAATGAGCATCTAAGCAAATCTTAGCACATGTATAATAGACAAAGCTTACACAACTCACACTAAAAAGTTCATATGAAGTCTCTAGTAATAAGGCACATTATTTGTCCATGCTTGTGATGATTACACTTTTAATTACTCAAGTTCAACTACCAAGTCTAGGCTGCCATGCAAGATAACACCTGAAGATACACAACTAGATGATGTAAGTTGCCCCTACTCCCAATACAATGACAAGGCTCATGAAAGATATCACAGTTAAGCTCTGGACTAAAAGGTATGGAAGGCAGGCAAAGCAAACAACTAGTGATCGATTAAATCAAGCATGAAGACCTAACCATGGCAGGAACAGCTAAGCACAAACATCATATCACAAGCATATGACCATCACAATGATACCACATGTAAGGAAAAAACACAAGACGACAGGCATATCACATGAGAAGCATACCAATTGTAATACCATTTGGAAGAATCCACAATATGTACCTGCGGTGTAGAGGAAGTAGTGGTACACGTGATGTAGCACGAGCCAGCTCCCAGATCAAGGACTCCACGTCGTCCTGATCCATCCACCTTGGGGAAGCCACTCGCCAACCAGCACGAGTGGTCATGGTGCGGAAGACTCCATCTTCACACCTCCTGGTGCAGCAGCCGAGGACGCCGTCTTGGTGTATCAAATGGCTCTAGGACGTCCCCCACTCCGGCTGCTCACCTGCACTAGAGGATCACTTGTGTGACCAGGGAACCCAAACAATGGGTCCCCGAGGGTTAGCCTTTGTACCTGCACAGTTAGTATCATCAAGTGAATCCAAAAGTGCCTTCTTGACCCACAATTGTGGCCTGTACTCATACGCCCAAGACGGTCCAACAAAATTAGCTATCACTTGACCATGCTCATTTTTCCTACGGGCGTAGTTCCCATCTAGCTCTCTGTGGACTCAACTGGTCTTGGATCATGGCCTAGACACTTGGCGGTGTGGTGTTGGACGTTTGGGATACCTATTGTACCTAGGTGGGTATGGTCTAGTATACGTGTTGTACCTAGGAGGTAGAGGTGGTGGAGTGTAAGTGTACCTCTGTGCATCTAACCTAGGGTTGTACCTAGACCCGTACCCAAACCTCTCTCTAGGACCATCCCACGTCCTCACTTTCCATGGAGCTCTATCCCATCCAACTTGGTACCTAGACCTATCCTCCCAGAAGCTATGTCACCTAGGACGCCCCTGCCACTGATAGCTCTCAACTCGACTCCTAGGGTACACACTTTGGGTTTGTGGAGGTGGTCTTTTCTTCGGGTTTGTGTGTTAGTAGCTCTGGCGCACTCTAGATGCCTGTGGAGCACTCTTCTTACACCTCTGTGGCTTCTCTGGGGAGAAACCCAAGCCATCCCTTTGAGAGGCAGGCCTTTGCTACTTAAGCATCTTGTTTAGGGCTAAGTTTCCCACATAGTACCTGCCTAAGCTTTTCTCAAACTTGCTCAACTGCAACTTAAGCTCACTATTTTCTATTGCCAACTCCCTAGCAGCTAGAGCAAACTTACACGTGTCAGGTGTGCACTCGTGTGTGATCCCACTAGAACTAGATGCAATGCAAGCAGGTAAAATTAAAACAGGAGATTTGCTAGATGATGCACCAATTGCAGAGATCTTAATAATAGCAGGAGCAACATTTGAACTAGGTAAAGCATTGATCATGGCACACTCAGAAGTAAAGCTAGAGCTAGCAGGAGTAACATCAGGCATATGAGCAATAGTAGCAGCACTAGCACTAGGCACAGTATCAGAGGCAATAGGCAAAGCACTTGCATTTCGCACAGCAGCTACAGAATCATCACTAGTAACAATAGCAGGTATAGCACTAGGCAGAGCAGTAGCCAAAGCAACAGCATCACTAGCCTCAGGTAAAGCAGTAGCAGCACTAGAATCAGGCACAAGAACAATAGCTAAACTAGTAGGCAAAGTAGCAGAACTAGCACAAGTAACAGCGAGTGAAGTACTAGGATCAATCAACTGAGCAATAGACAAGGAATCATGTAAATCAATCCTAGCAGCTAGTTTAGTGTTCTTGGTGCCAAGCAAAGCCAGCTCATCCCTAAGCTCTTGGATTGTAGCTGAGTCCTTTCTCAGACTCGAGCAATTTCCTATTTTCTATTTCCAAAGCATCCAGTTTGCTATTCAACATAGTGTTTGAGCTAATCATGGCATAGGAATCTTTTTGCAAAGCATCATATCTACCAGTTATCAAATCTACATGCTCTTGGAGTTTAGTGCATCTCAGTTTTTTTTAGCATGCAAATCTACCGCTTGAGCAACATAGCCAATCAACTCCTCACATTCCTCATCAGAATCTGAGCAAGAACTAGAAGTAGAGTCAGGATTTGATACCTCTCTGCCTATAGGCTTGGCCATTAAACACATTGGAGGTGAAACATGAGGTGGTATGAGATCTACCTTACTCGTAGTTATTGTGCCCTTGCTACTATTCTCCTCATGGATTTCTATGAGTGTGATCCAAATCTCATGGGCAGTGGATAGGTTTCTAACCTGATCTACCACACCCATGCTCAAACCACAAAACAGAGCTTTTCTAGCCTTAGCATCTAATTCTAGCTTTTTGTTTTGAGCATCGGTGGGTTCATCAACTTTGTCTAGGGTGAAACCTAGGGGTTTTTCTACCACTTTCCACACATCCATGCCCATGCACTGTAGATACACCCGCATTCATCTTTTCCAATAATCGAAGAGAGTGCCCGTGAACCAGGGAATGCTATCTGCAGCTACACTAGTAAGCCTCTCAACCATCTCGTCAGCGGTTAAGCCAAAGGTGAGATCCTAGCGCTCTGATACCACCTGAAAGGACCCTAGGCCAAGAGGGGGGTGAATTGGCGGCTTATCACAAATTTAACACTCTTTTTCTAATTCTACGACGCACGCCAATTGAACACCTTGTATTAGCCGGTTTCAGAGTTAAGCGCAATGGAGCACTACACGTGACTAAGGAAGCGAGCACAAGCGGAAGTCCTACACAAGTCTAGTCACGTAGGAATGAGCGGAGGCACTAGCACAAGTAATGCGGGAATCCTAACTCCTCTTCTCACTCCTCGTGGCACGAAGGCTCACAGCACAGGTAGTCTCCAATCAAGTGCTAGTAAAGTAAAGGTGACACGGTGGTTTGTTTGACCGATGTTCGGTGCACACACATGCGCACCTACTCACCGTTGAGCAAGGTCAGGCCGGAGAGTTACACATACGCTCGACGGCCATGAGCACACACACGGGCCCGGTGACTCGGGACCCTTTCGTCCCTAATGCTCGTGTACTCGAAAACCCACTCACCAACACATTGAAGAGGAGGCAGTCTTGTACAGCAGCGACAGCAATCCTCCACACATGGAAGACCCCGTCACACCAACTCCACAGACGGAGCCGGCCCCGCGCACGTCGGAGGACTTGAGGACACCAAGGATGCTTCCTCGGAGAGCACCGGAAACGTGTTTCCGATGGCCTAGACGCTTCTAGGGCTTGCTTGCGGTTCAGTCGTCACGGTACAATCTTGGCGATGAACTTGTCTAGTACGGCTTGAGTAGACGTACGGGTCGGTGAAGCCTTGCTCACGGAGTCGACGAAGAGCACAAGCACACAAGCCGGAGGCTAAAGGCTGACCTTTCTCAACCTTGGGCTTGGGGTAGCACCAAGGGAGGGGAGGGGAGCACAAGGGGGAACCCTAGGGGTGACTTGGGATAGACCTAGGCAACACAGCCCTCTTCTTCCCTCTCTCACCCTCTCAACTCTCTCAACTAGAGCTCAACACATACCCATCATGGTGGCTAAGGTTTGGACCAAGGGAACTCACCATGGGTGAAGGGGAGGACCAAGAAAACCAAGGGGAAAGGTATAGGACGTGGTTACCTTCTTCTCCCTCTCAAACTCGAGCTCTAGGCATGGGGGACATGGTGGCTTGGGCATGAACTCACCATGGGAGGCTCCTCTCTCTCTCTTTTCTTTCTTCTCTCTTAAGTCTTGGGGTAGGTGGGTGCAAATGGAAGCCTTAAATTGTTTCTCATGAAATCCTATGTATTTATAGAGTTAGGAGCCAACCTTGGACTTTGACGGACGAGATTAAACGAGCCCGAGATTGGACGGCTCGCGTGGATTCGACTCTAGGTCGAAGCTCTCATCGGACGCCGTCCGGCCCTCATCGGACGCCGTCTGGGGAACGGATCTGGGCATTTTTGTGCTTCATCAGACGCTGTCCGGAGTGTGGTCGGACGCCATCCGTAGTGCCTTACTGGGCAGATCCAAATTTGAAAACCCGTGCCCACCATGTTTTCGACGCCGATTTTCTTCTTCATCGGACGCCGTCCGGTTAGGGTCGGACGCCGTCCGATAGGAAGGTTGCAATCGGGGACGGCCTGGGACTTAGCGAAATTTCAGCCCGGGGCTTCGTCGGATGCCGTCCGGTGACCCTCGGACGCCGTCTGATGCCCGGTAACAGGGCATATATGCCCGGCCCGAGCAGCTCTCACCTCCTAGCTCACTTAACTTTGGTCAAGGAAACTTCTTGAATCTTCTAGGGACTTCTTCTAAGATTCTTAGTCACCTAGGCATGCCGTTTCATCCTAGGATTCATGAAGTGGCTTTGAAGCTCGTTCTTTTAATCATTTAGGCCATAGCTATGAACTAGAGCTTACCTAGGGCTTGACATAGACTAAGAGCAATGCATGGGGTTGATATGATCACTTGTCTAGGCATTGACCTGATCTTGGCAAAGAGCACTAGACAAGGCTTGCACTAAACTTAACTTGACCTAGGGCGACATTGAACCTTGAGCAAGGTTAAGGCTTGGCTTGTGCTTGGACAAAATCACTAGGGCGTTGAATTGAACTTGGTTATACTCATGTGCTCATGTGCTCATGTCTTGAAGTCTTGAGCTTGTTATGGATGTCGAGGCCGGACCGAAGACTCACACAAAAAGTATAAAGAAACTATTAAATCAATATCCTTAGTCTTGATGGTCTGGTTGTCATCAATACCAAAACAAACTTACAGTTATTAACGGTTCTTTTAGCAGTAGAGACATAGAAAGTGCATTTAGCTTTCCTGAAAGTTGACATTAAATTGTTACATACATATTATGAAAGATCATGCGAACAAACCAATTGACACCTCTGACCTCCAAAAGATGCGCTGCCGTATTCTTAATTTCTTGGTGACCGATGTAATCAACCCCAATGGTGAGTTCTTCTTACCGAGGTGATGAATTTGGAAACAATTGAATTCTTGAATGTCAGAGATACACTGCTTGATTGATTCATGAGCGTGCAATGGGATTGTGATGAATTTGGAAATAATGGAATTCTTGAATGTGATGTATTCCAAACTTGAATGCATACTCTGATGTAGCCATTTTAATTCTTCAGTGATGATGTATTTGAATGTTGTGATGAAATAGCCTCCAAAACACTGGCTATGTTTTGCACCAGGATGCAACCTGGAACATGGCTATTGATCTGGTACTGGTAGACTTGAGTGATGAATTAGATTTAATCATTAGCGTGACACATTAAAATCGAATAACCATCACTATATTATGCAAATACATGACGGGGTGCAACAAAACTATGTCACCTACTTCCTTGCCATGGAAACCCCTGGTCATCATAATCACAAACTGGTGACTGGGAAAGTAAACTTCACTGTCACTACCATAGACAATGCGTGACGGGTTCAAAAGAAAGCCACGTCACCTACTTACTTACGTGGGTAATCGGAAGCATATACTCGTGACGGGGTGTAATTGTACACCGTCACCATATATTGCTAATACTTGACGGGTTCACTAATCCACGTCACCTACTTACTTGAAAGGGTGCCCTGTGGGTCATCGGGAGCAAAATTTGGTGACGGTTTCTTAATTTATCACCATCACCAATTAGAGTTTTAGGGTACCCAACGGCTCCATCGGAGCCTCTCAGAATGAAATAACAGTGACGGTGTTCCTATAAACCCTGTCATTAATTAGAATATTTGGTGACGGTGCATGACCATCACTGATGAGTGCACATTAGTGACCTGTTCTAGGTGACGGATGTGTTTCCCGTCACCTTTGGCAGTTATCACTCGTCACCCTTGAGCGTTTTTCATGTGGTGAAGATTGATCATTCATTCATTGCTATTCCATTTGCCAACATTTATAAGATGGGGTTAGTAGACACTTCAAATCCCAACAATTTGAGTAAACCTTAGCATAACTTTTATGCCTGTCTCCTTTTATCCCGACAGAGTTATTAGTTTTGAAACTAACCTTTACTCGAGGACGAGCAAAGACCTAAGCGTGGGGGTGTGTTGTCGGTCAAATTTGATATCTTTTAATATGGTTCTAACCGTCAACATTTGGCAAAATTGAAGGAACATGAACTAAAATTTTGCAAATTAACACAATTCCACAAGTTTGGTGTGATTGTGAACACAGGGACCCACTGAGAGAAAATGGGCCCGACCCAGGCAAAGGAGTGGGTCGGCCGACCCACCCTAGTCCGGCCGACCCACCACCTTCACCCAACCGGGCCAAGTCTTCTCTAGGGCTTCTAGAAGGGACCTTAGAATACATCTACACCGTCCACTGCAGTCAGTTTGATCCAGAAATCAGGATTCCTTCACAAGCCAAGCATAGGATTCCAAAGGAACCCAATGCAACCGACCTCCAACTACCAAACCGTCTTTGGGAGATCATCTACACCGCACAAGAAGCATCACAGGCGAGTTGGAGGGTCGGGATCACCCGAAGGCAGGCCGGCCGACCTCCTAGGCCGGCCGACCCACCTAGAGATGCCCCTTGGGTTCTCCTTCAGTGTGGGACTTGATGACAAGTGTCCAAGGTCGTGGCACTCTCCCATTGGTCATGGTTGCCTATAAAAGGAGGCCATCCCCTTCATTTGAGAACTACAACAAGTGGTGGAGAGCTCCAAATTGTAGTCATGTGCTACTCATCTCAAGTAGAGTAGGAGAGAGAGGAGAGTTAGTGTAGGGGAGGAGCCGGAGTGTCGGTATCCCTCACTAGAGCTCCGGAGCTGAACTCGGATGTGGGTTCTGCCTCTGTCTTCTATCGGTAACACTCAGTCCCATTTATTTATCAAGTTTATTTCATGTACTTTGTATCTGTGGGTATTAGGCTCGTACTATTTCCTGAGTGCTAAGATCTCTATGATTAATTGCCACAAATAGAAATTAGTGCTAAGGGTAGTAGGGGTGCATATCGAAGTGATGTCCTTGATACGTATTACTGCTAGGTACATACGTGGTGTCTGGACTAGTTAGTAGCCGGTAGACACCTGTTTCAATGGCTGTGTGGTAGGTAGTAGGTGGTGACAGCCCTACTATCTGGCTTTGCCTTTGTGAAATCCACCCCGTTAGTCTCAGAACAGTTGAGCCTAGACCTGTTCATGGGATACCCGCCGGCGAGCCCGCCCGACCCGCCCGAAAGCCGGGCCGGCCAACCGACAGCAGATCGGGCGGCTCGCCTCATTCGAAGCCGGTGGTCGGGCAGGCGGGCCGGCCTGAGCCCGAGAATTTCTGTTTTAAGCAATGGCGGGCGGGCCGCGGGCTTGGGCGAGCTTCAGGCCGGCCCGGTTTCGAGCCCGACGCCCAGTAGGGCCAGGCTCGGGCCTGGTTTTTCAGGACCGGGCTTTTCCAAGCCCGGCCCGGCCCGGCATTTGAACAGGTCTAGTTGAGCCCAATCGGGGTGTTCATGATCATCCGGGATTCAGACACAAGATAGCGGGCGGTAGTGTACCGTCGAGCTATGATACAGAGTAATAATTTAAAAGGAATAAATCTTGAATTATTTGATTGGTGTATGTAGAACCTCTCAATCTGAAATACATTTATCTCCACGTTGTCAAAAACCCGTTCCATATCCATCCGGGTGAATAATATTAGAAAATAGACACTTCTCGTTCCTCGTGGGAAATCGATACCTTAGGAATACTCCAGGGTGAAAGCTACTGCGATATCCGTGCACTTGTGGATTAAAACTCTAATAGGCATAAGAATCGCCAACAAGCCACATGTTTCTCTCATTGTTATTCTTGTTCATTGGATAATCTAGAATCTAACACTTTAATTGGGCATTCTATTACTGGAGGTAGCAGGATAGCCAATTGAGAACCTTTTCAAAATGTTGAGCAAATCAAAAATCAATAAGCTAAAATTGTCTTGAGACAAGTAGAAAATTTGAAAAGAGGTGAAATCCAAATGTTTTGAAAATAAATAAAATTGCTCAACCAAAAACATTTTATCTCTTGAAGCTTGATTGTCAAACTTGTAATAGTTTAGCACCAATAGCGATATTAGCTAGCATTCTCCGTTGCACTAGAATATCATGTTAGAAACTTGTGGCTATAGGTTCACCTTGTACTTGTGCTCGGTTCCTAATTAGTGAAGATTGCATGAACATGGCTTATGTTGAACTAAGTTGACAAAGTGACCTTGCACTAGTCTTGGTAGGATTTGTGGTGAACTAGTGGTCTTGTTTGGCATTGGTATAAATTATGAAGCTCTTAGTTCGCTTTCTCATGTGCATTCCTAAAGTGGTGCCGGTTTAGCATTCTTTTTGCATTTTGCTAACAAGAAGGGGAGGAAAATGTGCAAAAACCAATCTCAATTGCTAAAACTGGTCATGGGAGTGGTGGAGAGTGTTTACTTTGGTTGTATGTGAGCATGTGTTGAGGGGGAGCATGAGAGCTAAGAGCAAAATTTGAGCCCAATTTCAATTTCAGCACTTCAATTCATATGCATTGATCTAGGGGAGCTAGAATCAGGTTCATATGCTTATGCTATAGCATGCTTGACTCGTGGTTGTGCTAATGCCTACTCTAGATCATTGCTCATGCTTGTGCTAAATTCCTGCTCAAAAACATGTATCTTGCTCATGAATTGTCCCGTACAATTTGGGTTGTAGCTTGGTCTTGCTTGGTTCTCATACATATGAGTTGTATCTTGCTCTTGACATTGATCATGCTCATGCATGTGTATCTTGCTAATGCCTAGGAAGTGTTATAGCTCTTGTATCTTGCTCTAGATTAGTCACATGCATATGTGTTGTAGCTTACTTATGTTTGGACCATGCTCATGCTCTTGCTCACTAGTAAACTTGCTCGTAAGCTCATTTGAATCATGACTAGAATGTGCTTAGGTTTGGATGAGCTGGCTTGTGGTGTGCTCTAGTTGGCTAATGCTCAAACATGCTCAATACTTGGATTTTGGATTATTGGCTAATGCAACTAACCCTCTGCCATAAGACATATACACTTGTATTACTTTGAGATTGATTTTGTAGGTCTTGTCACCAAATTGGCAAAAAGGAGGAGATTGTAAGTCCTAGGACTCCTAGGTCTAGGGCTTTGGCATTTGGTGCCACGTCAATCACAATTAAGGACTTTATTTTCCTAGTCATTCTTTTAATGTTTTTTGGTTGCGTGCGTCTCCGAGGCTCGAGCACGTCAGGTGCGAGTCTCAGTCTCCGGCCGGTCGGTCCTGTTGAGCACTCGAGTCGTCGTCTCTATTCTGAGTCTAGGTGAGTCTAGAACAATCGAGAACATTCGAGACAGTGCCACGTGTCCGAGTGGTTGTTCACTTTGGGTCAATGTCACCGGAAGGGCCCGGAAGGATTCAAGGCGCCGTGTGTCGTGTCGGGGTTGGCTTCGTAGCCACTAAGTTCTCTAAAATATCTTAGGCGTGAAATTCTCCCGCCCAAGCCAAGTCGATCCTATCCATAGCCCGAAAGCTGACAAAAAGCCTAACTACCAAGCCATAGCATCCGAGGAGCAAGAGAGGGAAAGAGAGAAGCTGGCCGGTGGCCCAGCTGGCTGCCAGGTCGACCGGACGCATCCGGTGGGGGCCGGACGGTCCGGTGGACACCAGATCTAGAAGGTCTGCACGAGTCACCCGAGCCTAGCTGAGCACTGACCAGACGGTCCGGAGGAGGCCGGACGCGTCCGGTGAGGGGCGACCGGACGCGTCCAGTGAATACCAGATCAGTTTACTGTAGCTTGCCCTAGGCCGTTGGATTCTGGGTGGTTGCGTAATCTTCTGCCACGTGTTCTAGCTCGTGTTTGGGGCTATAAATAGGCATCGTGGCTGAGAGGGGAGGTTTGAGAGAGCTCTTCATTTGTTCCCCCTTGGCTTGTGAGTGTGTGAGTGCTTCTCCCATGGGTTCCCCCTTGCCCATGTCCATCTCCACCTAGGGTTAGGGTGAGAGAGAGAGAGGAGAGGAGAGGGAGACAGGAAGGAATGTAAGGATGGGTTCTCCTCTTTCTCCCCATGGTTTTGCCCTGAGTTTCTTTGGGTCTTGGTGAGTTCTTGGGTGTCTCCCGGTTGTTCTTCCTAGAGTGCTCTTTGGGTTCTTCCCGCCCGGTTTGAGACTCCTCGCCGTCCCTGGGCTTCACCGGTGCAAGGTCTCCACCAAGTGTACCACTACTTCATCTACAACCGCTTCATCAACGAAACCCTTGCCGGTGCAAGGTCACCCGGTGCGGGAACCGGGTGCTTCCACTTCGACGGTGTCGAGGTCCGAGGGAAGCCATGATTGCCTACATCTCCGGGGCGCCGGGTCGTCGTCCAAGGTGCCGGAGCGCCGTGCGTGATCAAGGCCTCTATGACTCCGGCTACGTCAAGGTCTCCGTCAACAAGGTCACGTGTACAAATACCTTCTCCGTGAAGGTCGGCACCGCTTCGGTGGTGCCGAGGTGTCAGAAAGCCTTCGACTTGTGAAGGACTCTGGCCTCGGTGTACGAGTAGGAAGCGAGCCTTGGGCTTACGCCCTAAAAGCTTACCGAGTGGATTTGCAGACACGGGACAAGAGAGTCCCTGTCTCTCTTTGGGGAGATTCCGCATCTAGGAGTAGGTGCTTTGCACCGAACCTCGTTAAAAAATCGGTGAGCCTCCTTTGTCCAATTTACTCATTGCTTTTACTTTCCACACTTTAATTCCTCATTTCCTCGGCTAATTAGATTGTGGCTTCGGCTATTAGGCTAGTTTACATTCCACGCAACTCTATTCGACTAGTTTAGGTAGTTGTCAAATTAGGCTTGGTTTAGGTTTTTGTTTCCCTAATTTGACTAAGACTAAAACAACAAGAATAGGCTTAAAACTTGATAACTAGTCCGCTTCACCCCCCCCCCCCGCGGCCTTAGATCCTTTCAGAAGGGCGTCTTGGCGTCCACTTCCATGTCCAGCACTACAAAGTCTACGGGTACCAGGAAATTGTGAATTTTCACCGGTATGTCCTCTGCGACTCCAATTGGGTGGTGAATTGATTGATCCACTAGCTGCAAGGTCATGGCAGTAGGAGAAAAGGTAGAATGATTTAATTTTTCATAAATTACCTTGGGCATAGTGCTGACGCTTGCTCCAAGGTCGCACAGAGCACGCTCGAAGTGTTGTGTACCAATGGAACATGAGATGGTGGGGTAGCCAGGATCTTTCTTCTTCTCAGGGAGAGTGTTCAGGATCGCCGCACTGCACTCTTCGATCAACTTAATGACCTCCACCGTCGGCAACGGGTGTTTGTTGTTGAGGATATCCTTCAAATACTTGGCGTACGTCGGTACCTGCATCGCATCTAGCAATGGTATGTTGACATATAATTGCTCCTCGACAAACTTGCCAAACTGCACGTCTGTAGTCGGCTATCGTTGGCGACGCGGGAAGGGTAACACTTGCGTGTCCAGGAACTCAGCGGGACTCGCCTTGGTCCGCGCTTCATCTCTCATCGTCTTTGGCAGTTCCTCCTTTGGTTCTTCGTCACGCTCATCTTCTTCCTCGACCTCGTTGGAGGTGTCATGCTCATTCCCTGCAGGGTTAGGTTGTGGCGGATCTCAGGTTGTTTTGCCTGACCGAGTCGCGACTGCACTAACATTTTCCTTCGGGTGTGGCTCCGGCTGACCCGGCAGCTTCCTCGGAGTAGTTGTGGGAATTGAAGCAGCCAATTGAGCAATTTGTGTTTCTAACATTTTATTAAAGCTCATTTGACTATGTATGGCAGTTGAAAATCCCTCTAGTTTTGAATTAATGCTCTCATTTTATCATTAGCAAGAAATTTCCTACTAATGCTATCATTAACCTTTTGTTGTGCATTTGTAGCATCATCTAGAACAGATCTATTACGATTAAAATTGCCATTGTTACCTCCTTGAAGATGAATGTCGGTAGAGAAGTTCAGCTTGGAATTCCACCCTAAAGTGTAGTTGGACTGTGGTCGAAACCCATTGTTAACGAAGTTTGCATCCTCAGTTCGGGTTTCGATGCAGTTGTCTCCAGAATGTCCAAGGCTCCCGCAAACCTCGTAGGTCATGCGAGATTCAAGTCCCTGGATGGTTTGATTTGGCGCTTCCAGCCTCTTCATCAATAAATCCATCTTGGCCGCGAGCATGTCTATATTGTCAATCTGGTGGACTCGGGTGCGCGGCTGAAAATGCTCATCGTTCCAGGCTTGGCTTGAGACCATCTTTTCAATGAGAGTACGTACAACACCTACACTGAGCGAAAAGAAGGCTCCTCCATAGGCAGCATCGAGGTCCTCACGGGCCGTGCGGTTCAGCCCATGGTAGAAGCTTTGAATAATGAACCAGTCTTGCATCCCATGGTGGGAGCAAGCTAGAATATATTCTTGAAGTCGCTCCCAGGCATCCGAAATGGATTCGTCGGTGTTTTGCTGTAATGCAGAAATCTTATTCCGTAGGGCATTGGCGAGGAAGGCACGGGAGCACTTCTCACAGATTGAGATTGCATCTTTATTGCAATAAAACCATTGTTTCACCTTCCTGATCAATGAGAATGGAAAAAGGCGTAGCCGGACAGCATCAGGAGTTTCCCCTTTGATGGTGAAAGTACTGCAGATCTCCAAGAAGTGCTGCAGATGTGTGTTGGCATCCTCCGTTTGCTTGCCACAGAACAGGCTAGCTTGAACCATGTTGATAAGAGCTAGCTTCAGTTCGAAACCACCGTCACCCACATTGGTGGTAGGTCCAGTGGGGACATTGGTGCTTGATGGGGCTAAGAATTCAAGAATGGTCTTCTCGGCAGCCATCTTTGATGAAGGTGTCTTGGTAGCAAGGAAATGATTGCTTGTGAGGGTTGGTAAATCAAAGACACGAACTTGCAGTGGTAGGACTCGGGGTCTTGTCCTTCGCACGAGTGACTCTGGATTTTATCGAAAGTTTTCCGAAAGATCAAAACCGGTCATACACTGCTCTACTAGTTTCACAAAAACAAAGGACAGAGCAGGGTAATTCCCGTTAAGCTAGGCTGGTAGATTAAATAACCTAGATATAGGTTTTGAAATTTTGGAAAAAAATGTTTGAATTATCTCTCTTGAAAACCACTGCGTTCCCCGACAACGGCGCCAGAAAACTTGTTGGCGATTCTTACGCTCAAAGAAATTAATCCGCAAGTGGACGGATATCACTTGTAGTTTTCACCAGGAGTATTCCTAGAGTATCAAATCCACATGGAACAATGGTAAAAGGATAATCCTCTATATCTATATTACTTAAGATACCAGCCAGCTAGATAACGGGGGTAAGATAATTAAATAAATATTAAGGACCGGTGACACACACACGATAAAGAGAATGCTACACTAATTAGATAGACAGCTGGGAGGACAACGAGACGAGTTAAATAAGTTCCTAAAAATTGTGTGATTCAATTATTGAGAGAGCTTGGGAAAATGAGGCCAGTGGTAAACTTTATATTCGTTGTCGAAGCTCGACAGTACATTACTACCCGCTATCTTGTGTCTGAATCCCGAATAGTTATGAACACCCCCAATTGGGCTCTACTGGTCCAAACCGGATGCTGTGGATTACGCGTGAGGTAATTGATACCTCAGATGGATAGGGCTATCACCACCTACCACCCACCACAAAGACTTGGGCTTGGGTGCAAATCAAGTTAGACTTAGCCTCAGACACAATGTCGGCTACTAATTCTAATCGATCTTCCTTGGTACCTAGGAAGCCAATTTAGGTTCAATACTTAAGCTCTTTAAGTATATGAGAGAGAACCTAAACTCCGATCCGAACAAAAATAAGCTACCGGTAATGTTGATCCACACAACTCATATATGTAGATATGCTCAGCTCAAATAAAGATCAACACTTTATATAATAAATGAAGTAGTCTTGATAAAAAGGAAAAGGATACAAGAGCTAATACCCGAATTCCCAAAGACACTTTCGAAACTCCAAGCCTCAGCTTGACTTTACTCTAACTCCCAACTTCTACTCTAACTAGAGAGCTACTCTAAACAAGAAAGTGGAAATGAGATTGACGTGTTGTGTGTTGTGATACAAGTGAGGTGAGGGGGTCCTTTTATAGTGATCCACAGCCAATGAGGAGCTTCCATGCAAGGGACACGTGTCATCACCACACCCTCCAAAGGGGGGATCCAAAGGGGACCCGAGGTGGGTCGGCCGGCCTAGGGTGGGTCGGCCGACCCCCTCTCTCCCGCATCCAGCTGTCAAACTTGGTCCATATACTCCATAGGCAGTATAGATGATGGCCCATTAATCCATTTGTGAAGGAACTATAGCTCTCAGATCAAACCGACTGAAGTGTACGGTGGGGATGTCTTTATTTTGTGCTTCTTGATCACTTGGGGGAAATTGGAGCTGGATTGGTGACATGGCTGGGTCGGCCGGCCTGGCCAGTTGCCCGGTTCGGCTCCGGTTTTTTCCACTTTATTCCTGTAGACCAAAACTAACCAAAACTTGTGGAAATTTATTAGAATAAATAAAATATTAGTATAAACCTTGATTTTCCCTCAAAATACCGGAATTCAAGAATATGTTGATGTATAATTTTGGTGTTTATTTGACGTCAACAGTTATCATATTATTCTACATGATTGATCGAAAGTTCGTGGAATTCACCTTCGGCATGTATCAAAGGTTATGTGTATGTCATATATTTATCACCACTTGATTGTTCCCATGCTTTTTAAAGGCTATACATATATGATTCAACTAGCATGAGGTAGCGTGTCATATAAGTTATTGCAATGATGCCTCAGGACTATAAACCGTCACGACTAGCTAGAGCCGAAAACGTAGCACTCACCGATGGTACTATCTGCTTGAGCGAAGTGTAGGGAGACATTTGCCAGGGAGTCCCGAGACTTGTGACAAACCCTCGTGAGGTACAGAGGGGCTCGAGGTGAGCACCAATACAGGGCGTGGCCAAGTACACACGGCGAAGGTGGCCCAAGGAAATAAGGCCGAAGGTGGCTTAGCGAAACTAGGGGCTCTGTTCTTAGAGAAGCAACTTTTGGACTCACTTTCGGCAAATACAGAGCAATGTTAGATAGCCCTTGTAGAAAACTAGAGACCCATAGAATCCACCTTCGCTCTAGCTAGAGCTAGAAGCATTCGCTATGAAGCCCCGAGGCTTGTAGCAACCCTCCAAGGGACACAGCGGGGCTTGGCATGAGACACACATTAACTTGTTAGAGGTGACACGATAGGAGATATATACATACACACATTATTTTACCTCCGGTAAGTACCGAAGGGCGTTATGTAGCTCTCGTAGAAAATGCGATGCTTCGAAAAATCCGAAGCTTGACCCTAGGTAGATATCGATGGGCTCGGTGAAAGCACGACCTAGGGAGAGGTGCCTTAGAGAGAACCTACCCCTGATAGATACGTTGAGTTACGAACCGCAACTTTAAAAATGCACGGGCCTAATTAATGTCACAAAGGTAGCTTAGAATGCACGAGGAATCCCAAATCTCTCTAACTCGTTCATACGGCGTGCGCCCAAAGGAGCGTATGTGCCACGGGGTGAAGGACCCCGGATATGCCGAAGTGCGTAATATAAGTGGCAAAGGACCACGGGGCGAAGGACCCTCGGATACGCCGAAGTGCGTAATATAAGTGGCGAAGGACCACGGGGCAGAAGGACCCCTACAAATCGAAGGAGTGTAAACGTAGAGACTTGGGACCCCTTAGCAGACTAGGAGCACATGAGAGGTCGAAACCGAGGGGCTTCAGACCCCGAAGTACCTTAATGTAGTCAAGAGAGCGCACGATTGGGTAAGGTTCGAACACTCGTATCACCAAGGGGCTCCGAACTCACTCGGAGCAATGAGGGGACATTCAATAAGTGTTCGAGAAGCCGAGGCCATGGGAACGCGAACAATTGTGTTACCTTCGTAACATGTGCAACGTAGCACAAGAAAAACGCACATGCCAAATTATGCCATAAAAACGCACGTACCAAAATTTGCCATAAAAACGACGTGCAAAATGGCATTAGAAACGCACGTGTGAATAGACAGGGAAGGCTTCGGAACTCCATGAGTAGAAGGGCTTCCGGCCTTATGACAGAGGGCAAGACCCAGGCATAGGCAGAGCATCGTTGGAGACTTCGGGCCCTAGGATAATAATCATATCACGCAGCTAACCCCAAGGGTCATTACGAGTGTATTGGCCTTCGGAGCATGTATCCTTGCAGGTACATAATACCATTTGGAACCGATTGAGGAACGAAGGCATTGGACTTCTCGAAGCTTATTGGCCTTCAGATTTATCGAAGCTTATTGTCCTTCGAGTTTATCGAATCTTATTGGCCTTCGGATTTCTCGAAGATTATTGGCCTCCGGCAAGGACCAAAGGCCCCGGATTTCTCGAAGTTTATTGGCCTTTGGCAAGGACCGAAGGCCTCGGATTTATCAAAACTTATTGGCCTTCGGATTTATCGAAGATTATTGGCCTTCGGCAAGGACCAAAGGCCCCAGATTTCTTGAAGATTATTGGCCTTCGGCAAGGACCAAAGGCCCCGGATTTCTCGAAGCTTATTGGCCTTCGGATTTATCGAAGCTTATTAGCCTTCAGATTTATCGAAGCTTATTGGCCTTCGGCAAGGACCGAAGGCCTTGGATTTCTTGAAGCTTATTGGACTTCGGATTTCTCAAACATTATTGGCCTTCGGCAAGGACCGAAGGCCCTGGATTTCTTGAAGCTTATTGGCCTTCAGATTTCTCAAAGATATTGTCCTTAGGAAAGGACCGAAGGCCCTCGATTTCTTGAAACTAATTGGCCTTCGGATTTCTCGAAAACTATTGGCCTTCGTCAAGGAGCGAAGACCTCGGATTTCCCAGAGAGTGTTATCTTCGTTACAAAACGGAGCCTTCGAACTCACGAGCATACCTCCCTTCGGACGACTCTGGCAGACTGCTGGGCACTCTTTTCTCCATCCTGGTTTTTTCCCCATAGGGTTTTTACAGGAGGAGTTTTTAACGAGGCCTACGCAAGCACGAGGACAGCCTGATGAACCAGAAGATCATCTCGGCAAAATCGAGCCCCTCGCGAGATAGAATGGCAGGCGCCAACCAAATGACATGTTGAAGAATAGCCGAAGAACAAGGAAGACTAGATTCTCCGACCGTGAGGAGCTACCCCCTCCCACGAGGGGCAGAGCGCCCTGACTTGTTCTACGACTGTGAGGGGTTGTTGTTGCTGCCACCTGCCCCCTCTACTGAGAGGGTCTCGATTTGCCCTCGATTTGCCTTCGGTTTGCATCTGAGGGGCTAAAAAGGGCTCATTTGTAACTAGCAAGGACCTATTTGTAATTACATAAAAGATATATGGGTTGTGTTTTATTGTACATGCAAAATGACTTGTATAGCCCAGCGCCTAGCTAGGGTTAAAGGGTAGGATTGTCCAATGTGCGTCTATATAAGGACCCCTTGAGTGCTTGTACATGGCTGAATATTATGGAATAAATGATATATTCCTCACATGCTCTCTCTCTCCCTCACTTAGTTGCATGCTTGTGATACCCCCAGGATGCAAGCTTCAGCAGTATCATATTTAGAGATTTTGGACCGCTGATTTTAGGTATCGGGTGGAAGTATCGTAATTAATTTGGGCACCATATCTGCGATATCATATTTAGAGAAAAATAGTGTTTTGAACCACTAATTTTAAGTATCAGGGTGGAGTATCATAACTAATTTGGGTATCATATTTGTGGTATCATATTTAGAGATTTTGTACCACTAATTTTAGATATCGAGGTGGAAGTATCATAAATAATAGGTGTTTCATATTTGTGGTATCATATGTAGAGATTTTAGACCGCTGATTTTCAGTATCGTGTTGGAAGTATCATAATTAATTTGGGTATCATACTTCCACCCGCTGGTTTTAGCTGTCGGCCTAGAAGTATCATAATTAATTTGGGTAACATAATGTGTGGTATCATATACAATTTCGGTATCATGTCTGTGGTATCATATTTTTAGAGAAAAAGAAATGGCGTTTTGGACCGCTGGTTTTAAGTATCGTCCTGGAAGTATCATATTTAATTTGGGTATCATACTTGTGCTATCATATTTTTAGAGAAAAAGAAATGGTGTTTTGGGCCGCTGGTTTTAAGTATCGTCCTGGAAGTATCATATTTAACTTGGGTATCATACTTGCGGTATCATATTTTTAGAGAAAAAAACTATGTTTTGGTCCGTTGGTTTCAGTATCGTCCTGGAAATATCATATTTAATTTGGGTATCATACTTGCGGTATCATATGTAGAGAAAAAAATAGTGTCTTGGACTACAGGTGTTAAGTATCGGCCTAGAAGTGTCATAATTGATTTTGAGTATCATACTTGCGGTATCAGAATCTTGGACAGCTGATTTTAAGTATTGGGGGTGGAAGAATCATGATTAATCTGAGTTTCATGTCTGTGGTATCATAATCATTGTTTTGTACCGCAGATTTTAAGTATCAGGGTGGAAGTATCGTAAACATGTATCATATACTTGTGGTATCATATTTAGAGAAAAAAGTGTTAATGATGCCACTAATTTGGGTATCATACTTGTTGTATCAAATTTAGTGGGAAAAGTAGTGTTTTTGGACCACTGATTTTAAGTATCAGAGTGTCAGTATCTTATATAATTTGGTATCATACTTGTGGTATCATAATTTTGGACAGCTAATTTTGAGTATCGAGGTGGAAGAATCATAATTAATTGGAGTATCATTGAGTGTATGAGGTATCAATTAAGGATCGGTGGTCTCGAGGGGGGTGAAGAGGCCTAATTACCACATTTAAGCTAATATTTTTGAGTTTTCTTGTCTTTAGTCGAAATTAAATTCTGCTTCTAGGCAATTCTGATTTGACTAAACCAAATCAAATTAGTCTACTCGCACAAGCGGAATAAACGTTCTAGCCTAATACCCGAAGGGAATCCTAGTGAGCAATAGCCGAAGCTAATAAATTGCGGGAATTTAAATGTGGAAATCGTAAAGTGAGCTCACCGATTTTTTAACGAGGTTCGGTGCAAAGCACCTACTCCTCGATGCCAAATCCTTCAAAGAAGGATCGGGACTCTCTCGTACCGTGCCGGCAATCCACTCGGTAGGCTTTTAGGCCGATGGGCCAAGGCTTCGCCTCTGACTCGGTACACTGAGGCCGAGTTCCGTCACTAGTCGACGCCTACTCCACACCCCGGCACCACGTACGTGGCGCCGACCCTCGTGAAGGAGGTACAAGTGACACTTGACGGAGTCCGGTCTTCACGCGGAGACAACGGGGACTTGGTCACTTGCTCGTCCCGGCAACTCCGCGAAGTTGTAGACGCACGGCTTCCACGGTCTTCGACTCCGGCGAAGAGGGAAGCACCCAGTCACGAGCCGGGTGACCTAGCCCGAGGCTAGGGTTTCCTTTGTGTAGTGGTACGGTGGTGAAGACGTACGGCTTGACGGCTTGGCTTGGCGATGAAGCACGTGGGCGACAAGGTAGAGTCTCAAACCCGGCAGGAACAACCCCAAGAGCACTCGAACATGATGACCGGAAGACCCCAAGAACTTGCCAAAACCCGCGGAGAAAACCAAGCCAAAACCCGAAGAACAGAGGGGGAAGCCCTTGGCCTTACCTTCTTCTTCTCTCCCTCTCCTCTCCTCTCTCTCACCTAAACCCTAGGTGGAGGTGGACATGGGCATGGGGAGCCCATGGGAGAAGCACCCCTCTCTCTCAAGTGCAAGGTGGAAGAAACAATGAGCTCTCTCATATTTTTCTATTTCCCCCGAGTCCCTTATATAGTCCCTAACTCGTCCTAGACACATGTCAAACTGTGGCTCGATCTGAGTTCGAACGAGTGGCTGGGATGCTGCCAGTGCGCGCAGCCGCCTTTCATCGGAATTGGTGGCTACAAAAACTACCCGGGACACAACAATACGGCCTCGGATGCTTCCGGGCCCACCTAGTGGCTTCGACAGCTAGCCAAGTACCCCCTCGGTCACCTGGCACTCTCTCGGACTCTCTCGAACGTTCTAGACCCACCTAGACTCTACCCGGAGAGACGACGACTCGAGTGCTCAATGGGACCGACCTGCAGAAGACTGAGGCTCACACCTGCCGTGCTCGAGCCTCGGACACGCACGCAACCAAAAGGCATTAAGAGAAGTGCTAGGCAAATAAAGTCCTTTGGTTGACATGGCACCAAATGCCAAAACCCTAGACCTAGGAGTCTGAGGACTTACAATCTCCCCCTTTTTGGCAGTTTGGTGACAAGACTCTGCAAAACAATCTCACAAGAGCACAAGTGCATATGTCTATGGCAGGGGGTTAGTTGCATAGGCCATTGATCCATATAGCCGAGTATTGAGCATGTTTAAGCCTTAGTCAACTAGAGCACATCACAAGCCAGCTCATCCAATCCTAAGCACATCTAGTCAATTTGGAGAGCACATGATCTATTCAAGAGCAAGTTACAACACAAGTGAATGTGATCTAGTCAAGAGCAAATTACACATGCGCGAGGCATGACCATGGAAAATAGCAAGATACAACTCATATATATGAGAGTTAAGCAAGAGCAAGATACAACCTCAAAAGAGGACTACTCATGAGCAAGATACAACCCTAAACAGGGACTAGGCATGAGCAAGATACAATATGCACATTGATTTGAGCAAGAATCTAGCACATGTATGACCACTTGTCGGTGTCTGGGAATCGCGCTCCTAAAGAGCAGCGGGACCATGGACCGGCAGACGAATTTGTAGTTGGTGTGAGGCCCAACGACCACCCTTCTCAGCAGCTCGGGGCGGCGGCCAAGCCTACGGGGGCTAAGGCCGCACTGACTTCCCGGACAAGGACCTGGTGCGATCTGATGATCCGGGTACAGATCCTTCGTACAATGGGGAGAAGAGAGAAAACGATACAAACCGTGAAGACACAAGTTGTTTACCCTGGTTCAAGCCCCCACTGCCGGGTAATAGCTCTACTCTAGTCTTGTTGATTATATGGTGGGAAAATAGTACAGAGGTGCCGAGATCGGGCTTGGAGGCACCGATCCCGAGCTTACAATGGTGATGACTAAACACTAAGGCTACTTGCTAAGGAAGCTTCAGATGGGGTGGAGTCGGATGGAGTTGGGGATGACGAATTCGGGATCCCCTCGAACGTCCAGGAATCCTCCTTGTATAGGCACGGCGGGTCGCCCGGAGCTAATGCGGTGGGCCCCCGCCGGTCTTTGCTTTAGTGGTGAGGCTCTTGTCCCGTTCTGGGGCTCTTGTCTGGTCCGGAGCCTGCAGTGAGAAGCTGGTCAGGTTAGTACTAGACACGTGTTTGTCTCGAGGTGCCTATTCGGGGAGGAAACCTTCTTTAGGGAGAAAGCACTTTCCCTCTATCCCCGATATAGCCTTGACTGGACCGAGCCAGCCTCGCGCCACCCGTTGAGGGCGTCGCGTAGCGTAACAACCATCCGCTGCCTGCCAAAGAGGGCAAACGACAAGACGGGCTGCCCGCGTGCTCTTTCCCGGGCTGCGGGTTCTTGGGGAGACACAGTTCGTTCCGGTCAAGGCCGGAGAAAGTATGGTGGGACACGACAGTTGTCGCCACCTGCCCACAGGTAGGCGGATCACCCAAAGGACCTTCTCCCGGGCTAAGGGGAGGCACATGGTGCCACCTAGTTTGACTTGGTCAAGCCTGGGACAGCGGCTGGCGGGTTAAGCGAGCTGTCTTTAGTATGGCTGGGAACGGCCTCTTGGACCCTCTGCTTGTGCGATGGGCCGGTACGGAATTGGCCCAAGGCCCGTCTCAAGATGGGCCATTTACCAATCACCAACAGCCAGCCCCGGAGCCTCGAGCGGGTCGCGTGGTGAGCCGGTTTGAGGTTTAGGAAAAAATCCCCACCACGCGCGGCGCGGGAAGATTTGGCTCGGGAGCCGCGGTCTGAGCATTGAATCCGATTTGACGTAAAGACGGGGTAGTTACGCCCTCTTGGGCACGATCCCCACGACTTCCGCTTTGGCTGTTGCCTTCTTTTAAAAGGCAGCACTACGCAGGGGGAACTTGTACTACAAGATCATCCCCTTTGCCTCTGTCTTCATCTTCTCCCCTTGCCCCCTGTCTTCCTGCCTCCTACCTTCCATCGCCATGGTTGTCATCGGAGAGAGCGTTCTGACGGTGGAGAGGATGGGGGAGCTGGAGAGGGACGACTGTCAAGCTGGGCTCATGGAGGCCAAGCCGGGCTCATGGAGGCTTCCTGGCGCGGACCCGGAGCCAAAGCCCAGGCTGGATGAGTTGGTCTGCTTTGAGAGCTCAGCCATCTGCGGATTTCGCATGCCGGAATCTCAGTTCATCACGGACTTCTTCGCCTTCACGGAGCTGAGGCCGGAGAACCTGTCTCCGCAATCCTACGTCCACCTATCCATCTTCGCGTTCCTGTGCGAGGCGCACTGCGGGGTGCGGCCAATGGTGAGCCTTCTTTAGCATTACTTCGAATTGAAGCCCGTCGGCCACCGCGTGGGCAATGGCGGAGTCTTCTACTTGACCGCGCGCCGAGCCCGGGGCGGCCAGTCGTACCCGGAGTACGAGGTGAGGACGAAAGTCGATGGTTGGGCCCGGAGGTGGTTCTATCTGAACCACGGGGGCTCGACCCTACAGTATTCTTCGGATGCGCCGGATACCCCAATCTTCCAGCGGAGCGAGCCCCAGCCAGAGGATCAAGTCACAGAGGGCGAGGGTAAAGGGCTCATTAAGGATGGTTTGACGGGCTATGAGGTCGTCGTTGGCTTCATTCAACACCGGATCAGCCCGTTGGGGCATCGTGAGAGGTGCGTCAGCGACATGGATGGTTGGGAAGATCCAGACCAGGATTTTCGTGAAGGTAGGTGCCAGCCTCACCCTTACGTTCGATTTCAGGTCGGGGCATGTTGTGACCGTTAACGACGCTATGCAGGACTCCCGGCCCGCGAGGTCGCGCGGATCGTGGGGATGCTGCTACCTCTGGATAAGACCCCTCGCCGCATACGATTTGTGAAGGACAAGCTGTCCGAGGTAAGCGCCCGGAAGGTGTTCGATTGAATTCGTAGCCGCGCGCGCCCTTGAGGCCCTGACGAGTCGCGCTATTTGTTTTTGCAGCGGACGTGGAGAGCAGCTGCGAAAACCGTTCAGGCCACGGGTTTGAACGAGGGGGATTCGTCGGCACAGCCGCCGCCGGCGCGCCTACCGCAAAGGAAAACGTTGGCGGCGTCCGGCGACCCCGTCGCCGTTGTCAGGCGAAGAAAACCCAGCACCACAATCGACCGCGGCGAGCTCGGCACGAACAAGTGCGGGGGTGCGTGCGAGAAAACGCGCGGCGCCTGCGCAGGTTGGCCTTCTTTTTTCGACATGGGTCGAGCGCTAGGTGTTAAGCGGCCTTTAAGCTCTGTTTTGCAGCTGCTCAGGACGCAGCGCCATTTAAAAGAGGAGGACGCACCGCCTGCTCTGAGCAGCGACGATGAGGAGGTTGTGCTGGTGTCGGGCCCGTCGCCGGCGGCGGCGCCGCGTCGAGGACCTACGAGGAAGGTTCCCGCAGGCCGAAGGAAGACGGCCATGCCCATCGCAAGCCACGTTGGTGGGTTAGAGACGGAGCTCTTCCTTCGTCCTACGCTAGGGGTGTACGAAGACACTGAGCTCGAGCCAGCGCGTAAGTTTCCCGTACTGATCGCTACTACTCTATTTTCGTGTCTGATCGTCGCGCTCTTTGTTGCAGTGCGTAGCGCCAAAGTGGTGGCCGATGTGCTGCCTCCCTCTGCTAAGGCCGTGGCGGCTGAGGACGAACCGGTAGAGCCCAAAGGAGGGGTGTCCCTGTCGCAGAAGCGAGGGGCTGCCGGGCTGACGAAGGACGAACCGGTAGAGCCCAAAGGAGGGGTGCTTCCGACGCATTAGTTAACTGGGTTTGGCCGGTCCACGTGCTGACGCCGGATGGTTGGGCAAGTGTAGTGATGCCTAGCGTGGCTCCGCTAGCGTCTGCGGGCTGGATCTCCGCCACTCCAGAATGGGTGGAGCAGCAGGATGCCGCCAGGTCGTAGGAGGCCGACCGAACGGGCCTGCCACGTCCGAAGATATACCCCATTCCCGGGCTGGACGATCTGACCGAGCTCGCGGTGCTCAAGCTGACGGCGGACGAGCTAAAAATGCGCCGTGAGGGCCTGTGCTCGGCTTAGCAAGGCTGAATTGGCCACGAGCAAGTTATCGCGACGCAGCCGAGCTAGCGACCTGCCGAGGACGCCGAGAGGCGGGCGGCCGCGGTCGAGACGTCGGCTTTGCTTTCAGCCGCGCCGCCAGCGCCACCAAGCTCCGCGCTATTGGAGGAGGATAGCGAGGAGTCGGTTGGCTGCCCCCCCTTGCCGCTACAGGAGGCCCCTGACCGTGGGCTCGACAGAAACGTGCGTGGAGCCATTGGAGCGAGGGCGAAGAACATGCTCGCTCAAACCAAGAAGGTAGCTCCCTTGACCCCGCGCGTTATGCTTAAGTACTGAAATTTTCGCGCTTTGATTTGGTTTTCCCTGTCTCAGCTTTATACGCTTATCGCCGGCACGTCCTCGCTGATGGAAGCGATGGGTGGGCAGTCAGATGATGAATCGGCGAAGATCGAGCGCCTTCACCAAAGAAGCGCAAGCCCGGCTCAGTAAAGCAGCTGGATGGGCTAACCGCCTTGGTCGAGGCTCGTGCCACGGCGCGTGTCATCGAGCTAGAGGCCGCACTACGGTCAGCTCAGGAGAAGGAGCGGGAGGCCATGGTGAGATCCTCTCGAGCTCAGGAGATGGAGAAGGCTGCAAGGAGCCAAGCCCAGGCGGCTCGTGAAGAAGCAGACAGGGCCCGGGTTGTTTTTAACGAGGAGCGCAAACGTAGAGATGCGGCCGTCAACGAGCTGGCGGCTACTAAGTCTGAGCATAACTCCATCTTGCGCGGGCTCGAGGAAGCCCGCGACAAGCTCGCGGCGGAGAGTGCCGCGCTTCGTGAGATTGGAGCGAAGTCCGTTGCGGAGTCAGAAACCCTGAAGAGACAGGAGGAGGAGCTCGTTGAAGCCCGGGCTAAGCTGCGCCAGGAACAGAATGACATGGCCTCGCAAGCCATAGAGCTGCTTCAGGTACAGTCGCGAGTCCGTGATTTAGAAACCGAGCTAGAGAGGCTCAGGTTGCAGCGTGGGTCGTAGTTAGACCCGGTCTTCTTGTTCCCGGACTCTGCGCCACGAACATTCGAGTAATTTATTTTGTATGCTCGCTTAATGGATAAGCGCGGAGCAGTATGTGGTGGCCAAAAGGCTTAGCCTTTTTCTGTCTTAGTTTATTGTGTCAAGTCGTGTGCACTGTGGGCTCGCGGCGCAGATGTTGTTCCGCCGACAAATGAGGGCACGCTTGCGTGCACGGATACGGAGACGAAACCACCCGCACCGGTTCATGCACCCGGCCTAAGCCACGCGTCAAGCCACGAAAGCACCGCTGGGCTTTGTTCGCGTTGGTGGGCCAGGACCTACGGGGTAGGCCTTGACTCGCAATGACTTTTCCCATGCCACTGACGGTGGGACAGGGCACGTGTCGTGCGGCGACAAGCGCGATTAGTATTTCGGGAAACGGCGCGTGCGCTCGCGTCTCTTCAGCTCGGGCAGTGGGTTTTAATTGCCCATCTCTTCGCAAGGCAATGACGCCGGTAGCAGCCGCACGACGGACGCTGCACGTACCGCCGCCTATATAGCGAGGCGCAAGGCCAGTGTTGCAACATCTCCTACTTAGCTTCCCTCAATCTTTAGGCCAAAACCCGAAGTTCTCAGCCAGCCAGGGAGAGAGAGGAAGAAAAGCAAGAGAGGCAACAAAGGGGAGGGGAATGTCTTCATCGAGCTGGTCGTCGGACGCTAGTTCGGATTACCTTGCAGCCTGGGTGGTGGCAGCGATGGAGGATCTGCCGCCGCCGGCTCGTCTGCTGCCGATCCGGCCGAGAGGTGGAGGCGGTCTCGCGGCCCCGCTGTCGCGCCAAGCGGCCGAAGCGGCAACAGACGCCTAGCCTCCAAGCCGACGCGAGGCGGCGGCGTGGTAGCGGCATCAAGCGGCGGAGGAAGAAGAGGCGAATGCGGTGGCGGCGCAGATCGCTGCTGACGCCGCATTCGCCGCCTCACTAGCGGCGGAGGACGAGGCGCTTCCGCCGCACATCGTGGCGGAGCAGGTGTCGGCAGGTGACTAACTGGGGGGTCACTACCGGCAATGAGTTTGTACGAGGGGACGCTAATCAAGAAATAAGCTAAATGGTAACACAAAGGTGGTTAGATGTGTTCAGCCCTCAACGGAGGAGGTAATACCCTACGTCCTGTGTTCTAGGATTATATGGTGGATCAAGATGCGAGATGCAAGATGATTCTATGCGCTGTAGACTTAGATTCCTAACAGAGCTCCTATATCGATGGCCTCCACCCCCTCCCTTTATATAGCGTAGGGGGAGATAGAGTTACAGGATATCTCGGGATCCCTGATAACTAACTCTGGTATGCAGTTACATAGAATGCATGTGTTGATCTGCTAATTACATGGAGATAGATTATATCCTCGGGAACTTCCTTGCGGCTCAAGCCTCACGTAGCCAGAGTGGTTCTTATCCTCAACCGGCCGACTTGGATCGCCCCCATCTGCTCCCTTATGGGCCTTCTAGAGGATACCCGGGGCCCATATAGTCCACAGTAGCCCCCGAGTGCTTTACGATCGAGTCAGATGTCCGGCCGACTAGTTTCGCCAATATCTCCTGTAATCTGAAAAGAGATTGTAAAGAACTCAAGAAATCTTAAGTTTTAGTGTTGAAGCAACGCCTGGATCGGCAATACCGAACTCCAGCTTATTTGGCCCATTAGGCGCATCGCCTCAACAGATGGTTTCGGCTACTTGACACCCACTCCTGCAATGCAAAAGCAGCGATTGGCCCATCATGGGGTGTGCCTTAAGCCACGTCTCCACAACTTCGCCTTGCAAAGACGCTAGAAGTTTAACGCTACGAGGATATCGACCTCAGCGCCTAGTTTTAACTCGTAAAAGCTAGCACTGCCCAAAGATGGGGCACACCTTTCACCGAGTGGTACTGTCCCAACCGGAGGAGGGATCAAAGATAGGCCCTTTGGGGCGCACTGATTGATGCAATTTTGTAGAGAGGCATTTGTACCCGGGAGCGGTGTACAACTAGCGACCTTATTGAAGGCATACCTCAAGAAATTGAACCCAAGCTTCACCAACACCCAACCTCGAGCATGCGGTCGGGCTAGTGACCCAACATGGGGTATGCCGTGAAACACTTTTTAATTTTATTCGCGGTCATATGCCCTCCGTGGTGTACCGAGGCCGTTTAGGCTCGATTTTAACACATTGCCACCATTAGCGCGTGTTAAGAAAGCCTCTAAGGGATCGCCTTTGCAATTTTAGCCCAAGCCCAATTAAGGGGAGGCGTAAACGCTTTCGCCTCTTTTCTCCCACGTACCAGAGGATGCGTATGCGCTTAGGTCGGAAACCGTACTTGCACCCGCTTCCATCCCGCCATGATGATGGTTTTACTGTGTTCGAAATGGATTCCGAGGCGCGACCCTTGGATTTCTTCGTGTATAAGAGAAACCCCATGGGCGGAAAATATTTCACCACCAGCTTTCGGGTTATTAAGTTTTCTTCTTTTTGGCGGCACCCAAAAATCTCCACCCCGCCTCGCTTCAAAAGCAATGGCGAACATCATGGAGATGATTCTGACATGGATCGACGAGGCCCGCGCAAGGGACGAAGAGGAAGCCGCCGCCCAAGCCTTCGAGGATGAGCTCTGGCGGGATTTCGCTCAGGCGAGGGCGGAGATCACCGCGGAAGAATCCCTTATGGTTCTGATCCGCGGGTTCCCGCAGCTCTACAAGGTGCGCCTCCCCTTGAAGGATGCGCTGGTCGTAGCCCTCCTCGCGCACGGGGGGTACTACTGAGGCCCTCCCGCTGGGGAGCTTTTTCTTTTGTTCCTCCGCGAGCCAGCGACAAGCCTTAGCTCGATGTGCTGTGCCGCGGAAAATATGTAATCTGGCCTAAGAGCCCTTTCAATGAAAATCTTTTCGATATCCATGATCCTTTGCCTTTTGCTCCAATTTTGGATCCGCAATGCCGCTTCTTCTCGATTTGATTTTGGATCCGCAATATCGCTTCGTCCGAGTAGTTAGGCTTGCCCGCTCCTAGACAGGCAGTCAACACATAACGCAGACCTCTCGGGGGAGAACCACTCGGCCGGTCGAGTGATTATCGGGCCCCTCGCGAAAAGGCCGCATCCAGCGCTGGACTAAGGCCCGGCCCAGAATGCGAAACTCTGCCCGTTGCGATAAATTAGGAACAGGGGAACGAAATTGGTTCACCTCGCTCATCTTTCGCGCCAATCACTTAGCTTCCCCTGGCAGACTCCGCCGCTAGGGTTCTTCTCCGCCGTCGCCTCCGCCGCCAGCCGTCTCTAATCGCGATGGCTCCGCCATCCCCCACCACCGCTGAGGCAGCGAAGAACACAAAGAAGTGGATGAAGTCCACCACGACTGAGCCGGAGGCTGAAGCTGGTCTCCTCAGCGTGCTCCCGCCGGAAGGGTTCATATCTTGGCGCGCCGCCGCCGGCGAATCCTGCCCCACCACTCGCCAGGACGAGGTAGTGATCTTCGAATCTTTCTTCCTCCGCGGCTTCGGCCTTCCTTGCTCTCCTTTCTTCCGAGGTTTGCTCCATTTCTATGGGATTGAGGTCTCGCATTTGAACCCCAACTCCATCTTCCATATCGCGATTTTTGTTCACGTCTCAGGAGGCCTATTTGGGGATCGCCTCATTTCGACCTTTCGATTCCTCTTTCTTCTCAATCCCTACCCCAATAAGGACAATCCCAAGGCAGGCAGCGCGGATTCCAATTATGGAAGGGGTCAAAAAGTTTTATTTCGATCTTCGCTTAAAAACCTCCAATAAAGGCTGGCACTCAGAGTGGTTCTATTGTGCCAACTGTCCTCCGGTCCTCCCTTCCTTCTCCGGCGAGTGCCCCGCAGTCCGTCCCTCCTGGTCTTCTCTCCTCGCCGATGACGAGATGAGCCAAGTGAAGGAACTGCTTGTTCTTCTCCGCAGAGCAAAGTCTCTTTGGGTTGACTGGAGTTGGGGTAGTGTGGAACTATACCCGCCACCAGATTCAAATTTATCAAGGAGAGGGTCCATCTCGCCGAGTACTGGGACCCAAGACACCACTCGAAACCGATGAAAACCTCACGAAGGAAATCATCAATGAGTGGTTGATCTTTTGCTCCGGTTCGAGATAGCTCCAAGTGGAATGCCCGGCTCAGACAGCTTTGGGGATACCCGCCACCGCAGAAGGAGAAAACCCTTCTCAACTCACCAAGGGTTTGTCGATGTAGAGTAAGGATTGATGTGATTTGATATGTCGCAGGGGCGTGAGGCCTTCTTCTCCACACCCCCGGTCCCGGAGGCTCCGCTTCCCAAGGAGGCACCTCGCAAGCGTTCTGCTGAAGGCTCGACGAGTGCTCCTCCAGCAAAAAAGGGCAGGGGGGTCGCTCCAAGGGATTCGGATGAAGATGATGAAGAAGACGACACCACTCCGCTTCCTTTCCACCGTCGTCGCCCAGCGGCGAAGTCGCCACCAGCCCAGGCCGCGCAGCCACAGAGCCCTCCGCCACGCCAGTCGGCAGACCCGAAGGCCGCGTCTGGGGCGAAGGAACCTCCAGGCTCGGGCCCGAGTGGTTCGGGCATGAAGTTCAAGATGAAATACGTCCCGTCGCATAGGTGTTCCTTCGCGACGCCACAGCCTCATGATTTGTAGAGATATGTATCTTGAAAGATCCCCCAAATGCTTGCAGAAAACCAATGAAGGATGATGAGCCGCCAAGCTCCAAGGACTCGGCCGACCCACCGCAAGACCTGCCAGACTCCTACCATCGGCCACCGGCCGCCAACCCTTGTCAAGGGAAGATCCCGACTCGGCTCTAGGAGCTCTGAACCGAAGTTGAGGAGATTCTCGCCTCCCCAAAGCTCTGCCCACCTTTCAGCTGAAATGGCGAAGGAGATGGAGGGCTATGAGGTCGGCGACGGGTGAAGTCAAGAGTGGGAGGTGCCGACCAAGTAACCGCCATTCAAGCCGAGATATACAAGGTAAGCTTCTTTTCGCTACCAATCCTCGCCGTGTTCGAAGATCTCACGATCTCCTCTCTTCCACGCTGTTGCATGAAGGAGAGGTCGGGCGTAAGACGGTAGGTGAACTGAAGACGCGCGATGAATTTGACAACGCGCTATATGCCGCCAAGCGACAATATCGTGGCCAGATCGAAGAGCTCCACCGCGAAGTCACCGAGCTCCGATTCCGCCATGTGGAGGAGTCCAACACAAATCAAGGTATAGACCCTAATCCGTGCTAAATCTCTAAGAAGGATGTTTCATATGTAATGATCTTCGATGTTTGCTATCTAGTGTAGCTCTGGAGGCGAGGCAGAAGGCACTAGAGGAGGAAGTCCGCCAAGCCAACGCTCAAGCCGAGGGGTCGGCTAAAGAATTGGAAGGTAACTTTCCGACCGCTCTCCCCGCTCAACCTCATTGAAACCCCGATCGATATGCCTCACCCGACCGTTTATGAGAGCTTCGCCACGAGCCTCGACGGAATTGCTCCTATACTTGAATGTCTTTATCCGGACGAAGTTGCCGCCGAACGACCTCGACCTCGGTGGCTCGCCGACGCCATTGCCGAAGCGGATCAAGGTCTTCACCCGGAGGTCATGATAACATGCACCGCCAAGCCCTTGCCATCGCTAAGTCAAACTTCCCGCCTAGATCGCGGTTGCCGTGGATGGGTTTGCTTGCTCGGAGGAGGAGGTCAGAGCTCGCTGGAGGAAGTCCATCCGATTGCTGCCCAAATAGTTGATCGCTTGGACTTGTAGCTATGCTCGTAATGAACTTCGTTGATCCCAAGATCGTGATGCAACTTATCCCAATAATATGTTTTATCCTCTTTCATGAAACGATCCGCCGATCGGTCCAAATTTCGAAAGTGCCGTAAAGTAGCACTTGGCTTTCCCTATGCAATCGCTAAGTAGCTAAACATTGTCGCTAGGATATAAAAGCGCCATTACTCAAGAATTATCATAATACTCAATGCAATCAACACATGTAGAGAGAAAACAACTTTATTGATGAGATAGGGTGCGTTGACTCAAGACACTATTTAGTGTAGCCCCGACTTCATCGCTTGGTCGCTACGGCCAAGTAGCAAGTCAAAAGAAGGGAAACTAATTACATGCTACTTGAATACAAGACTTTAAGAGTAAAACGACGAGTCGCCGATGTTCCGGTATTGGGTACTTCAGATCCGGCTTCACGCCAGAGTCAGTAAGCCCCCAGGCGGGTCACCTCGGCGATCACGAGGGCCTTCCCAGTGGGGAGAGTTTATGCTCAAGCTTCGATTCCTTCGGAGGACCAGATCCCCTTGAGAACGACGGCCCAGATGTTACTACCGATGGTAGCGACGCAGCCCTGCTGGTACTTTGCCGACCGGATCATTGTCGCTTCCACGCTTCCTCGAGCCGATCGAGGTCTTTGTACCTTGCCTCATCCGACGGGTTATCGTTGTAGCCATGCACCCAAGGTGACCTGAACTTCAATTCATCGGAGAACCGCCTCGAAGCCAGAAACTGAAAAAAGGGTGTCCGCCGGTGCTGTTCGACTCGGGTCGCTCGAGCCCCAGAGCATCAAGGCAACTCCTTAACCAGCCAAGGCTATGCACGGCCAGCGATCGAAAATTCGAGCTTTGAGCCCTTGCAAAGACTAATCCGCTACGCGCTCAACCCGCCTGCTGTTCTTGGGTGGGCCACCGATGCATAGCAGATTTTGATGCCTAGCTCCTCGCCCCTATCTTGAAACTCGCTGCTCTTGAACTGAACGCCATTGTCGGTGATGATGCGATTGGGCACGCCAAAACGCACAACGATGTCCCGAAAGAACTCGCGTGCCTTGGCCGCCGTGATGACAGCAACCGGCTTGGCCTCAATCCACTTGGTAAACTTGTCGATGGTGACGAAGAGATGAGTGAATCCGCCTTGCGCTCGCTTGAGGGGGCCCACCATGTCCAGATTCCAGACGGCGAAGGGCCAAGAGATCGGAATCATTTGTAGATCTTGCGCCGGCATGTGGATCTGCCACGCGAAAAACTGACACCCATCACATCTGCGTACTATATCATCCGCATCTGTGACCGCGGTTGGCTAGAAAAATCCCTGTCGATAGGCCTTGCCCACCAGGGTGCTTGCTGCTGCGTGATGCCCGCACTCTCCCGAGTGGATTTCGTTGAGTAGATCTCTGCCTTCTTGCTCAGATATGCAACGCCTTAGTACCCCGGAATCGCTCAAAAGCTCGTCCTCGACTACCTTGTAGCTTTTGCTTCGGCGTGTGATGCACTTGGCTAGGCTTCGATCCTCAGGCAGCTCATCACGAAGGACATAATCTAAGTAAGGTTGAATCCACCCGGGAGTAATTAATAGTACCTCTGCGTCGGGTTTTGGATGCTTCTCTTGATCTTCCCCTGTTGCAGATGGTAGCTTGATTGACGGCGCGCGTAGCTCCTGGACGAAAACACCGCTCGGGACCTGGGCCCGAGTGGATCCCATCCGCGCTAGCTCGTCTGCTGCTTCATTGTCACGGCGGAGTACGTGAGTGAGCTCCAGTCCGCCGAACTTGTCTTCTAACTTGCGAACCTCCAGGCAGTAGGCCGCCATGCTGTCGCCAATACAAGACCACTCCTTTTGAACTTGGTTGACCACGAGTTGAGAATCTCCGCGTACCATTAACCGCTTGACGCCGAGCGATATGGCGACGCGTAGACCGTGGATGAGTGCCTCGTACTCGGCGGCGTTGTTGCTGACGGGAAACAATATCTGGAGGACATAGCGTAGCTTCTCTCCAGGCGGCGATATGAGCAAAATCCCAGCCCCCGCGCCGTTGAGCATGAGGGAACCATCAAAGTACATTGTCCAGTACTCGAGATTATCCTTTGCTGCTAGGGTTTGGGCTTCTGTCCATTCGGTGACGAAGTCGGCCAACGCTTGAGATTTAATGGCTAGTCGAGGCCTGAACTTTATTTCAAAGGCTCCAAGCTCAACTGCCCACTTGGCAATCCTCCCAGTGGCCTCGCGATTATTAAGTATGTCTCCAAGCGGGAAAGAAGTGACCACCGAAACTTCATGCTCGTGGAAATAATGCTTGAGCTTCCGCGATGTGAGTAACACAGCATACAGAAGCTTTTGGACTTGCGGGTACCTTGTTTTTGACTCGCCCAATACCTCGCCGACGAAGTAGACCGGACGCAGATTTTTTGGAGGAGCCCTCCTCATCTCGCTTCCACCACCAAAGCGCCATCGATGACGTGAGTCGTTGCGCCAATGTAGAGCAAGAGGGCTCTTGGGGCATGGAGGGACCAAGACCGGTGGTGTGGTGAGGAACCTCTTTAGATCTTCAAAGGCTTGTCAGGCTTCGCTGTCCAATCGAAGTCGCCTTGTCGGCGAGGAGCCTGAAGAAAGGCATGCCTCGCTCCCGAGTCGGAAACGAATCGGCTAAGTGCCACGATGCATCCAAAGGAGCTTCGCGACATCTTTCTGTTGGCGGAGGCTTCATCTTGAGGATGGCGCCGACCTTTTCTGAATTTGCTTCGATCCATCGATTGGAGATGATGAATCCGAGTAGTTTACCAGACGGAACCCCAAAAACGCACTTCTCGGGATTTAGCTTCACCCGAAATGCCCTTAGGCTCGAATGTCTCGGCCAGATCTGTTATGAGATCCCATCGGATTTGGTTTTTATGACGACGCCGTCGACATATGCCTCCACGCTATGCCCGAAGTTGAGTGTGAAACACCGCCGTATAGTGAGTTGGTAAGTCGCGCCAGCGTTTTTCAACCCGAATGGCATTGTGATATAGCAGAAAGCACCAAAGGCGTGATAAACGACGTTTTGATGCAGTCTTCCTCTTTCAGGCTAATCTGATGATAGCCTGAGTAGGCGTCCAGAAAACTCAGGAGCTCGCACCCGGCGGTGGAATCCACCACTTGGTCAATGCCGGGAAGCCCGAAAGGATCCTTGGGACACACCTTGTTGAGGTCGGTGTAGTCGACACACATGCGCCATGTCTTGTTTTTCTTCTGCACCAGGACCGGATTAGCAAGCCAGTCGGGGTGATACACCTCTTTGATGAACCGAGCGGCCAACAACTTGGTGATCTCGCTCCTTATGGCGTCCTTCCGATCCGGGGCGAATCTTCGTAGGCGTTGCTTGACAGGCTTCGCCTTTTCGTCGACGTGGAGAGAGTGCTCGATCAACTCCCTCGGAACACCGGGCATGTCCGAAGGCTTCCAAGCGAACACATCCCGATTGGCCCGGAGGAAAGTGACGAGCGCGTCTTCCTATTTGCTGTCGAGCCCTGTCCCAATCACGGCCGTTTTGGCCGGGTCAGACGGGTCCAACAGGATCTTCTTAGTTTCTTCGGCTGCTTGGATGGATGTTTTGGCCTACTTCTTGGCGGGGACGTCCCCTTCCTCCTGAAGGTTTGCGACCTCCAGTCGGATCTTTTCCATCTCAGCAGATGAGTCGATTACTCGCGCCATCTCGCAGCTTCATTTGCCGCGAGCGGAGTGGACTGTTTAACGTCACCAGGGAGGGTGATTACACCATTGGGACTTGACATCTTTAGGATGAGATAAGTGTAGTTGGGAACCGCCATGAATTTGGCAATTCTCGGCCTTCCCAAGATGGCATGATACGCTGTCTCGAAATCAGCCACTTCGAAGCTCAGACTCTCGGTCCGATAGTTATCCTTGGTCCCAAACGTGACCGGCAGAGAGATCTGTCCGAGTGGTACTGCGGACGTCCCGGGGATTACCCCGTGGAACGGAGACGATCCCTGCCGCAGCTCGGAACGAGGAATATTCATTTGGTCCAAGGTCTTGACGAAAAGGACATTAATCCCTCTCCCGCCGTCGACTGTGACACTTTTTAGTTTGCTTCTCGCACGCATCGGATCCAGCACGTGAGGGTACCTCCTGTGGAAGGCGATCCGTCCGGTGGTCCGATCGGTAGAAGGTGATGGGCACCCTGACCAAATAAGCAGACATTTGGCGCTATGGGCATGATGGCGCTGATCTCCGAGTGGTAAGCTTTGCTTCCGCTTGGACTCGACGCATCGAGCCCTCAAGATATAGTTGATCTCGCTTCGGCGCCTTGGTAGTCTCCATCGGGTTTCTTGGCTTGACCGCCTTGGTCGATCGGGTTCGCACCGCGGCGAACTTCTCAGAGAATAAGGCAATCTTTGGCGTATCGTTTTCCTCGAGGATGGAAGGACATACCGAATCCATCACTTTCTTGTAGTCGTTGTCGTTGGGGGCTTAGGTCGGTTATGCCCATGTTTGCGACCATCTTGTCGGTGTAATAAATACCGGGTACAAAGTGTCCAGAGAAGATCAGCGGGCCCCACGATCAAAGCGGGCGAAAGCAGTCTCAAACATGGCGAGCCCCTCAAGCTTCCAAAGGGCCCCACGCGTCAGCGGGCGAAGCAGTGCCCAGCACATGGGCGAGCCCCTAAGACTCCAAAGGGCCCCACGCCACAAAGGGCGAAAGCAGTCTTAGCGCTGGCGAGCCTTAGAAGACTAGGGCGAGGGCCCCAAACGCCAAAGCGAGCCATCAGCCCCAAAGGCGTGGGCGAGCCCATCAAGGCGCCGGGCGAGGCCCCACGCACCAAAGCGCTGGGTAGTCCTCGGCACAGATAGGGCCCCCGCTGCTGCCGGGCCCCAAGGCAGGGGGCGCTATGGAAGGAGTCTTCGGGCGAAGGCTCTCTCGCAGGGGGCATTTAATGCGACATCACGCACGGATAGACAGTGAAGAGATGATTACCGCCACTAATGACCCCCGCAGTCTCGGAAAGGCTGCCACTGTGGGCGCAGCCGGAATTGACCGCAGAGAGAGGGTTTGCTTAAGATGGCCGCTCGCCGAGGAGCAGATCGGGCCCCGCCTGCAGCCTCACCAGGCAGGTTCAGGCGGTCGAGGCCACTTGCGGCATGCGAGCGGCCGCTCGCCGCGTGAGCAAAGAAGACGTTTTGCCTCTTCGCTGTGTCTTGTCGTTGTACCGAGAGTATCAGATCGCTTACCTTCTCGCCTCTCCGCCAGTTCAAGGCTTGTATAAAAGGAGCGAGAGAGAGGGAGAGGGTCTTTCACGTTTTTCACACAGTTCATAAGCATTTCAGAACCACATTCCATTCAACCGCAACAAGAAAAGAGCTAAGGCTCAAGCAGAGTAGGACTATTACCCGCAGGGGGTCCAACTCGGTAATCTTCGTGGAGTCGCTTCCTTGCGCGCCCCACGCCAAATCGAACCGAACACGGCTGATCGGTTAGCAGGATAGAAATCTGACTAGGGGTGTGATCCGCAGTGGTTGAGCGGAGAACACGCCGTCAGTGGCGCGCCAAGTAGGGGAGCGCTAGCATCAATTCAGTGCTCTTCGACTTCATCGATGGCGGAGCAGCAGTCCGCAATGGATCCGGAAGTACCGGCCAGAGCCGCACCACGGCGCGGGCCGCGTAATGGCGATAGATCACCGGCGGTACCGCCCGCCTAGGGTTGGAACCTCGGCGGAAAGCAGCCGCCCCGGCCAAGCTAGGCGGCGCCTGGCCTTGGAGGAGTGCACTCTAGCATAGAACCTCCATGCGGCGAGGCCTCGCTGGACAACCCATGGTGCCGGTGACTCGGACTCCGGGCGTTCGTGGCTGGCCGCTTTGGCCCTACATTCGATGGCCGGGCCATGGTGGTGTACAGTTTTAGAGGCGCTGAACCGGCGCTTCGCTTCTTCCGTTTTTTCTTGCCTCAAGGCCCTTCTTGCGAGATCTCTGGCGGGAGGGAGGGGCAGGACGATGAGCTGTGCAACTCTACGGGGGTTCGACCGGGCGACGACAGAGGGATCTCCGGTCCCACTTGAGGACCGCCATTTGCGATAAGGAGAAGACTCAGCGCGACAAGCTCAAGAAAGGGCACGACGGGCGCGATCAGCCACGCCGACGCCGCCTGGTGGGGACCAGGAGGGTTCCGCGACGCCGCCTCCGGGCGGGGAAGGAGGTGTGTCTTGGCGCCCGTCCGGACGGCGGGCACAATGAGACAGGAGGCGATCCAGAGCAGGAGGCTCCAAGTCGGCCGCCGCTACTTTTTCAAAGGAGGCACACGGCCCAAAGGGCGGAGAGGTTCCGCCCACCCCATCGAGAAGTACGACGGCTCCACCAACCCCGACGAAGTTCTTGCAGATTTACACTACGGTGATGCAGCTCGCTGAGGGTCGGGAAGGTTCCGCGAACTACTTCGCAGCCTCACCGGTGGAGCCCGCTTGGCTCATGAACTCGCCTCGAGTCCGTGGGGTCGTGGAAGGAGCTCTGAGCTCTTCATCACCAACTTCGTGGCACGTTTGAGCAGCCCGAGTCGAGGACGACCTCCACAACGCGGGAGCAGAAGGAGAGTCGCCGCCGACTACATCCGCGCCACCAGTTCGCAACACCATACCCGACATCTCCATCGACGCCGCTGTCACGGCCTTCAGAGAGGCGCCGAGACCCCAAGGTCAAGGAGAAGATGGCCACCCGCAAGATCAAACGACGGAAGTGCTCTTCACCTGGCGGACAAATGCGCCTTCAAAGTGAGAGCTTCGCTACCGGCCGCGGGCGGGGCAGCATTGCGGGCGGGCGAGGCCGGACTTCGAAAAATCCCGCGCAAGGACAAGAAGAAGCGCAAGGCGCCGAGACCGGCAGGTCATGGTCGCCGAGCGTGACGACGACGACGATAACGACAGTGGTGGGCCGGCGATGGGCGCGGCAGCGAAGAAAGGAGGAGGTCACGCGCGCCGGCGGAGCGTCCTCGCAGGGCGACATGGGGCGGCGCTATGGCGATCGCCGTGGCCGCGACGGCCCCAGCGCCGCGACGAGGGCGAGACCGTCGCCCCGCTTAGTGGAGCGGAGGGCTTATCGTCCCATTCACCGCATCAGCTTCCTACGACTTGGCGATTGCCATGTCGCCAACAAGTTGGCGGACAAGCCGCCCACGAGCAAAGCGCCCGGCGGCGGCAAGGGCAAGGGGAAGCGGCTTCGCTGGTTTTCAGCAAAGGAGCGCCGGTCGCCATTATCCACGGGCGGATCGGCGACCTATCCGCCCCACGCTAGCTTTAAGCGCGATGAGGAGGTGTCGCCGCCGTGCCCGGCTTTGGGTCGCAAGGCGGTGGCGTGGTGGGAAGCGACCGATCAGCGCTCGGGCCAGCCGATCACCCACCGAGATCGCCGCCCTGACATCTCCCGATCGTGGTTGCGCCCACGGTCCGGAATGTAAAGCTAGGACGGGTGCTGGTAGACGGAGGGAGCTCCCTCAACCTCCCGTCCGCTTCCGGTCGCCAAGGCGCCCAGATCCAGCAAAGCAGAGCTTCGACCGGCGCCCCGCTTCTTCGCATCGCGCCGGGAAGTCGAGTCCGCCCCATCAGGCGTCGGCCTCCGTGACGCTTGAGGTTTCGACAACTTCCGCACCGAAGCCGCTCGAGTTCGAGGTGGCGGACTTCGACCTCCGCATAACGCCATACTTTGGGTCGGCCGGCCGACCAAGTTCATGGCGCTGCCACTATGCGTACATGGTGGTGAAGATTCAGGCGCCGGCCCTATCGTTTTGAAAGTGGACCGCCGGAGGCGCCCGTCTGCGACAAGGACGCCTCGCTTTGCGCGCGCCGGTGCCTCGAAGGTCAAGCTTGACGACTCGAGCTCCTCCGCGAAGATCCGCGTTTCTCCGGTTCGTCTGCCCGGCGGCGACCGTTCGTGGGCGCCTCTCGGCGCCAAATAGGAAGCGCGTTCGTCTCCTTCCTCCAGCCTCACGCAGACGTGTTTGCATGGCAACCGTCCGACATGGCTGGGTCCCTAGGAGGTGATTGATCACAAGTTAGCAACGCTCTCGCCGCGCGCGACCGGTCATGCAAAGGTCCGGAAGCAATCGGTGGAGCGCCGGAAGTTATCCGCCAGAGGTGGACAAGCTTTTAAGGGCGGGTCGTTCGCAGTGTCGCCCATCCGTGTGGCTCGCGAACCCCGCTATCATCAAGAAATCAACGGCGGTGGAGGATGTGCGCGGACTTCACCGACCTCAACAGTATGCGTCTTCGGCGATCCGCACCGCTGCCCCGCATTGATCTCATCGTCGATTCCAGGCAAAAGTGCGGCAGTACCAAGCTTCGGATGCGACTCCGGCTACCACCGATTAGCATGGCCAAGAAGATGAAGACAAGATCGCCTTGCGACGCCCATGGGCGCTCATCGCTACACAAGGATGGCGTTTCGATTAAAGAATGCAGGCCGACCTACCGAGGCCATGTATATCGCCACCGCCCCAAATAGGGCGGAACTTGGAGGTGTACGCCGGCGACCTGGTGGTGAAGTCCAAGAAGGCGGAGGAGTTGATCGGCGACCTAGAAGAAACCTTCGCCAACCTGAGGAAGTACTGCATCATGCTCAACCCTAAGAAGTGTGTATTCGCCGTTTCGTCGGGCAAGCCGCTAGGTTTCCGCCTCTAGAGGGGATTGAGGCTAACCGCGACAAGATCGCGGCGATTGAGAACATGAAGCCCCGACGCCACGCCGGCAGATCACGCGGCTTGGTGGGTCGCTTGACCTCCCCCGGGCCGCTATAGCTCTTTGGGGATAAAAAGTCTCCCACTACTCAAGCTCTCAAGAAACCAACCAATTGAGTGGGCGGCGGAGGCGCAGGAGGCGCTCGACGAAATTCAAGAAGTATCTCACTTCCCGCCTGCGGCCGGTCGCCCGGACCCGGCGAGCCGCTGATCCTTTATGTCGCTGGGCGAACCCCAGTGGTCAGCAGTGCTGGTGGCGGAAAGAGAAGGTGTTCAGCCCCCATTTACTACGTCAAGAAAGTCCTCCACGACCAAACGAGGTATTCACAAAGAAGAAGATGTTTCACGCCGGTCGACGGTCTCGAAGCAAGCGTCATTACTTCGAGGCGAGATCATCGTCTTGACCAAGTACCCTTTATGGAGATTCTCTTCAACCGCGAGGCGACGGAACGCGATAAACTGCTGGGCCATGGAGCTAGCAGAGTTCGACCTCAAGTTCGCTCCCCGAACAGCCATCAAAGGGCAAGTTCTGGCGGAATTCGTCAGCGAGTGGACTCCGGCGGACACGGAAGCTGAAGACGTCCCAGTACCCTCGCCGTGGACTCTCCTCTTCGACGGTTCGTTCCGGCTTGAGGGGGCTGGGGCAGGTGTCGTTCTGGTGTCGCCCACCGACGACATTGTCCGGCACCTGATGGTGCTGGAGTTCCGCGCTACCAACAACGTCGCGGAGTACGAAGGATTACTCGTCGGGCTCAGGGTGGCTTCGACCCTGGGCATCCGGCGGTTGCAAGTAAAGGGCGACTCTCTCCTGGTCATCAACCAGGCGAGGAAGGATTTCACCTGCTCGGATCCCGTCATGGCGGCCTACCTGGCGGAGGTGCGCCGGTTGGAGCGGCACTTTGAGGGTTTGGGCCGCACGTCCTCGCCGCGACAACTATATGGCGGATGAAGCTCGCCCTGCATTGCCTCGTCAAAGGCACTGTTTCGGCCGGGTTTTTGAAGAAAGACTCACGCTGCCGCTCGTCGCAATGCCCCAATCTGGCGGGGACGACGCTTTCCACAGCAGCTCCCTACATCCGAGGAGACGTCACCAATCTCGCCACTTGACTCCCGGTTGGAGGAGGAGGCGAAGAAGCGAGGCGGTTGAGGCGGAAATGCCGGGCAGCAGCGAAATACGTCGACGACAATGCTAACGTCGTCTACACTCGTCCGGGAAGGTCGGTGGATGGATCAGATCCTAGCCTACTGCGCGGACGGAGTGATCCCGACGATGTCGCGCTTGGCCGAGAAGATAGCATGAGCCAAAGCGCCATACAGTAGGTGGGGACACATGTCGCCCGTGGCGCAAGCGGAGTTTCATGAAGTCGTCACTCGGAAGCGGGAGTGCAATTCTCTCCGAGATCCATGGAGGCATCTGCGGGAGCCATTCGTGAGCCGGGCGCTGGTCGGAAAGCTTTCCGCCACGGCTTCTATTGGCCTCTTGCCCTCGGGATGCCTTCGAGCCGGTGAGGAGATCGCGTGCCAATTTCATGCTAAGCGAGATCCACCGACCGCCCAGTGGCGCAAACCATCTGCCTCGACCGCCTGAGAGCGGGTAAGCGTGTGGCGTTAAAGAAGTCCCCATCGTGTTGTGGGCGCCGCGGACAACTCCCAACAGAGCCACCGGCGAGACCCTTCTTCTGGTGTATGGCTCAAGCGGTGCTCCCATCGAGCTCGCTTTGGCTCCCCAAAGGTGGCGGCGCTCAGCGAAGCCACGAGACCACGACCAAGGCGTGGGATGAAGTAAACCTCCTGGAGGAGATCAGAGCAGGCGGCGATCCGGGCCGCTGGTATCAGCGAGCACTGTAGATTATCAAGCAAAGGCGTGTGTGAGAGAACATCTGGCGATTAGGCGACCTCGTTCACAATAAAATCCAAGCGCAGGTGGGCGCAACAAGCTGCTCTCCCTATGGGAGGGCCCTTCAAGGTGGTCTCGGCCTTCGCCCAAAGCTCGCCTAGGCTCGCCGAGGATGGTCGCATGAATTGGCGTAACACTTGGAACGCCGAGCGGTGAGGAAGTTCTACCGTAGGTAGCTGTTCCAAGAGCTGTTGTGGCCTTCCTTTGGAGCCGAAAGGCGAGGTCTTCCTCCTTCCCGCCGCCTCAGAGCTGCATTGTACAAAGCCATCTGCAATATAAAGATAAGTTACGTCTCTCTTCAGGCATTTGTTCTTTTTAAGCCTAAAAGTCTGTTAGAAAACATTTTGTTGAAAGCCGGTAGCGAAAAAAAGTACTTAAAGTGATGGCCCTTAGTTGCAAGAGCTAACGCTTAAGTTATTGCTTTGGCGAGGCGAGGCGGACGGCGGTTCTAGCTCGTGTGTCCGCTCGGTTCGGGCAATGCGCCAACGACGCAAGACCGTTTAGACCACTCAAAGCTCGATTGCTCGCCACGTAACGCGTTTAAGGTCGGCTTTGCCGAGAGGCCGTGGGGTTGAAGTAACCCGATGCCTAAGGAAAGCGCCACTTCCAATGTAACGCTCGCCTAAAGCTTGTGGCGATCGAGTTCATGTAGCCTTAAAAGTCTGTGCGAAAGCATTACGCTGAAAGTCGGTAGCTAAAAGTATTTAAGGCGATGGCCCTTAGTTGCAAGCGAACACTTAAGCTGCGGCCGGGCGAGGCGCAGGCGACGGAAGGCGCAGGTGTGTCCGCCGGTCGGGCAATGCGCTAACGACGGCACAAGTCTCAGACCACTTCGAAAGCTAAGTGCTCGCCACGAACGTTTAAGGTCGGTTTGCCGAGAGGCCGTAAGGGTTGAAGTAACCTGATGCCTAAGAAAAAGCGCTCACTTCCAATGTAACGCCTCGTCTAAAGCTTTTGGCGGTCAGGTGCCTCAATTCCTCTTTTCGCAAGTATAAGATTTGCGCGAAGTTTGATCGAGATTCACGACAAAAAAGCAAAAGTTTGCATTAACAGGATTTGTACAGGACAAAAACAAATAAGGGAGTTCGTCTACTCCTCATCTTCATCTTCGTAAGCCCTACGCGCCAGCAGCACTGACCCATCATAGAGACGCGCGGTTGGCGGCGCCAACTTCTGACCGCCGATCCGTCCAGCAGGCGAAAGGCTCCCGTGGCGGCGCCGAGGTCAACGCGGCGCTTTTGGGCAAGGCAGCTTGCCTAAGATGAACAACGCTCGCTTCAAGAGCCGTGGACGACCATCTTCGATCACCGGCGCCGCATCACCACGGCAGATAGCGCAGGCCTCGCGGCGGCGCCCACGCCCCAGCGGAGAGTACTAGGTAACACCCAGCCGGTACAGACGCCCCTGTTGCGGGTGGCAATACAAAGATGC